>CM070500.1:86240362-86840362 GCA_036346375.1 Guadua angustifolia | reverse complement strand
GGTAGTTCCATTCTATATGCATGAAAGAAAATGAATTAGGTGCTTATTCTATTTCTACAAATACATGTATATATTTCTCTGAATTTTAAATAGTAAAACCGTTTATAATGTCGCTTACCATATAAATATTAAAAAGTTGGGTGACCGTTCATTCACAGTTTACCGTTATTTAGAACTTGATGGTAAGTTGCTAACATTGCAACAAGTCAAAAATAAAAAGTTGCTAAGATTGCAACGGCGCACACAAATCTAGAAGAAGACTAGGGCCTAGGGGATACTTCTGCTCCTTCAGCCGGCTGCACCGTCCTCTCGTCGTCTTGCCCTCCACCGCTGCCCGCCACCCAACATCCGCCGCCTCCACCCACCACCGGGCCACCGCTATCCTGACCTCCTCTACAACCAGAGGGCACTGTGAACCCGTGCGAAAAAGAAGGTGCCACCGCCCACCTCGCCGGACCTCGTCACGCCTGTCCGCCCTCTTGCTGTCCCGTCGGGAAGGCATCAAACGATATACCGTGTTTTGTAGTCTCTCTCAATCTAGAAACGTAGCTGGCTAATACCATGTTAATGGATGTTCACGTGACTCACATGAGTCACAATGAATGTATTAATAACAGTATTTGTTCATTTACAGTAGCTCATTCAAACACGTAATGTAAACAAAATATAAATTTGTTGATCTTTTTTACAGTTGATACAACGAACAAAACAATGACATCTTTCACTCAACATGCCACCAAAAGGACCAAAACTGAATCCCAAGTCCCGACGTTGAACCGCTAATGTACTAATCATCTGATCCACATCTCAATTCTGATTATTGAACACACAAGAACCACTATAAACCTTAATTTTACAACCCTGTAGCCCTCGAATGCCTTTGCCTGGCCCTCTGTTCTTCCATTTCGTTCATCCAATCTGAAAGCCGGTAAACAACTTTTCCCAACAGGTAGAGTCCAGCTGCAACGACTATCGATAGCAAAATGACCAGGAGACATTTCAACACACGAGCCTTCATTTCCTGCAAAATATAATTTTTTTCTAAGGACGACCCACTTTAGTGAATCCAATAACTAAGCAGCACATCTGTATTTTACACACCTGGAATTTCGAAATTTGAACAGTTTCTTGTCCACGGTCACGCCTCTTCCTACGTTTGGGCACATTTGCAACTTCCACAGCAGGGTTCTACATGGAAATTGAGCGAAATGAGTACAAATTCAATAGTAACTACAAAATTCGATTGTTAAATGCAAACCTTTCGAAAATAAAAAATTGCAATAATTACAAAATTTGGTTTTGATGGTAGGTCTTGTACCTTTATCTCCTGACTTTTCCGGAGATGCAACTCTGGATCTGAAACCTTGGCCTTCTTCATGCAATCTCCACCACAGGCAAGTAGTCCAACTCCAAACTGACCTTTAGGTACTTCTTTTGGATCACGACCAGACCCACGGTATTCCTTGAGAACATCTTGACATATCCATTCCTTTTTCAGGGTGTTGCATGCACAACGGACATTGACCTTGATAGATATCATATATGTAGAGGAATAAATAAGAAGCTTGCAATTACAACGTTAAACTGTAATTGAACTTTCAACTTAGAAATGTATAAAAACATAAGCAAAAAAATATCAAGAAACTTCTCGTCTAAAGTTTCAGCAG
The DNA here is from genome assembly GCA_036346375.1 of Guadua angustifolia. Classification (NCBI taxonomy): domain Eukaryota; kingdom Viridiplantae; phylum Streptophyta; class Magnoliopsida; order Poales; family Poaceae; genus Guadua; species Guadua angustifolia. Next base: position 86,838,695 of record CM070500.1, on the reverse strand, counting down.
GTAAACAGATCAAGCACTTGATGGTTATCAGGTTACAATTTATTTCACGCTAAATATGTAAATACATATGCTGAGACCACACCTTTTTCATGCACTGGTCAACTGACGGGCATTGACCAGGGTGGCATATTTCTGAGCACAGATGGGGGCAATTTGGTAATTTCCTGCCACAAAGGACATGTTCAAGAACTTAATACAATGAAATTATAAATCCAATAATGAAGATTTGGGCAAGTGAGTAACACAGGAAATTTTGCCAGCATTCAGGAAATAAACAATTTGGACCTGAGGAAAAGAATTAGCAACTGACCTATGACAGGGGCCACCACAGGACCTTGCTTTCAGCTGTTCCTTAGCATTTAAGTTGTTATAATACACACACTCAAAAGGGTGTACCATAGCACCACAATGGCATGGTCTTTTAACAAGGACTTTGCAAGGTGGACAATCGTTCAAATGGCATGGCAAAGGGCAAGGATGTGAACAAGGAGGTTCCCTAACCTGAGAGAAGCATTAAGAGTAAATATCATGCACGAAGCTTAAAAGAAGGGTATGGAGCCCCACTAGCCTTTTCACATTAAAGTTTGTAAACAGAACTAAACTGAAGGTATTGAAACAAAGAACTGACCCTTTGACAAGGAAGGTCACATTCTTCACAAGGCTCAGAAACTGTGTTCTCTCTATTGAGAGATAATAATATGGTATCATCTTCAGGCTGATCCATTGGGATCTCTAACACATGGCAAGCCTTTGTACAATAATGGTTGCCACAATGGAGAGGGTTCCCGCATAAATTTTGACAGGCAAATTGCCTCCTTTTGGAGCAAAGCATCTGCAAAAATACAGAGAAAGAAATTGTATGATTTTTGCAATCTGATGTAGAGAGAGAGAGAGGCATAAACTGACCAAAAGATGATGATGCCGTTGAAAACTTACTGCACGTTCTTGGCCAAGATGACGTCCAAAGCATGGCACCAAAACAACTTCTTGGCATGGTGGGCATGGTGTTCCAGTCATACATTCTATATGCTTTTCCATTTTCTTTTTCATTGGTTTCAGTGTGAACTCAGGGTTCGGAGGAGGAATAGATCCATGACACCTGGGTAGATGTTAAGATTGTTAGACATCAGAGGAGGAGTTATAGTCCTATGTAGACTACTGACAATCACACTCAACATATTAGTTGAAACACAAACCTTTCTTTACATTTGTGCCCACAAGAAAGTTCTTCCCCACAGATCAGTTTGCAAGGTGGACAGGCTCCATAGTGGCATTTATGGGGCTAAAAGAAGGAGATTAATTATCAAGTAAATTCCAAGGACTAATTTATAACAGCAAAAGCAATTAAAATACACAGAAATGTCATTTAACTACATTCACCGGAGTAAATCTCTAACAAAGACAAAGTTACAAATAACTGAAAGACAAATTAAACTATATCGTATGAAATGAATGTATATGTATCCTTACAATGATTATAGGCAACGAAAATTATCCAGATATTATCGTTAATGAGTAATGACAATGATAAAGCAAGGAGACAGAAAAGTTCACCCGGCAGTCAAGCTTGTGTCTGCAAAGGCGATCTATATTGCATTTTTTTGAGCACTTGGGTGGTTTCTGATTCTTCTCGGTCCCACAAGGAACCTACAATAGAGTTACGAATGTAAATCTTGAAAATAAAACTTAGCAACAATAGTATAACTATTAAACACACTAGCAATTTACAGAAGTTGAGTCAGGACACACTCTTCTTTTCTTTCTTTTTCTCTCCCTGTCTTTTTGCATAAAGAGAAACTTGTAATATATGATGGAATTGGATCAAGAATTAAAATTCAGTAAAGTGCACAAAATCACATACAAATGATAGGAGTACAGCTGTTCCATGCTAATTATTTATCCTAAACATGCTGTCTAAGACAGGACCACATATAACTCATGCAGAGAAATGAACAGAATAAAGAGTGTACCGAGTTTAACCTCAAAGTATGTCTTTCCACAGAAGCATGAGATGGTCTTCATCAAAGGACAAGGTGAACAGGCACCTCTGGTAAACAAAAAGAACAAAATGTTACTACAAATTTTATCAGCTCAGAAAAACGAACAGAGAATATTTGAGCATTAAGATAGCCTCGATACTAAAAACACAAGATTTTCCATCCAAAAATCAAATGAACTGTTTCAGAGAAAAACAACACTCTTCACATTTGGAGATCTATTGTACATAGCTCTTCTTGCATTTTGGTACATGTCTTGCAAACATATGGCTGCAAATTGGAGCATACAAGTGTAGGCATGTAGACGTAGAAAAGCAAGTGGCGTCAAACAATAACACATGGCAAGCCAAGGATGTTTCTTTGATTCAGACAATACCTGTGGCATGGAGAGAGACATTTATGGTTGCCACATCTGAGCCTCCTATCACAAATCTATAAACAGACATATCTTTAGTGCTTAATAGTTTGATAGGCACCAAATATCATGCCAAAAAAAGATGTACCTCTGAGCAGGGTGGGCAATCCCCAGAACAACAACGTCGTCTACAAGCATGGCGCCCACAGTCTCGTAAACGCTGACATTTCCTTTCACAGGTCAATTCTTGGTAGCAGGGCACCTGATGCAGTACATCGCATGAACGAGAAAATTTAAGTGTTTGCTTCCTAGCAGCAAAGAAGTATACCCAACAAGCTATAGCGTTACTACTGGACCAGATTGAGGGGAATGAGAAATCACTACTTATTGTTACTCTGTTAGGTAGTTTGCATAGAAGGGTCAAAGCTACAGATTCAAAAATCAATTTGAAGCACACAGGCCTCCAAACATCCAATGTAGGTCCATTGAGCTAAAGAGAGCTGTATAAATTTAGCTTTTCAACAACTGATCGTTACATCTAACAATTAATGGATGATGGCATTCAGCAAATTAGGTGCTAATAGTTTCGATAATTGCCTCTTGCATTTTAGACAACCAAGGATTTTCTTTATTTAATTTATCTGCTCAATTGATCACTTATCTGTTTCTCTTACTTCTTACAAGGTTGTCATCACAAACATGTTGTATAAGATGTTTACCTGCTTCTTCAGACCACCACAACGACATGATTTTGTGATCACAAGCCGGCAGGTCTCAACACACGGGCCACGATGGCACCGCTCAGGGCACTTGTGCCGTTTGCACCCAAGCACCTTCTCGCAAGTTGATCCACACGTGGCAGCCTCTGCGTCACACTCCAACCTTGGATAATCCCTCTTCCCACAAGGGCAAGTCCGCCGCCCTCGGAGCGGGCATTCTCCACATTTTCCACCATGGCACCCCTTCTCACACCTATGCTTCCCGCACTCCAGCATTCCACCACACTCCCTCTTGCACTGGAAAACCCTTTCTGAGCACAACCTCTCCTCCATAGTCTCTCCACACTCACATTTGTGATTCCCCTGCACAGCACAGGGCGGGCAGGGTCCGTCATGGCAATCCACCACACACCGGTGGAGTCCACAGCTAAGGCGTTTGTTACATTTCCCTGTACAAGAATAACGCTGATGTGCACATCGTCGGGGCTCACGGTGCGCCCCACAAAAGCACCGCGCGTTAGGGACAACAGTTGGGCACGGCGGACATGGACCGGGGTGGCAAAGCAGGAGGCAGGTATGCTCACAGCCGGAGTCGGGATTTGCATTGAGGAGGCGGCCACAGACGTCGCCGCAGGAGTGAGGGAGGATCCAGGGGTCCGCAGGCGGGTCTACTGTCTTGGAGCAAAAGCAGAGGTAGGATGCAGGGGTCTGGGATTTGGTGTAGGGGAAGCGGCATTTGGGGCAGCCCCAGGTGGGGGAGGGCGCCGCGGAGGCTGACTGGTGGGCCCATGACTGGATGCAGGGGAGGTGGAGGAGGGCGAAGCAGGAGGCAGAGCAAGACCAGACGGGGTCGGAGGGGCGGATGGGGTCCAAGCAGATCAGGCACGGCGGCGATCGGCGGCGTGCGGCGGAGTTGAGGAAGATGCCGACCTTCGAGAGGTCGGCGCCTTCGCCCGCGACGGAGAGGTAAGTGGAGACGACGGAGGAGGTCGCCGAGTCGCAGGCGGTGAGATCGGTCTCGTCCCCGGAGGAGGAGTAGGAAGAGGGGTCCGAATCGGAGATGGGGCTAGGGTTTGCCAGCGGGGGCGCAGGTACCGGTGAGGGTGCTGGTGGACGGGTGGTAGCAGTGGAGGTGCGCATAGGAATCGGCTTGCGAGAAGATGATGCGCCTGCGGCGGCGGCGGCGTAGGAGGACGGCATGGCCGGCAGTGAGGTGGTCGCCGGAGGTGGCGGTGGTGCGCGCGAGATTTGTGAGGAGTGAGTGGCTTTTGAGGTTAGATCCAAGTGATATCGTGATTCGTGAATCTATAGTTTTGGCCGGATATTTTGCGCTTCCTTCGAAGTAGTTGGGCTTTGCCTTTAGACAGATACAGTGGGTGTAGTGCCCATAGCCGACAACGTTGGCCTTAAATTTCTTGTAGCCCAAATTCTAATGTCCATTTCTTCTACCGCTCCTCCTCTTAGAGCATCTCTAATGGTACTAGCTATAAGAAATGTCATGTCATCTATAGATAGTATATAGACAATCTCTTCAATGGATTAGCTATAGCATTGTCTATAAAATTAAATATTAGCCCACATGTAATAGATAATAAGTGCCTTGGAATCAGTTATAGCCTGACTATACATTAGTAGCCAGTCTATATCTCTCTCCTCATTTTCTCTCTTCCACCTAAGCAAAATGCTGAGATGGCACCCTTATAGCTAGCTGAAGTGGCACTATTGGAGATGCTCTTAAGTTGGATATTTTTAAGACCGAAATCGAATTATCGAACCAAATTTAACTAAATTAATCGATTGTTTTAGTTTTTGTTTAGTTTTTATTTTAGTATAATTTAATTTTTAATGTTCGGTTCGATTTTTTGCTTCTAAAAACCGAAATAACCGAATAGCCCACGTACAATACTATTTTTATAATGTTCTTTCTAAAACCACCAAACAATTTTTATGTTCTCACACACTTGTGCATATATGTGGTATGTTTATATGATCTACTATGCTTATACTGTAATAACCTATGAATATTGTGTGGGTTTATCTCTACTCTGTGTTGCAACATGAGAATGACCAAATTTAATCTACATAGTGTTTATTTATATTTCGGTTAACCGAAAAATCAAATTAACCAAACTGAAATATTTCAGTTGATTCGGTTCGGTTTTTTATTTTAGTCTGAGAAATTCGGTAGCTAGTTTTCAAAAACTGAATTATTTTAAAACCGAAAAAACCGAATGCCCACTCCTACTCCTGTCTTTCTAAGATGTCTCTTTGTTGCTTTTTTACTATTGTTTTTTGAAAATATTCATCGGTAATCTCCACGACTTCACGTCTTAAGTACTATGTTTTACCAAACCAAATAATTAAGGGATGTGTTTCTATGTTTCTCTTTGAAAGCTGTACAAATATTAAAGTATGAATAAATAGTAGATAATGATTACTTATTATTTCACTTATTTCAAGATTTATATAATCTGTATTGGAAACAAAAGCAATAGAAGCACAGCTCGGAATTAATACTTGTGGGTTGCGACCTCGTGCAAAATTGCGGTGTGGTTTTGATTGATTCCACTGTCGCGTGATCGGAATGAATCAGTCCGATTATTCTCGTTTCACTTCCGTCAAAAACTCAAAATGAAGGTCATCTTTTGAAAGAAAACAATACGTAGCAAATGTTGACTAAGTTATTATTGTAGACTGCGCCAAGAACTAAAAAACACCAAGTCTTGAGGCTTCCTTGAAACAGAAATTAACCATTTCCTACTAAAAATTGGAAATACAAACAGCTCACTGTCATAGCTTAAAAGTTACTCCGAAGACAGACATGGCACAGAAGCAGCACAAGTCACATACAGAAGGGTCGTTTGATTTAGGGATACGAGAGGTGAAAATGGAATTAGGATGCGAAGTGGAATAATCTTGATTCAACCGCCGCCGCTTGGAACAACAGACACACGACAGCATCACTCCGCCGGCTGCTGCCCGGCGCCGTGCCCGTCCTTCCGCCGGCCGAACTCGTGCACGGCGAGGTGGAGCTCGGCGGCGGCGATGAGGAAGTGCACGGCCTGCGCGGGCCGGAGCAGCGCCACCACCTCCCTCATCGTCTCCATCCTCAGCCTGTCCGCCATCTCTAGCACCCGCTTCATCCCCCCCTCCTTTCTCTTCATCTCTCTCTCCATCCCCTCCTCGTCCATCCCGCCACCGCCGGCCAGCTCCACCATCTTCGCCGTCGCCAACGACTCCTACATATGCACATCATTCACAGTTGCGTTCAGGCGTTGAGCTCACTCCTGAAAAAAAATCCGGAATAGTTAATTTACCTGTGCGCTCGCGGTGGCCTCCTCGATCTCCCGTTCTCTCCTGATGGTGCGGCGCTGCAGCTGGTCGGCGGCCTGGAGCTGCTCGGCACAGAGGTCGCCGAGGTCGGCCTCGAGGCTGCCACCGTTGAGGAAGACGGGGAGCTGGGTCTCGAGCTGCATGCCGGACCTGGCGTAGAGCAGGTGGAGTGCGGCGGTGGGGCGCCAGCCGCCGCACCAGAGGTAGAGGCTCTCGGTGGTGGAGATCCAGGAGGGGGAGAACATGCAGAGCACGTCGGCGGAGGCGGCGGCGAACTTGGTGCGGTAGTAGTACTCGTAGTGGCCGAGCACCTGGTCGACGAGGAGGCGAAGGTTAGCGTCGGGTGGCGCGGGCCTGGCGGACGCGGCGGCGCGGAGGGCGTCCAGGTCGCGGGACTGCTCGGAGATCCAGCACTCGAAGAACTTGGCGAAGAACTCGCCGGAGGGGGGCGGGACGTTGTTGCCGTTGCCGTCGCCGTGAGGGGGAGGCGATGGTGGCGGAGTGGCGGTCATGGCGATCGATGAGCAGTGGTCGTTCACTCGCTGTTTGTAATGTGAACTGTGAAGGTTCGCAACGGCCTGGCGGACGCGGCGGCGCGGAGGGCGTCCAGGTCGCGGGACTGCTCGGAGATCCAGCACTCGAAGAACTTGGCGAAGAACTCGCCGGAGGGGGGCGGGACGTTGTTGCCGTTGCCGTTGCCGTCGCCGTGAGGGGGAGGCGATGGTGGCGGAGTGGCGGTCATGGCGATCGATGAGCAGTGGTCGTTCACTCGCTGTTTGTAATGTGAACTGTGAAGGTTCGCAACGGAAGGAGAGGTTTATAAAGGTCGAACATGTCGGTCGCGGGCTTTTTTTTAAAAAAAAATCTTTTAGATTCTTTTTAATGTTTGTGCTTTGCTAGTATAAAAATATCATATTATCTAACCACATCTATATCTATCTATATCTATATCTATATCTATATAAAACTCCTTATAAGCGAAGGAATTGGAGGCCTCCTAGCCGGTCCACGTGTCGCCGGCGATTTTGCGAAAAGGCCCCTCCGTTTCTTCGAAATTACGGATAGGTCCCTGTGTAATTTTCTGTGAGACAAAAAAAAATTTCTTCGCGTTTGGGTCCCTGGCGCGGCGTTTTACGGAAAAGCCTCCCGTTAATCTCGAATCGCGAACAAGCCCTTTTCTAATTTTTCAGGATAGCGAACAGGTCCAAAAAAATAACAAACAGGTCCCTGCTTCTTACGTTCAGGTCCTTTCTCCGTTTTTCCCGGGAAAAATTTTTCGTCGTCGAAAAAAACCGGAAAAAATGTTTCCGCCGCCCAAAAAACCCGGAAAAAATGTTTTATTGCCAAAAAGGAAAAAAGTTTTCGCTACCAAAAAAACAAAAAAAGTTTTCGTCACCGAAAAACACAGATTCGTCGAAAGTTTATATCAACTTAGAGATTTGCCAAGGGTCATAGCCGCGGGTTTTTTTTTACATGTGAACGTGTAGAGTATTCGACTCGACAAAAGAAGGTTGTCATCTCTGATAATTTTTTGTCGCAAACATGTACTATTACTCGGTAGACGTGTAGAGTATTAGGCTCGATAAAAGAAGGTTGTCGTCTCTAATATTTTTTCGCCTTTTTTCCTTTAGACTATTTTTCGCCGGTTGGTGGTTTTACGAACATGTATTATTACTCGGTAAACGCATAGAGTATTCGACTCGACAAAAGAAGGTTGTCATCTCTGATAATTTTTGGTGGTGGACGTGTAGAGTCTTAGGCTTGACAAAAGAAGGTTGTCATCACTAATAATTTTTTGTCGCGAACATGTACTATTACTCGGTGGGCGTATAGAGAGTTAGGCTCGACAAAAGAAGGTTGTCATCTCTAATAATTTTTCGCCCTTTTTCCTCTAGACTATTTTTCGACGGTGGGTGGTTTTACGAACATGTATTATTACTCGAGAGCGATAGAGTATTCGACTCGACAAGAGAAGGTAGTCATCTCGATAATTTTTGGTGGTGGGCGTGTAGAGTATTAGGCTCGACAAAAAGAAGGTTGTCATCTCGATAATTTTTGGTGGTGGGCGTGTAGAGTATTAGCCTCGACAAAAGAAGGTTGTCATCTCGATAATTTTTGTGGTGGGCGTGTAGAGTATTAGGCTCGACAAAAGAAGGTTGTCATCTCTAATAATTTTTTGTCGCGAACATGTCTTTGTTACTCGGTGGGCGTGTAGAGTGTTAGGCTCGACAAAAGAAGGTTGTCATCTCTAATAATTTTTAGCCCTTTTTCCTCTAGACTATTTTTTCACGGTGGGTGGTTTTACGAACATGTATTATTACTCGAGAAGCGCACGAGTATTCGACTCGACAAAAGAAGGTTGTCATCTCTGATAATTTTTGGTGGTGGACGTGTAGAGTATTAGGCTCGACAAAAGAAGATTGTCATCTCTAATAATTTTTCGCCCTTTTTCCTCTAGACTATTTTTCGCCGGTGGGTGGTTTTGCGAACATATATTATTACTCGGTGAACGCATAGAGTATTCGACTCGACAAAAGAAGGTTGTCATCTCTAATAATTTTTGGTCCTTTTCCCTCTAGGCTATTTTTGACACGTTTTTCCTTAAAAAAACGGAAAGCCGGATTACGATTTTCCCCATAAGTATTAAGCGATCAAAATTTCGCGTGGCGCAGCAAACAAATTACATATGCCGCGGCGTAGCGCGGGTCATTATCTATAATTTTTCGCCCTTTTTCCTTTAGACTATTTTTCGCCGGTGGGTGATTTTACGAACATGTATTATTACTCGGTAAACGCATAGAGTATTCGACTCGACAAAAGAAGGTTGTCATTTCTGATAATTTTTGGTGGTGGACTTGTAGAGTATTAAGCTCGACAAAAGAAGATTGTCATCTCTAATAATTTTTCGCCCTTTTTCCTCTAGACTATTTTTCGCCGGTGGGTGGTTTTGCGAACATATATTATTACTCGGTGAACGCATAAAGTATTTGACTCGACAAAAGAAGGTTGTCGTCTCTAATAATTTTTGGTCCTTTTCCCTCTAGGCTATTTTTGACACGTTTTTCCTTAAAAAAACGGAAAAGCCGGGATTACACAGTTTTCCCCATAAGTATTAAGTGATCAAAATTTCGCGTGACGCAACAAACAAATTACATATGCCGCGGCGTAGCGCGGGTCATTATCTAGTACTTATACATATGCCGAATGGAATTTCCGGCCAATGGCCGTTGCCACGTCAACTTCCTCACGAAAAGGTCCTCCGAAAACTTCAAAATTATATTTAGATCCTCCAATTGATTTTTAACAAAATAGATCTGAAAAAATCCTAACTTACGTTTCAGATCCTCCTGGCGGTTTTAACAAAATAGACCTAAAAAAACCAAAATTACGTTTAGACCCAAAAAATATGCTTTTAGCAGATTGGATCCGAAGAAAAACAAAATTGCGTTTAGATCCCTACGTGGTCCTAGCAACCCTTTTTTAAAAAAAACGAGAAAACTGAAATTATGTAGAAAAAAGTCAATTGCGTTTAGGTGCGTTTAGTTCCCTCCGCGGTTTTCTAAAAAAAATCTAACAGATTTGCTGATGGTTTATAGCAGTCCACAGATTCGACGACGGCTCCTAGCAACCCATTTTACTAAAATTATGAAAAAAAAATTGATTGTGTTTATGTCTCTCTGCGGTTTTCTAAAAAAATCCCACAGATTCATAAACGGTTTATAGCGATTCACATATTCACCGATGACTCCTAATAGCTCATTTTTAAAAAAAAACAAAATTACTCCAAAAAATGCGTTTAGGTCCCTCCGTGGTTTTCTAAAAAAAATCTGTAGATTCGCCGATGTCTCCTAACAATCCATAGATTCGCTAACGGCTCCTAGCAACCCATTTAAAAAAAACCAAAATTACGGAATATTTTTATAAATATCCGTCGGACCAAATTTAGCGCAGCGATAAAACCGAAATTATGTAATTTTTAGAAATATCCATCAGACCAAATTTCACACGGCGCAATGTCGCGCGATCAAATTTCACATGACACAACGTAGCGCACGACCCTAGCTACTTAACTCCTTGTCATTATGATCAGCTTGCTCGGGCCAAGCTTTCAACTCCACATCTGTAGGGGTGGGCATTTTTAAACCGAAACCGAATTAACCGATTATTTCGGTTTATTCGGTTTTCGGTTTTAGATTCGGTTTTTATTTTGATATAATTCGGTTTTCGGTGTTTGGTTCGGTTTTTCGCTTTCAAAAACCGAAATAATGAATCTTAGAATAGCATATATCTAATACTATTTTTATAATATTCTTCCTAAAGCCACTAAATAATTCTCATGCTATAATACATTTATGCATATGTTTAGTATATTCATATGTTCTATTATGCTTATATTGTAATGACATATGAATATTGTGTGGGTTTATCCATACTCTGTGTTGCAATATGAGAAGAACTAAATCTAATCTACCTAGTGTTATTCATATTTCGGTTAACCGAAAAACCGAATTAACTGAACCGAAATATTTCGGTTAATTCGGTTCGGTTTTTTATTTTTGGCCAAGAAATTCGGTTTCTAGTTTTCAAAAACCGAATTATTTTTAAATCGAAAAAATCGAACCGATTAAACCGAAAAAACCGAATGCCCACCCCTACACATCTGTACTCAATTGTGTTACATCTTCACACGTATATATAAGGTTTTTTTACCGCTTTTGGAGATACCAAAATTTATATTAAACTATCATCAAAAGTTGATAACAATATATATACCCATACTGTTTTTTAGAGGTACCGAAATTTGTATTAAAATATCATCAAAAGTTGATAACAATATATGCACACACCTGTACTGTATTTTAGAGGTACCAAAATTTATAGTAGCGCTATTCTACACATACGCATAGCTAAGTGTTGGTTGTAACCTAAAGAAGCGGGTCCAAACCATTCACATACATGAATCATTGGTGTGGCTCCACAACTAATAAATGTGTTTTCTACTTTGTACATGAATATATTTTTATTTGTTTTAGGCATAATTTTTTATTGGTAACTTCGATTCACAAACAATTTTTACCAATAAATTACTGATGGTGAGAGGAACGTAATGATATAAGTCTCATCAATAAAATAGTTATTTTATTGTTCGGTGATAGATTTTACTATCTGTATATATAGATTTTACTATCATATCGAGGGTTTCAATAAAAACTATGTGTATAGATAGCAAAGCCTATATATGTAGATAGTAAAATCTATAAATCCATATCGCCGTTGCTAAGTTGGCGTTTACTACATAGGCGGCGGCGCGAGTCGTGAAACCTGCTGCGGCGATAACCTCATACTGTCTCCCTTTCAAATCCCCCTTTAAACTGAAATTAAGGGGGTGTTTGGGACAGCTCCAGCTCTACCAAAATCTGTGGAGTTGGTGGAGCAGGGTATTTCTAGCTCCAGAAATTTGTGGAGCTGAAGCTGTGGGTACATTAAGAGTGTTTAGGTAGATCATCTTGTTTACATTTTAGACTAAAAATATAAACTTAATTCACTTTATTTTAGTCTATAAGTTTCAGCTCTGAGCTGGAGGTGAGATCTGGAGCTCTCCCAAATAGGGTCTAAACACTGCTGCTGCACTCTGGCCAGACCAGAAAAGAGAGCAGCACCAAGTTTGTTGTCTTCCTCCTTTAGGTAAGCGAATGTCTTCGATCGGCTTGCTACTGCTCTTTCATCTTTTGGATCAGAATTCAGAACAAATGTCCAGTTGGAGGAAACGCCATGATGCACGGATGTACATCGGGAGTGCGTGCGTGAAAACTAATCAAGCCTCGCTCGAACGCGTTACTACTAAACATACTACGCAGGCTGCAAAACAATTGCATAAATGGTAAAATCTATATACATGGATAGTAAAATATATCTATATGGATAATAAAATCTGTCACCGAACAGCAAATGGCTATTTAGTGGCAAGACTTATATCATTTTGTTCTCCTTGTCGTCAGTAAACTACTGGTGAAAAACTTTTGCAAATCGGAGCTGCCATGATTTGAAATGCGTGAATTTAAACTAAATTCGGGTATATTTTTTGAAACTTTCAGTTTTTGGGTATATACCCATCTATAACAATTCAAATGAAACATATACCTTTAAAAAAATTTACTTTAATTCATAGATTTGAATGAATTTAAGTCACATACTTTGTTTATTTATATATATAATTAGCACATACCTATGATCAAATTATCATAAAAAGGAAACTTTAGTTTAAATTTCAGTCCAAACTTATTTGAGAGCAACCGGGCCTCCACGTGTCAGCTTGGCAATTTTGCGAAAAAGCCCCTCCATTTCTTCGAAATTACGGATAGGTCCTTCGCGATTTTTTGTGAGACGAGAATATTTTTTTTCCTTCGTGTTTAGGTCCCTGGCCCGGTAATTTACGGAAAAGCCTCCCGTTAATTTCAAATCGCGAACAAGCCCTTTTCTAATTTTTCAGGATAGCGAACAGGTCCAAAAAAATTACAACCAGGTCCCTGCTTCTTACGTTCAGGTCCTTTCTCCGTTTTTCCCGGAAAAATTGTTTTCGCCACCAGAAAAACCCGGAAAATTTTTTTTCGCCACCCAAAAAACCCGGAAAAAATGTTTTCGTCACCAAAAAAACGCAGATCCATCGAAGGTTTATAGCAACTTATGGATTTGCCAACGGGTCGTAACCGCGGGTTTTTAAAAAATGTAGATTCGTCCGCAGATTTATAGCGACCCGTGGATTCGCCGGTGGGTCCTAACGACCCATTTTTTTTAGCAAACGCAGCAAAAAAACCCGGAGAAAATATTTTCGACACCCAAAAAAACGGAAACAATGTTTTCGTCCCGCGGATTCGCCGGTGGGTCCTAACGACCCATTTTTTTTAACAAACGCAACAAAAAAACCCGAAAAAAATGTTTTCAGCACCCAAAAAAAACGAAAACAATGTTTTCGTCACAAAAAAAACACGAGTTCATCGAACGCAACAAAAAAAACTCAGAAAAATTGTTTTCGTCACCCAAAAAAACCGGAAAACGTGTTTTGGTCACAAAAAAAAAAACAGATTCATCGAAGATTTTTTGCCCTTTTTCCTCTAGGCTATTTTTCACCGGTGGTTGGTTTTGCGAACGTGTATTATTACTCAGTGAACACGTAGAGTATTAGGCTCGACAAAAGAATGTTGCCATCTCTGATAATTTTTTTCCCTTTTTCCTCTGGATTATTTTTTACCGGTTGGTGGTTTTGCGAAAATAAAAAAAATTATTTTTCTGAGCGCATGCTATCGAAATTCAACCGACGCAGCGTAGCGCGCTTTTCCACCTAGTTTATATATACAGGTACACACGTGAGCTGGACTAGGAATATTCATGCGTGAGTTGGACCCAGACAATCTTTAGCCGTGTCGCGGCTGGCCAGGTGCATGCATCCCCCGACGATGATTTTTTTTTGACGTATACCTATCTAATATTTAGGTTTTGATTTTGTCGATCGATAAAAAATTTTGAATCTAAATTTTAATCGATAAATTCTTTTAGTAGATTATAAAAACTTATCGAGTGTGATTTAATTATCAGTTAATTGTACATGATTAATTATATATGCTTTAATTAGTTATGATTTAACACACATATATATTATATATATAATAGCTAGTGCGCGCGCACACACATATATATATATAAGGGGCCTGCTGTATAAGGGGCACTAGCTCATTAGTACTGGTTAGAGATACTAACCGTTACTGATAGAGGGTCTCAGGGAACTCACTGGCTAGTGCCATGTGTGGCCTCCAACCGACACTAATACTCTATTAGTATTGGGTGAGGAACCGATACTGATGTCTTTAAGTATCAGTCTAAAATAATCTGTACTTAAGTATCAGTCCAAAATGATCTGTACTGCTTCAAAAACCGAGAAGATCAGTTCTGTAGTACTGTTATTCTCGGGTTCTCAGCGGTCTGGCACGTAACAACAGAAACCAACCGTGCGCAAGCTGTTCATCTGGACGTACAGCTGCAAGTGGCGATAAAACAAGTCGCACGCAGTGGCTTATCAAAAAAAAGCTCTCCTTCGTTCGGACGCCCGATTCCACGTACTCACGTGGGCTCTGAACTCGCATAAAAACTCTTACGTAAATTAAGAAATCTGATCTGGTCGCTGTCACTTATCTTGCGCATATAAAAATTGACAAGTTGGGGGGCGGATTCCTACACATTGGAGATCGGTGATTTGGTGAAAAAAAATTCTCTGTCACAGGATGTTTTCAGCATTCATCGGAATTCAGAAAACATAGTAAATAAATCTCCTCCTTTCTTTTTAATATATACTATAGATCTTTATTCTCTGAGGGATGATATAGATGCTATAAGTTATCTAGTGCTACAAAAAAAAATATTCGATTTCGGTGATCTTATTTCGGAGTTTATTTATGTTTGGCTATTCCGGCACAAGACAAACGATAAGACCAAGAGCAGCAGGGGAGAGAGTGGTCTCGGCTGGAGCATGACGGCGGGCACTTACAGTACAGGCTTAGTTGGAGCGATAAGGAGGTTCCATTTGCGATTGGGTTGCTGTTGGCTTCCTTGGAGACGAAGGGAAAATGCCCATATTCAGTTACATGCGCATACGAGCTGAATACCATACGTTGCATCGCACACGGTTTTGCTTGCTTGGGAGCCTCCGGTCTTTGAGATACAGGCATACAGCGCCCGGCCGGTGGCAAGACAGCACACGGTTTTGCGTTGCGCCGGAAACTGGAAGAATAAAAGGTGCCACGGTAGGGCACTCCCAACAGTACATAGCCATGCCATATCACTCTATTGCATGGGTGGAAGCGAGAGGAGTGTAGGAGTGGTAACGGGGCCATTTCCCGTCAGGGAGTGCCTTCTCGTCTTCGTCTTCGCGATCCAAAATTTTTTCTGTCTCTGTCTCAGGGAAAAAAATCCCCCCCGTTCCTATCCCCGCGAAAATTTCACACAAGAGAAGAGTTTTTATAGCCATTTTAACTCTAAAATCATATCAACAGACAAGGAAAAAAAGAATGCATGCATTCATTGAAGATTATGTTGTCCCGTTTATGAAAATGTGAATATGATGGGCTAGAGAATACGTTTGCAATCTAATAACTAAATTGGACTAAAATAAATTTGGATCCCCAACCGGGTCCCCGCGGGGGAAAAAATTCCCCGTCCCCGTCCCTACCATTCCCGATGGAGGAATAATTTTCCCCGTTTCCATCCGCGCGGGGAACGATTTCTTCCCATACTAGTCCCCTAATAGAGGAATTCCCCGGCAGGGATCGGGGAACGGGTCCCCATTGCCACCCCTAGAGGAGTGAGAGAATTTGTTTGCTGCTTATACTCTAGGATATTATGAAAATAATGAGTGTATATCTCTTCGATCTAGTTTATCTCCCTTCTCTACATACATATATATTTTAGTAATAAGCTAAAGAAGCAAATTATTAGAGTGGTTGTTACTAAAATCATATGTAACCACTCTCTCCCCTCTAGTAACAAAGTATAGTAACAAAATATTGTGAGTACCCTTAGTCACGTTGTTTCATGATCCAAGTTCTACTGATGATTCATGGATACAAGAAATAAGTTTTTATCAGGGCAGACTCCACAAAGATCCAATTTTTTTAAACCCATATTCTAGAAATCATCCATTTTGTAGCCCCTTGTCTTTTTTTTTTTTTGCAAATCTAGCGCATCTATAAAATTATTTGCAAATTTGGCTCCCTTTTCAATACGAAAGGTGCTCTTACGCCCAAGGAGCACAAAAACTCGCAAGCCACAGGAGCAGGTCAGCTAGCACAACACCAGTAGCTTCCACGTACGGTTGTGCAATGTGGGAGGAGGGTTGGGGAGCATGGTAGCTAGGCTGCCACTACCGAAGAGTGCGGGAGGCGGCCGAGAAGCACAGAAGGTGGGTTGACGCTAATGGGTTGTATGGGAAGCTCTTTTCAAGATAGGGAAGCGTGGAAAATGATATGTGTCACCTCTCAAGTCTTTCATGAATGAGAATGGGGCTAATTCCATAAATATATTCACGAGAAAGTTAAATTTTGGGGGAGAGAGAAAGGGGCTAAAAAAAGAATGACTTTCGTATTCTACGGTACCAAGGAAACATAAGAAACATCGGTCCATGTGTCCGTCCAAAGTAGATTGGTATGTTTTCATGTCATGTTTATGTTTTCCCATTTGGAGTTGTTTTTTGCCATAATATAAGATTAGTTGATGCATCTATACTGCTAAAAAGAACTATCTGGTGAAGGTGACAGCATGCTTAATAGCTAGGGATGAAAACGAAAATAGAATTTTCAACTGTTTTGGACAAAAACAAAAATGGAAGCCTTTTTCAGAAATGGAGATGGAAAATGTTGGTTCAGAAACAGAAATGAATTTTTTTTTGGAAACGGAAACAAAAACGAATTTTTTTTTTGGAAACGGAAACATGAAAACAGAAATTCTGTATAATTGAAACCAGAAATTATGTCGGAAACTTGGTCCAAAGAGGGGGAATGGAGAATTTAAATTTATTTTTAAATAAAAATAATTTTAGAAATATAAATAGCTTTATAGAAAATATCAAATAGAGTTAAAAAAATTCTGATTTTTTTTTCAAAAATACTTTGGAACATTTTGAATCTAGAAAAATTATTTCTAGCATAATTTTGGTTTTATTTTTCGTAGTGACATCGTGAACATAATATTTTCTTATGTCCGTCTTAGAGGTGGAATGAATTAGATTATTTTTGCGGTCATGTATATTGTGATTATGTACTATATTCTTGTAGAATTTTTCACTTTTGTTTTCGTATCCGCTCCGTTCTATTCCACATCCATTTCCATCACTATCCATTTTTGTATCCATTTCCGATGTTTCTGATTTCGTTTCTGTTATTGATAAAAAAAATATAAAAATAGAAACGAAACGGCCATTTACCGATGTTTCCATTCTATTTTCATCTCTATCAACAGCCCCGCCCACCTTAAAAATCTAGGTGCGATAGGTGGGCCCTTTGTGTGGACTCTCATTGGGCATGTCGCTCGTCACGTCCTCTCACTTGAAGAGGAGAAATTATCGCTTATGTAGCCTTATATACATTTTTTTTTGCAATTTTAACTCTTCTTCTTTATACATTTGTAAAATTAACTCCTCCACCATCAGAGAAGGTGTGCCACCTGCAAAAACTGATCAGTACCTTAGGAGCTCGATTGACTGTGAGAGCAACATGGTCCACCGTGGCGGGGTGGCTTCTGCATTACCGAGGCGCAATAGTGAGCTCCTATCACGTGGGCGGTCAGCTTTTGCACTCCCTAGGCACTGCAAGGGACAGATATCGTCTACCGTACCTTCTACGGTGGGGTAAAGGTTAAATTTATGAATACATACATGGTTATCTAGATTTTTTTTAAAAATGATACAGGAAACTGCAAGGGATAGATATCGTCTACTGCACCTACTGCGGTAGGGGTAAAGGCTAAATTTGTGAGTACATCTGTGGTTAACTAGATTTTTTTTAAAAATGATACAGTAAACTAGACCAGCGATGAATTCAGAAATGAACGGCGAAGCGGACGAGCCAGAGATGCACCGCGGCAGCAAGAACAAAGGTGCGCACCTCTGGTGTCTGGCGGTGAGGACGAGCCACCATGGCGATGGCACGGCCACAATATTGGAATAGTTTTAAATATATTGGTGATCAAAAAGGCTTTTCGATAAATATTGTAGGATGCAAGTAAAAAGAACGGAGGAAGTACCTATATATGTATCTTAATGTATACCTTATATTATAGCTGAGAGGATTGGCATCCTCTTAGCTATGCCACGTCAACTTTTCCGCGATGAGCTTCTCCGAAAAATTCGAAATCGCGGTTAAGTCATCCAGTCGATTTTTAATAGAAAAAACCCAAAAAAACCAAAATTACATTTAGATTCCTCCGTAGTTTACATTTAGGTTCTCTTGGTGGTTTTTAGCAAAATGAACCTGAAAAGAAACAAAATTACGTTTGGATTCTAAGAAATTAGTTTTTAGCATATTGGACCAAAGAAAAAAGAAAATACGTTTAGGTCCCCCTGCATTTTTCTCAAAAAAATCACAGATTCGCTGACAGTTTACAGTAGTCCACGGATTCGTCGATGGGTCCTAACGACCTATTTG
Organism: Guadua angustifolia; assembly: GCA_036346375.1. NCBI lineage: Eukaryota > Viridiplantae > Streptophyta > Magnoliopsida > Poales > Poaceae > Guadua > Guadua angustifolia. The sequence goes on along the minus strand of CM070500.1, from coordinate 86,820,103 downwards.
TTTTTTAAAAAACGAAAATCGGAGTTACGCAAAAAATAAAAATACATCTGTTTTCTACAAAAAAACAAAAACAACATATTCACCAATAGTTTATAGCAATCCACAGATTTACCGACGGGTTCTAGCGACCCACTTTTTCAAAGAAAACACAAGGAAACCAAAATTACGCAAAAAATAAAAATACATTTAGGTCTCTCCGTGTTTTTCTCCCAATTTTTTTCAGAAATATCCGTTGGACCAAATTTCACGCGGTGCAACATCGTGCGATCAAATTTTATAAATTTCGTACGACACAGTGTAGCACGTGGCCACAGCTAGTTATACTTTATCCAGTTTTCCTAGCCTTCTTTCTAAGGAATTCAGACTTGCTTGATTACTACGGCCCAGCTGCAATCGAGTCACTTGCGCCGACCCGGCCCGCCCAACCGCTTGCGTGCGCGGATTTGGGAGCGCTGCGTACGTACGGTAAATTGAAAATCAGCCCCAACTAACCATTAAAATTATGATTATCTACACCTCTTTTACACCAAACTTTGAATTTACTGAAGGTTTTACCATTTCAGTATGTTTATCTTTAGGGTTACTAAACTCCGACAACACTAGAACGAGTTGAAGACTGCACAGCAAATCTCATGCTACATATTCCAAGCTCCAAGCTTTGGCGTGCTCTGAAATCTAAATCATCAAATCGATTAATTGAAGAGGGTATATCTAATCTAATATGAAGCGTCACATGTATGGTCTCCATCCTCAAATCTATTATTATCCGTAGTAGTCCTCTCTCATCTGTCTCTGCTCATTCACACGGACGTCTTTTGCCTATTCGGCTATTCCTACCCAATTCTTGAACCAGAGCAATCAAGATCAAGAGAACCTTGATGAAACATGCCCAGAAACAAGATAACAGAAACAGGAGCAGGAAAAAGGATTAGGAAAAGAGAGTTTCTAGCACCTGGAATTCGTTCTCCATATTTGCAGTCTTTGTTCTTGCCTTCCCCTTCTCTTTCGAATCCTCCCGAAAGCCTGGAAGTTGCGGACAACTGAACACGGTAAGAGGATCAAGGCAGAGACGTGAGCGGTAGACCTCGAGGACGGCGAAAACGTCGCCAGCGCAGCAGACGTTGGTGGTGATAAGGAGGCCGGCCAGCTTCTACTCGTCACGCTCACCTTGGAGGAGACGGAAGCGCCGAAGCGGTCATCGAGCGGCGGGGTGGAGGCCAGCAGCGGCAGGTGGGCACACGGGAGACTGGGGAGACACTGAGTCTGAGAGACAGGGAGAGTGGAGACGGGAGTCGGGCTCATGGGACAGGGGACACAGCGGCGGCTTGTCATGTACTCGTGAGACAATCCGGATATCTCCAAATTATCGATTATCTGATATCCGTTTTCTGACCTATATTTTTCGGATAGTATACGCTTTAAATCCGATCCGATATCCGTTTTCAACTACCCAGATCCGAATCTGAATTCGACTCGATATCCGATTTACTTTCCAGATCTGGTTCTGATCGGATCCGGCTTCGAATCAAGTAGAATTATCCGTCCTATTTTCACCTCTAGTCATCATATATAGCGCACAAAGTGATGGGAGAGGTGCCATGTATGACATGCCGTACCGTGCTGATAAGCTGCCCTCGTGTTCCTTTCTGGTGCACTGGTGTGGGATTCTTTTCATTTATTAATTGCTATAGCAAGTGTTCTAATTCACGACTAGGTTATCGCTAAAAAAAATATTACTGCATTATAATACAATAATATTTTTTATCGATTTTATCTCATCTAATTCTACCTATACCTATGGGGATAACACCAAAACGATTTAACTTTTTTTTTCTAATCTTAGAGAAGCCGTGTGAAGCCAAGATTTTATGTACAGTTTTGAAATAACATGGAAACTATGATGTTATTATTGGCTATAATTATCTAACCGTGCAAGTGCAGTTGATATACTTAAGCATACGTAGAATATGGTTTTTTCAACGGAGTCCCGCGATCCGCTCGTTTCCAGTTGCCCAGCGAAACAAAGCAACAACGGACATTGGTTATCAGGCTTTGACAAGATAGAGAAAAGAATGATTTTTGCGGGGATTGCAGCTCTCTTGTGGGCTATTTGGTACACACGCAATGATATACTATTTAAAAACAAACAACATTCTTCTTGTCTGCAGGCTATTTTCAGAGGGACATCTTGGTTGCGATTTTGGGCACAATTGCGAGATGAGAACTCAAGGAACTGTCCGGTTGGCGAGCAAAATTCGGAAGTCGTCGCGTTACAAATATTTGCCAAGAATGGATGGTGTAATAATAATAGACTTTGTCTCTGATTTTGTTTAGTTTTCAGTTTTCCCTGTATTGGAGACCAGCTTGCTAGCTGAATACTTTGTATTTTGGTCGTATGTTTTATGCAGAGACCGGGATTTCTTTCCCATTATCTAAAAAAAAAACTAGCCCATCCACGTCCACGATTACATAACCTCTTAAGAATGATAGAAACTCTTTTATAATATATCTCTACTACTTCTAACTAGGAGTTAGTGGTGATCGTCTGTTCTCTCCAGTGTGCATAATCCGTTGGATCTAGCACGAACGGCTAAGATGGAAGTGGATTTCTACTTTGACTATTATTTCTAATTTGTATGCTTTAGGGCCTGTTTGGATCCATTAGCAGCTAATAGTTAGCTGGCTAATAGTTCCTAGTTAATATTAGCTAGCTAACTATTAGCTGGCTAACTATTAGTTGGAGGGTGTTTGGATCCACCAGCTAATATATGGCTAATAGATGTTATTGTCCAGAATACCCATGCTATTAAATGCTATTGGTGGTAGACGCGAAGGGTATTTTGGTTAAATGCCACCTATTAGCTGCTATTAGCTGGGTTTGGCTAGCTAATGAGATAACCATTAGCTGGGTGCCCAGCTAATAGTTAGCTGATCTATTAGCTGGGTGTGTTTGGATCCACTCTAGCTAATTTTTAGCAGCTAACTATTAGCTGCATGGATCCAAACAGGCCTTTAATGAACTGATTTAATCATTCAACCATTGCACATACAGAGTAAATGATATCATTCAGACATAGTTAGTGATATTTGCAAATATTTTTTTTGTCGCAAATTGAGTTTCTGTTACAATGTACAAGCACATGACTAGTACCTACTAAATTATACACACTTCATATTTTTTAGCAATGGGATGCCAGTAATACACATTATATTACATACTCCTAGCTAACAATTACAATTGTAATGATTTAACGAAGAACAATTTAAAAAAATGGCCAGAACAATTAAGAAGAGAACAACACCTTTTGAAAAGTAAACAAAAAGATCGTATCGATGACATGCAGAGACGCTCACCCACACTCTCATCGCCGTCGTCACAGCCCCCACCGGACGGCAGCCAACGCAAGAACCACCGCAAGACCGCCACCCGTCACCCTCGCCGCCGCATGAGATGTGGTTGCGTCCGGCGACGCGTCGGCGACGGGCGCGTCCGCGACCGACGACGGTGTCTTCCCCTTCTTAGCCGGCGCCAGCGGCGCGGGCGCGGGCGCTGGCGACCCGTAGATCGCCATCGGCAGCAATACCTTGTTCACCTGGTACACCACGAGGTTGTCGCCGGTGTACAGCGTGTTGTCGACGGTGGCGTTGACGACCCCGGTGGAGATGTTCACCTGCTGGCCCTCGGCCGTCACGTTGAGCGGGTACTGCCCCGGCGAGTTGTTTCCAGCCTGCGTCCGGAGCGGGTTGCTCACGGTGTCGAACTGCGACATGGGGATCATTGTGGAGAGGATGTGGTACTGGATGAGCGCGTTCTTCTGCTGGTCGGACAGCGAGTTGAGCGCGCCTGACGGGAGCGAGGTGAAGGAGTTGTCCGTCGGCGCGAACACCGTCATGCCGCTGCGGGAGCTGTTGAGCTGGTTGTCGATCTGCTCCGCCACGCCCGTCGACCGGAGCAGCCGGATGAACGTGTTGAACTGCCCGGCCTTGGCCAGCACCCCCGTGATGTTCGTCGTCCCGGCCGCTGGCGAGGGCGCGGCAGGGGTCGGCGTCGTCGGCGCGGCCGGCGCCGCCGCGGGGCCCTGCGCCGTCGCCGTGATCGCTATAGACAGAACGAGGAGCAGGGCAAGTCTCTGCATGGTTTGCATGGTGTATTACTTGTTTCTTGCAAAGTCTTTGGTGATTGCTATTGGTTGTGATTGTCTTTGTGCATGCAATGCAACTCAGTGCGACAATGCGAGTGAGATCGAGAGGTGTGTGACGTCGTGTTGCTTATAACAAGGTGGTTGGGGAGGCCAGAGAGGTGTGAGGTGTAAGAGAGATCGAGATGGTGGGTGTAGGGTTTGTGCGGGGTAAGCCTTACAGTTACAGGACACCAAATCCTGAGGTGAGTTGCCATGGTGGAACAGCCTAACAGCTGGGTTGCTTCAGGCAGCAGCAAGTGCATGATCTAGTGCAGCGGGGTTAAGTCTCAAGATCTGGACAAGTTTCTTCTCTCTCTCTCTCTCTCTTTCATATCGTTTTGACAATCAAGGTGGTATGATGGTGATTCAGCTATACGAGGGCGGGAGGAGATGACCTCGTTTCGCCATGCATTGTGGGAGCTGGTTTGTTCTTCAGTAGGACCAGATTAGCTGAAAAGATCATCCAAATTGTTGATCAAACATGGGGACCAAAGCTGCCATGTTGGATCCTAGCTAGCCAAGTGAAAACTGGAGTTGGTTAAGTATGTATCAGGCACTTATATACACAGTCCACCTGAAATTGGGTACAATAGTGTTACACTCTGATATCCCTTCTTATGCGCAGTAGTTCTTGGATCGAATCAGAGTTTCGTTCGATAAGGCATGAGTGTGCACGGTCTCAAGAACAAAGAAGATTAATCTCGTAGAGAGAACCAAAATAATGACGTTGAAGCAATCATGGTGAGAGAGAAAAGATTTGGCAAAGCTGAGCGCAAATTTTTTAAGCACAAACTTAAAAGAGTATAAGGGATTGTTGCTCTCTCACAACCTCTCGAACTTTCGGATTCTTACTCTATACAAGAATATAGTGCTAAAGAATAAGCCTAACTTTTAATCTTGTTGTGCATTTCTTGTTTTAGATGGGTTGGTTTATGATTATTTTGTTTCTTGGATTCTTTGTAACCACCCCTAGGTTTTATATATCCTCCTTAGTTCTCATTCAAAATAAATATTAATCCTACCCTATTAGGATTAGGAATTGTAATGTTGTTAGAATACATTTAGCACTTATTTCCAAATCCTAAAAGACTATATAGAAGTCACCGATATTTAACAAATAGTTTGTCGGGCATGCAACGCAGTCTTGCTTTGACGGAGGAACAGAGACTATAGTCAAATCTACCATTATTTGTTGTCTAGCTAAGACAATAGTAAGAAATGAGACGATAGCTAGGGTAATCTTCTAACTCCTCAAAGAATATATATAGCTGGGGCATATCTTTCAAGAAATGAATTGTTGGTGTGTCTGACGACAATTCTGGAGAGTAGGAAAGGTCCTTCGATTCTTTCAGCACGAGAACAAATACCACAGCCATCTGACGACGACTAGGATTGGGATGCATCATGCTCATGCACACAGGAGGTTCCGGTATATATGCTCTAGCCTGCCAAAGATGCTAACACTTGATCCAACCCTCTCTTTCAATCCGGTGGTGCATCCATGTACATGCACATAGCCACATACCAATGTCAGTAGCAAGTAGAATTATCAGTCTCATGCATGTGCCAATAAGACCAACCGATCGAGTTGCGGTTTCGAAAAAGAAAAGTTGCAGCTCAAACATCTACAAATCTTGAAACCAAAGTTAATGGACGCAAATGTTTTTCCCAAAGCAACTTCACCATCACGTATGATCTCACAAACTTCTAACATCAAACCTTCCATCCAGAAGAGGTAAAACTGGCAGAGAGCTACCACTTAACTGCTACTCTGCTGCCTCTAGACATGAACATGCAATCCACTTGATAGTTAATATGTTAGACAATTGGCTTGTTAAATTAAACTTCTCCCAGTTAAAACTTTAAACATAGAGTTATATCATCATATATTACATGCTCCCCATCGGTGGTCAGTGGATAACACTGAGATTCGTCGTTCTCTAGCAGTAGCAGGTGTTTCAATTGGATATCAGCAACTGTGTAATCCTGAGCCAAAAGAAGAAACGGTGAGTAAAAAAAGAGACACATGGAATGAATCAATAAGTGTTACGCTCTACTCCTAATACAACTTCTTATGCGCAGCAGCCCCTGGATCGAATCAGAGTTTTATGATATATGGCACAAGTGTACACGGTCTCAAGAGCGAAGGAGTTAAATCTCATAGAGAACAACAATAATGACGTTAAAGCAACTACGATGAGAGAGGTTTGTCAAAGTCAACCGCGAATTATTTAAGCTCAACCTAAAAAATGGATCGCAGGTGAGGTTCTGGGAGGATATATAGCTCGAAAATTGCCCTCTTAAAGATAAATATCCTGGTTTATATAGCATAGTTAGAATAAAGTTTACAACCATTACTGAGGTTCTCACAACAGCACAACCAAATATTTCATGGAGAAGGTCATTGATTGGACCAAAGTTAGTGGCGTGGAATGAATTACTTTCGCGTATCATTAACATTAATCTAATGCAGAATAATGATGAGTTCCGCTGGAATTTATGTCAAAATGGTCAATTCTCTGTGAAATCTCATTATCAAGCATTGATTAAACGTGGAGTGCCAAATTTAAATAAACGACTATGGAAACTTAAAGTTCCACTAAAAATCAAGGTGTTTTTGTGGTATTTAAGAAGAGGAGTTATTCTGACTAGAGACAATCTTGCAAAGCGAAATTGGCAAGGATGCAAAACATGTTGCTTTTGTCAGGAACCTGAGACAATTAGGCATCTGTTCTTTGATTGCCATTTTGCTCACACAGTTTGGTCTCTAATATATTTGGCTTTTCAAATATCTAGTCCAACGTGTGTGGATAGCATGTTTGGAAGTTGGTTAGAGGGTTTTGGTCCAAATATTAGAAACTTAGTTCTTCTTGGTGCTACAACTACGTATTGGTCTATATGGTTATGTAGGAATGATAGGGTATTTCAAAAGAAAACTATCTCTTCTCCTTTGCAGGTTATTTTTTCTATTATCCACTAGTTGTGTACGTGGGCTGTGTTGCAGAAGAAGGAGATGCAAGCTATTTTGGTGGAGGTTACTCAATGTTTGGTTCGGGTGGCCAAGGAGTTTTATTTCGGGCGCATGGGTGGCGGTCTAGTCTTCGGATTGGTAGCCATTAGAGTGTGCGTGGTCCCTTTTATTCTTTTTTTTTGTTTGGCTGTGTGCTTCATGTTAAGCAGAGGCCAGAAGCGATTTCAAGAACGTTATATTTTCTCGATGTAATGCTCTTGAAATTAATAAAGTTCTTCCATTATCCAAAAAAAAATGTGAAAGATTGTCGCTCTCTCACAACCCTCTAAAACCTTTAGGACCCTTGGATTCTTGCTCTATAAAATAATCTAGTGGTAAAGAATAATATAGCATCTAATCCTCTCGTATGCCTCTTGTTTTGTGGCTTGGCTTCTCTATGACCACCTTCATAAATTTATATAGTCTCCTTAGTCCTCCTCCAAAAAAAAGTAGAAATCATACATACTCTAGAAGAAAGTAGAAATCCTAATCCTATTATGATTCATCTAAGACTACTTATAGCACATCTTTTCAAATCCCAAAAACCATACTCAACAATAAGTTGTTAATAAATGTACACTTCTTTTTCTGAAAGATCGGTAGGAGGATTGCCGTATTTTAATTAAAGAAGAAGTAGACTTTTAAATTTTAATATGGTGCTTATGACAATCATTCTTCAACAGGGGTGAATAGATATTGCATTGGTGCACCCCTTAGAGATTTATTTTTCGCATTTCTGATATCACTGAGCTTGCATTTGAAATCCTAAAAACCATACTCAACAATAAGTTATTAATAATTGAAGGCCTTAGCATGATAGCACTTGGTGACAAGATGGCCACTATTCTACTGATATATGCAACTTCTCATCATCAAATATGTCAACCTACCAGAACCTATTCTTAAAACAATTGCATTTACCCTGACCGAGTAACCAAAAAAAAGTGCGTGAATGGTGTTCTGCTGCCTGCAACAGATTGGACTCGCGTATCAGCTGACCAAAGAATTTGCTCAGTTCGCCGTACACCCGATGGTCTCGATCATCTTCCCTAACTATATTACTGTCATACCATATCCTGTAGTACGCACCAAACACTGCTGCTAACCTTGTAGTTGTAGATGATGTTAGCAGCTTGCTCTCGCCTTTGTAGTTTGTTCAGCATCGTTCCCTGAGTCATCAAAACAAATGGTCATTTGCTGATACCATACAAAGCAAACAATCACCAATAAATCGTCATAGTTAAGAACAAAATGGAGAGAGCGCGAAAACAGTGACAATGAACGTATCATATGAAGTGAATCAGTGATTGTCTCCAAATTCAGGCTCCATAGTAGTGCACAAAAGTATGAATGCTGAAAGGAATGAAATCCACATGATGGGCAGGCAGGCCCGTCGTAGAAGAAGGTTAGCTAGTCTTGGCGACTGAAGCAATTCTGACAAATTGCACAGCAAAAACAAGGTGAATAATGCCTACAAGATTGCAATTCAACCATGCTTAACAGTTAACTATACCGTACTTTCTAGAATTACCTTGCACATTAGGAAGGTAACATCTCGAAAATGCAGTGGTAGTGATTGATCTAATTTAGCAGCAGCAACAGAAGGAATGCATTGGTAGGCCTGAAAGAACGAGCATACGAGGGTGGAAGGATGGTGCTTATACGAATAGAGCAACAACCAGAGGAGCTGGGCGAGCCAGCAGATGAGACTTATCACGGAGTTTGTAAACCTGCATCTGCTCCTTTCCCTGGTACAACCTTGACTCCGGCATCCTTCTCCCCTGCATCCTCCTATATGTGGAAGGCGCACTGGATAATTTCTGCACGCTCCATCTTGACGGGTGGACTGCGGCGACAGGACGGCAAACTGAACGAGGAGAAGGTGCCATGCCCATGGGGGCAGAGAAGCTGGCCGGGAGCGTTGCACTGCAAGCTCCACGACGGACAGCTTGTTGCCGAGACTGTTCTGCCTCGACGACAAGCAGCTGGAGCGGGAGACCTGGATGCGGTACACCGCGGCGGCGTCCTTCGTCTGGGAGTGGGAGACCGGAGAGTTCGCCGTTGACGATGGGCAGGGCCTGGCCTTCGAAAGGCAGGTTCTTGTCGTCCACCAGCTCCCGCTTCTCCGTCTCCGCATCGAAGGAGTAAGTGCCCCTCTCTTGCCGCAGGGAGAGAAGGATGTGGGAGCCCACGGCGGCGGGCGTGTTAGCCCCTTTGCCGCCAATCGGAATTGGGACGTGAGAATCTAACCAAGGAAGCGAATCGCACACAGCAGAGAATAAGAACGAAGGAAGAAGAAGAGAAGAACAAAGAAGAGCCAGAATGAGGATTTTTCTATTTCATTTCTTGTCTGACTTTTCCCCCACGCCACAATGGCTTAATAGCCAAAAGTTTACCTCCAGGCATCAACTTTTCACTCACGCAACTCAAAAGTAACGAAAACCATCATTACAACGGTAGTTCTCAGAGTTACAGCGGCAACCATCTTACGTCTACAGTAATTAGCGGCAACTCTGCGCGAAGACGTCTTCAGCCGCTGGATGGTCCACTTCCTTCATCCGTCCGATCCTGGGCGTTCATGACAAGGCGGTGGGTCGCGGAACTCGTACGGGTGAGGTAGCAGGGGAAGAACGGCGGCGACAGAGCTCTCCAGCGGATCTTGCGACAGAAAGGGTTGCGTGTGTTGATGTCAGCGTCAGAGCTGTGAGGAGGAAGATAAACAGGGCAGAGTCTGCGTCAGGACTTAACGATTCGCTGGTTTCTTAAGTGGCCATCAACGGTGGACATTTACTAATGAAGTTTACTATTCCATCCGACGGCCAGGAAAGATTGATGATGCTGCGCCAAGCTCTGTAGTTGTCCTTTGCTGTTTTTACTTTCCTTTTGACTCTCTTTGACGAACTCAGTTTTACCGCCTAAAGAAAACTGTAACAGACTCTGATATATATTACTCAGTGGAAGGGGAAAGGGAGGCAGGATTCCCACATATCTTTTAGTCTTTAGGGGTTGTTTGGATCTACAGTTTTATAAGAACTAGTTTCCATAAAACATGGTTTTTCTTAACTACCCCTAAAATCATGTTTGGATCCTCCAACAAACTCCTGTTCAAGATAAGTCCGTTTTCCACAAACCCAAAAAACCACGTTTTATGAAAAACAGGTCCCGCTCGTTTTTAGCTGAATAGGTTTTCGGTACATGCACGATCCCACATCTGGTTTGTGCGCGGGAATATTACATGGAAAAATATCCTGTGCAACCCAACTATCCGGTGCAACCTTCGTGCAACCTAACTAAGAAAAGTTTCAAAAAATTCTAAAAAAAATCATGGATGTACATCTCAGCTTACCCCATCTACATATAAAATTTCATGATCAAATTCATCTTGTGCTAAGAGTAATAAAAAAGACAAACTTGATCATGAACAGGAACAGTTCCTGTTCATGATCAAGTTTGTTTTTTTTGTAACTTTTAGCACAGGATGAATTTGATCATGAAATTTTATATCTAGGTGGGGTTAGCTGAGATGTACATCCATGATTTTTTTCAGATTTTTTTGAAACTTTTCTTAGTTGGGTTGCACGGAGTTGCACGAAGACGTTGGGTTGCACCGGATATGTTCCCATATGACATTGCCTTCAAGCTTTGGCGCCTACATGCACGTTCTTCATTTGAGATCAGAGACTACAACTAAACAGACTAGTTCACGATCAGGAATTACAAATAGAGTAGACTACAACTAGCTTCAGCGTTCTTCAATTGAGATCAGAGAAGATCTGCGGCATCAAAGTCCTGGACAAGGTCCTCCGCTCCAGCGTTCTTCAATTGAGATCAGAGAAGATCGTTGGCCGCCGCCTGCTGGTTGCCAAGTCTCCGTCCAGTTCAACGCACATCAAATCCATTGATCTGAGGTAACATCTTCTTCTTACGCCTCCATTGATCTCTCATGTTGCGTGCATATAGAACAAATATGCATTTAGATGTTAGGGATGTAGTAGGTGCAGGCGACCAAAACTTCACATCACAATTCTCTGTAATTGCGACTCAACTAATTGATGGTTGTCTGTTTCCTTCGAGCATATATTGTGTTCAAGTAGGTAGTTCAAATCAAAGTTTTCTAGTTTCACTATGACCTAGAAATTAAAGTTTTCTACATCCCTTGCCCTGGCTTTAGAATGGGAGGAGACGTGAAACCCCTGAGTTTTTGTTTAACTTTGTAGACAGAAAATAAAAGATACGATCATCATCTCCTCTAGTATTTAACTTTCAGACCCAAAGTTCAAATGTTTAATAAGTGGAGTCAGGACAATACCATCCATTAGCAGGGAGCTACTGATAATTTCCAAGAGATCAAACAGTAGGTTGAACAACTACTTGAATTGCTAATCATCCTTTATATCGGTTCCTTTTAGAAACATATGGAGGGCCTGAGTTTTTGTTTAGCTTTGTAGACAGAAAATAAAAGATACGATCATCTCCTCCTCTAGTATTTAACTTTCAGACCCAAAGTTCAAATGTTTAATAAGTGGAGTCAGGACAGTACCATCCATTAGCAGGGAGCTAATGATAATTTCCAAGAGATCAAACAGTAGGTTGAACAACTACTTGAATTGCTAATCATCCTTTATATCGGTTCCTTTTAGAAACATATGGAGGGTCATGTGGACAAAAAAATTAAGCAAGAATATACAGATAAAGTCAGTATAAAGAGGCATACCTGGAAATCTAGCGAGGACAAAACCCTCCTCAACATCCTGAAGGATCAAGCCCTTAATGGTGGAAAAGAAGGAACCACCTACACAAAGGCAGCATGGCGTCAAATCTTAGCTTCTTTCAATGATGCAAGAGTCGACAAACTTGAACTACAACAATTGAAGAATCGACATAAGTACTTCAGGACCTGCTATGCTACCACGAACAAACTTCTTAAGTACACTGGATTTGGTTGGGATGATGATGACAAAATGATAAAAGCTTCCAATGACAAATGGGAGGAGCTTATTTTGGTACGTTATATCTAAAAATTTTTATATTCTGTCTCTTTGTTAGCTTCCAAAGTTCATATGGAATTTTAACCAAAATATTAACACATTGCAGAAAGACAGTATAGTTCAAAAATATCATGATAAAGTGTGGCCTAGTTGGCCAGATCTTCAAGAGATATGTGCAACTTCAACTGCACAGGGGTTTTGTGCTACATCAAGCAAAGGAAAAGGTGCAAATTTATCAAGCAAGCATACAGTTATTGATCTTAATGAGGAAGTAATTGAGATTGAAGCAAAGGAAAATGAAGCCATTGAGAAACATGTTAGTCAAGTGGTTTCTCCAAGCAATTGTCCACAAAATAAGATGGCAGAGAAAAAGATAAAGTCATCTAATGCAAGTGGAAGTAGATCACAAGATAATCCTAGAGGACAAAAGCGCACAGCTGATGATGCCGTAAATGCATTAGATAGTCTTGCTGATGCCACTTCCCAAATAGCTGAAATGAAGAAAAGAGCAGCCCTACAGGAGGAAGCATATTCAGTGAAAGCGTGTATGGGAATACTAAAGAGTATGAGTGACGTTGACCCAAACCAAAAAGTAAAGGCTGCAGCCACATTTACAAACGCTGAACAAAGGGGAGTCTTTGTTGAGATGGACGAGGAGATGCGAACTATATGGATACAAGGACTTTAGATCTATCAATTAGAAACTTAGTTTACGATATTTAGATTACATTTGGCTTATTGATGCATGCATTTTAGTTTCAGTTCACTATGAACATTACGTATTAAATTTCAGTTCACTATGAACATGCTGTATTAAATTTCAGTTCACTATGAACATGCTGTATTAAATTTTAGTTCACTATGCAGGGTGCCATGAACTCATCAAAAGTGTTAGATGATGATATTTCTGACTCAGAACAGATGGTTATTAACAATATTGCTGCTGTGTCTTTATTTCGCGATGTGTTCTTCACTAGACTTTTCAAAAGTAGCCGTAACACATCGGAATTAAGTGGTCTTGAGCTAACGCGACAACTACTTGATGGGCACCTGTTAGATTTTTTGATCAACTACGTGTTGATAAACACACCTTCTACTTGCTAAGGGATGAACTGTGTGAGAGAAATTTGCTTCACGATACACTGAGAATGACAGTGGATGAACAACTAGTGATGTTCTTGCATACTATCGGTCACAGTGTTAGGAATCGTGTCATTCAGGACAGATTTCAACATTCAGGAGAAACAATTAGTCGACACTTTAACAATGTCTTAGATGTGATAAATGGTTTGCGTGATGTTTACATAACAGACCCACCCAAAGAAGTGCCACTGAAAATTAGAGCTGATTCAAAGTACTACCCATATTTCAAGGTAAATTTCTAAATTGAGTGCGCTACACTTCCTATCTATCATATTGCAAGGTAAATTTCTAAATTGAGTGCGCTACCATTCTTTGAAGAATTGTCTTGGAGCTATTGATGGCACACACATTGAGGCAAAAATCAAGTTTGAAGAGCAAACTCCCTACAGAAATAGACATGGTTTTCCATCTCAAAATGTTATGGCAGTGGTGTCATTTGACATGACATTTACATATGTGGTTGCTAGATGGGAAGGTTCAGCATCAGATCAAGCTGTGCTTAGATGGGCTGTTAGTAGCAGAGGTTTTGTTGTACCTGAAGGTAAATGAAAAGATTTGTGAACTGACATAGTGTCCATTTTTTTATACTAGTAGTGACTGATTAACAGGTGACTTTGTTTTGCAGGTAAATTTTATCTAGTCGACTCGGGCTATGCAAATACACCAAAATTTGTTGCGCCCTATCGTGGTGATCGCTATCATATTGGTTCTTTCCGTGGAAGTAATCGGTGCTACAAAGGGGAAAAGGATTTATTCAATCATAGACATGCACAACTAAGGAATGTGGTCGAACGCACTTTTGGTGTTCTGAAAGCTCGTTTTCCAATTTTAAAAGTTAAAGGAGGAATTCCTTATCCATATGAAACTCAAGTAAAAATTGTTATGGCTTGCTGCATAATCCATAACTTCATACGGAAGGCTACACAGAATGATGAATTGTTTGGGTTTTATGAGAATTTAGGCATGCAAGAGAATGAAGACCATGGTGAAGAACTAGTAAGGACTCAATCCAATATACGAGAAGATGAACGGGCTGCTGGTAAGCGTGTCCGTGCAAGCATTGCTCGGCAGCTGTGGACTAATCATCAACAGCGTAGTGCACATCCATGACAGGATGTTTAGTCACTGTCTTAGCATCTTCAACTTTTGTTATCAGTTAAAAATAGATTATTAACGACACTATTTTTTCATATAATTCAAGTTTCCCCTTTTAGTTCTGCATGTTTGATTTCTATTTGTAAGACTACCTAGATGACTCATTCCTATCAAGAAATGCAAGATTTCCTACTTCTCTTCTCCTACTGGTACGGTTGCTCTATGTGTATGAGTAGCTACATGACACATTCCTACCAGGATATGCAAGCATCTCGAAATTGTTCAATCACATATAAAATATTGACATTTCATAACTTAACTAACAGGCTACCCAAGGAAGAAGATGATCATTCGCTGCAAGCACTAAGGGGAGCAAGCACACATGATTGAGAAAACAAATCATCGTACCTAGGTGGGAAAATGCTTGGGCAGCATGTAGGTGCCGAACGCGCGGAGGCCCGTGAGGATATTGGCAGCGACGGCCCTGCGTCGGTGCTCCCATCGCGTTCGCTCGAACCCTCCCGCCACCGCGGCCGACGCTTCCAACTCATGAACGCGATTGGCATGAACACGAGTTTCTGGCTTCCGTTCTCCTCACGCGATGCGAACGAAACCGAAACGGGGAAAGTAAGAGAGGCAAGCACAAAGGGGAGCAAGCACAAATGATTGAGAAAAGAAATCATTACCTAGGTGGGAAAAAGCTTGGGTATGCGACGACCCTGCGCCGGTGCTCCCATCACGTCCGGTCGAACCCTCCCGCCGCTGCGGCCGCCGCCCCACAACTCATGCTCCGCTGGGCTCCTCTCCGGATCGGGATTGGCATCGCAAATTTCTGGATTTCGTTCGCATCGCTCAGGAGAACTCAAGAAGCGAAATGGGGAAAGTAAGCTTCGTCGCGTGTGGGGAAAGTAAGAGAGAGAGAGGAGCGACTGAAATGGGGCTTCGTTCGCATCACGCGTGTGGAAAGTAAAGAAGCGACTGAAATGGAAAAATGAGACAGTAAAACGCCTTTTTATTTTTCTAATCCAAACATTGTTTCTCACATACTCATTTGGTGACCACCACTATCCAAACATGGTTTAATTAAAACCCACGCTAACTAACTAACTAATCTAAAACTGGTTTTCCTAAAAACCCTACTAAAACACATTTAACTAAAACATGTTTATATTTTATAGATCCAAACAACCACTTAGAGTAGTCTAGAACCCTAGTTTTGTTGCGTATCTTCTCTGGTAGCGATTTCCTCTGTTCTTCCTGATCTTTTGCTTCTGGTTTTAACTGAACTTGGATTTGAGCTTGTTGTTTGGCCCTCGGATTCCTTCGTGGTCCTGACAAATTGGTATCAGAGCAGTTCATCCTTGGCTGGGGGTTTGGATTTGGGGTTGGTGGAAACTATAAAATCCCCCAATTTGGGTTTTGGGGCTTAAGTGATTTGGCTTGGCTCATTCTTGGAAGAGGCGATTATGGCTGTGCAAGAAAAGATCGTGAAGATCCAGGCCTGTAGAGAGGATCTGGAGACCCTCAAGGCTGATGTGGCTGAGATCAAGAACATACTTTTGGGAAAATCACATCTAGCGATCAAGTCTCCAAAACCGAGCGATCTCGCTTCGGAGTGGAAAATGCCATATTACCTTCTGGAGATGCAAACAGGTTTGGGGTTTCACTTTCTCCTATTGGTTTTCAAGTCAATACTATTGGTCAAATAGAAATGCAGATGGCAGGGAGTAGTGGACTTCCCTTTTACATAACTGCAACTAGAACTTCTGCTTATCCATGCTTGAGAACTGTAGTGAGTAATGGGTCTGGTTTTATTACTCCAATACAAAATCAAATACCTATTGGCCAGCAATCGAGTCATAACACAAACTATGTTGGAAATGGGCCTAACCTATATCATCAGATTAGATCGGGAATGGTTGATTATTCTTCTCGGATTCCAACGTATCAGCATCCTACATTATCACAGAATTTGGGTGCTGGAGGAATGGGTAACAATAATGTTCCATTTGCAACATATCATAATCCAGGAGTCCAGCTTTTTGATGTACAAAGGAATGTATACATGAGAGAAGCCAGTAACAACCATCATTATGCGGAAGCTGTTATTAAAGGACAGAAGCTTGAAATGGCAGTATCCGTGGATGGAAGTAATTATATATCTTTTGTTTCTTCAGGCTTGAATGCAGTCCCATCGGGGGGACGAAAACCAGCACATGAATAGTAGTATGCCCCAAAACTTCACTTCTGCTATCAGAACAGTTTCAGACCTTTCTTATAGAAGTCTGAGTGGAGTAGTTCCGGTAGGGAATGCGGTCTTTGTCAAGCACTCAGGAACTCATACAGAACATGTTAGTCCTCAGGTAAATGGATACTTTTGTCATGCTTTTGCTAAATCTGTTGAAACTATGAACAAAACAGAGAAGGTGATCCTTACGGTTAAGCCAGAACATGGATTTGGTGAGAAGGGTAAACCAGTAGCTGGTGAGGAAGGCACTATACCACTAAATGCTACTCGTCTTGTTGATCTGGAGTTGGTTTCAGAGAAGACTGCTACAGACATGGAGAATGAAGATCCTGTATATGGAGAAGATCCTGAAGAAGTGGGGCAAGGTGATGAATCCACTAATGCAAATCAGACCAATACAAGCAGTAAGGGATCCGATGGTGAGAAAGTTGAGAAAAAGGAGTTAGTAAATTCTCAAACTGAATCTGGATATTCCTTTCTGATGATACCAAAACTGGAATAGGAGGACATGGCAGCCAGGGTTCAAAGTGCATGGGAAGTAGACAAGATGTTGGATGTGTACATTCTTGATTACCTGGTGAAGAGGAACCTGCAGAACACTGCAAAGGCATTCCAAACTGGAGGCAATGTGTTTTCAGATCCTGTTGCAATTGACATCCCAAGGGAAGTCCTTTTTGAATGGTGGTTGGCCTTCTGGGACATTTGCAAGGATGGTGGTATATTCAAGAA
Organism: Guadua angustifolia; assembly: GCA_036346375.1. Classification (NCBI taxonomy): domain Eukaryota; kingdom Viridiplantae; phylum Streptophyta; class Magnoliopsida; order Poales; family Poaceae; genus Guadua; species Guadua angustifolia. Next base: position 86,802,709 of record CM070500.1, on the reverse strand, counting down.
GATACTGAAGGATGGAGAAAAATGGGAGAACCTAAAGGAACCTGAGGAGGTATTTGTGAAATATGAGGCTCGGCTCGAGGATGGTACTGTTGTATCAAAGTCAGACAGGGTTGAGTTTACTGTTAAAGATGGGTATTTCAGTCATGCTCTTGTCAAAGTTGCCAAAACTATGGGAAAAACAGAGAAGGCTGCTATAGCTCGAAGGCAAAGTCTGGGAAGTGGAAATTACAAAATTAAGAGTCAACCAGATAACGAAAAGGCCCCAGCACAAAGAGTTAATGTTGCAGACACCACAGAAGCGCCAAAAACAGGAGCATCTGACAAAAGGGGTCGCACCTGCTGGCATGGCAATGAACAGTGGATTCCAGGCCATCATCTCACTTGTAAGGTGAGGAAAGCTTTACATGCTATATTGATGCATGTGGATGAGGAGAGTGAGACTATAGTTAACACAGGTTATGTAACTGCACCTGGGAGTCCCAATCGAGCAGACTCAAATGAGAATGAAGGACAACTTATGCAATTGTCAGTCTTTGCAGCTCAAGGAACTGCAAGTCCTGTCACTTTCTCATTGGTGGTGAATATAGGTAACAGGCAAGCTATAGCATTGATAGATAGTGGGAGCACTAATTTGTTTATAGATTATGAATATGCAGTCAATAGTGGTTACAGTGTGAGTAAGGGAAAACAAAGAAAAATCATAGTAGCTGGAGGAGGTGAGTTGGCCTCAAATGCTAGGGTAGAAAGCCTCAAGTACCAGATCCAAAACACTTTCAAGTTAGCGAAATTGGGGGTCTATGATGTCATATGGGGTGTTGATTGGATTTATGAACACAGCTCCATTTGCCTTGATCTTAAGAAGAAGACCCTAACAATCCAAAAGGATGGCAGATCCTTGATATTCAATGATTTCACTCAGCTGGCACAAATTTTTTGCATTGATTTGGGACAATTCCATCAGATGGTTCACAAGGGACCCTTGGGGTATATATTGCAGGAGTTGTCACCTAAAAGAGAGTGTGACCATGGCATATATCTGCAACCAGGAGCTACTATTCCTAATTTGAGACCTTACCGAGGACCACATTTCCAAAGAGATGCATTGGAGGAAATCATTAGAGGCATGTTGGAGTCGGGACAGATTTGTCGGCTATTGTTTGATATGCTCACAAAAGAGGGGTTTCAGTGGGGGCAAAATCAGACTGAAGCAATTGAGAAGCTCAAAAACATCATGAATATATGTCCAGTGTTTGTTTTGCCTGAATTTTCTCAATCCTTTACCCGAGATACAGATGCAAGTGGAACTGGAATAGGGGCTATTTTGATGCAGTCAGACCGACCCATTGTTTCGTTCAGCAATTCATTAGGGCCTAGAGCATCGACCAAATTTATATATGACCCAGAAGCAATAGCTATTTTAGAAGCTGTGAAAAAGTGGAGGCATTACTTATTGGGTAATCAAGTAGTCAGAAGGACAAACCAACAAAGTCTGCAATACAATACTACACAGAAATGGGTAGAGGGAATACAACACAAATTGATGTTGAAGTTACTAGAGTTTGATTATAGGAGTGAGTATAAAGAAGGCAAAGAAAACCTTTCAGTCGATGCTCTGTCTCGGAAGGAACACAATCAAAAGGAGGAAGATGGATGTTGGGCTGTAACTTTGATTATTACAGAATGGCTACAAGACATCAAAAATAGTTATGTGGAGTATGAACAAGCCATCAAAATCACAGAAGAAATTCAAAACAGCAGTGAACAACAATGTCAGTATAATCTGGTATCAGGTTTGATTAAGTATAAGAGCAGACTTTATGTGGGAGAGCAAACTGAATTAAGGTTGATGCTAATTGGGAGGATGGCACGTTTATATAGAAACTTTCCCAGATTTCAGGTCTTGAGGACAAGACCAAACTCAAGGAGGGGGAAATGTCAGCGTCAGAGCTGTGAGGAGGAAGATAAACAGTGCAGAGTCTGCGTCAGGACTTAACGATTCGCTGGTTTCTTAAGTGGCCATCAACGGTGGACATTTACTAATAAAGTTTACTATTCCATCCGACGGCCAGGAAAGATTGATGATGCTGCGCCAAGCTCTGTAGTTGTCATTTGCTGTTTTTACTTTCCTTTTGACTGTCTTTGTCAGACGAACTCAGTTTTACCGCCTAAAGAAAACTGTAACAGACTCTGATATATATTACTCAGTGGAAGGGGAAAGGGAGGCAGGATTCCCACATATCTTTTAGTCTTTAGAGTAGTCTAGAACCCTAGTTTTGTTGCGTATCTTCTCTGGTAGCGATTTCCTCTGTTCTTCCTGATCTTTTGCTTCTGGTTTTAACTGAACTTGGATTTGATCTTGTCGTTTGGCCCTCGGATTCCTTCGTGGTCCTGACAGTTGAGATCAAGGACCTCGAACCACGAAGGGGCCGCGGGCGATGGCGTAGACCTTGCCGCCGTGCGCGTGTCACATACCGATCGGAGGAAGACGATGAACAGCGTAAACTCGGTAACATCGACATCGCTTCGTCGACTTCGGTTAAGTGATAGCGAATGGCGTGGATGGGATCGGCGGGGATGGAAGTGTTGCTGAGCGTCGGATGCGAATCCACAGTGATTACGAAAAATGACATGGTTACAGTGGCGGGTAATTTTCATGCTTAGCGATTTTAATTCGCGTTGGGGGTAATCTGATGTAAAGGAAGGGTGAGTTGGCGGAGTATATATAAAAGAGAGTTGTAATTGCAGAGAAGACTCGAGAAAGAAAACTTGTCTTGAGTAACACGAAAGCTTTCCTCCTGGTTCATACTTTTGGTTTTCAGTGTCTCTTCTTTTGTTCTCCTGCATCTGCATCTCCCGATTGTGTTCTTGTGCAAATTTTCTCACGTCTGGGAGCGATCTAGGCCAGGGGATACAACAAATGGTATCAGATTTGGGTTCGATTGCGCCTTGAGTTGTAAAATCCCAGACAAAGGTAGGGGAACTCAGTTTCGCTTGCGATTCTGATTGATCCCTGTAATTCCGGCAAATCTGGTTGATTCGGTTGTGATCGATCGCCACGGCGCCTCCTAAACCTTCCGTTCAAACTAGGTTCATCCTTGACGCCATGTGTGAAGTATCGGGGCGGATGGAGGACAAGTTGGATGCCATTCAGGAGCATCTCCAACGCCTCTTTGCTCAAGTCGGAACAATGGATGTGACCCAGTAGCAACTTCTAGCTCGGACGGATTTGACGGCAAAGGCAGTGGAGCGGCAAGCAAAGGATCAGCAACTTTTCTCCAAACAATTAGAAGCGACTGGACAGGCAGTGGCTTGCCTCATCGCCGATTGCTTAATGGATGAGCAACGTTCTGGAGAGAGCTCCACGATGGGTCTTGGTAAGGGTAAAGCTCTCTTTACACCCACGGTTAAGGGTCCTCACATACGCATTGATGAAGACATCAATCAGTTGTCCCCTGATGCTCACACCACTGGTTCCAATAGCGGTGGACTTCCTGTCAGGCCAGTACGGGAGTCTGCTAGTTTTCTGAAAACTCCTTTGCCGAAATTATCTTTTCCTCGTTTTGATGGGACAAATCCTCGTATATGGCGAGATAAGTGTCAAGATTATTTCACCATTTTTAATATCCCAGAAGCACTTTGGGTTGTTACGGCCACCATGCACATGGAGGGGAATGCCGCGAGATGGTTACAGGTTTATAAAGTGAAGCATGATCTGGGCAATTGGGACCACTTCATACTGGATGTGGAGCAAAAATTTGGAGCCGATGATCGTCGACGGTTACTGCAGGAACTATTGGAAATTGTCGACGAATATAAAACACAATTTGAGGAAATCATGTATGACATCTCTATGCATAATCCACACTATGATGAAGCATTATTCGTCTCCCATTTTGTTAATGGTTCGAAGCCAGAGATTCGGAGCCAAGTTCAAGCACAACTACCACATTCAGTGGATCAGGCTGTTATTTTAGCTAGGGTCCAGTATAACATTCATCAAAGAGGTAAAGCCTGGAAGACCAGGGTAACTCCTCTCATTAAGAATGATGATCTTCCCACCGGACAAAAACTGGGGCAAGGTGAATTGTGGAGAGCACGGCAATTAAAGGAATATCGTCGAGTAAATGGTTTATGCTATCAGTGTGGGGAAAAATATGATCCAGCTCATGCCTTGAATTGCAAAAAGAAAATTCCGACACAAGTTCATGCTCTGACTATCGAGGAGTCCAAGGAGATATTGTCGGACGAAATATTGGATGCCTTGGAAACTTCTGGGGGTCACGTTGAAGACATACCTCATATCTCTATTCATGCTTTGGCAGGGACTGAGGATACTGAAACATTGAAATTTCTGGCCCTAGTCAAGAATCAAGTAATATTGGTGTTAATTGACTCTGGTAGCTCTCATAGCTTCATCACTTCCAATTTTGTACAACGCATTGGTCAAGTACCGCAACCAAACAAAACTCCAGTCCAAGTGAAAGTTGCTAATGGGGAGCTCTTATATTGTGACAGTTGGGTCCCTAAGCTAGAATGGTGGGATCAAGGGCATACATTTCAAACAGATTTGAAGGTGTTGGAATTAAGTGGATTTGATGCCATATTGGGGATCTATTGGCTTCAAACTCATAGTCCCATGTTGTGTAATCGGAGAGATAAAACATTGCAATTTGACCACAATGGCCGAAATATCGTTTTGCACGGTATTCAGACTTTAGCCGAGACTGAACTCAAGTCAGTCACTACTGAATAGTTGGACAAATGGAGCCGCAGTGGCAATATTCTGGCCATGGCAGTAGTAGAGCAGCCGATAGAAGGAACAGAGGCTCAGATTCCGGAACTGATCCTGCAGGTCTTACAGCAACATGCTTCTGTTTTTAATGAGCCACAAGGGTTGCCTCCATCCCGACCTTATGATCATACTATTACATTGCTTCCTGGAGCTGTTCCAGTCAACTGTCGTCCATATCGCTATTCTCCTTACATAAAGATGAAATTGAAAGGCAAGTTGCTGACATGTTGGCTGCGGGTATTTTCGACCCAGTGTTAGTCCATTTGCCTCTCCGGTCATCTTAGTTAAAAAGAAAGATGGGGTGTGGCGCTTTTGCGTCGATTACTGTCGGTTCAATGATTTAACGGTCAAAAACAAGTTCCCTATGCCTGTTATTGATGAGTTATTAGATTAATTGGCCGAGACAAAATATTTCTCTAAACTTGACCTCCGCACCGGGTATCACCAAATACAAATGCATGAGGATGATGAGTTTAAAACAGCATTTAAAACTCATCAGGGTCATTATCAGTTTCGGGTGATGCCATTCGGTCTCACTAATGCTCCGGCTACTTTTCAATGTGTGATGAATTCAATTCTTCAACCATATTTGCGGAGGTTCGTCCTTGTTTTTATTGATGACATTTTGGTCTATAGTCTGGACTTATTATCTCATTCTCAACATTTAGCCACCGCCCTACAGACACTCCAAGAGCATCGGTTGTCTGCGAAGAGGTCTAAATGCACGTTTGCTCAGAGTAGGTTGGAGTATCTTGGTCACATCATATCAAGTGAGGGTGTCGCGACCGATCCGCAAAAAACTTAGGCAATGCGCAGTTGGCCACAACCTGTCAGTGTTTCGGAGCTTAGGGGTTTTTTGGGCCTCACCGGATATTATCGAAAATTCGTCTGGAATTATGGGGTTATAGCCAAACTACTCACCAATCTTTTGAAGAAGAAGGCTTTTCAGTGGGATTCCACAGCCGAACAAGCTTTTGTTCAGTTAAAGGAGGCTATGTCATCTACACCGGTTCTTAAATTGCTCGACTTTAATCAAACATTTGAGATCGAGACTGATGCTTGTGATATTGGGGTGGGTGCGGTGCTACTCCAAAACGATCATCCAGTGGCTTTCTTTAGTAAGGCCCTCAGCAAAGTCCATCAAGAGTTATCGATTTATGAAAAAGAATTTTTAGCGGTCACAATGGCGGTTGATCACTGGCATTCTTATCTCCAGCGTCAAGAATTTATCATTCACACCGATCACCGTAGTTTATGCTATTTGGAAGACCAAATCTTGCAATCCGATATGCAACGTAAAGCCATGACACGGCTCATGGGTTTGCAATTCCGGATTCGATACAAAAAAAGGCAAGGACAATGTGGTTGCAGATGCATTGTCGCGCGTGGGACATCTGATGGCTTTACAAGTTAAATCAGAAATACAACCGGCTTGGATTCAAGAAGTGCTCAATTCCTATGTGACTGATCCAGAGGCTCAACAAGCATTAGCTCGTCTTTCACTTCATAGTCCTGATGATAAGGGGTACAGTTTGCACCAAGGCATTATTCGGCAACATGGCATAATTTGGATTGGCTCAAACTCGGCTTTGCGTACTCGCCTGCTTACCACTTTCCACTCAAGCCCTATTAGTGGTCATTCGGGGATGCAAGCCACCTATCAACACATTAAAAAGGTTTTTTGTTGGCGCGGATTGAAGCAAGACACAGCTGAGTTTGTTAAGCAATGTGCCATTTGTCAGCAGGCCAAAGGAGAGAATACCAAGTCTGCTAACCTACTGCAACCGTTACCGGTACCAGACTCGGCTTGGCAGGAGCTTACACTTGATTTCATCGAAGGTCTGCCAGTGTCCGATGGTTGTAATGCTATACTGGTGGTGGTGGACCGCTTTTCTAAATATGCGCATTTTCAGCTCAGAAGGTGGCTCACTTATTTCTGGAGCAGATAGTTCGGTTGCATGGGATGCCCACCTCTATTACTTCTGATCGTGACAGGATTTTCACTAGCACATTCTGGAAAGAATTGTCTACGACTCTCGACACAAAACTCTAATACAGTACAACGTATCATCCCCAAACGGATGGGCAAAGCGAACGAGTCAATCCATGTTTGGAAATGTACTTACGCTGTTTTAATCAAGCCGTGCCGAGTAAATGGAGGAAATGGCTGGCATTGGCTGAATTTTGGTATAATACCAGTTTTCACACATCATTGGGTTACTCACCATTCAAGATACTATACGGTTGTGATCCTAATTACGGCACTTTACCTCCAGTAGTATCGACAGGGTGTGAAGAAGTAAAGGAAGCAGTCTTGGAACGTCATAAACTCACAGAGGTGGTTCGGCAACAATTGGCAGTGGCCCAAAATCGTATGAAGTGTCAAGCCGATAAGAATCGCCACGAACGTCAATTTCAAGTTGGGGAACCGGTCTTGTTGAAGTTGCAACCTTATGCCCAGTCATCGTTGGTTAACCGACCCTATCCTAAATTGGCATATAAGTTTTATGATCCTTTTCTGATTTTGGAGAAGATTGGGCAAGTCGCCTATAAACTGGATCTTCCAGCATCAAGCCAAATTCACTCGGTCTTTCATGTATCTCAACTGAAGGCTTTCAATCCTAATTATGGCCCAGCATTTTCAGAATTACCCAAGCTGGTTGGCCTAGATAGCACCGCAACGGAACTAGAAACAATTTTGGATCGCTGTCTGATCAAGAAGGGCAATTCCACTCGGGTGCAGGTGCTTGTCAAGTGGACTGGCATTCCCGAGGACTCCGCTACTTGGGAAGACTTGGAGGTGGTTCAGAAGCATTTTCTGGACTCAATTGCTTGGGGACAAGCAATGCCTGCAGGGCGGGGTGATGTCATATACTGATCGGAGGAAGACAATGAACAGCATAAACTCGGTAACATCGATACCGCTTCGTCGACTTCTGTTAAGTGACAGCGAACGGCGTGGATGGGATCGGCGGGGATGGAAGTGTTGCTGAGCGTCGGATGCGAACCCACAGTGATTACGAAAAATGACATGGTAACAATGGCGGGTAATTAATTTTCATGCTTAGCGATTGTAATTCGCGTTGGGGTTAATCTGATGTAAAGAAAGGGTGAGTTGGCAGAGTATATATAAAAGAGAGTTGTAATCGCAGAGAAGACTCGAGAAAGTAAACTTGTAACACGAAAGCTTTCCTCCTGGTTCATACTTTTGGTTTTCGATGTCTCTTCTTCTGTTCTCCTGCATCTGCATCTCCCGATTGTGTTCTTGTGCAGATTTTCTCACGTCCAGGGGATACAACAGCGCGATCACGACAGGCTGCCACTTAGGGGTGAGGAGATCGGGGCCTGGGTACACCTGCGACAAGTCCGGGTAGTAGAGGACGGCCCGCGCCGTCGACCTTGAAGATGGAGTAGGCACGGCTCTTGACTTCGTGTTCCACCACCAGTTATACCGGCTTGGCGAACTCCGGCGGCGGTTCCACTTCCGCCGCGTCATCGTCGAGATGGTGCTTCCTCTTTTCTTGTTCGGTGATTTTGTAGCAAAGAGGAGACAAATCATCCACCAATGTTGCTTACCGCTAGATCACTTGACAAATTTTTTTTTTATAAGATTGCCAATTATTTATAGCTTATGGCTATGACAAGTTTTACATTAATTTACATCTGAAATTCACATTCAAACCCAAAATTTGGCCCGTTCAAATACATAGACTATGGTTTTCTGACAAGATTTGGACATAGAGATATCGCTAGATGCCAATGTACGTAGTATCTCTAAAATGGTAACGTGTTACGCATGTATGTCCTGGTTCCATATACTTTGGATTTTGACATCATCTTTGGATGATTCTCGACCCGATAATAATAATAATAATAATAATAATAATAATAATAATAATAATAGTAATCCAGTAGTTTTTTTCTAGTTTTTTAATTTGAAAAAAAATAGGTAGAAGGACTACCTATCTTAAAAAAAAAAACTAGTATGAAAACTTAAACCCAAAATCTCGGCAACCACAACTACTTTTGATTTACCACTAGACCACGTAGATGCCCCCATGATCCAGTAGTGTTGTTATGCCTTAAAAGGCAGATGGCCTTAATCAAATATGTCCTTACCTTAGGCTGTCAACGCCACCTTGAGTCTTGGGCAAGCGGATCCACTGTAGAGCTCCTCTCTGTCGGGCTATAATTTGGTTAGAGTGGAGTTCGGTGAAGCCTTATTGCCATAAAATCCATGGTTATATGTCACCGGTGTTCTAAATAGACAGACTAGCGATATTATTACGTTTCTGGACCTCAAACACTAAATTATGAGCCAATAATCCGCTATCTTAGGCACTGTTTGGTAGAGCTCCAGATCCCAGCTTCACCTGAGATCTGAAACTTGTAGGCTAAAATAAAGTGAATTAAGTTTATATTTTTAGTCTAAAATGTAAACAAGATGACCTATCTAAACACTTTTAATGTATCAACAGCTCCAGATTCACAGATCTAGTGGAGCTGGAGCTGTACCAAACACACCCTTAACTACAAGCGTTGTAGCTCCAAATATCCAAATAGCTATACTATTTGTTGTATGGTGTAATAAGAAATGACTTAGCTATCCTATGTAGAAACTGATGGACCAAAATAACATTCCCTTTTTTTAAGTCCAACTTTATCAAGGTCTCATGGCCAACCTCATTCTTCTCTTTTTAGTAATATAAAGTTCCTATTACTATTCGTTAAGTACTTGTTGTTAATAATCTTATGGCCTTTTGGACATGCATTATTACTTTAATTGATTGTAAACTTGACTTATGATCTTATTATGAAATACCAGTACCTCTAAAGTATCATATTTATGATTTATTTAGAGGTGACTTAAGTTGTATACATATTAAATTTGTTTAGTATATCAAGCTCGTTTAGGTGGTACATATTATGAGTAACTGCACCAAAAGTAGAACGTACTCTTCCTTATAGTTTTAAAATACTAAAAATAAGACAAAGGATAGGCTGTTACTTCTTTGAGACCTTCATGAGAAGCAGCGATTCAAAACCTTGGTCCCATTTTCCAAGAAGCATCAGTCTTTCTGCAACCATGACACCATTAAATAGGAGATTTTCTGAAATTTACTCTTCATAATTTCAGCATGCACGTACTACTTGAACAACAGCATTGCAATTGAAACATCAAAAGATCTTACACAACAGACCTAAGCAACCTCATCATCCACAGGCACTTATCCAAGTGTCGATAGCTCGAGACATGAACATGTAAACCACTTAATGATTAATTGCTTTCACAACTGCCTTGTTAAAAGTTAATAAAACAAAAGGGATTTCAACTAGTGCAACCCAGAAAATAATTGGCCTTACAGCAATTATTTACATGGCTAAGACGCAGAAGAATGGAATGACATAATTGGCCTGAATCTAAAATAAATGGAGAGCATAATTATTTGCTTCCTTCGGTATCGTAAGCCGCGGCTGCTTTGCAAACTGGGCATGAGTTCTTCACCTGAAGCCACTTCTTGATGCAGTCGCCATGGAAGTCGTGACTGCAATTCAGTATTCCCAGCAAATCATTATCCTTGTATTCCTCCTGCCAGAACCCACCCATCATCGGTCAGAATTGGACAATTTTTTGAGACAAAGACGTAAACTGTTCAACATGGAACTAGCAATTTAAAGAAAGCAGTTGAAGAAAATTGTACCAGACAAATTGCACAGCTCCCATCATCTTGATCGCTTTGCGTTTGATCAGAACTGCAACAGACCACTTCTCTCACACAACCTAAAATTTTTTCATCGGCCAAACCTGTGTTGACATTACCAATAAATTCTCCCAAAGCCAAAAGGTCCTGTTCACATCAAAAACGAAAGTTAAAAAAAAGAGCCTCAAATTTCTGGTGCAGGAGGCATGGAGAAGCAAAAGGCAGGTCTTTCCACCTCATAACTCATGCCATCAATGTCCAGTCTCATGTCCCTGTGCGGGTCAGCTGCTTCTCTTGGTTCATAGAAAACCAACTGGTCCAGCATCATAAACCGCTTCACAAATAGCATAGCAGCTAAATCAGTACAGGATTCATATTTACATCGATACAAGCTTAGTTATGTGAAAACTGGAAAGAAATATCTACCTCTGCCTCAATCATCAACGGATGAAAACCATAGGATGAGCTCCTCGCCCTTCTATTCCTTCCACTGTTACCATGCCCTATGGATACATGTCGTGCATGTCTAGAAGATGCAGCAGCTCCCATAGGAAATAGTTGACCAATCCTCACAGATGTAGAGGTAGCTGCAGATCTAGCAGGTGAATAGCTCGAAATGACTGCCTCATGAGGAATTGCTCTAGAGCCAGAGGAAGCTGCAGAAGATGGAGGACTGTAACTAGGAACAGTGTTGCTGTGAACAGCTCTAGGAGCATAGCCACCATTGGTGAATATCCCACTGTCAGAAGGACCATGGGCAGTTGGGACAGCAGCAACACTAAAGTTGCTGCTTCGCATAGCAGGATAGTAAGGCCTCTCTCCCAAAGCCCTACTAGTGATTCCAGTGGCACCTACACAACCATCAAAACACGTGCTGTAAATACGAACATGAAGATAAACTTAAATCATATAGAAGAATAGGAACACTAACAATCCACATTTTTCATGAAAACTGCAGCACAAGATTTCATCAAGCAGCAGGTAAGTATTATATTTTAAATTAAGTTGTAAACGACTCCATACCAAAACTAAGATGGATTGTGTTGGTTCCACCGTTTATTATATGAACCAAAGACTTTGAAAGATGTTAATTGTCAAGTGCAACACAGGGAAGTACATCAAACAGAGAACAAAGACAAGTCTAGCGCAATTAACCACAAAGTACAAAAAAACTAAGCATTAATTACTAACCTGAAGGTATAGCTCTTGTTGGAACAGAAAAAGGTACTTGGTTCCTTTCCACTGATGTACTTAAGGGGACACTTGCAGTTGAATGGAATGATAGGGGATGAATGTTGTTTGGTGTGTAGGTTGAAGCTGGTTTGGGTTGCAATGAAATATCGGTACGATTGTGGCGTGCTCTAACATTCCTCTGAGATCCTTCTTGATTAGCTAAGCACTGGTCATTCCAATTGTTTGGGCCAATGCTCAAAGGCATTTGAGGATGGAAGGGCTCAGTAAGTGGAGTAGGATTTGGCTGCACATAATTAGAGAACTGAGGGTTGGAAGAGCTTCCAACATAATAACCACCTACACTGATCCCATCCACAGGATTCGTGATGGGATTTTTTCGTTTTATTGCAGCCCTTCTGTTGTCCACATGGGAACTCACTGGAGCAAAGCTTTCCTCAGATCTATGTGGATAACTTAGAGCAGGTTCAGGTTGAACATCGTAGGGTAAATGACAACTAGAACTTCCAGCAGAATAGTGAACAGATTGAACATGAGAGGTCCCTGTGTTCCCTGCTCTATGACCTGGATATTGTGCAGCACGACTTGAAGATGAAAGGTCATTTGATCTTATTGCCACACTCCCATTGCCTGAAGGATCGATTCTAAGGGAAGCATCACTTCCAACATGCACAAATAGCTTCTGGCCTGAGATTAAAAAAAAATAAGTGTATTATTTTATTACAATTCAGATACATGTACAGCATAATAGTGCATTGATGAAGTCCAGCTCTACCTAAAGGCAGGGGTTCGTTACGTGACCCAATTCTGGGTTGGGTATGATCCATCTCTGGCTGCTGGAGATGGCTGTGATGGTGTCTAGCCATAAAACAAAATGTCCAGTGCGGTTGCCCTTAACCTGGAAATCACAAACTGAATCAATATCAATAATTCAGCATAATACTACATAGTAGATTCAAATGAATCAATAAACTAACATTAAGTACAACACGGATGATACTTTCCTCTACCAATTGTTGCGAGTCAGACCAAAACATAGAAATAATAGTACATATCGAAGTCATACAAGTGCAATTTCCATATTCCGATGTTTGATCGCTTGTACATGGATCATGAATCACAAACACTACAATATTGAATGGGCGTAACAACGGACAGCAAAATCTACTGGAATGACTACAAGAATTCAGAACTTCATCTACTCCTAAAACTACAAAGGCAGATTAAAAACCATGGAAGCACCACATTTACTTGTTGTTTACTTACTGTCACCACTGGCAAGTAGATTGTCCAAATGATAATTCATTTCCTTGACAGGTAAATGCAATATAATGTTATATAGTGAACCGTTGATCACATGTACAGATCTTAAAAGTGTCCTTACCATTCACATAGAATCGTGTGTGTGTGTGTGTAAGTGAGAAAAAGTGTATTTGATAAAACTCAGCTAACATGGCAGCTAAAATATGCCATTATGCACCCTGATAATTCCCATGTAGAAGTTTAGAAGATCATTGTGATTTGGAAACTCAGGAAAAAAAACTGCTTTAATGCGTTCTTCCTTTGTGCTACAGAACAATATCAGGTGAAATAACCAACATTCAATGGTTAAAAGCCAAAAAAAAAGGAATATGCGTATTGTTGGTACCAAAATAAGTAGCCAAAGATCAAGTGTATTTACAACCACATTGTATATCATAGTATTCCTTCCAGTACTACAGCTTTTTTGTACATTCCTAGCAAATATATATGTATAATAGAACTTGCTACATTATTTAAACTTTACATGGCAGGAAAGACATTGTCAAAATGTCATGGGGATAGATTTTGTACATGATGCAAGCAAAAAGGAACGAAAATTGGCTATTTAAGGGAGAATATGTAGCGTGAAGCTGTAGACTATCTATCAGCTTTGAAAGAGCAGCAGAATGTCATGAACGCGGGTCAAAATCACGTTATCACTGGATGAAGATATACCCTGTCACGATCCGAAGATTGTAACCAGTAATGATGTGAAGGAGGGGGCTTAACTCCCTGCTTCCTGGGGGATCCTGTGATGTTAAGCTGGTGGTAGTGGTGTTTGCATGAGGAAGGAAAAATAGGATGCCCAGAAGAAAGAAGTGCACAGGACAGGGGAGATGCGCAGAGAGGGAAAGGGACAGGAGAGGGAGAGGATAGAAATAATTCTTTCTTGCCTTTATTTCCTAGACTGCTAGTCTTCTTATAACCATGAGGATCTAGCTAACAACTTGCTAACAACCTTATCTAATAAGCAACAACTTGACACACTAATCAGCTAACAGCCTGAACTAATACACAGCAGGTGCTGCGGCTGCTGCCTCAGCCGGCGCATGCTTTCTGCTGTGCCGGCTATATGTCAGGCCCTACATGACATCTCTCCCTGCCTTCGCAAACAGCTCGTCCTTGAGCTGGAATGATGGATAGCGAGCACGAAAATTAGTGAGATATTCCTAGGATGTTTCTGATGCTGGTTGATTGGCCCAATGAACAAGAACTTCCCAAACATCCCATCGATGGCAAGCTTGCAGCACAGCCTGAGGAGTAGGACAGACCTGACCATGATGTATATCGGGTAGTGGTGTAGACAGAGATGGTTCTCCTATGTATAGCTTCAATAGGCTGACATGGAAGGCATCGTGCAAGCAAGCACATGGAGGTAATTGGAGATGATTAGCCACCACACCAATGCGTGCAAGCACCTTTAAGGTCCATAGAAGCGTGGTTTCAATTTATTTGGGCGGGATCAGCCAAGGATGATGCCGCCTGATGTAGCAATCGCAACCACACCCAGTCACCTTCCTGAAAATGCAGCTCATGGTTGTTGTTGTCGTAGTACTTGTAAAGTTGTTGAGCCTGAAGGAGGCAATCGCGAATGTCTGCAAGGAACTAGTCACAGTCGCCTGATAAATGCTCCACAGCAGCCACCCGCGTACACTGCCCATCATAAGAGCGCAGGGAAGGTGGCTCACGCCCATACACCACTTTGAATGGTGAGGCATGAAGAGATGTATGAAAGGACGTGTTGTAGCAGTACTCCGCCCATGGTAGACACTGAATTCATTGACGAGGTCGATCTCCTATGAGGCGGTAAAGATACATGGCGATGACCTTGTTGACGGCTTTTGTCTGGTCGTCGAATTGAGGGTGAAATGCCGAACTGAAATGAAGACGAACGCCTACCAACGGGAACAATTCTGACCAGAAATTGCTAGTGAAAACAAGATCGTGGTCACTTACGATAGAGTTGGATACTCCATTTACAATCTCATCAAAGAAGGCTCGAGCGACTGAGCTGGCTATGTATGGGTGCCCCAGTGGAATGAAGTGAGCATATTTAGAAAACCTGTCAATGATGGAGAGTATGACAAATTTGCCATGAACCTTGGGTAATCCTTCCACGAAATCCATAGAAATATCTACCCAAACTTGTGATGGTACATCCAAAGGTTGGAGAAGGCCAACTGGATGCAACTACACTGCCTTGTTCTTCTGACATGTTGCACATGCCTTGATGAAGTCTTGGACTACAGCGCGTATGCGAGGCATGTGGGAAGTCAGCTCATAGACGATGCAATGTCTTTTGCACCCCTTCATGCCCAGTTGTGTGGGGCTGCCACTAGTATGGCCGACAGAGAACTTGATGTCGATAGCACATACACCGACCTTCAAAGAGCACCTAACCATCCACCTCTGTCCATGGCCCCTCGAGTTGGCGGTGGCCAGCTGTTCTCGAAGAGCCACCACGGATGGGTTAGTGGCATGTTCTTGTTGAAGATCGTTGAAGATGCCCAACGTCTGTGTAGAAAAAGCCAAGAAGTAGCCATTATCCTCATCGCGCCTAGAGAGGGCGTTGGCGATGATGTTCTGGCGCTCGGGCTTAAACTCAACTCGGAAATTAAGTCCAAGGAGTTTGCTCTCCCAAGCATGCTGCGAAATGGAGAGGCGTTGATCCAATAGAAATTTGACTATAATGATCAGTGTGTACTAAGAAGGAACGGCCCTATAAATACGATCGCCAATGGCGTACAGCCTGTACCAGTCCAATCAGCTCCCGTTCATATGGCTCCAGGTTGGTGTGTCAGGGAGCAATAGGCCTACTGAAAAAGGCCATTAGTCTCGTGCCTTGATGGAGGATGGTACCAATCCCAGAGCCTAAGGCATCGCACTCTACCACAAACTCTTTGGTGAAGTCTGGTAGTTGCAATGTTGGAGCCGTTGTGAGTGCTCGTTGAAGCACCTGAAATGCCTGATGAGCTTTGTCATGTTAGGATTGCAGCATACTGTTCATTATGGGCCCCAATGGGCTAGAAATACATCAACCAAGCTAAATGGAAATAAGCAAATAAACCCCTATACATATAGCTAATCTAACACCCCCCTCAAACTCATGGTGGGTCTACAACACTGAGTTTGGAGAGATGGAAACAATGTTGCGCTTTAGTCTGTGCTTTGGTGAAGAAGTCGGCAAGCTAAAGCGACGAAGGCACATGACGAAGAGTAACCACCTGATCTTGCACCTGGGAGCGAATGTAGTGAGCATCGACGCCGATGTGTTTGGTGAGCTCATGCTTCACCGGATCATGGACAATGCTAATGGCGCCAGTGCTGTCGGAGCAGACGGTCGTCGGAGTAGAAACATCACACCTGTGTCGAGAAGAAGCCACCGAAAGCCAAGTCACCTCGCGATCCACCGAGGCGTGGCACGGAGCTCGGCCTCGGTGCGAGAAACAAGATGTTCGACGCCGTCTTCCAAGAGATCAAGGAAGATCCAAGGAAGACACAGTAGGCCGAGACGGACTTGCGATCGGCAGGATCGCTAGCCCAGGTAGCATCTGAGTAGGCCCGAAGCTGTAGACAACTAGAGCTGGGGAAGAACAGGAGACGGTCAGCTGTACCACGAAGGTAGCGAAGAACCCGAAGGAGGTGACCGTAGTGCACATTGGTGGGAGAGGCCAAAAACTGACTAAAGATGTGCATAGCGTGAGACACATCCGGACGAGTGAAGCCAATGTAGACAAGACTCCCAACCAGGTGACGGTAGCGAGTGGGATCAGCAAGAGGAACCCCATCAGTGGCTCGAAGCTGAAGGTGAAGCTCCATCGGAGTGTCAGCAGTACTGTCGTTAGTAAGGCAAGCACGAGCAAGAAGCTCCTGGATGTACTTACGCTGAGAGAGGTAGGAGCCTGTAGGCGTGGACTCAACCTCAATCCCCAAGAAGTACCGAAGAGGGCCCAGATCAGACATCTGAAACTGCTCACTGAGGCGCACCTTAACAAAGGCAATAAAGTGAGAATCATCTTCAGTGATGAGCATGTCATCAACGTAGAGGAGAAGAGTCCGACCACGAGGAGAGGTGTGGACAAAAAGAGCAAGGTCATGCTGACTGGGAACAAAACCAGCAGCCGTAACAACAGAGGCAAAGCGCTCAAACCAAGCACAAGGGGCCTACTTGAGGCCGTAGAGAGAGCGACGAAGGCGACAGACGTGACCATCAGGAACACTGTAGCCAGGAGGTGGGTGCATGTAGACCTCCTCACGCAACTCGCCGTGAAGAAATGCATTCTTCACATCGAGCTGGGAGATGGTCCATCGACAAGCGTATAACATGACCACAAGGGAGAGGACAGTTGTCTTGTGGGCAACTGGAGAGTACGTCTCGCCGTAGTCACGGCCATGCTCCTGCTGAAAACCACGAGCGACAAGACGCGCCTTGTGGCGCTCAAGAGAACCGTCTGAGCGAGTCTTGATCTTATAGACCCACTTGCATGTGATCGGGGTGATGGTGGAGGGACAGGGAACAAGATCCCAAGTACCAGTGCGCTCAAAGGCAGCAAGCTCCTCAGCCATCGCAAACTACCACTCAGGATGAGCAACAGCATCGCGGTAAAAGGCAGGCTCAGAGGAGGTGATGACAGAAGCAGAGAACCCGTATCAGTCAGGATGGGAAATCATGCTTCTATCACGAAGAGTGTACCGTGGGGAAGAAGGGGCAGGATCGAAATCAGGAGGAGGAGCCGAAGAGGGAGAAGGAGCCGAGGAGGAGGAAGGAGTCCGACGAGAGTAGTGAAAACGGACAGGAGGTCGAACAGGAAGAAGAGGTGTCCGAGAAAGAGAAGGTGGTAGAGGAGGAACTGAAGTAGGTGCAGGAGGAACCGAAATAGGTGCAGGAGGAGAAAGAACAACAGGAGGAGAGAAAGGTATGGTGGGAGGTGGAGGTAGTAAAGAGGAAGAAGGGACAGTGAAGTGGGCAGGTAGACTGAGAAAGGAGAGAGACTCAAGTAAGGAGGAGGTATCGAAGGAGGAGTCAAAGGAACGGGACTCGTCAAAGAAGGGACGAGACTCGTCGAACGTGACATCCCGAGAGACCCGAATCCTACGACCAAGAGGATCCCAATAGCGAAACCCCTTACGCTCAGAGTCATAGCCAAGGAAAACGCACTGCACCGACTGAGCAGTCAGCTTTGTTCGCTCACGAGGCTGAAGAAGAACATAGACAACACACCCAAAGGTGCGAAGGTGATCATCTTGAGGGTCGCCATAGAGACGCTCAACTGGAGTGGCACCCTGAAGAGCAGTGGACGGCTGAATGTTGATGAGAAGACAGCCGTAGAGACAGCCTCCGCCAAGAAATGGGGAGGAACAGAGGCAGCGAACATCAATGCTCGAGCAGTCTCAAGAAGGTGACGGTGCTTGCGCTCTGCGACTCCATTCTGCGCATGAGCACCGGTGCACGAGTACTGAGGAAGGGTGCCCTGATCAAGAAGAAATTGACAGAGAGTAGTAGACTGATACGAACAGACTCGGCAAGAGCTTGTTCGTATGCACGGGTTCCCGGCCGGAGGCCGGGTCGCAAACTGCTCGACGATGCTATCGTCGACGCAGCGTGCGCCTTAGGGTTGGCTGTTTTCGGAGCCACCGCCTGGATTATAATTGGTGGCAATAAAGCATGCCTTTTCTCTCTCTTCTTGTTCTCATATATAGTTGAAGGGAAAACTGACTCCAATACAGATAAGACTCAGACTAGCTAAGAAAAAGGAAACAATCAATCTAAGGGATAGAGATAGAAACAATCAATCTAAAAGATATAATCTACTAACCGCCCTGCATGGCGCCTCTCCTTTCCATATGCGCCAGGCTTCCTGATATGATCATGTCCCCTGCGTTACGCCCCCTGGCTGCGGCTGCGCCACCCCTCCTGGCTGTGGTTGCCTCCTCCTGGTGTAGACTCGGTCCAGCCCTTGGGTCATAACATCACTCCCCCCTGGAAATGAAGCTTGTCCTCAAGCTTGCAGTGGGGATAGGAGCGTCGGAGTGCAATGGCATCCATCCAAGTGGCCTCAGCCGGCTCGCCGGTCCACTGAACTAGAAACTGACGTTTACCTTCCACAAAGCGCTGAGCCAGAATGGAATGGGGTTCCGGTTGACCAGGTGTATGTGCTGGAAGAACATGAGAAGGCAGGGGCATGATTTCTGACGGTGGGTCGCCCTGGAATGGTTTCAACAACGAAACATGGAAAACGTTGTGAATCCTGGAAGATTCGGGAAGCTGCAACATATATGCGACTGCGCCCACGCGGCGAACGACCCGGAACGGACCATAGAACTTGGGGGCAAGCTTGGTTGAAACCAATGGTCCCCTAACTGAAAGCTGGCGATGTTTTTGCAACTTTAGCCAGACCCAAGACCCAACTTCGAACACCACATCCCTGTGATGGCCATCATGTCTCTGCTTCATGCGGTTTTGAGCCTGCAGGAGGTGAGCTTTGGCTTGTTGGAGAAGGGCATCTCTGTCCACAAGTGCACAGTCCACCGAGTCAATGCTAGTCGCACCCTGTTGGTACGGCGTCAAGGGTGGAGGCGGCCGACCATAAACCAACTCAAAGGGCGTCAACCGGTGGGCTGAATGGAAGGATGTATTGTAACAATACTCCACCCAGGGAACCCACTGTGCCCAATTGGATTGATTGGACGCTATCAGGCAACGGAGATACATCTCAATTGTTCTATTGACCACCTCAGTCTGACCGTCGGATTGGGGATGGTATGCAGTGGACATCAACAATGCGGTACCACTCCGTTTGAATAGCCCTTGCCAAAAGGCACTAAGAAACAGTGGATCACGATCTGACACAATTGATTCCGGAATACCATGGAGACGGACCACCTGATCAAAGAAAAGACGAGCCACGGTAGAAGCAGTGGCAGGTCGCTTGAAGGGTAAAAAGTGAGCATATTTCGACAAGCGATCCACCACGACCAGTAAAGCAGTTTTGCCTTGTGACTTTGGAAGGTCGGTTATAAAATCCATCGAGACATCAGCCCACACCTGGTGAGGGATCGGCAGTGGTTGGAGCAAGCCGGCTGGAGCCATGGTACTGTTCTTATGTTGTTGGCAAACCTGACAACGTGACACATACTGTGCGACGGACCCTCGCTGGTGTTCCCACCAATATATGGCCTTGAGGCGATGAAGAGTCTTTTGAATTCCTTCATGCGTCAGGTCATGAATGGAGGCGATGATCGGCTCGATCAATGCTGATGTAAAAGGCACAAACAGACGGTTGTCTCGGTATAACAAGCCGTCGCGGACCTTCCACTGTGGATTATCCCCTGGTGCTGCCGAAGAGTCTTGAGCTGCTGCTTGCGCTATTTGGCTGATCCGGGCCTGAACATCCGGGTCTGCTCGCAGCAGATCCAACCACTGGGCCCTTGTCACGTCCGTGGGCGTGGACACAGCCGCACATTGGGGTTGATCGGAGAAGGCTCGCGACAAGGCATCCGCTGCTTGATTGTGCTTCCCTGGTTTATATTCTACCTGGAAGTCAAATCCCATCAGTTTGCTTAACCAGTGTTGTTGAGGTGGTGTAATGAGGGCCTGTTCCAGGAGGAATTTAAGACTGCCATGATCCGTGCGGACGAGAAAAGGATGACCCCACAGGTATGGACGCCAATGCCACACCGCTTTGGAAAGTCCAATGAGTTCCCTTTCGTATGCAGCCAACTTCATGTGACGGTCAGCGAGCCAACGACTGAAATAGGCAATGGGGTGTCCATTTTGGTGAAGGACGGCCCCAATTCCCGTTCCCGAGGCATCACAGTCGACTGCAAAAGGGATGGTGAAATCCGGCATGTGAAGCACTGGGGCGGAGACTAACGCCTGCTTAAGGCGGTGGAATACTTCCTCTGCTGCTTGCGTCCAGTTGAAGCTGTTCCTTCGCAACAAGGATGTGAGCGGCTCGGCGATGATGGCGTAGTCCCTGATGAACCTCCTGTAATAACCGGTCAAGCCCAGAAAACCCCTCAAGGCAGACACTGAAGTGGGACAAGGCCAATCGGTTACAGCTTGCAACTTGGCAGGGTCAGCGGCCACGCCATTGTAAGATATGATGTGCCCCAAGTACACGACGCGTTCTTGAGCAAACGCGCACTTGGACATTTTGAGGTACAGCCGATGTAGTCGCAGTTGGCCGAATACATCACGGAGGTGGTTCCTGTGGTCCTTCTCAGTAGCGCTGTACACAAGGATGTCATCAAAGAAGACAAGAACGAACTTACGTAAGAATGCTCGCAGCACTTCATTCATGAGAGCTTGGAATGTGGAGGGTGCATTGGACAATCCAAACGGCATTACGAGGAATTCGTAATGTCCATGGTGGGTTCGGAAGGCCGTCTTGGCAATGTCCTGCTCGCGCATGCGCACTTGATGATAGCCCGAACGAAGATCAAGTTTGGTGAAGAAACGGGCCCCACGAAGCTCGTCCAGCAGTTCCTCTACCACGGGAATGGGGAATTTGTCCTTGACTGTGCGCGTATTGAGTGCGCGATAGTCCACACAAAAACGCCAAGTGCCATCGGCCTTCTTGACCAACAAAACCGGAGAAGAAAATGGGGATCGGCTTGGTCTAATGATTCCTTGCTTGAGCATCGCTGCACACTGGGATTCAATCTCATCTTTCTGGCGGTATGGATACCGGTAAGGTCGGACGACCACTGGATCAGTGCCTTCCACTAGAGTGATTCCATGGTCACACCACCTAACGGGAGGTAATCCTTCTGGCTCCGCAAAGATGTCCTGGTACTCCTCTAACAGTACTTGCATTGCCCTGTTATCTGCTAGTTCAGTACTCATCAAGGTAGCCCGGCGTGGAGACTGCACTCCTTGGAGTCGAATGCGTGCACCCTGTGGCCCAAAAACCATGGATAATTCTTCAAAGTTCCAGTGAATGTCACCCAGAGTTCTCAACCATTGCACCCCCAATATGATGTCAAACCCATCGATCGGCAGCACTATGAATGGAGCTTCAAACTCATGTGCCTGGATGGTAAAAGTTATGCTGGGCACCTTGCCGAGACAGGGCAAATGGGAACCTCCTGCTACTCGGACCTGTTGGTGCGTACTCTTGTCTTGCTTCCATCCTCCTTGTCGGGCAGTGTACGTGCTCATAAAGTTATGAGTACTCCCACTGTCAATGAGACCCAGCCATTTCCGTCCTCCCATACACAACTGCACTTGCATTGTATCTCCAAACTTAGGTCCCAGAGCTGCGATCATAGACAGGGAAACATCCGTTTCCTGTAAAAGCTGATCATCCTCCTCTGCTTCTCCTTCTTCCTCATCTTCTACCTCCAAATGGAACAACCTTTTGCACCGATGTCCACGAGTAAAAACTTCATCGCAGTTATAACACAAACCCTTCGCTCGCCGCTCAGCCATTTGATCCGCTGATAGACGCAGCTTGTGTGGCGCCGATGCTGTGCTGCTCTGGGTACTGGTTGCCGGGGCGGTGCGAGGAAGAGATGTGGGTCCGCTACCCCCCGGAGAAGACTGCACACCGGACTTGGGTCCCTGCGCCCCAAACGAACGCCCCAATTGCGCCGTGCCGCTGGACTGGTACCCTGCCGCCGAACCTCCTGGATTGAAGGACGGTGCCGAGAGGGTGTTGTGCTGGCTCCGGAAGGGCCCTCGCGCCCGCGCTGCATTTGTCATGCCATCTATTGACGCGGCATCCAGGCGGCCTGCCTTGCCTCAGCTTCCCGCGCAACGCCGATCGCCTCCGCCAAATCACGGGGTCGCTCTCGGCGCACCTCAGCACCTAACGCCACCGAGAGTCCCGCCATGAAGGTCTCCACCTGCTCCGTCGTCCTCATTCTGGTGGTGCGTGCGAGAAGTCTTTGAAACTCCCGCGCATATTCATCCACGGCGTTGCCGCCTTGCTTGAGGTTCACTAGATCTCCCAACGGCCCAATACTCGAATGTCGAGTGAACCTCTGCGTGAATGCTTCCGCAAAATCTCCCCATGCAATCCATGGTTCCTCCTTTTGCCAATTATCCAGAACTTCTAGCGCCTCGCCGGACAAGTGTAGTCCTGCGATCTCTACATACTCCTCTTCCGGAATCCGATGAACCCTGAAGAATCGCTCGCAGCGGCTTAACCACCCTAGCGGATCATCTTGCCCATTATAATCTGGAAGATCGAACCGAGGAGGTCGAGGAATCCACCTGCGATCCTCCTCCTCCCCTCTTCCTGCGCCTCTTCTTCTTTCCGCCACATGCTCCTCACGCCCCATACAATTCCGCCCCCTTCTCCATGGCGGCAGATCGCCCAGCGATCCTCCCGCTGGGAATTCCTCACGTCCCCGGCAGTTCAGCCCTCCTCTCCAGGGGGGAAAATCGCCCTGCTGCGCGACCCTTCCTGCGGCTCCCCCTGGATGCGTCTTGGAATTTCCACCATCTTCCACCGATTCTTCCACCTGATTCTTCCCTTTCAGCAGCTTCACCATCTCCTCCATCATGCTTCTCATCTCTTTCACCTTTGTTTCCAGAGAGGTGACGCGCTCATCCACCGGGGTAGACATGGCACCAGGAGCGCTAGGCTCTAATACCAAATTGATACGAACAGACTCGGCAAGAGCTTGTTCGTATGCACGGGTTCCCGGCCGGAGGCCGGGTCGCAAACTGCTCCACGATGCTATCGTCGACGCAGCGTGCGCCTTAGGGTTGGCTGTTTTCGGAGCCACCGCCTGGATTATAATTGGTGGCAATAAAGCATGCCTTTTCTCTCTCTCCTTATTCTCATATATAGTTGAAGGGAAAACTAACTCCAATACAGATAAGACTCAGACTAGCTAAGAAAAAGGAAACAATCAATCTAAGGGATAGAGATAGAAACAATCAATCTAAAAGATATAATCTACTAACCGCCCTGCATGGCGCCTCTCCTTTCCATACGCGCCAGGCTTCCTGATATGATCATGTCCCCTGCGTTACGCCCCCTGGCTGCGGCTGCGGCTGCGCCACCCCTCCTGGCTGTGCTTGCCTCCTCCTGGTGTAGACTCGGTCCAGCCCTTGGGTCATAACATAGACAGGTACTCGCCAGCAGAGTCAGCGCGAAACACCCGAATGGGTGAGTCGAACTGAGTATGAACCATAGTCGAGAAAGCCTGATAGGCAGCTAATACCTGATCACGAGACTTAAGAAAGTGATATACCAACGATCATCTGAGTGTACTAAATCAAAAGGACGACTCGATACAGAATCACTACTAGGATATGGGAGCTGTAGATGTTTGCCAAGCTTACAGCCCTGACAGGGAAGGGAGGTATCACGAGAGACCTTCCCAAGAACACCATGACTCATCAATGAAGACAGATGGGACTCTGACATGTGACACAAACGATGATGCCACTGAGCAAAACTGGAGGAGATGGTAGTGGCGAAGACAGTGGCATCTGGAGCGTAGACGATCAATGGTGAGGAAGTGTAGAGAACTGGCCGCTTTCGGTGTCTTTGGCCTCTTCTTTGGAGAGTCTCTTGACAGCGCAAAAGAGAAGTGTAGAAACTGGCCGCTGGCCGGTATCGGGCTTGGGCGCATACTCCCACATCACACGGGCCGAATCTAGGTTGACCACGTTGAGCGCGAGGTCAGTGCGCATGCTGCCGATGAGGGCAGCGATAGCACGAGCCTCCGAAGCACGCCAGTCCTCTAGGCGTTGAAAGGCGGCGGTGTAAGCGTCAAGAGCACGCTCGTAGGCTGTCTCATGGCATGGTCAAGACGATAAATTTGAGGTTGCACCGAAGCGTAAACAACGCGTCGGTGGTAAGACGGCACCGGTGAGATGCCCCCAAAGGCGCTGGCTGTCGAGGCAAACACGAAGCAAGGTGGACCACTAGCGGAAGTTGGTGCCGTCGAACTAGATCTACGGAAGTGCGACCGGTCCAACGAGGAGGTGCCGCCATGACGCCGAGATAGAGCCGAACGGCCGGTAGAATGGCTGCTCAGTGACGGGAGCAAAGCCACTCTCGGGAAAAAGTAGCAGTCGGTGGAGAGAGCAGCAGACCGGAGGGAGTATAAAGGAGCTTCTCAGCCCCTGTTTCCTCCCAGCCCCTCCAGTCCTCTGTTTCCAGCCCTCCGGTCTGAGCCAAAAGAGAGGAAGGGCAAGTGGCTTTGATCGCGAGGAGCAGGCCGACGCCTTGGCCGGGCGTGGCAGAGAAGGCGCAAGCAAACCAATGACGACGACCGAGAGCGCGGAGGCTTGCTGGGGAGGCCAACGCAGCGAAGCGCAGCAGCAAGAGTAAGAGACGGAGCGAGAGAAGAACGCACGACCAGCGACGGCTCAGAATCTGAAGCGCAAGGAGCGACGGGAGAGGAAAAGGGGAAGAAGGAGCAAAAGCGCAAGACTCCGGCGGCAGCGACGATCTCACGGCGGCTAGCCGGGAGGCGGCGGCAATGCAGATGGGAGAAACCCTAGTGCTCTGATACCATGTTAGGATTGCAGCATATTGTTCATTATGGGCCCCAATGGGCTAGAAATATATCAACCAAGCTAAATGGAAATAAGCAAGTAAACCCCTATACATATAGCTAATCTAACATGTCAGACCAAGAGAAAGCCTTCTTCTTTAGGAGACAGGTTAGCGGTGTTGCTAACATGCCGTAGTCTTGAATGAACCGGTGATAGTATCCTACTAGTCCTAAGAAGCCGCACAATGCCCCGACTAACCTAGGAGTTGGCTAGTCTAGCACCGTCTACACCCTTCTGTATATCCATGGTGACGCCTTCCCCAAAAATGATGTGGCCGAGGTATGCGACTGATTGGAGCCCAAAGAAGCACTTGGACATTTTCAAGAAGAGTTGATGTTGCTGCAGGATGAATTGTAGATCAAAATGTCATAAAAAAACAAGAACAAACCGTCGAACGAACGGTTGCAGTACTTCATTCATTAATGCTTGGAAGCTTGCTGGCACATTGGTGAGGCCAAATAGCATCACCAAAAATTCAAACTGGCCATGGTGTGTCCTGAATGCCGTCTTCTCCACATCAGATGGGTGCATACGCACCTGCTGGTAACATGACCACAGGTCCACTTTGGTGAAAACCTGGGCTCCCTGCAACTCGTCTAGTAGTTCCTCTACCACTTGTATCGGAAACTTGTCCTTCACTGTCTTGTCATTCAAGACACGATAATCAACGCGGAAGTGCCAAGAGTCGTCTTTCTTCTTGACAAGCAATATTGATGCTGAGAAAGCGGAAGACCTCTTGTGGCACTGGTGCTCGAGCTCGTCCTTTTGGTTCTGGGCAAAGTGGTAAGGATGTACCACCACGGGTTCTAAATAGTGGCGGACCCACGAATAAATTATAGGTGGGGCAAGTTTGAAGTAATACTAAAACCCCAATCGCAGCGAGTTAGCGACGGAGTCTCTAACCTAGCTGCCTGCCCTACTTATGGGCCAAATTTGTTGGGCTATGCAGTATATACACACCTGGGTATAAGAGGCCTTGTAAATTGTAGGTGGGGCAGCAGCCCAACCTGCCATACTGTTGGGTCCGCCCCTGGGTTCTATCACAGGTAGGAGGTGAATGCGATGATCTCGGTGTCGAGGGGGTGGGAGACCCCGAGGCTCTATGAATGCTCCATTGAATTCTTCCAGGAGATCAGCCATGATGTCCGGACCAGTGCAGGCTAGGATGCGAATGCTTTGGCTTGGTGCAATCAGGCCCTGCTAGGTCACTTGTCATCCTTGGCGTGAAAATGACATCTTGAGGCGCACAAAGTCTCACAGTATGGGTCCAAGCATGCATAGCCACTTGATGCCGAGTACGATGTCAAAGTCTTCAAGAGGGATGGCAAAGCAGTCCAACCGAAAAGACTCCTGGCCAATGTCGATCTTGAGGCAGCCGCAAACCCCACTACAGGTGAGTCGATCACTATTAGCTACCATCACTTTCAATACTGTGCGTGGATGAAGGGCAAATGCTGCACGTGTGGCTGCATCTTTGGATATAAAATTGTGGGCAGACCCAACAATCCAACATCAAGGAGGGCAATGAGTTTTGTGCCCCCAACTGAGATCTTGAGTCGCATTGTCTCACTTGTGCGAGCGTACGCTTGCCAACACATAGAGGGTCATCCTCCTCTCCAGGTGACCATAGCACAAACAGATGTTTGCACCGATGGTTTGGTGTGAATTTTTCTTCACAGTTGTAGCAGAGTCCCAGTGTCCCACCTCTTGCCTTAACACTCTCCATGGGAGACGTCGTGGTGCTGCCTTGTTGGTGTGTGCCACGCCAGTTGGGGTAGCCTGAATGGCCGCTGGGACGGCCAGCGTGGCCGTTGATTTTGCTGGGGTGGCACCGATCAGCGGACCAACTGCAATAGTCGTCAAACATCACTGCGGAAGTCGTGGCAGCGTTCCCTTGTTAGCTTCTTGTATCTGCCCACGGAGCTCGTAAGCCTGTGCCAGACTCATGGCGACATCCAGAGTGGCCGGTGCTTGTAGCTCGACATCGATGCGCAAGGTGTCCTGCAACCCCCCAGTGAACAACTAGATTTGCTGTCCCTCTAGTCGCATGTACCATTGCTATGCTGATTCCGTCATGTGGAAAGTTGCAAGCCACACTTTCTCCTCGAGGGTTTGCTGGCCGTGGTAGAACTGCTCGCAGCAATTGAGCCAAGGTAGTGGGTCTATCTTCCCGTCATAAACTGGAAAATCCAGTTTATGATAGCGAGAAACATGCCCTTCCAGTGGCGTCTGTTCGTGCTCCAGCAGGTATGGTCATTGCAGGATGCTGTCGCCAAGGATGCTGCTACCACTGGGCACGGTGTTCTTGCTGTTTTCCAGCTAGCCAATGGCCAGGTGGTCTGCCTTCTGTTGACCGTCGAGGTCGTTGATCTTGGCGTCCATTTTGTCGAGCTTTTTCATGATGGCTGCTAGCTGTGCAGCCATGGCGTCAGACCCTTCATTGCTGCCCATTGCAGGGGATTGTGCAGCACCTGGCTATGAAGAACGTAACCAGTAATGACGTGAAGGAGGGGCCTTAACTCCCTACTTCCTGGGGGATCCTGTGATGTTAAGCTGGTGGTAGTGGTGTTTTCATGAGGAAGGAGGGAAAAATAGGATGTGCAGGTGAAAGAAGTGCGCAGGACAGGGGAGATGCGCAGAGAGGGAGAGGGATTGGAGAGGGAGAGGATAGAGATAATTCTTTCTTGCCTTTATTCCCTAGACTCTAGTCTTCTTATAACCATGAAGATCTAGCTAACAACTTACTAACAACCTTATCTAATAAGCAACAACTTGACGCACTAATCAGCTAACAACCTGAACTAATCCACAGCAGGTGCTGCGGCTGCTGCCTCATCCGGCACATGCTTGCTGCTGCACCGGCTATATGTCAGGCCCCACATGACATACCCCAAGCAATAGATAGTGATACTATATGTATGTCATTTCTAAGATCCTTTGCCGGAAGTGTTTGTGATCTTCCTCTCTTTATTTGTAAATCCACGTCATTTCTACATCAACAACCAATCTAATTTGAATTTGTTTCAAAACCAGCAAATAATATCCTCAACATGCAAATTGTAGAGAGACTGCAGTTTTGATTTGTTATAAGGGTCGTAGTTTATCCTCTTGACATCCAGTCCTAGGTTAATAAGCCCCTTTTTCTGAAAGCTAGAAGAACATTAGGATTAAACCACTCTGGTTGGGAACTGTTAGTGCTTCATTTTTCTATTAAAAAAAAACTTGTCTCCTTGTAATGATCAAGTCAACCACCAAAAAGTAATGAAGTAGTGGGTGTTAAGCTGATCCACTTGATTAACACTTTGACTGACCTGGATTCTCTACAGCCTAACAATGAACTACAAATGATATTTACATACCATAGATGGTATAGTTCCGTGATGAATTTCACAATACCAACCACCAATAGGGCAAATGAAATGTACTTCTCAGTAGGACAATCTAAAATCAACACATCAACTAACCAATTGGGCATATGCCTAATAGCCCAAATAACATCGATCAACCAAAAAATGAATCGAAGGCATGGATCGCTCATTCAGGTAACTGATGTAAAAGTCTCAAACTAGTGCCTACCCTCATTTTAAGGATGATGCAGCTGCAATGCTGATGTTGAGTATGCCCCTACTGAAGACAAAGGACACAAGTCTTCCAAATGCACAATAGAAATTGGAAGAGCTCTTCCAATTCCTACTGCAGCAGTTAGCACCAGAAAGGGACACAAACAAATCAAGGCACCCATCTTATCCATCTGTTTGACCTTAATATATTCTTGATACATTAAAATCAAGATGTCATACAAGGGTCATCTAGCACCTGCAATGCCATTAATAGCTTAGTCCCAATTATCGTGTATACCACTGCTGGTGAAATAGTCAATACTCTTTTCATCTAGAACAAATAGCTTTGTCCTATGATTTAGCACAAGCAGAAAGGGACCTGAGGAGCTAAGGGGGGAAGTAAAAATTGTCTAAGAATACAGAATTATAGTTAAAAAACGTATATATTCAAAGAAAAAGGTGACTGTAGATTCTCACAACAAAATGACAAGCCAACAGTAACAAGCATAAATCTCAAGAATGCAGCTACGGCATTTTTGGATTATTCACTAACCTGTCCATCATTTTGCTGAAGGAAATGGCTTACCCAAACTAACTCCTGAATTAGTGCAGCTTGAAGTTAGAAGAAAATAGTCAATCACATCCCCAAAGATTGAAAATCAAACTCTAATAAATCTCTTTTCACTGCTTTCAACGAAGCATATTACTGTCGAAGCGAAATCTCACCCCTAACCTGCATTTCAGCATAAATAATGGTTTTTGCACCATTTCTGACAACACAAAAGAATGGCATAGAGATACTACAGAATATCAAACAAGAAGCACCTGAAGATGCAGATGACATGACAGCTTATTGGAATAGCAAAAATATGTAAAGAACTGCCACCAAAAGAAGGGAACATTGCATTTGCCCCCTAAGTGGAGTATATATGTTCGCTTCTAACGACAAACTGTGGCTGTAGAATTTGAACTTGGCACCAGTTTACTGATAAATTCGCGAAATGATCAACCAAGGAAGATAGTGGTGGAACCAGATAGTTATGGCAACTGAGAAAATAACATCATCCTTAGCAGCGAAGAGATGCATGAGAACTACATATTATTTTTAGAATCTGTTAGCTGTGTAACCAACATGATCAAAATGATTACTGCGAGCAGCTCGCGGCACGCCGCTTACATAAGCAAGAGACCATATGGAGGAAGCTGATGATTAAACAAACCAATCACGATGGAATCCACCTACTAGCTTTATTTTTAAAAAAAAAAAACTTTTGGGCATGTTAGGGAACATAAATCAGCGATTAGTCGGTAGATGGGGCAACTAGGCATGTAAATGACCTTCTCTACTCGATTCACAAGGTTAATCGAGGTGATGTAGAATCACAACAAGAAATCCCCCAGCTCGGCTCGCATTTATGAGGTCAATTGGCCGTGAAGCAACAAAACACCATAAGAAATTAGCCAAACGGAGCAGCAAATCATCTCCCCCTCGCTAAGATCATCTCAACTCTCGCATGCCAACTTGTACAAATCGAGCAGCAACTACGCAGCACCATATAAAGGCGAAAATACCAATAACCATCAACATCTAGATACGCTTTCTCCGATAAAAAAAAATCTCGTCGGATCAAGCCACCGATCGTATCGCAACAAGGGTCAATCGCATCAAAACTAGACTAGCACAGCAGAATCATCCGAAACAACAGAAAATCGAAGGGCCGTCGTACCTCGCGGGGCGATCGAACAGGGGCCCAAATCGACGCGATTGGGCCTGATTCGAGCGGAATTCCGGGGGAGATTTTCCGGGGCAAATCCCTGCACGGAAGCTTCGAGATGGGCGGAGACGCAACCTCTGCTGTTCGCGTTGCTCTCAACAAACAAGAGAGAATTCGTCCGTGTGGGGACTGGGGAGGGAAGAAACGAGGGGGAGGAAGGAGGTATTTATAAAGGAAGAGGCCTCGCGTGGGTATTGGGCCCACAGCCCTGTCACACTTGGTTCTTCACGAAGCCTTTGGCTTTTCTATACAGTTGACACGTTTTTTTAAAAAAAAATCTGGCCTATGTTGATAAAATTAAAAAGGCCAGTACCACTCTATCGGATGTTTCTTATAATATTTTTTTCAACGTGTGTAACATTTTTGTTCAACGTATGCAACATCTTTTTCAACGTCTGCCGCATCTGTTTACTGTGCCGACATTTCTACTGTTTATACTGTTATTGAAGGAAAATGTTGCACGTGTAGGAAAAAAATGTTGCAAGCGTCTGAAAAAATGAACAGTGCATCAGACGTCCGAACACAAGCCATTCTGAATTAAAAAATAACTTCTTCACTCGCTTAAAAAAACGCCCGCAGAATCATTTGCCATGCCATATACTGTAGCAGAAGCTTGCGTTTATAGTAGCAGGATCGACCACGGTAGAAAAAAAGTGAGTACGGTAGAAAATGACTGCCAAGTCATGGCAGCTCGACAAGACTAGCTGCCACATCTAGAGAGCTGCCGAGTCGGGAGAGCGCGGCGGCAAGTTTGTCACGATAGGCTCACCGACTTTTGCCAATGTTGGATAGTCTACTGCAAGTTCAAGTCTCTATTTTGGTGACACTTCCACAATCTAGAAAGGGATTATTTTTACGATTATAGGAGTTTGGATTTAAAAAACTGGCCACAGGACGAATTAAGCAAAGGTTTTGCTCCTCAGGAGTCACGACCCAAAAATAGAGTTCCTTTAGGTTTTTTTTTTCCCCAATTTTGTAGACCAACCTGTCAGTGGACGCTAAGGGGTGCACCGAGTAGCTGGGGCCCAGGAGATGAGGGCAAGTAGAAAACCACGATGCTGACACGCATTAGTATACAGGTGTAGATACGGTACAAGAACGTGTGGCTTGTGTGGCACTTAAACGAGTTTGACTCACAGCATTGTCCTTTTAAGTGCTCCTGTGCGCTTCTTGAAGGCCCTGTTTTGGATGAAGCTCTAGTTTGAACTTTAAAACAGGTGCCAATTGCATTTTTTGGCATGCAGGATATCGATGCATTTCTTTTTGTGTGAATTTGTTTCAAATCCGGGGGTTATCTTTTAGCAACATATCCTGTACACACAGGTCCTCCCGTGTACACACCGTGCACACCAACAAAAACAAATCGTGAAAAATTTTGAAAAAAATTGTAGATGTACTTCATAGATTACTCTACCTATGTATGAAGTTTCAAGATCAAATTCATTAGGAAGTTTTATATGGAAATTTTGGATCCTTGAATCAACAGAAGCAGGGGGAAATGATTTGATTTTCTGTTTATGCCTTGGCATTCTGGCCTTCTTGGGCCACAAGTCGGTGGGTGTCATATGCGATATGCCCATGCTACGGGCCCCGCTGACGCCTGGTTTGACCTGAAGCGTCAAACTGCCATGTGGACCCCAGAGCTGTGGGGGCCCACCGGAAGTCACTAGCTTTTTCATCCCCTGATGAAACAAGGGTAACCCTAGCCCGTAACCTGTTCTTATTGGATGTTCCGTGGCTCGCCAGGTAGCGCAAGCCCACGTTTTGCATGCCGGTGGGAACCAAGCACGCTCACGAGTCACAAGTCAAAACACGCTTGGTTCTTCATCTCCCGAGGAGAAGGTCCTATGTAAGCGGTCTCTACTTTCTATATATTTGGATTGTCCGATCAAAATAACAGATGGTTCAGATTTCTTAGCTGTACTCCAAAACAGTATTGCTACGGTATCAAAATCAACGCATTGTTTTTTTAACAATATTTTGGATGATCTGGTGTATCGATTTTTGATCCAACGGTCCACGTACAACCGCTAAAGTTGCGATAAAAATTGGACCGAATCTCTTTCCATTTTCGGAAGACATCATT
Organism: Guadua angustifolia; assembly: GCA_036346375.1. Taxonomy (NCBI): domain Eukaryota; kingdom Viridiplantae; phylum Streptophyta; class Magnoliopsida; order Poales; family Poaceae; genus Guadua; species Guadua angustifolia. The sequence goes on along the minus strand of CM070500.1, from coordinate 86,769,778 downwards.
TTTTTTTTGGGGCAAAATCGTGCAAAATACTAGTACTACTAGTAGTGCCTTCTAAACAGAAAAGTGAAAAATTTCAAAAAAAAATGGAGGGGGAACTGTAAAATGCAACTGTGCGTAAAGCGGCTGACGAGGGCATCGACAATCGCCACCGCGTGCGTAGTTATCGCGCCAGCCAACCAAGCGCATCACGCGGCCGACGGCAACGCGACGGGTTGGAACTTGGAACCATTCGGGTGGCGCGCGCTGACGGCGAGAGCAGGAGCGGCAACGCATAGTAGTCCTACTTCTGGCTTCTGGGGCCTTGTCATGTGGGAATCTCTTGTCTGGACGCAACACGTCGCATTGTTCACGCCTGGAAAGGACGGAGGCGTGAGGACGGAGGAGACGTCGTCGTCGCCGTCTGCTCCACGGTGCGGGCGGCCTTTATCCAAGCATCCTATAGGCATGCAGCCTAAGCTACCTATAGCTCAGCAACCTAAGCTAGTGCGATGAATCTTCCGCTGCCCTTGGATACTTGGAAAAAATATCACCTGCCAGTTCTGCCTCTGCACGTGGGCTCCACGGCATGCGGGCCTCCCGTGTAGGGGCAAAACTGCCCTCTGCCGTAACGGCAGAGGATGCAGGTCCAGATACTTAGGGCTTAGGCATTGTAAAAAAAAATTGCGGTTTACCGATGATTCGAAGAACAAAAGCAATACTTAATTCGTGAGTTGGAATCTTAGATTCGAATTTCGTCAGATCACGTGACAGGCTTTCTTTTTTTGGTCAAAAGATCATGCGATAAACCGATATAATTAAGTAGAACAGACGATCGATGTTCAGTGCAGGGTTTGTGTGCAAGAGTGGTTCAATTCACATAAATTTTGTGGACAGATGGAAGCCTTGCAATCGAGACTTCCTCTGGCAAGTACGAAAGTAGTCATTCAACTAGATGATGTATGAATTGAAGGCCCGTCTTTTTCGCACGTCAACTGCACAAAGGAAGTAATCCATGTCCTACTTGCACTCAATTTCCAACATGTTACCCAAAACATATAGCTGAAGCAAGAGAACAGGGCAAGCTTCCTTCCCAGCCATTAGCCGAGATAAGATAAACTCTGTACTGTTTTTTTTAACCTTTATTAAGATGTACAACGCCCACAAGTTACGACAACTAAACACCATGATTTAATATACAAAGCGGAAGTAATTTCACTCTGTCGTCCACCAGCGGACACGATTCCATAATGCAGTTCGTTACATATCCTCCTCTACATCATAGCCAGCCAGCCAACGTTGACCAGAAAATTTTCAGCATATTTTGAAGGCATCCCTTTGGTCCGCATCAAGTTATAGTACTATATTGCTGTAGCTCTTGTTCCAATCATCAGAGCATGAGGGCCTGATTTTATTTGCTTGTCATAGTTACAAACCTCAGAAGAAACATCACAGCCCTGCAGCTTTTAGCTTTAAGAAACTACAGCCGAGCTTTCGCTAATGCAGCTGGTTTAAAGCTTGCAATCCCAGTTATTTCTCTACCAGCCACCAGGCTGTTGATGTCGTATGTGCCCTCGTATGAATAGATTGGCTCCAGATCACAGAATGCCTACAAAGATTGCGACAATCATGAAAACGATTATCATATGAATGACCGAGGTATAAGGCACTATGACAAACAGTTAGCCACGTGAATAACTGAATATTCATTCAATCAGATCTCTGTCTACCTTCGCTACTAGAAAATCGGTCAAAATTCCATTTCCACCCAATAGTTCTCGACCAAGAGAAACCACCTCACGAGCCATTCTGGAAGTCCAAGCCTAAATGTGACAGCCAGGAATTAAATGTTATAATCATTAATATATCAAAGCACCAGCTAAGTCACCAACCTTCCCCAAACTAGCATGGCCTGGTGTCATTTTCCCCGACTCATAAAGCTTGCACAGACGCCAGCCAACAAGAAGCATAGCTTGAATGTTACCAAGCATCCGAACAAGTTTTTCTTGGTTCAGCTGAAAAGCTACTAGAGGAACCCCGAACTGTTTTCTTTCTTTCAAATACCTATTTCAATTGATACTAAAAAGGTGAAATACATATCATGTGGCATAAAGAAGTATAAAATGACAAGGTGATCCATACCGATGGCACACATCAAACACCCCCATTGATATGCCAATTGGTTGCCATGCCACCATAATGCGTGAAATAGCAAGGACCTGTTTGGACAGTTACAAGTCGGTACCAAAACTGGATTACTCCACGGAACAACATAATGATTTAGCAAAACATAAGCAAAACCAGAAAATTTTGATCAGTACCTTGCTTATATCTTGAAATGAATTGACACCTGGCAATCGGTCTTCCTCAGGGACAAACACTTTCTTAAAAACTATATCACCATTCTGAACCATTCTGAGACCAATTTTGTTCTCAATCTTAGTAGCTTTCAAACCAGGAGCTCCTTTCCTCACAATGAATCTAGAAGCAATCAAGTGGATTATGAGAAGACAGGATAATCCTGGACTACTGCATAAATGACTTTTTAACATGTGAATAAAATTAGCACAAAAGGTACTACATTAGATAACAATACTAGCTAATTTCATGCTCAGGTTGATGCTTCAAAGTGAAATTTCATCAAGAGAAGACGATTTACCCATTTAGTTGTTTTGTATCTGCATTCCTAGCTAATACCACGAGGACATCTGCAAAAGTACTGTTACCTATCCAGCGCTTTTGTCCATCTATGTGCCAACCGCCAGGTACCTGTTCCACAACATTTATGGTACACACTATTGCATACCCATTAAAAAATTCAAATAATCCACAAACATCCCAAAGATACCTCAAGATTATTCAATTTTAGATTTGTACAAGTACAGCATGACACAATTAATATCCAAATATGGAGCTGAAACAGGTGTTCAGCCACCCTGACAGGTGCAAGCCTGAGCTTACTAAATTTGGAATATTCAGGGTTCAATATAAGAGGTTTATGGTTCGGTTCTTCGAATAATATGCTTTTTTTTTCAAATTCTAGTCTATTTATAGTTATTTTTTGAAAGATGTTTTTTATTTGATCCATGCAGGCATTGGGCTTCAGTTTCAATCGGAGAATAATCCACTTACGTTGAGAGAAGGCAGGAAATCCAAAATGTTCAATAAGAAAGTCAATCTGAATCCTAAGAAAATGGGAAGCAAGAAAAACAAGTACGCCCAGATGTTGCCCAGGGTATGTCATGGGCTAAATACCACAGCCCCACATGTGAAATGCTTTCTCATGCTCCCCTGTTGCAATACATGTATAAAACTGGACAAAAATAGTCTAACTGTCTAGACTGTATTGGAAATCTTTTTTGGATATTAGTAAAAAATTTAATGCTTCAAAAGCTGAACCTTGGTCGCTGTAGTTCTCAAGGAGCTTGCATCACTTCCATAATTTGGCTCCGTCAATGCCTATAGAAAGAATATAATTTTTAGGTGGAGATTGTGTCATTTAGTCATTTGTATAAATTGCTGAGCTTCAGAATGGATATTTGGCAGTGAAACTCACCCAGCAACCAACGGTAGTAAGTTGAGCAAGGGATGGAAGGTACTTGTGCTTCTGAGCCTCAGATCCACAAAGAGCTGTTCTTCAGATAAAATAGAAAAGAGCAAGCACAGTTCAACTAGAGCATAATTTATTTTGGTAATAATTTATAGCACAAGATAGTATTAGAAACAATGAAAACAATTGTAGCTTTTTTACCTATTGTGACCATTGCAAGAGAAGAGTGCACCAGAATAAATGTGGAGCAGCTTGCATCTACCCGTGCCATTTCTGCCATAGTAACAGCACTGGCAGTAATTGAAAGTCCTGGGCACCCATATCCCTGTAGTAAGCCACAGTCACACAATAAACTTGAGGAATATTTGGAGCATTGAAAAACCACAAAAAAATATTAATGCAATCACGTAACTGGGTATGCTTTAGTACTCCAGTATAGAAAAAAGTTAACAAATCTTAAAGCAAAGTGGTTTGTATGAGAACAAATTTGTAATAACATACAGGTCCATATGACTAACTGAAGAACTCATAACTTCAACAATATCAACGTTGCCAGGGATGCCAATCTCAAGCCGGCCCAATCACAGTGAATCGCTACATGGTCAATGGTCAATCCATGCCAGTGTCAGGTCTAAGGTATCCTACTCCAACTTAACATGTTAAATAGACTACACTGACCAATCACTTGATCTGATTTCTTTATGCAGAGTCCAATAAATACCTATTCATGTGAGAGCGCTTTACAATTGACAAGGTTGCCCTTCTGAGAGGTAATTAGTTGGCGCAAGGACTGAATAAAAAAAAGAACATGGTGCATAGATATATGCCGAACTTAATTTGATTTGAGCCCATTGGTTTCAATGAATATTGCCCATAAGGGCAAAAGCTAATTTAGAAATCAGAAGGTAACTGGAATATAGAAATCATTACCTTTATCGTACCTCCGGCTACACCAAGGCTTCCAAGGTTAGGAATGGCATGAAATGGAAACTCTGCCTTCTCCCAGTACTGCAGTTGCAAATTAACAAGACACTATGTTATATTCTAAAAATAGACCATGATATAACCCAGAAAATTTAAATAGGGCATTACCTAGTCAATCCAAATTAGAGAAGGTATCTGATTTATGGATAAGTAAACTAGAAATGCACTGTCTAATAACAGATTCCAGAAAGGAAGGCATGTTTAGCTATGATTTACGTGATAGATATGATGGATAAATACTTCAAGAAGAGTAGTCTAATCTGCTGCAGTAGAGTAAATAGACTAGGTAGGAATTGACATACCACTGCCATAATGGGCGCAATTTCTTTCTCCATTATACCCCTAACCTTCTTCCTGATAAAGCGCTCTTCACTGGTCAGCAAATCATCAAGCTGGTAGTAGTCCGATGCTACAAATGAGAGTGGACGTACTTAAAAACCAACAAATGCAACATGCTCCAAGGACTTTGTAATTAGCACACCATAAATCAGCTCACAACACTTTAACTTTAGGATCCTATATCTAAGTTCACACTTAATGCACATCGTAAAGGTTGAGTAGTCTAATCCCTGCTACAAAAAATGGCAAGTTGCTACTTAGGAATTAAAGCAGCAATAACCATGACATACAGTTTTGGTTGCACATTTAATGTTTCAAATTTACGCTCCTAGGCACACCATAAAAGTTGAATAACTCTAATCGTTGCCTGTTGGTGTAGTGCCATCAGATCGCTAAACCAGGTCCAATCTCGGACCCGCTAAACTAGCGTCCCGGCCCCAGGTCGTTGGGCCACTGTACCCGTAGGCCCAACCGCAGAGCAACAACCAAGGTGTCTTGGGTCATCTCCCCCCAAAAGACTAGCCTGATAGGTGGTACCAACCACACCCTTATATGTTGTGCTTGTTATGCTCTGATACCCCTTCTTATACGCAGTAGCCCTCCAGATCGCATTAGTTTTGTGAGATAAAGCACGAGCGTGCATGGTCTCAAGAACTAAGCAGATGAATTTTGTAGAAAGAACCAAAATAACAATGTTGAAGCAATCACAAAGAGAGAGAAAGATTTGGTGAAGCCGACTGCAAATTCTTTAAGCATATCCTCAAAAGAGTACAAGGGACTGTTGCTTTTTCAAAACCTCTCGAACCTTTTAGGACCCTCGGATCCTTACCTTATACAAGAATTTAATGCTAAAGAATAACCTAGCCTCTAATCCTCTCGTGCAACTCTTGCTCTGGATAAGTTAGCTTATGACTTCTTAGTTGCTTGAGTTCTCCATAACCACCCCATAGATTTATATAACCTCCCTATTTCTCCTACAAAACAAATAGGAATCCTACTCCTAATAGGATTCATCTAGCACACATTTCCATCTTAAAAGGCTAAATATGAATCATCATATTTAACAATCTCCACCTTGACTCTTATCCATGAAAGTCATTGTGCTCCTCAAAGAATGCACTCCAAGTCAACTCCACATTTTTTCCCTCCCACCTTTTGGCGTACCCTCACCACAGGGGCTTATGCATATCACCATAATGTGTGCATGGTGTTTGGACTTAGCCTCCCAAACCCTCCACCGAAGAGACATTTCTTTGTGTAGTTTGGTTAATCACACCTCCTGTTCCTACAACCCTCCATATCATAGTTTGTACCACCTCCGAGCTCCACCTGCTCATTAGTACTGTGTGATTGGTCTTGCCACATCTTCCTTCTTACAACAGCTCGCACCTTCGCCTTTGCGTCTGCTAGATTTTACAACCGTGTTTGCAGTTCCGCACATAACTGCAGTTGAGATCTGATGACCTAACGTTGGCGACATGATTTCCTTCTCCTGATCAGGATTTTCTTCAGACCCCCATTGGTTGCCCTTCCTTTATATTTACCCATCAATCGGTATCCTGTATTGCTCCAGATACTTTTCGTGATTATTTGCCCTTTGCAAGTAACTTGCATGACTCCACCTCGAAGTGATACCTCACAACCTTCGAGTTCAAACGACCTCACAGATATTACATTCTTCTTTAATCCGAGAATATACCGAACTCTCGTCAACGTGCGATGTTCTCTATCATACATCTCCAATGTAGTTATTCCCACCTCAGCAATTGCATACTCCTTGCAATCAACCAAGTAAACAATTCCATGCGTCGAGCGTAGATATCCTTCATCAAACATCTCCCTTGCTGAACATATATGGAAGTAACAACCTGAACCTAATATTCATCCATAATAAGTACCTAATTGGCTAACGACAAGTGCGTCTAAATCATCTTTAGCTACTGTTATTGAGCATGCACTCTTCATTTGCTTCAAACTCGGACAGTCCTTTATCATATGATATTCCTCATCACATAGATAGTATACACATGTGCCCTTACTCTTGCCCTTCTTCTTTCTGTAACTCTTACTTTTACCTGTAATACCTACTGCAGCCAATGCTTGATCACTAGAGGACAAAGATTCGGATGGCTTTTTCAAGGACTCTGCCTCCAATAGATATGCAACTGCCTCGTTGAAGGTGAGAGTGCTTTTCCCGACGAGAATATTCATGACCAATTGCTCCCATGATGGTGGTAGAAATGATGCCAGTATGACGACTTTATTGTTCTCCTCAATTTTTTTATCCACACTAATCAGTTGTGTGATAAGTTTGTTGAAGATATTGAGATGGTCAACGAACCGTGTACCTTCCTCCATGTGCAACTTGTACAGTTGTCATTTTAGCACCCATTGGTTTGCCAACGACTTTGCCATATACAATTCTTCTAAGTTCTTTCATAATTTCTTCGGTGAATTCTCATTGATCACTGAGTACTTTATCTCATCGAAGAGAAATAGACGGATTTTACTGACAGCCTTCCGCTCCATCATCTTTTAGCCTTCAGCGGACGTCTTTTCCGGTTTGTCCCTCCAAGAGTAGCAATTAACTCTTGCTAGAGAAGGACAACCTTCACCAAACATTGCCAAACGCTGAAATTTCCTCCGTTTTCAAATTTCTCTACTTGATTCCACATTGTCGACATCGATCTTGATTTTGTGCCACCTGACGCTTTACTGATCTTCTCACAAATCTAATTGATCCGGTCTTGGCTTTGATACCACTTATTATACTCTGATACCCCTTCTTATGCGTAGCAGTCCCCCGGATCAGATCAGAGTTTTGTGAGATAAGGCACGAGCGTTCACGGTCTCAAGAACGAAGCAGATAAATCTAGTAGAGAGAACCAAAATAACGACATTGAAGTAACTACGACGAGAGAGAAAGATTTGGCGAAGCAGACTGCAAATTCTTTAAGCACAAGCTCAAAAGAGTACAAAGGATTGTTGCTCTCTCACAACCTCTCGAACCTTTTTCTTGCCTTATATAAGAATCTAGTGATAAAGAATAACTTAGCTGCTAAAACTCTCGTGCACCTCTTGCTCTGGATGAGTTGGCCACTAAAGAATAACTTAGCTGCTAAAACTCTCGTGCACCTCTTGCTCTGGATGAGTTGGCTTGTGGCTTCTTAGTTGCTTTGGTTCTCCATGACCACCTCCTAGGTTTATATAGCCTCTCTGGTTCTCCTCCAAAGCAAATAGTAATCCTACTTCTATTAGGATTAGGAATCCTAATCGGATTCATCTCGCACACCTTTTCAAATCTTAACAGGCTAGATGTGAGTCACCATATTTAGTGGTTGTGCTTTGCCTCCTCTCATAAACAATGTACAACTAAGAATTAAAGCAGCAACAATTTGGGAAACAAGAGCACATGGCTATACAGGTTTGGTTGCGCTTGCGTACTTAAGCTGTGAAAGCAACCCCTCCAATGAACAAGTCCATCTTCAACAACAATCTTTGTTTACGTAATGCTGACTCCATGCTTCAGCAAATAAGTTCTCAATCACTAAATTCTAGTTAGCTCCAATATTTCTGAATTGGAGCTAGGGCAGCAAGTGCACTTACATTTAATCTGACCATTTACAAAGTCTAGAATTCTGGAGCTAACAGGCAAAGTTCGACAGCAGTACCAATAAATTTGAAAAGAAAGCCGCATAGTTCGTCTATGTCCATCTAATAATTAAAGAAACGTGACACGCAACAAAACAACCGAACAGTACTAAAAATAGACAACGATACGAGTTGATATAAATGTCCAAACAACTGAAAAGCTAACTAGATATAACTAAGAGTCTAAGACTAGAACATCAAATTTGAAAGAAAAAAAAAGGACCTTTCCCATCTCAGAACGCAACCCAGCTAATTTCCACTAACCCTGACCAAAACAGCATGCCACAAAAATTAAGAATATCTCTAATATAACATTCACCCAAAAATTTAGCCTCCCAACAACCAAAAGAACTCGATCCAATATTAACGTCCAATCCAGAGCACAAAGAACTCGATCTTTTGACCGAAACGAAACGGAGAGAAGGGAGTTTTTATTATTTCTTCCTCACCGGAGGGCGGGAAGACGGAGGCCGGCGTGGCCTGGGGGAACGCGAGGGAGAGGTCCATCGCCGGGAGCCCGATCTTGGCGCCGTCCTCCACGCGCCCGTCGCCGCCAGCACCTGCAGGGAGACCAACCAACCGATCAATTAATCAAATGCCTCGAGATCACCCGATTAATCCCGCACCAAATTGAACCGTTCGAAAGCGCAGGAGCCAGCCCACCTTGCTTCCCCACCATCCCGGCGGCGCGGAGGAAGTATAGCTAGAGGGTGCCTCCCCTAGGGTTAGGACTTTCTTCGTCGGCGGAGGAGGAGGAGGCGATAGCCGCGAGACGGGGGAGGAGGAGACGGCAGACCGAGAGCGAGACGATGAGGAGCGAGACTGTGGGAGAAAGACGGGGCTCAGGCTTGGACTTGGAGCTGCAGAGGTGGAGGAACAGAACGGCACGGCGGTCGAGTTATCCCGGGCCCACACCCACAGGTGGGCTAGGTGAGTAATGCAGATATGTGTGTGGGGCCCGTATGGCAGACGGCCAGGGGTTTTTATTGTTCGTCGCCCGCGGTTGGTCTACCCTGCGGCTCCGCGGGGAGTCCGGGGCCCACCTGTCGATGGTGCCGTGGTGTGGCTCAGAAATCAATTGCTCGAAGCTACCTCGATACGGACGGATATAGCTCACTACGTCACTTGTTTCGTGCCGGCCTAAATTTAGCCTGCGCTGTCTGATGATAATCTGGCATGTAGAGTTAAGAGTTCAGGTTTGACTGTTTGAGTATAGATTCAAGCTTGAGTAGGCTTAAATTTAATATGCTGAGTGATATTATTTTTATTTATAAATAAAAGAGTATTCCGCTTATGCCTGTAAATATCGTAATATGGCGCAAGGCGGTGCATGCATGCATGTATCACATGTCATGTCCAAATTCATTCGGTAAGTTGCAGAATCTCTAACTTTTCATGGATGTATGTGGGGTTGAAAATAGAAACAGAATTTTTGACCATTTCAAAGAAAAACGGAAATATATATATATAGAAATTGAAACGGATAATATCAGTGTAGAAACATAAACAATTTTTTTTTTGCCAAAAATAGAAATGAAAATGGAGAGTCAGTTCCGACGAAAATGTAAATTCTGTATAAATAAAACCAAAAATTATGTTTTCTAATTTAAATAATATCATAAATGTAAATTGCTTTATAGAAAATAACAAATAGAGTTCAAAAAATCTACAAAAATTCTCAAAAATATTTTATAACATAAACTTAGAGAAATTATTTCTAGCAAGATTTTGGTTTTGTTTTTCTCAAATAAATTATTTATTTAAATCTTAAAATAGCAAAAATCATTAATTAAATGTTAAAAATTCAAGAAATCATACAATCCAAATTAAATGCTCAATTAAAGAATTTGTAAATTTTTAGGGTGTTACAACTGGGAACATATCTGGATAGAATTTTCTGTTTTCATTTCTATATCCACTCCATTCCGTTCCGTATCTGTTTCTATCACTATCCGTTTTCGTATCTGTTTTTGGGGTTTCTGATTTCATTTCCGTTACCGTAAAAAAATGTGGAAATGAAAACAGAAGGGCCATTTACCACCGTTTCTATTCCATTTTCATCCCTACATGCATCATACAAGTGTACACTTATTAGTCGTTCAAATTAACTATATTGTATAGTCGACTAACCAAACCTACAATCCTAAGTAATATAGTAATTATAGTTACAAAATAAATGTAACTCTATTTGCAACCCTAAGTACCAGCGTAGTATAAAAAATACTCAAAGTATACCGATTATCCATTGAATTACTTTTGGTTGTCCTACCCATTTTGGATATCTGATTCTCACCTTGTTCTATTGTTCTTTCTTGATGGTATTTCGGAGTGCTAGACCTCGTTCTCTTTGATACGCTTATTCAATTGTTTCTTACAAAACCTTTCGTTACTTTAGTTCGATGAGGATGGGACTAAGGAGCAGGTATGGGAGCTTGACCAGGAACAAGATAACGTCGACAAGTTCAGCAAAACCGTAGAGAAAGCGGGCTACACCTAGCTTAGCCTATCCAATATCCGATTCAAAAAGAGCTTGGATTGCTGCCTTTTCTATCTCTGTATAAAGTCGATCAGTCCCCAGTCCAAACAAATATAAAAATAGAATAAATCTATTTTATATTTTTGAATTTTCAAAAAGTCTACTTAACTCCTTCAACTATAAAACATAATATTTTGCACCATAAACTTACAAAACCGTATCAATTTATACATAAGGTGGTTTTGCTGATAGAGATCTAACTTATGACGCTTTTTTTGAACGAACTGGTAGGATCTCTACCTATGCATTGAAGAAGGGTTGCAAAAATACAACACCAGTTTGAGAAAAAAATAGTACAAAACTTAGAGAAGCTACTACACTGACAGATCACCAAAGGGAGCACTAAGTAGTAACTTAGCAGCATTTGGTTGTTGGTATGAAATTGTAATGTGACTAGGGTTAAACGCCGTCCACCTGGTGAAAGCATCTAGGCCCCTAATTCGAGATGGTTTTGGTAATTAATAACAATCATGGTTTAAAGGACTAACATTTTCAATTTGAGTATATTAAGAATAGGTTGGTCTAATATTCGACGAACATGGAAGAATGAAATTGATGAATAGAAAATCAACACGTCAAGGCAAGATGACTAAGGTATAAAACGTACGGCCCTTTTCATTGCTTTTGCCGATCTCGGTGTTTAGAGAAAAAGATCGGATTGCTAGAATAGACGCCGTACTATTAAGAGGGGTCTTGGCCGCGCATCTGATGTCGAAAAAGGTTTAGAGGCTTAATACTTGTTCATTTAGACGTTTATGTGGATTGGCATAGAAAGAAAAAACTTTCACGAAGAAAATCATGCTTCTTGTGTAGTGGGGTCGATATGACCAGACTCAAGGGTGGTGTGTTTTTCACAAAATTGGTGCTTTGGTGCCTGGGGAGGGTGGTATGACCGGGGACCTCTAGTCATACTAGCCACCGGTGTGACTGACTCCTCCACTAAAGATCACTTCATTAAAGATCCCACAACCTATGACGAGAACAAATCTTCAGAGCTTCGCTAACTTTATCCACCTAAAATAATAGATTAAGCAAGGGTAAGTACTTTTGTACTCAGTAAGACTTAAAGTGGTATTTGCAAATGCATAAATGCAGACCAAGTTAAAGAAGGCTACTACAGTTAGTTTACATAAAGCAAAATTGAATTTGTAAATCAAGTTGTCATTTCTCAAACGAAATTTGTAAGAGCAAGTTTGATTGATAAGAAATAAGTAAAGCATAAGTAATACTCACATCCCTTCGCGAACAACATAATCATCCAAATCATGAAGTCCATCAATGTCAACCCTTTGACATAAAATGACAGTTGCAAAACAAATGAAACCAAGGACTTTTGAAAATAACAAAAGATCTAACATGCATCAGTTCACCAAGACTCCCATGACCGCGAATACGGTTAATCGATTAGATTTATACTCTACAGAGGTGTATAACTTTACCCACAAGTCATGACCTTTTCTTTTTGCCGCATGTTTTATGCACCTTTGGCGTGTAGCCAGAATGTTCATGACGAAAACCTTTACATTACCTAGGTTAACGTTGCACCAGCCCGGTGACTATAAACCCCTTACTATGATGGTAGAAGATATTTGTATAACCATTGTACTCTTAGCAGATTAAACCTGATGAGTCCTCACTTCTGATGGAAGATATTTGTACAATATTATACTCTCAACAGTAGGTCCTGTCGAGTCCTCAGTCTCTCATTATAGTAAGGCATACACCGTTGCATTGGTAAGTAGAAACCCCTATAAGCAGACCTTGAAAGGAATGCTTGTGCTACTCCGACCTTCCAAAGCGCAAAGTTAAACTAGATAACTTAATTGGTTTAAGGCTGCCCCATCTCAGCACTTGTGGTTTGTACGGATTTATCTTGGATTATACAACACGATGTTCTGTCCTTAATCCAACACGGGCGATAATCTCCCTTTACACCTCTGGTTATTACCAATAATCACCTGCATCAAAACCATAGTTTTATTTTGGGTTTTTAATCCAAATACCAGTAACCGATAGTGTCATTTCCAACATTTTCAGGAAACAATTTTGATCTGATCATCTACCTCATTGGTTCTAAAGCATGGCTAAGCATGAATAATATGTAAACGTATATACTCATGATGACATTAAGTAATGCCTATCCTTCATCTATGGTTATCAAGATTCACATGTCCATACTTATCAAGAAAGTTTCATGAGACAACAGGTGTATCTACCAGTATCACAAAATAGCGAATTTACAGAAAATAAACACATGCATGAAACTATTTGATAAACAAAAGAAAAATTAAATATTGGGATCAATATGATAAAAGGGGTGCTTGCCTTGTTTAATCATTGCTTTCGACGAAGTCGAGGTTGCAGCTGACGAAGGCGACGACGAAATCAGAGATGTCGGATTCTATACGTTGTTCAACGAAAAATATAGCAAATAATAAACTTCAATAAGGGCAAAAAGAAGATAGACAAGAACTAAATAAAGGCTCACTGAAGAAAATAGGAATATTATAGGGTTTATATTAGATGATTTCAAGTTCTCGTGTTTTAAATGATTAAACATTCATATTGTTAATAGTTTTTAAATTGAGCAATGCCTGGTTCCTTTTATAGATTATCCATTTTTGCTTTACGAATTCAAGAGGCTAAATTATGAACTTTTATTTTTATAATTTTGAATTCAAGATGCAAAATTATTTAGATTAATAGAATTAGAACATTAGTTACCTTGTTGAATGATACGGATGAATAACACTTAATTCATAATTGATTTTGCCTAAAAAGCGGTTTCGAATATGATAGATTTGCTATGATAGGCTACTGGGTATATATTTGGGGTTTTAAGAAGGTTCTGATGATACAAACATCTTAAGTACATATTTCTTCATTATTACCGAGTGTGTTTATTCAAATTATCAAGTTCAGAAATCATAACACTTTAGGTTATTCTGCTAACAAGATTTACATATAAAGCACGACAAAACAAGATTATTTCTTCAAAACAGGGTAGTCTATACCTCCAAGCTGATTTCATAAATTTTAGTGTTTAGACAAAATATTATATTCATTACTGAAAAAGCTTTCATGGTATTATAAAGATTACGTTATATGGAATTGGACTGGAGCAGAAAAGTTTACGATTAACATTTAGAGGTATTGCGATAACAAGATTTATATGAAAAATAAGTTGTAAATAAGATATTTTTCTAGAATACAGTAGTTTATATAGTAAATAGTGGTTCTATGCTGATCGTTCCAAATTTACATTTAGACGAGAAGCTTTACGAGTTGTCGAAAAGGCTTAAGTAGTTTAGTTTCCTGCATGACTAATTCACGAAGGGTGTTTGCAGAAGTGGAATTTATATACAGAGTAAGCTCTAAATAGAATATTTTTCTAAATTATGGTAGTACATATTGTGAATGCATTTGACCAAGATATTTTACGGGCTACCGAAAAGGTTTAAGTGGTCACAAAGTCGATGCAATAGAGGTTCAGTTTTCATTTTAAGTTTGCGACTGCACCTTACAAGATAATTGAATCATTTTTTAGGAATTAGCCGAGGATGGCCCTAAAAGGGTTTTAAAGCTATTTTCGTGATATTTTGCTTTTATCCGTGGTGTTTTCTATATAAGTGACCATTAAGGCCTAACGTGAAGTTATTTCAATAATATATATATTTGAAGTATTTTTACAGATCCAGAAAGGTATCACTTTTCAAGGTCTTAGGATTTGGTTTTATCAAATTTGAAGTTCGTTTGTGAAAGTTATGACTATTTGAACTATTCACGTATTGAAACTTCGACGATTGAACATTTAATGCTAGCTTTGATAAAATCTAAATATTTTTACATATTTGAAATCCTTGTGACCTTAGGAGTATAACAAAATTAGTTTGGCAATGTTTTGAGTTCACTTACCCATGCTTTAACTATTTGATGTTCTATGCAAGAGAGGCTTTTTATGCTTTCTTTTTATTTTAAACTTAGTTCAACCCTAAATATTTTTGCAAAAATAAAGCATTTATGACTGCAGGGACATGTGGGAATAATTTTATGATTTTAGGAGCTATGGTTTCTATAGTTGCCTTATAGCACATAAACGGGTTCGAATACAAATTTGATTCAAACGGTTTGATCTTCCAGGAAATACATAAGGTTTTTCTGCATATTCTAAATCTACATGGCGTAATACAAATTTAGAAATTGAGTTCTTTTTATTTGGACCTTCCTAGCAAAAGATATAAAAAGATGAATGAAGTGAGTCAAAAAAGAAAAATAATATACTTCTCTGGGATTCGAACTCAGGATTTCTGGCTTCCTATCGTCATGTTCTACCACTATGCTATGAAGCCCTTTGTGAAAGGGTAGCATACAAAATTATCTGTCTTTACCTCTACTTACACTAGAGCTTCACTCGACTAGCAATGGTGTGGCTGCACTGGAGCTCGGTAGAACTAGAGTTTTGGCCACTGCTTTCTCGGCTTGGGCTGCAGGGAGCTTCAGATGCATGGAGGAGCTCCGAGGAAAGGCTTGGTTGTGGCGGAGCTCTGGCGAGGTGCGCAGCCGAGGAGTTCTCCGGGGAAGGCGAAGCGCTGGCAGTGCTTCAAGTTGAGGGGATCGGAGTTTGTTTCACCGGATAGCTTGATTCGAGTTTATCCCTACTCTTGTGGTTCATCGGCAATAGAGAAGAAGGTGGCACAAAAGGGCTTTGTCTCGGGTAGAGAGGGGCGTAGGAATGACAGGAGGAAGCCATGGACTGCTCCGATCGGTGGTCAAGCACTGGTTTTATGACGCCTAGGAGGACGGCTTCGCAGGGCATAGCTACCATTAACGAGGTATGGTGCTCCGCAATGAAGAGGCATGGTGTGAATGGGAGAGCGAAGGTCTGGAGCTGTGCCTGACTTGACGAGGAATGACCTGTGCTGTTCTTCAACGCCAGGTTGACAAGGATACAGGAAGGGCAGGGCAGGGCACTCAATGACCGAAGCCTCAATGTCGCTGTTTGCTGCCGTGGAAAGAAAAAGCTACAGTTCATGAGTTCTGGCCGGCCGAGGACGACTAGCTATGGTCTGACGTGAGTGTTGTTTGTACATGCGTCTGACAAATTTGGTCCTCTGTTGCATTAGTTTAAAAGTGGTCTTAGCTATTTCGAAATTCCCTAAAATTTTTTGAGTAAGAAGATCAGGGTATGTAGTTTCCATTTTCTTTGTTTTTGCTCAATTCACCGCTGTGATTTTCATACAATAATTCCTCAAAATTAACTAGTTTTTAAACAATTTTTGAATTTCTTAGGCATTATAAAATCCATAATCGGAGCTATCATAAATAGTTAAAATATTTCTAAAATTTTTGACTATGGTCTCCTAGTGGTGGACGACCTTCTTTAAAAATTTCGGGTTAAAATATTTTACAGGGAATTAGTAAAAAATCTGGCATTACTATCTGCTCAAAAACACTTTTTCTGAATTTATTTTATTTAAGGATGAAAATGATATAATTTATTTTTAAACTTTTTATCTGAGTTATAAAGAAGCTAATAGTTCTTTCATAAAATTTTCATTTCAAAATATTAAATATTTATTTTCATAAAATTCTGACATTCTAATTTTTAGATTTTTAATGATTCTATTTTTGAATTTTTAAGAGCCACAAACAATTTTATTAATTTTTAATATTTTTACCAGGAGTAAATAATACACTAGGAACACTATGTTAATTTTATTAGAACAAGATAAGGTCGGGAGATTTTTCATTAATGCTGACTGTACACTGTTCTTAGTCAAAAGGCTGTCTTTTAATTATTAATTAATTTTACTGTGAAGTAAAAATTAAATCTACCAGGTAAAAAGTTTTCCTGAGAGATAAAAATTTTAATATAATTTTTTCAAAATTTTACTTTTACCTTTTTATCTTTTTACCATTATCTATTTAGTAATTCTCTTTATCTGTTTTTTCTTACAACACGCAATTCCAAGAAAAGTCAAATAAAAACAAATAATGTCAAGAAAATCCAGAAATATTTATATTCAGATTCAAAACATTTATTTTTATTTTATTAGAATTTTCGGGATGTTACATCCTCCGATCATACCGGCGAGTCATACTAGCCATGTGACCAACGGTCACTGACTATGCATTAAATGCACTGTTTTAACCATTGGCTACTGAGGACTGGTCATACCGGCCCAAGGACAGTATGACCAGGCTCTCAGGAGGATTCTGGCCAACGGCTAGAATTGGTTGGTGGGGGTTATAAATTTCCTCCACTTACATTTTAGAGTAACTTTTGGATCTTATTGATGATATTTGAGCTCTAATTAGTCTTCAAAACCTTTTGTGCATTCAATTCATATTTTAGAAGAGTTAGGAGCAAATTGAGTGGTGCCTTTAGTGTTGAGCTTCTAGACACCCAAATTTGACCTCAAGCAAGCATCAAGACTCGTTACTCTTGGAGGTTACCGCCTCCTAGACGGTTTGAAGGCATGAGGCATCAGTGATCTTCTTAAAGAAACTTGTGAGGAGACCCGATCGGTTGTGAAGGCAAGGAGCTCGCCTACTCAGAGTGGGGAAGAGCTACCATGAGTGATCGAGGAAGGCTCAAGCGGGTGGAGCCGGCTTAAAGGAGTTCAAGTCACCTCAACATAGATTAGGGGAGATCGGCAAGTCTTCGAGACCACGGGATAAAAATTTCTTGTCTCATTTTCTCGTGACTTGCATTTATTATTCTTGTGCTAAAATCTTCTTTCTAGCAATTTGAGTATATTTGGAACTAGAATCCCTTATTGCTCATATTTAACTTGCCAGAGTACTCATAATCACTAGAAGTCATAGTTGTAAATTTTCATTTATTGCAATAATCACTAGAAGTCATAGTTGTAAATTTTCATTTATTGCAAATCTTCACTTAGAAACTAGACAAAGTACAATTAGGTTTAAAATTTTAGAAACCTCCTATTCACCCTCCTCTAGACGGTTATCCTTGATCTTATACCTAGATCTCACCTAAATTCTATTTCAATGAGTGAAATTTCTGCTTGAAACTATGGCACCGCTTGGAAAAACAGAACTGATGAATGTGAGACCCTGATTCGTCCCAATCTCACTTCGATCCTGGTCGCTACCACAGGAACAGCGGCAGCTCCCCTCTGCTGCTTGGCATTGAAGTTCTTCGGGTTTGAAAGTGCGCAACCCACAGAAGCTAACATTGTGCTGCACTCATGATGATACACACTGTACACATTGGCATCTTGGATAAGGACTGCCCAACTGAAGATGGCGCTCACGCATGATGATAAGAGCATGCCATCTTCACTTATCGTTTGCAACTGAAGGGTAGGACAATTCATACTGGAACACAACGCAGGTTCTACTTCCTCCGCCTACACACCATAGGCATATCGACAGTTGATTAATTTTTGGAAATGGTAGGATCTGTGTATCTGTTTCCATTGTCCTTATTTCTGACGTCCTTTGGGGTCTCTTTGGTGTGTGTAAGAGCTGTTCGCCGATTGAGAGCATCTTGAGTGATAGCGGTGAATACGTCTTGAATTGTGTGGTACAAATTCATGAAAATCTTGTTGTTCTTTTCTTTCCAAATATTCCAAAAAGCATAGATTATGAGGTCATCAATCTCCCTTTTGTGTTGTTTTGGGGTGTTCTTCCTGATGGACCGCAACCACTCAAAAACGTAGGGTACTACTGTGGCCATCCCCTGGATGGGATCTTGCAAGCGTGACCAATTAAGAACCTTTGTCCACACCTGTCTTGTGAATAGGCAGAGAACTTGTAGATGGGTGGCCGTCTCCTGCTCTGATCCACATAGCTGACATAAGGAGCTATGCGATCATCCTCTAATTGCCAATCCGTCCGTCGTCAGAATTCTCTGTTGGATGAACAACCATGTGAAAAACTTGCATCTATTCTCGGCTTGTGCTCGCTAGATAATGTTGTAGTTCTAGTCTAGCATTGAACCATAGAACTGTGCTCTATACGCCATTTTAGCGGAATAATGTCCATGTATAGCCCACTTCCAGACGACATCATCATGTACATGCAGTTGAAGGGTTACCTATTGGATAGCTCAACGTAGACTGACATTCATCGAGCTAGGCCTTGATTGTAATGTGTCGTAATAGCCTAAGCCAGTTCCTGTCAGCTAGCTCTTGCTGCATTGTACCTGTTATCCTCCACACAAGCTGGAAGCACCCCAGGGCCAAATCCCTTGGAGATGTCCCATGAAGCCATCTGGAAGTCCAAAATTTTGATTTTGTGCTGCTTCCCAGTATGATGGTAGTGCTCACATTGATCAGGCTGTGGTCAATCTCATTGCACGATAGAGTCATCCTAACTCATGGCCTGCGATGCTTCGTACCATAGCCAACGAAGGCGGAATGCACACCCAAATTTGGTGAAGTCCTTAACCCCAAGACCTCCTAGTCCTTTGGGTCTAAACATTTTGGTCCAGTTGACCAAGCAGCGTCCTCTGTTGCAATCCTGTTCCCCGTTCCATGCAAAGAAAATTTCTTCTTAGCCTGTCGAACCTTCTAGTTACCCATTTTGGCAACAGGAAGATTGTCATATGGTAGATCGCTAGGGCAGTGACCACCAAGTTAACCTAAACGAGTCGTCCCACTCTGGAGAGCAGTCTTCTCCTCCATCCTGCAAGCCTGGCATGAACCCTGTCAATGAGTGGTTACATATCTATTTTTCAGCCTGGTAGTACGCAGTAGGAGTCCTAGGTACCTGCACGGAAACTTTTCATTTTAGCTAGGAAATCTTGTAGGATGTACATCATATCAAGGTCCTTGCATCTTATGGGATATATTTTGCTTTTCTCCAGATTTGCCTCTAGCCCTGTGACCCCTCCGAATAGGGTTAGAATGGTCTAAATGACCCACAACTCCTATCTATCTACATTAGCAAAAATTGAGGTGTCATTAGCATAGAAGAAAACCTAGAGCCTTTCCTCTTGGCATGGAATAGGTGTGATGAGGTCCTTCCTGAGTGCCTTGGTTAGAAGCTATTGCAAAGGGTCAATCGCCAATATGAACAGCATGGGCAAGAGGATTCCCCTATCGAAGTCCTCTCCTGTGAGGTATTGATGGGCCAAGAATGCCATTGAGGAGAACTTTCAAGGAGGAGGAAGCGAGGAGCATCGCAATCTAGCCTCTCCATCTCTAGTTGAATCCCATGTGCTACAGAAGCTCTAGAAGGTATTCCCAACTTACAGAGTCGAATGTTTTGGCTATATCCAATTTAACGAAGAGCATCGAGATTCTTGTCCTGTATAATGAGGTGATGAGGTTTTTGATGTAGAGGAAGTTGTCATGAATGAACCTATTTCTGATGAAGGTGCTTTGGTTATTGGGAACCAAGTCATTGAGGACGGTGGGCAGCCTATTCGCAAGAAGCTTGGAAAAGAACTTTCCAACACTGTGAATGAGACTAATAGGACTGTAGTCCGAGACCCTAGCAGCATCCTGTTTCTTTGGAAGAAGCACTATGTTTGCTGAGTTAAGAGTGTGCAAATGGTGTTTGTTGAAGTTGAAGAACTGGTGGACAGCCGCCATAATGTCTTCGCTTATGGTTTCCCAGAATTCCTTATAGAACACCCTATGTAACCATTTGGTCTCAGAGCTTTCTCAGCTAGCATGGAGAACACTACAAACCTAACTTCTTGAATATTAAAAGGAGCCTGAAGGAACTGTAGGTTATGCGGCGTAGGCACCAAGTTGCTCCAATTGAAAGTGTGTAATCTCTGCTCTTCGTACCTAGGAGGTGGCGAAATGCATCTGAGAGCTCTCGTTGTTTATCTTCCTCGGTGTGTATGACTCCCCTGTCTGTTGAGATGGATTGAATATGATTATTCCTCCTGCGAGCATTTACTATTGAATATGATTATTCCTCCTACGAGCATTTACTTTGATGTGGAAGAACCAAGTGTTGGCATCTCCCTCTCTAATGGAGGTCATTCTCGATCTTTGCCTTAAACGCAGCCTTTGAATTGCCGCCAGGCCGAGCGGTCTGTGCTTGATGCAGGCACGGAAAGCTCTCTCTAGTGTGGACAATTGTCTGAGCTCTTACGCACTATCTAGCTAGAAAATGATCTCACCAGCCACGGCGAACTTTAACCTAAGGTCCCCAACCATTCCACGGCTCCAAACCCTAAGTGCCTTGGCAGTTCCGGCCTTTGTTATATGTAGCCTCTTGAAAGCATCCTGAGTGTCAATCGGTCAGTGCCAAGCTTGATGCATTATTTGATGAAAACTTGGCAACTTAGTCTAGGAGGACTCAAACCTGAACCTGTAGAATTTTTCAGGCGTGAGTTGCTCGAGAAGAAGCAAAGGGCAATGATCCGAGGCGAGGGATGACAGGGCGCTAAGGTAGCAGTCAGGGAATAGTGTTCCCCATTTTGTTGGGCTGAACAGACGGTCAATCCTTGTTAATGTTGGAACGTCCCTGTCGCTAGCCCAGGTAAACATGATGCCTTTTGATATGTTGTCAGCCATGTGAACGATTTTAACTAATACTGGTCCAAATAAGAGAATGGATGTTGACGAAAAGAGGGGGAAAAACATATTTAGAGAGAAAAGGAGTGAGAGATTGACAATGTGGATATCAACACCCTTGCATTGACCTAGTTTTGTAAGTTTGGAAATTATCCAGAGTGTTAAATAGAGTCACTGAAAAGTTCAGAGGCATGAAATGGACTTATTTCTACAAAGATGTATACCATAGCATCCCCAAAATTAATCGTGCAGGAAGTATATATGGCTAGGTTTTGAAATCGTTAAGTCTATCTATACTAAAATTTCAACGGATTCGGACATGATGTACGTTTCTATATAAGAAGTAACAAGTATACAAAACATGCATCAAGAAGTGCGATACTATAGTACTAGCCGTATAATTTGCTCGGGGCCTCCGCCAGTTTGCTAAAAACAAAACACTAAACATAGTATTATGGGCTCTGAATCTCCTCTCATCCACTCATATTTTAGACAAGAAGCTCCTATAAAAGCCTAATCTCTACGTCCTCACAAGACACACACACGGGAAAACCAAGCACCTCTCCATACACCTTTCCTTTCTTTCTCTTCGTTAAACGACGCGAGAAGACAATTCATATATGGAGAAGGTGACCATGCGGCTGGCTTTGGTGGCCCTGGTCACGATTGGCATAATGCTGGCGGGCCAGGAGGCCCATGCGGCCCTGCCCGCAAAACCCACCGTCGCCGAGCCCTTCCAGACGACCTGGATGCCCCTGGAGGCTCAAGCCGCCGGACTCCGGAAGCCACTGGGGGCCAACGCCGATGGACTCCGGATGCCGCAGGAGGCCAACAAGTACACGCGCGGCTGTAACAAGATCAGCCGGTGCCGCGATTGACGCATGGGCTTATGCCTTATCCGCGGAAATGATCTTGTGTCGCTGTGTCTATTCCTCGGTGCCGCGTCCATGTCGCAGCATATATACGTTAATTAGCTCGGGACAGTTACCTGTGGTGTCAATTCGTACTAGCTTATTGTGTCGTGTATGGTGGTGACTCATGGCAGACAAACAATGGAAATCAATTTATGTAATCCATCGATGTGATTTTATACCTGTTTCTCTAACCATCCGATCTATTGGATCTAATTAATGGTAAATATTTGTTCCATATCCTGCCACACACGTTGAATTATAGCCATTGATCTTTGTGATCCGATAGTCTGGATTCAAACTATATCCTGCTAGTACTTAATTGGCATAATAAACCATTAATTACACCCACTGCCATTCTGTAATCAAATCATTCAGCAATTAATTGACAGCCAGCACAATTGGAGGAAGAAAGAAGAATGCCAGTTCTTTAAAGAAGAAGAAGAAGTTCGTCTGAGCGTGATGTCGATGCTTGTTCCTGAGCGTGTTATGCACCCTTTTATGTGAGCGTGTCATGTACGCATGTAAGGTTTAATAATAAATTTAGCGTGTCAGCTATCCTGACCTTCTGTCATGACAAATAACACAACAATTACAGAAGTTCCATACACCCAACAAGGACCGAACAAACACAACATAAATGAAACAGAAGTTACTTCTGAAATGAAATTACAGAAGTTCCATCATAAATGAAACAACAAGCCATGACATGTGTAGCGAAGTCCATGCACACAATCATGATAATGAGCAGGTTACAGAACACACACAGATAAGCAATCAATCTAGGAAGGTCGGCCGACAGCCTCCTCATAATCTCGTCCTGGCGCTTTCGATAATACTCACGAACCGAACCTGTCAGGTTGTTCAAATCAATGTTCATAATCCTCTCCTCCTCCGCCAACTCCATCAAGTGTACTTGTCGACGCTTTACATCTACCATAGCGTCTTTGGCTTGACTGATCTTGTCGAATCGCCAAGATAGAGACCCACCGATGACGATCTTTGCATCGCCCTCTTCCTCGCTGCCTTGGCTGCGTCCCGGCCTGTGGGTCTTGTGGACTCGTCACAGGAACCAAAAGGGTCGACCTGGTCGGTAATGTTGTTCGACCCCCCCGGAGTATCACCATGAGGTCCGTCGCGCATTGTCCTTTGCCTCTTGTTGCCCAAGTGCGCAGCTCACTTTGGGTGATCGGCTAGAATCACCCAACAATGCTGAAATGCGAAGGCCTTCCCCTCAACGTCCTGGTACATCCTCGCCGCTTAGGCCATCTGTCCATGCAATTGACAAGGACATGTGTACAACAATGCATTAATACATTCAAGTGCGAGAGTGTGAAAAGTAATGAAGTGTGTACAATGCTTACCCTGTCACGCTCGGTGGTACCACTCTGTTTCAAACCGTCAATCTGACTGAGAAACCCAGAGTACTTGCTGACCGACTCATTGATCAACGCCCAGTGGTTCACCATACCCTTCATGGATCGTTCGGTGCCATGTTTTGTGTTATGCGTTTTGAAATATTCCGCAATCCGAGTCCAGTAGGTTTCAGATGATTGGTCTTTGCCCACAATGGGGTCCTGGCTCACATTCAGCCAAGCGCTGACAAGGACCTCATCCTCATCAGCAGTCCATTTCGTCCTCTCCGTCTTGGACATTGCTTTCTCACCCTTCTTCCTTATGGAAGGCCGAGCTCGCGGGCCATCCATGGTAGGTGCCTTCCCTATAGTATCATCTGTTGGAGGGGGGACACTGCCATCATCATTGTTGTTCAGCGCAGGACGTGATGGCGAAGGCCAACATATCTGATCGGACTCATCCTGCATGTACGCCGTGAAGAATGGACCCATAACTTCTTCCCTGCTATGGTACAAAACTAAATAGGTTATATACAAGTACATGTCACTAACATTGCGTAGAAAGAAGTCACATATATGAGCAGGGCAATTGGAACGAATGAACTCAAAAAATTTACTGCAATCAATCAATCGGTTGTTGTAGTACCTGTAGGCAATTGCAACGAATGAACTGACAAAATTATATGCAATGAATCAATCGGGTGTTTCAGTACATGTAGGCAATAGTTAGAAGCAGTGCACATCTCAGTTCACAGAATCACACACGAAGACAAAGAAATTCATGAAAATACATTGCACATCTCAGTTCATTGCAATGAAACGCAATCGGCACAGCCAACAGACTAGGATGCCTTAAGATCTGTAGATTGTTTTCTTGTGGGAATTTTTGCGCATTCGTTTCCTGCAACCAATAGCGCATTGGACCAACAGAGACAGGGGGAAGCTGCAAATCTTCTACATGACAATATTGACAGCAGCAATCTGATAAAAACTAGAAGCAACCAAAAAGGAGAAGACAATTTGCATCAGAAATTCACTAAAAAACGATCGGCATAAGAAAATGGCATCCCACCATCCAGAAGTTGCATTATCCTACAAACAATATGTCAATGCGCTCCTTCAACGGGAAACTGTACAAATATTTGTGAAATGCGGCCACTTGTGGTAGTGATAGTACCAGCTGACCATTTCCATAGACAACAATAATTGTGTACCAAAGCAATCTTACGGCAAAATAAGCCACCATGGATCATCAAAATATGCATTGCCGTTTCTCAAACCAAAAATAAAACTATTGACATTTTAGAGCTTCTTTGCATATAGGACTAAGATTTAAGGACAAGCAATGATAGATATACAAATTAGATATGCATTCACGTGCACAACACATCCCTTCTTACAGCAAATACTATTGTACCAGTAAGCAGAAAATAGTGTATGAAAAAAAAGGAAATGAACCGGCATAAGAGTAACAAGAGCAACCACGTGAAGTCGTCGTTATAGGATTTCATAGCAAACATAAATGCTAATCGCCCTCTATGAAGTGATAATGACGTACACATTACCAAAACTTACGGTAGTTTCATCTTTCAGCACAGCAATAGGTGGCATATGACATCCATAAGAAACTAAGTCTATGCAATAAGCAACTGGGGAAAGAAATAGAAGGCATGGAATACACCTAATCTAGTTCGACCTTTCATATTTACCTAGTTGCACCAATCCAAGCAGAGAAAAAAAGAGAAAAGGTTTACCCACCATAACTCATATGATCATCGCCAGAAAGACTATGGGGATTAAAAACAGATCAGATAATCAATTCCTGTCTGGACAATGTTTAACATAGATGACGCCGTTAATTTTTGAACTAACCAAAATAGTACTG
This sequence comes from Guadua angustifolia, assembly GCA_036346375.1. Taxonomy (NCBI): domain Eukaryota; kingdom Viridiplantae; phylum Streptophyta; class Magnoliopsida; order Poales; family Poaceae; genus Guadua; species Guadua angustifolia. The sequence goes on along the minus strand of CM070500.1, from coordinate 86,744,086 downwards.
TCTACCATCAATAGCTTCCCTGTTGTTTTTCTAAGAAGAAATCAAAATGTGAATGTGATATTGAAATTGTGTAAGAAATACTGAGCAATAAACAAAGAGGTAAACAAACTAGTACTCACATGATATTGACCAAGGGAAACAGAGATAACTGTAGCATAATCTAGCCATTTTCAAAGCAGTGCTTGTAGGAGACCACAGGAACAAGATGCATAAACCTTATCATATTTGGCTCTTCTAATCAGAACTAATATAAATAGACTTGCACGACATATTTCTTAACAAAAAACATATGCTACTATTTTGGTACTAAGCCCATTAATTAATCATACGTTAGAACAGACCATCGAAATACCACAAGTCCTTTAAGCCGACTTATTCAGACAACATTGAAGGTTCGACACACCAACGTTTCACATAGAAGTACAAACCACAAAATCATCGTCCAGTCCATAATACACCTAGGCAAGATGCCATGACCGATCAGACTCGATAGACCAGTCGCTATCTTCAGTGTCGCTACCTTCAGTGTACTCCGGGCTGTCCACAACGGAATTAACAAGGTCAGGCCAATCATCATCGTCGACGTCATCCTCCTCAACGTCCTCACTGTGACCCGGGGCATCCCTTTACTGTATTGTGTCCAACGACATTTGGATCAAGCTCTCCGCTATCGCGTCAACCTCTAGAAGCGCCCGGTTCATGCCGTTGCAGCAACTGGCATCGCTTTCACTGAAGTTTTCTCCCACAACCTTCCGGAGATCCTCGGCCTTATCCTCTATCATCTCTTGTAGCTTCAAGATGACTTTGCATAGCCTGCGTGCCTCCATCTAAAAAACCACAAGAACACAGAACCACCATGCTTCAATCTAGATGTTATATGCTAACATATAACATCTACCATCTCATCTATATTCATCTCTAAGATTAATCGTTATGAACTCTTGACAACAACCTGAAGATCAATGAAATGTCTTGTACTAAATATCTTCTACCAACAAGATGCAACTGTCATCCTCCCCACAAAATTTGACACTGCAATGTGCATATACAACCACGACATTCAAAGAACAGCAGTCATTTCATAGATCGCAATTTAACTGGTCTTCACTACTTCAGGTGCTCTTCTCATGCTAATGACAAGAACTGAACATGATGAACCACAATGAACAAGAATCAATGCGCCCATGGATCACGGGATCTTGTATTGCAAAATACAAGACAATAGGTTCGGACCACACATGCCAAATCTATTTGACAGCCAAATTGAATGTGACAAGCAAATCTATGTGCCCGGAATGTCCAATATGGCAAAGTTCTAGTGTCGATTCCAACCAAATCCCCCCACATCCCTTCTTTTCCCCATCTCTACCACTTCGCGAAATCCAAATCGAACCCAGATCTACGGTGGTCCAAGGGGAATACCTCAGCCAGTGCAGACCGAACTCGTCAACCTCCGCTCCGGTGGGTGTGCCGGATCTGCTTCGTCGCCGGAAAGGTCGCAGTCCGGTTCTTGCACTTGCCGCTTCCCTCCCGACGCGGGAGAGGGAGTTCGTTGCTCTCCCGAGATGCGCGAGACGACGAAGGGAATGCACAGCGCGCCCGGCCACGGGGGGTTCCTCTCTCCTATCCCGACGGGTTCCCTTCCGGGACGGGGCGCCGTTGCAGCCGCGCAATCCCTTCCCTCGCCTTCCCTTTCCCATGCGGACGGGAACGGGACGGAGGATGGGACACGGTTGGAGACAGTCTTATGTCCCTCGGCAAAAGACGTGGCCAGAAGTATTCTGCAGATGGAGGAAGAAAAGCAGATTAACGTTGTCACTTTTCTTTGGAGCTTTTAGTTTGAGCGAAATGCAGTCAATGCCTGTGAAACTCTGAAGTCGATTGCAGAGATCAGTAGCAGAGCACTAAGATATGCAGCGGAATTTTTTTGAAGTCTTCAACAAATCCTCATAGAAGTTACCGGCAGTTCCGTTAGAGCATGGGTTGTCCATAGTTTTGGTTTTCTACGGAGGGAATTTTAAATTTTGGTTTGAGAGTATGTTACAATAGATATGGTTCCTAGATTTGGATAGGATTATACATTCGGTGCAATAGGACCTCTATTTTGAGTAGAGGTGGACACTCGGGCTGGGCTCTTGTGGGTCGGTCCAAGGCACGACGGGCACGGCAAGGTCCAAAACTCGGCCTGGCACAAAGTGGGTCATGTTGGACTGGCACGACATTGTAGTACGGGCCGTGCCGGGTCTGAGAACCAAGCACGATGGGCGGCACGGCCCGGCACAATACTGTAGCACGGGCCGTGTCGGGCTCGATAACCTATGGTACGAGGAAAATGCTCAGTATGAAGATCACCGACCCACAGAGCGTGAGCGTTATGGACATACCCAATAGCATGAACGCTACCCCGCTGTCGACACCTGAGAGAGACGGGTTAGCTCTCTCTCTCACCCGTCTCTCTCAATTTCTGCCTCGCTTATCCGTCTCTCTCAATCTCCATTGCCTCTCGTTGCTCTCTCTCTCTCGTTGCTCTCTCTCGCTCGTGTTCAGCACACCCCTCTCGTTCTAAGAATAAATAAATTTTAGTTCTTTTTTTATAATATTTGTGTCCACTGTCTTAACTTCATATGTCTTTAATTTCTTTTTTCTTGTCACAATAGTGCAAATGGGCTGGGCTTGGACCGGTACGACACGAAACAGGCATGAAGCGCAAATGGATCGTGCTTGGGCTCGCCGAAAGTGAGTCGGGCCAAGCCGACACGGCACGATGAGCACGACGGGCTGTCGCGGTCCGATATAGTTGAGACACAAAGCACGATAAACTTGTACCGGACCAGCCCGGCCGGCACGACGCCCAACTCTAATTTTGAGGTCGACCTCAGCAGGATAAGCTCATTGATGATCCTCCCCGCCGTAATATGACACGTGGCTAACCTTTGACCCGCAACGCTCTGGCGCTATTGTGAGCTTTTGCGTCCATCGTCCATTCCTGTTCCTTGGAAAAAATCGAAATAGTTTTTACACTGTTAAGAAAAAAAATCAACTCGGGAAAATGCCAATCGGAGAAATTTCAACTATGAAAATTTCAAATTGCAAAAAAATCAACTCAAGGAATTTTCAAATTGAGAAATTTCAACCCAGGAATTTGACGTGCCGCTTAGCTATACATGCTAGAATTGGTGAGGATGAATATTTTTTTTTCAAGGAGGCGATGAATAAAGTCAATACCTCATGTCTTGAGAGAGAATTACCAGAAACACAATTTTTTGAACACTTCGTGAGATAGAAGTTCCCAAATTATTTTGGAAAACTTATGTAATACTATCAATTTTTTTGAAATATTTTATGTACAATTTATATGTATCACGTTACAACTTGTGGTAAAATGCAAAACTCCATTGGAAGAAGACTAAGGTTTTGTTCATTCATGGAAGCTGCGGCGCTTTGTAAGGAGACTGAAACTACGGCTGAAAACCTCTGATTTTATACTTGCCTTGGTGTTTCTAGGAGTTGGTTCGTTAGATTGGTTTGGCCTGGGGGTGTGTAGCGCTGGTTAGTTGCCTGTAAGCAAAGCCCTGTTCGGAAGCATAAATTTTTAAAACTATGATTTTCATATACGATGGTTTACAATTGTTTTATCATGAATATCATAGTTTTACAAAACTCCTTTGAAATCATGGTATTCTTTGGAACTACCAACTGTTTGGATGCAACATTACAAACCATGGTATTTGAGTGCAGGGCCGACCCTGAGGGGGGGCAGGGTGGGCGGCCGCCCCAGGCCCCCAAAGTCATGGGGCCCCTAGGTATGCAACTACACCATGGGTTTTTAATCCAGTCGCGAGCAAATGTGTGCTGAGTTGATCTGATGAGGGTTCAGGCAGGAAATGAACCATCCGATTGAAGAGTGTTGCACTAAATTTGCAGACACTTTCTCTCATGATGGTTTATCTGATGTTGAGGTACATGATCTTATTTCTGAATTAAAGATTATGAAATTCACTTTGCTAGATGGCGCATTGTCTGCTATGGAGATTTTTGAGCATGTCAGAGATGTGGATTGTTATCCTAATGTCTCCATTACTTATCGAATCTTATTTATTGTGCCTGTGACTGTTGCATCGGCTGAAAGAAGCTTTTCAAAATTGAAATTGTTGAAGAACTATTTGAGATCAACAATGACTTAAGAAAGGTTAAATGATTTGGTGACTTTATGCATCGAGAAAAAGTTATTAGACGAGATTGATATCAATAGTATAATCGATGACTTTGTATCACAAAATGTTAGAAGAAATTTTTTAAGATGATCCCAAGTGCCAAGTAAGTATTTATGATTACAATTTACATTTGTCATTTCATAAACTTTAAATTATTCTATAGAAGTATTTTTTGTGCATCGAATATTAATTTCTTCAATGATGTGTGCTTAATATATATATATATATATATATATATATATATATATATATATATATATAGGAGGTAGAAGGGGCCGGGCCCCCAAAATGCCAGGACCGGTCCTATTTGAGTGGAAATAGGCAAGAAGTTAGTCAAAACCATGAAAACTTTAGATTAGAGTGGAGTTTTAAATACTCTAAAAATACCAAGGTATCTACTAAACCGTAGTTTTTAATACATAGTTTTTTGGTATGATAACTAAACACCTTATGGTATAAAATACCTTGGTATTCTTAGAAACCATAGTATTACCTAGAAACTATGAAAATACATTGCTTCCAAACAGAGCCTTAATTTGATTATGATGATGTTTTGAGGTGGCTTTATCCGTAAGCTGGTGTCACAGCTGCTTTTTTTTTGGGACCTATGCGAATCAGTGGCTTTTGGAGAGCTGGGTAATAAATATTTACCTTTGTCTAAAACAAGTAAAATTCCTTTTTTTCTTCTTCTTAACAAATTTTCTTCTGCGGTCCAGCTCTTTCTAATAGAATTACCAGACGAATCTAACCAAGATCGATATGAGAAGGTTGTAAAAAGCTGTAAAAAAAGACAGCAAAAAAAGGATATGAGAACACTAATAAATATAGTACAGGTCTCTAAATTCCCTCCCATCCACCTATATCTTAGACGAACAAGCTCCTACAAAAAGCAACCATTTCTACTATTCTACATCCTCACGAGGCACCGGGAAAGCTAACCAGCCAACCCACCCATAAACGGCTTCCGTTCTGCATGGAGAAGGTGAGCATGCAGCTGGGCTTGGCGACCCTTGTTCTGGTGGGCCTGGTGCTGGCGTGCCAGGAGGCCCACGCGGTCCAGCCCGAGACGACGGGCACCATCGCCATGCCCAAGAGCATGATCAGCTGCTCCGTCCTCGGAAACTGCGACAACGACGGCCTCCGCCGCCCGCCGCAGCAAGCCAACCCGTACACGCGCGGCTGCAGTGCGATCGATCGCTGCCGCGGCTGATGCATCCATGCGTGGGGGGCGCTGGTTTGTGTATATCTTAAATCATCGTTCTCGCTGTCAGCGTCCATGCCGCGTTACGTATGATTTGAGTGAACTGATTATTGGCTCCACATGCATGATGTCGATTTGCTTGTTGCCTATCATGTATGATGTCGCAGGAGATTAACAAGGGAATTGATCGATGTAATCCTTCAAATGCGTTGTTGAATATAATGTGATTATAAGAACAAGCTTATAATACTAATTCTAAATAACAATGCGATGAAATTTACATAATCTAAAAATAGCAAAAATAATAATTAAAGAGATAAAACACATCATAACGTTTATGTCATCTATGTAACGAATCATGTCTTCTAAATAGATTAACGAACAAGAGAGTATTTTAATTTGCTCTCCGGTGTCAGCCTACTTAAAGATTAAATCTTTAGCCTCCATGTTACTCGGCGTAGAGCGGCTAGAGACTAGCTCTTACCTTCACTGCACCTTGGTCAAATTATCACAACTAAACTAAACATTTAACTAAGTAAATATATTTTCAACTTGTACCTTCCTAATCATGTACCACAAGGTATTTATAGTCAGTTTTTACTGTCCAAGAGATCATATTTCAGCTTACGTTCAGCTCGGCCAGCAGGGAACAACACAAGCAACCGAACACAATATGCTACAATTAGAACTATCACAGCATGTACAACAATAATCAAATAAAGATTAAAAGCATACTGAAAATAGCAATCTAGCTCAATGACAAAAAGATAATACCCTCTAGCAATAAGAGGAAGTACTACTAGTAGTTCAAGTCCAAAGTTGCCACTTCAATTGATTAGTTCATCAATTTTCATTACAGAGCAATAAAAGGTAGCAATAAAGTGAGAATGATCCAGAGAAATACTCACAAATGAACAAGTATTCAAATTTTTTTCAAAAGACAGGGCAAGGCACGACAATACATCGCTATCCTAGAAATTCAATTGCCACAATATATACCATGATTAGAACAACATGGAATCAAGAGATACAGTGCCCTCTCTTTACAGAAAATATCAAATCAAATGGAGTTGAAACATTCTACAAAAATTCTTGAAAATATTTTATAACATTTTAAACTTAGCAAGATTTTGGTTTTGTTTTTCTGAAATAATTTATTTATTTAAATCTAAAAATAGCAAAAATCATTAATTAAATGCTAAAAATTCATAATATCTGAATCAAATGCTCAATTAAATAATTTGTAAATTTTTAGGGTGTTACAACTAGGAATATACCTGGATGGAATTTTTCACTTTCATTTCCATATATGCCCTGTTCCGTTCCACGTCCATTTCCATATCATCTCCGAGGTTTCCGATTTCGTTTTCGTTACCGGTAAAAAATATCAAAATGGAAAGAGAATAGTCATTTACCGACTGTTTCTGTTCCGTTTTCATCCCTACTAATGCCCTAGTGGGCAGGTCGAAAGGCCCAGATAAACAAAAAGGTCAGCTCAAGATCCAAACTCCAAAATTAAATTTTCAACCAAATTTCACAACATGTGTTTGGATACAAACATGGTTCCGACAAATAAACTCTCAAAAAGCAGGGATCCAACAATACTTCAAATTTTGTAGCTAGACACAGGGTAGGTCGATCATTGTACGCCGGAACATGTCGCACATATATACGAGGGACGAGGGTTATGGCTACAATGCAGAGACCAAAATTGTAAGCCAGCCGTACGAACCTCACCGTACACATCGGTCACGTACTACGCCACATCCATGTGGCAACCTAGCCTAGCCATGACCAACGTACATATGCAGATACACTTACGATATGTTTGGTTGGTGAGATGAGGTTGAATAGGATAAGATGGTTCTACTATTTGGTTCTATTGTTTTGGATGAATAGGATAGTTCATCATCTATATGAAATATTCCTTAAATTTGTATTCCACTATCCAAAATGGAATGGATGACATTTTTCTTGAATCATCTCATACATATATCACTTGTACAAGTACCCAAACACACCACACCCTTAAATACTAGAGATACACGGTGACGCGTTCTATTTATGTGGTACATACGTAGTAGAGAATGGTATCATGGATCGCTCGCGCCCGAGATCCTCCTTGGCTTCCTCGAGCTACTTCTCGTCCGGTTGGACGAGCACGACGCCGGCCTTGCCTCGGCGCGGTCCTTGCCGCACTCCGTCGTGCGGCTGAGCCCTCCCTTCTTGCGCCCTTCGGCGAGGCGCAGGATCTCGCCGCCGGTGCCGCTCAGACGACGGTCTCGCCCTCCTCGTGGGCACGGCGGTCCAGCTCTGCCCGGATCTCCAGGTCGTGTGCAGCTCAAGCGCCTTCTCCGCCTGCTGAGCCATCGCGCGCGCGTCGATCGAACTACTTGTGGTTAGTTGCCTGCGAGCAACTTAATTTGATTATGATGATGTTTTGAGGTGGCTTTATCCATGAGCTGGTATCCCGACTGCCTTTTTTTTTGGACCTATGCGAGTAACTTCATTTCTCGACCGTTTTTTTCGGATCGGCGATCGGGTGTTTTCTCGTCTCCGTCGGCCGTCGCTTCTTCTTCGACACCGTCTCTGGGGATTCGTCGATCATATGGGGCATTGTTGGGGGTTTAGCGCTGTTGGATTTTCTTCGTTCTTCGGCGTCGATCTGGCGTGAGGTGGTCTTCTGGTATTTTCTTCTCTCGTCTGTTTCTTTTCTCTCGGCATTTTGTTAGCGAATTTTGTCTGCTTCCGGTGGTTGGTTGCATGGCCAGAGAAGGATGGCCGCTAGGCGTCTCTCTCTCGGGTTGCATGCCTTGCTACATGTACCGAAGTAGAAGGGGGGGAGATCGGTGTTGGGTGTTATCGGACCATGATCTGAAGGCGGCTAGAACAGAGCTGGCTGAGGTAGTGGATTCAGTATCAGCTTTCTGTTCTAGGCCCGGTCCTGTTCATGGTAAGGTGCGTAGACTGAAATTTTGGGCGAGGGGCGATTCTGAGGCAGAGTCTTCAGACGATAATGATGTTTCATTGCCGGAATTCATCGCGGAGGCAAAAGTAGTGGGATTCTCCGTGAGTGATCTTCAGAGAGCTGAGGATGAACTCTCAGGATGCAATTCTCCACTCAATGTTAATTATTCCGGTTCGGATAAATGTACATTGGCCAAAAGTATTGTTAACGCTTTAGTTCATCGAAAGGTCGGAATTCAGCCATGGCAGGGTCCCTTGCCCCCTCCACGGGTGTCTCCGCCAAGGACCTTTGGTGATGTGTTAAGTTCAGCGATTCATGTTAACAGTCGTGGTTTATCTCTGTCGAGGTCATCCTTAATGACATTATCGGGAATTAATACAAGGGCAGTTAGGGTGAGTTGTCCTTCAGAATTCAAATCAACATTGAATGACTTGGTGGGGTCGAGTGGGGTGAAAAAATCTGCATCTTTTCGTGACTCGGTCGATAGAAATCCGGCCATGAATGCCGGGCGAATTATGGATCGGAGTCAAAAATGTATTTTGCTTGGCCCAGGCATGTGGTTTCGGCCCACTCCTGGCCTTGCGGCCCTTTTCTCTCGGTCTGGCTCTTTCCCACGTAACCCTAATTGCAAATCTATCCAGTCTGTTGTGCCGGTTCGTCATTCATACACGGCGGTTCTCCTCGAGGGTGGGCGGTCGATGACTCTTCAAGGCAGTAGTGTGGGTGATGGCCGGGGCGGCGGGGTTGGGCAGGCGCTCCAGCATTACGATCCTGGCTTCAATTCCGGTTTCAATTCTGGATATGCTGGCCGGGGGCCCTCATGAAAAAAACAACGCAAATTTTAATGATAGATGGCCTTTTCTGTTCAATGCCATTATTGATGCTTTTGACCTTCGAGAGTTGGAGATGTCAGGCAGACAATTTACTTGGGCAAATAATCTGGAAAGACAAACGTTTCAGAAACTGGATAGAGTCCTAGTTAGTACGGAGTGGGAAACCAAATATCCTCATTCCACTTTACTTGCTCTAACCAGAGGAATTTCAGACCATACACCTTTATTCATTAACACTGGTGATACATCTACGTCGAGTAGTCCTCCTTTGTTCAAATTTGAACTTGGTTGGTTACTTCGTGACGGCTTTTTTGACATGGTCAAGAATATCTGGGAAACAACAATTTCGAATGGTTCATCTCTAGAGCGTTGGCAGTCTAAGATTAGGCGTCTGCGTCAATACTTGAGGGGGTGGGCTAAAAATGTGAGTGGCACATATAGAAAGGAAAAAAAACAACTGATTGACGATCTTGATAAGCTGGACAAGAAAGCTGAGATAATGCCCCTCTCTCCAGGCGAGTTACATTTGAAACATGCTCTGAATGAGAGGTTAGCTCATCTGTTAAGAGAGGAAGAGATCAAGTGGTACCAGCGAGCTAAAGTCAAAACCTTATTAGAAGGTGATGCCAATACTAAATTCTTTCACCTGGTTGCTAATGGTAATCATTGCAACTCCTGAATTTTTCAGTTGGAACAAGAGGATGGGCTAGTATATGGTGATGCTGCATTAAGAAAGTATATTACCAATTATTATAAGAACTTGTTTGGTCCCTCCGATCCTGTGGGGATATCGTTGGATGAAACAAGAATTGTTGATATTCCTCAAGTTTCTTCGCTGGAAAATGAGATTCTAATATCCAGTTTTCAAGAGGAGGAAGTTAGGAGGGCTGTTTTTCAAATGAAAAGTAATAAGGCTCCGGGGCCTGATGGTTTTCCGCCAGAATTTTATCAAGTCTTTTGGGAGGTTATTAAAATGGATTTAATGGCTCTTTTCCATGAATTCCATAAAGGAACTCTGAATCTGCAAAGTTTGAATTTCAGGACTATAATTTTGGTGCCAAAAGCTAGAGATGTCAAGCAGATTCAACAGTACAGACCTATTTGTTTGTTGAATGTCAGTTTTAAGATATTCACTAAAGTGGCTACTAATAGAATCTCCCATGTTGCTCAAAAAGTCATTAGTCCCTCTCAAACGGCATTCTTGCCCGGGAGAAACATTATGGAGGGAGCTGTTATCCTTCATGAGACTTTGCACGAGTTGCATAAGAAAAAGCGGAATGGAATAATTTTGAAGATTGACTTTGAGAAAGCCTACGACAAAGTCAGATGGGATTTTTTACATCAGACGATGAGAATGAAAGGTTTTTCATCGATTTGGTGCAATTGGATCAAATCTTTTGTTCATGGTGGGAATGTAGGTATTAAGGTTAATGATCAGTTGGGATCTTATTTTCAAACTAGGAAAGGTCTTCGTCAGGGTGATCCGCTGTCCCCAATTCTGTTTAATATAGTGGTGGACATGTTGGCTATTATATTGGCACGAGCGAAAGGGGATGGTCAAATTAAGGGAGTGATTCCTCATTTGGTAGATGAGGGCTTATTTATTCTCCAATTTGCTGACGATACCGTAATATTCATGGACCATAATTTCGAGGAGGCGAAAAATATGAAACTTCTTTTATGTGCTTTGGAACAGCTTTCTGGCCTTAAAATAAATTTCCACAAAAGTGAAGTATTCTGCTTTGGTCAGGCAAAGGACTATGAGGTAGATTACTCAAACTTGTTTGGCTGTAAGTTAGGCTCATTTCCTTTTAGATACTTGGGGATCCCAATGCATTATAGGAAGTTGAGTAATTTTGATTGGAGGACGGTAGTAGAGAGATTTGAGAAACGATTAAGTGGTTGGAAAGGGAAGCTACTGTCGGTTGGGGGGCGGCTGGTGTTGATAAATTCTGTTCTGTCTAGTTTGCCTATGTTTATGATGTCTTTCTTTGAGGTCCCTCGGGGAGTCCTGAAAGAGATAGATTATTACAGATCACGTTTTTATTGGCAACATGATCAGCATAAGAAGAAATACCGACTCGCGAGATGGGAACTTCTTTGTCAACCTAAAGATCAAGGTGGGTTAGGAATTTTAAACCTTGATCTCCAAAATAAAAGCCTGCTGAGCAAGTGGTTGTTCAAATTGTGCAATGAGCAAGGGACCTGGCAACAGTTACTGAGAAACAAATATTTAAAAGGCCAGCCGTTAAGTCAGGTAGAAAAGAAACCTGGGGATTCGCATTTTTGGTGTAGTCTGATGGGGGTTAAGACTCTCTTCCTAAGTCTAGGTTCCTTTATCTTAAAAGATGGGGCCCAAGTAAGGTTTTGGGAAGATAATTGGTTGGACAACTTACCCTTCAAAGCTCAATACCCATCCCTTTATAATATTGTACGAAAGAAGCATGCTACTGTCGCCGAGGTCCTTGGGTCTCCCTTGCTAAATGTGTCGTTTAGGAGATCTTTACAGGGGATTAATTTGCGACATTGGGAGAGTCTAGTAGCGAGAACGGTCAACACTTTCTTACAAGGGGGGTCTGATCAGTTCAAGTGGCATCTCCGTAGTAATGGGATGTTCTCGGTTAATTCCATGTATAAGTACCTGGTTAATAATGGAATTAAAATTTCACAGGAAATTTGGCAAACTAAATTACCTTTGAAGATTAAGATCTTCTTATGGTACATGAAGAAAGGGGTGTTATTAACTAAAGATAATTTAGTTAAGCGTAATTGGCGTGGAGACAAGTTCTGTTGTTATTGCAGAACAATTGAAACCATCCAACACCTCTTCATCGAGTGTAGTTATGCTAAATTTATGTGGCGATTAGTATACATTACTTTGGGTTTGGCTCCTCCTCAGAATACAAATCATTTATTTGATGGGTGGGTGAAACAAAGGGGATCAGATCAGTTCTCAGATACTAACAGCGTTTGCTGGATTTGTTGGGCCTTATGGCACAAGGAATGATATTGCTTTTTGACAACCGTGATACCTAAATCTTTCTTGCAGGTCTTGTTCAGAGGAACATACTGGCTTCGCACATGGGTCAAATTACAGCGAAGTGAATCGATCAAAGAGGGTCTCCTCAATGTTTGCCGTCTGTTGGAGACAGTTGCTTTGCAGCTATTCGCTTCATTTGGCTGGTTTATTGTTCCTAGGATTGGTTATCCTGTTTGATTTGCTTTGGTTCCTTTGTCGAAACAATGTTTAGGTCTATCGTTTGTAATAAGTTTGGTCTGATTCTCTCCAAGAGAGATGAAGCTGGAATTTTGTTTCCATTATCTAAAAAAAGGTAATAAATATTTACCTTTGTCTAAAAAAATGTAAAATTCCTTTTTTTCTTCTTAACAAATTTTCTTCTGCGGTCCAGCTCTTTCTAATAGAATTACCAGACGAATCTAACCAAAATTGGTATGAGAAGGTTATAAAACGCTGTAAAAAATGACAGCAAAAAAAGATATACGAACACTAAATATAGTACTGGTCTCTAAATTCCCTTCCGTCCACCTATATTTTAGACGAACAAGCTCCTACAAAAAGCAACCATTTCTACTATTCTACATCCTCACGAGGCACCGGGAAAGCTAACCAGCCAACCCACCCATAACGCCTTCCGTTCTGCATGGAGAAGGTAAGCATGCGGCTGGGTTTGGTGGCCCTTGTTCTGGTGGGCCTGGTGCTGGCGTGCCAGGAGGTCCACGCGGTCCAGCCCGGGACGACGGGCACCATCGCCATGCCCAAGAGCATGATCAGCTGCTCCGTCCTTGGGAACTGCGACAACGACGGCCTCCGCCGCCCGCCGCAGCAGGCCAACCCGTACACACGCGGCTGCAGTGCGATCGATCGCTGCCGCGGCTGATGCATCCATGCGTGGGGGGCGCTGGTTTGTGTATATCTTAAATCATCGTTCTCGCTGTCAGCGTCCATGCCGCGTTATGTATGATTTGAGTGAACTGATTATTGGCTCCACATGCATGATGTCGATTTGCTTGTTGCCTATCATGTATGATGTCGCAGGAGATTAACAAGGGAATTGATCGATGTAATCCTTCAAATGCGTTGTTGAATATAATGTGATTATAAGAACAAGCTTATAATACTAATTCTAAATAACAATGCGATGAAATTTACATAATCTAAAAATAGCAAAAATAATAATTAAAGAGATAAAACACATCATAACGTTTATGTCATCTATGTAACGAATCATGTCTTCTAAATAGATTAACGAACAAGAGAGTATTTTAATTTGCTCTCCGGTGTCAACCTACTTAAAGATTAAATCTTCACCCTTCTTGCCACTCGTGTAGAGCTGCTAGAGACTAGCTCTTACCTCCACTGCACCTAGATCAAATATACCTAGATGGAAATTTTCACTTTCGTTTCCGTATTTGTCCCGTTCCGTTCCGCATCCATTTCCATATCATCTTGAGGTTTTCGATTTTGTTTCTGTTATCGGTAAAAAAATGTCAAAACGGAAACAGAACAGCTATTTACCGCCTGTTTCTGTTCCGTTTTCATCTCTACTAATGCCCTAGTGGGCAAGCCGAAAGGCCCAGATGAACAAACAGGTCAGCTCAAGATCCAAACTCCAAAATTAAATTTTCAACCAAATTTTACAACATGTGTTTGGATACAAACATGGTTCCAACAAATAAACTCTCAAAAAGCAGGGCTCCAGCAATACTTCAAATTTTGTAGCTAGACACATGGCAGGTCGATCATTGTATGCCGGAACATGTCGCACATATGTACGAGGGACGAGGGTTATGGCAACAATGCAGAGACCAAAATTGTGAGCCAGCCATACGGACCTCACCGTACACATATGGTCACGGACTACGCCACATCCATGTGGCAACCTAGCCTAGCCATGACCAACGTACATATGCAGATACACTTAGGATGTGTTTGGTTGGTGTGATGAGATTGAATGGGATAAGATGGTCTTGTGCCATTTGGTTTCATTATTTTTGGTGAATGGAATGGTTTAGCATCTATATGAAATATTCTTTAAGATTGTATTTCACTATTCAGGACGACATCTACAGTAATCGAGCAAATTTTAAATTGGCCATTACCACGAAAAAAAGACCATTGCATTTAAAATAGTTATTTTCATGGGACTACTACCGTCGAGATAAGGAGCGAAAGTTAGCTTAATTTTCGTCGAAAACCCATTTAAAGTTAGTTATTTTCGTCGGCCAGAATGCTTGATGAAAGTAATCGCTTGAGGCCACAATTTTTCGCCACGACTTTTACGAGAAGTAATTAACTTTAAATCGGTTTTCGCTCTAGCCCACGAAAGTTAATAAGGTTTATTTTCATCGGTTTTCGAATAGCCCACGAAAGTTAATAAGGTTTATTTTCGTCGGTTTTCGAATAGCCCACGAAAGTTAATAAGGTTTATTTTTGTCGGCTTATTCGGCCCACGAAAATAAATTAGATTAATTTTCGTGGGTTTTTTTCATGGCCCACGAAAATTATTCTGGAGCAGGAAAAAAAAGCCGTTTAAACCAATTTTTCACACAGATTTAAACAAATATCATTCATAACAATTCATGCATATATATATATCATCCAATTCATCCACACATATATCATTCATTCAAATCCACATCATTCATTCATTCATCCATATCATTCATTCAAATCCACATCATTCATTCACATCATTCATTCATCCATACACAAGCACTTCATACACATATATCATTCATCGAGATTACATAATATGAGATTCATCCACACATAACCAATCTCATTTCACAGATTATTACCAAACATCTCAAGATTACATAACATGAGGGTCATTTGAGTTGTGGCCGCTACCTGCGAAGCTAAATAGGTTTTGAACGAATTGAGATGGCCTCTCGGAATCCTAAAGATCAAAATTCACGATTAGTCAAAAAAATTGTGGGAAGTAACAAAACTAACCAAGAATTTGACAAGTGACAAATTAACGAACATGCTCTCCAGGTGCTACTGGCTATGGCGGCGGAGTTTGGTAAACCTGGGGCGTATTTGTCCCCGATCCCTACGATACAGTAGACCAAATTTAGCTAGATTAGAGTAAGTTCTGCTAAATTGACCAAATTTAACTAGAATAGCCTAAGTTTAGCTTCAATAGACTATGTTTAGCTAGATTGACCTAATTTAGCTAGAATAGACCAAGTTTAGCTATAATAGGCTAAGTGCGGCTACAATACAGTAAGTTTAGCTAGATTGACCAAATTTTAGCTGGAATACATCAAGTTTAGTTAGACTTAGGCAAGTTTAGCTAGATTAGAGTAAGTTTATCTAGAATATACTAAGTTTAGCTACATTGACCAAATTTAGTCGAAAAGACTAAATCTAGCTAGATTGACCTAATTTAGCTAGAATATACTAAGTGTGGATAGAATATACTAAGTTTAGCTAGATTGACCATATATCGCTAGAAAAGACCAAGTTTAGCTAACCCGAGCTGCAGGAGAAGGTGCCAAGGATACATCCCCATTGTGGCGGTGGTGGCGGCACGCCATGGTGGAAAGACAATGGTCTGCCTGCTTCTTACCGAACATTGCTCGTAAATGCAATGTGTCATTTCATATATTGTTGCATGCTCGAATGCTAACTGTTGAGGGCTCAGACTTACTTGAATAGTCATTTCTTTGCTGTGCCATGTAATTAGCATAGTATGCCTCCTGCAACCTTTGATGTTCATCCCACGCCTTAGCTCCTCACGCAGCCCTAGCAACCTCTACCTCCCGCCTCGAGGGCGACGGCCACTAACCCCGAGCTCTGCGAAGAAGACCCCTCTAAGCTCGCACCTCCTCGAGTCAATCACTCCGGTGAACATGGAGTACCTTCAAAATACAGAAACACAAAGGCTTTAGAACTTCAATTTATTGCTCGCATTAACAAAGTTTGAGAAACTATGACATTTTACCGTCCATGGCCCTTTCCGCCTCCGGTAGCATGCACGGCCACGCTGTCAATACGTTCCTTCCGCCAATCGTAGCCTTCACCATGACGCCTGACCATTTCCTGCCCATATCTCTCCTGCAGGCAGAAGCGAACCTAGAACTTAGAGCTCGAAAGTTGATGAGAACTCAATAAAAATTGTGGATAACTCACCAGTCGATCTGAGGCCACCTGAGTGCACAGCTGCTCGGGGTGTGATGGGTCTCGTCCCTTATGACCTCGCACATAAACTTCAATGTCACTCGGCTCAACACCACTTTGAGCTTCCTGTAGCTAGGGGTTAGTGGCATACATATACTTGTGAATATGTTCTTGCAAATATTTGGTATGACCTGTCTTACCATGCGTTTAGCCATACGGATGTGTCCATCACCGCCATACGTATGGCCTCTGCCTTCGCCTCTGCAGTCTCTGTGCTTCCTTGATTTCGCGATCTATTCAGGAGAAGCCCATCGCTGACAAAGAGCCTGGTAAGCATCTGGATGGTCTTCCATCCACGGAAGTGTGACCTGCACACATGTGTTAATACATCAAAACAATATTAACATCACAACCTAATGACCATGAACCCTAATATGCTTTACCTGCCCATACTGTTCTTCGGTCAAGTAAGTTTCCGTCGATGTAAACTTGCCCGTTCGACGCCCTATGCCCTTCAAGTACATATTTGTTGCTTGAATCCGGGCATTGGAGAATGCATCCCTGACTACCTTCTTTGCATTGGCATGGAACACATTAGTCGCGTGGCCCAATTCGACAGGATCAGCCAAACGGTAACGTTTCTGCAATGTCAAATTTAAGAATTGTTATTACAAAATTATAGAACTCAACAATTTCATGACTCAAAATCATCCAGGATGCAACATATTCTCTGTTTCATCACACTTATGTAGTAGTAAAAGTTAGAAGAAACTTTTGACACAAACATATAAGCTGATAATCTTGCACTAGATCAGTATTATCCCAACAAGGAACCATAACTGTTGCGGTCAGTGTCAGAAATTGAACCACTTTGACTGCTGCGGTCTGCATTGGAATACTAAATCAGTAACAGATTATAGCCTTTCAAGTTCAGACTTTCATTTGATCTGGTCATGCTTCTGTCCTATAAGGGGTCCTAGTTACCACCAGATCAGGTCATTCAAAATGCTAAGCCCTGCTCATATTAACATCCAACAAAAATACAATGGCAACCACATAGTACCAGTTAGGGGTGGATATCGAGCTGACTCGACTCGACTCGACTCGGTAGATTCGGTAAGGTAACGAGTCAGCTCGAACTCGACTCGTTATCTTAACGAGCTAGAAGTTCAACTCGACTCGACTCGTTATAAACTCGAGTTGGCTCGAACTTGACTCGTTAAGCTCGTTAGTAATGTGAGCAAGAGAGCATACATATTTGATTCATGTAGCTCGATTAACTCGTTAGCTCGCTCGATTAACTCGTTAGGGGATTTAGGGATTTAGTCATTTAGGGATTTAGGTTTTTTTTCCATGTAGCTCGATTAACTTGTTAGCTCGCCGATGACTCGTTAGCTCGCCTGCTTAACTCATTTTTTAACGAGTTCAAAACCCAGCTCGACTCGACTCGTTAAGAAACGAGTTCGAGCCGAGTTGAGTCGAGTTTTCGAGTACTCGTTTAACTCGCGAGTTTTGAGTTTTTTTTTCCACCCCTAGTACCAGTGCTAGCATGGTACCATGTTTAGTGCCGAATATGCGATTAAAGTGCTGCTTACTGTGGTTCATGTACTTTCTAACGTAATGATAGTTCGATTGTTTTCAATATTTACTTTAAGCACATCCCTAATTCTTTGGAAAAAAACTTTAAACTGGTACAATTTTCTGATATGCTGATCAAATTCTTCCAACACCAAATACAGAAATATGTCATCATAAGAAATGCAAAGCCTAGTGACGTTTTAAGTTACTTAAATAGAAAGGAATTTCAAAATCTTAATGACTGTTATAACGTGTACCTTTTTCTGTTGTGGAATATTAGCTTAAAATAGTTATTTTTGTATCAGGATAATTAGACATTCTACAGTTTTATCTTGTCACATCAGAATACAGTAGCATGGATAAGCAAATCAAAACACTACATTGAAGCACCAGATCAAGCAAGATAGGCCAGAGCACAAACACAAATTCTGTCACATTAAAAGAGGACTATAATCTGTATACATAATAATGTCTTCCGTTGCATTTCTTTTGCAATAACAACGTCTAATGTTGAACTAGCATGCAAAGTTCTAATGTTGCACTTGCACTAGACAATTCATGGTACAAATCGTCCATAAAGTATCACACATTTCATGGCATCACAATTGTTATTACAAAATTGCTAGTAAATACAAATCCAGCAGGGGTTATAGAGAATCTTACCCAGAAGTCATTCCACACTGCTCCCTGAGCATTTACATGGTTCACATCAGGAGATAGCTTGTAATGCTTCCAACTTGTGGCAGGAATGCGCTCACTAGCCCTGTTAATCACCATTCCCGGGTAGTGCAAACGACAGAGGTTACCCAGTACGGCGTTAACCTGCCTATGGTGTCCTCTGCCGTCGAAACCCCTGTCATCCCATGAGCTGCAAGAAACACAAACTCTATAGATCTAGTTCTAAAGTAAACAACATAAAACAAACATAAATAAATGTTCTCACCTATCACCAACTGGTCTGATCACAATCTTGTCCTCCTCGCGCGCGGGCACCGGAGGAGGGGCGACAGCATGGCTCCTCCTAGTCGGCCTCCGCACTACGCTAGAACCTTCAGCCGAATCCTCCTGGTCCTCCTCATCCTCCTCGGTCGCATCTTCATCCACCTGGTGCTCCTCATCCTCGCCGGCCGCATCTGCATCTGCACCGCCCACTTCTTCATCCGACGCTGTGTCATCCTGCGAAATTATATAAGAGATAAGTACATATGAAATGCTAGGTACATATAAGAGATTAGTAGATATGAAATGCTAGGTACCTCGGTTCTTTGAAGTGCGATCGGTCGTCCCTGCAATTCTGGCCGCACATGTCTCAACAAGTCCTGGCGTCTTTGGCTTCCTCAAGCATCGCTCAAAAGAGACTCGCCACGACTGTAGCATCTTGCTCACAACACCGAGGAAGCCCTTCGCCGCTTGCTTGACCTTGCGCGACATCCTGTTCAAGAAACAAGTACAAGGTAGTAATACATGAACATAATAATAAATGGACAATATAATAGCTGAACAAAATAAGAACTATAAATTAATGTTTACTTGTCAAAATTCATCAAGATCACGATCAAGTAGTCTCCTTTACATAAAGATCGCCACGTAAATTTTTTCTTCATCGGGTCGCTTTTCATTTCTCGAACAATTACATCGTCACGCCGAGTCCTGAACTGTGCTCAATAACAAAAGAGCTTGGCAATTCTTCATCTTGGTAAACCTCATCAACCTCCTCGCCTCCAAATGACTATCACGATAACCAAAGATCACCAGAGTATATAACCGCTCACGGGATTCGCTTTGTATACTACCCACCAAGCACCACTTTGTGCATGGATATGACATATAATAGACCCGCTCAACTTGGTGTGCAAGGATAAAATTGTCGAGTTCTTAAGCCTATCGTTGTGTTTCACTTCCACCATGCCATATCGGTTTTGTCGAGTCCCTTTATTGTTATCGAACCATTCACAATCAAAGAAGACTACTTTAAGTTTCTTGTCCCCTGCAAAACTAAACTTGATCCGCCCTTGTGCATCGATTGCCCTAGTCACAACTCCAGTATTAGTTGTGGATGTAAGAGGAAGACCTGCTTCACAGTTGGCTGAACGGAAGCGGAACCCATTGACATCGTAACGGCCGTAGCTTTTAATAGCCACCCTTCCGTAAGATAGCTGACGCAAGTCCTGATGGATGTTTGCATCTTTCACGCACTGCATTATAAGGACATGACATTATAAGGATATATACTATTGAAACGTAACATAATAGAATAACATATCACGAGAAGATTGTACATGATCTCTGAACCAAGTGATGAAATTTGGCCCTCCATTTATTCCATCCCGTCGCATCGTATTTAGGTTCTGCCTAGAAGTCCAGTTTTGCTTATCGAACTCACTGTACGAGAACGTAAATGAATTAGATCTATAGCAGCATGAACAAAGAGATAATTACACAGATAACACTTACGTGAAATACTGTTCCATCTCATCCATATTGGTGTACATGTAGAGCAAAGTAGCCTTCCGTTCTTCCTGAGTATAATAGTAGGCCGTGCAGCCACCGACAGTTGTGCCCCTCCATTGAAACAGTTTGAGGTCACTGCAAGGTGGATTTTCATCGACATTGTACCGCATCGTAGGAGCATTGACATTGTGTTCCTCTGCAAAATATACACTCGAGAAGTGTGCTATCTCCTTAATTGAAAATGCTTCCACGATGCACCCTTCAACTCTTGCCTTGTTGCCAACCATAGCTCTAAGCTTCTTGAGGGCCCTTTCAATGTGATACATCCACCTATATTGCACAGGGCCACCTACCTTAACTTCATATGGAAGATGAACAAGGAGATGTTGCATTGGATTGAAGAACCCCGAGGGAATATTTTTTCCATCTTACATACAAGCACCCAGATTCTTTCTCCAACATCTCCATCATCTCCTTCGTGATTTCTTTAGCACGAGTTGTCTATAGAAATAACTTAGCTCACCTAGCACCTTCCACACATCATCATTAAGGTACCCATTTAAACATTACGGTAGGAGTCTTTCCATGATTATGTGGTAATCATGGCTCTTCAACCCATTTAGCTTCCTCTGCCTTCACATTCACACTCTTCTCAAGCCCGCAGCAGAACCATTGGGGAATTTCAATTTTTTCATCCACCCCAAAGACTTCTTTCTTGTCTTTAGGTTTAAGACAAAATGGAGCGCTGTGGCTTACTACCACTTTCGGTGAGCTCAAGGGTTGACGGTTACAAAACTCGCTAAGTCTCTTCTGCCTTTAGGTTGTCTTTTGTTTTGTCCGTCATATCCATGCACGTGCTTATGATGCTTTCGTAAACATTACGCTCTCGTGTATGACGTCAATGTTGTGCATCGTAATCAACGCCTTGGCATAGGGAGCTCCTATATTCCAGATTTGTGAGTCCGGTTGTGCTCCACTCCAAAACCTTCGAACCCGCTCAGATCTCGCTTTTGGGACCGCTTACTCACTTTTATCAAGCAATTTCTAGCCCGCTTAGACGCTTTGCGGTCCCTTTGTGACAATGGTGTTCTTCCTAAAAGCGTTTTTCATTGCTTAAAGATGTGTCTCGGGCAAGAAACATCTATGGCAATCGGTAGAATGATCTTTCCACCAAAAGCTAGGCGGAAACAATTTGTGTCCGAACCACGATCGACAGTCAAATTTCCATGGCGCTCCATCCAAAGAAAAATACCATAGGCCATGAAATCATGATCGACCACAAATACGCAACTCAAGGTTTAATTTCTTCTTCTTGTAAGAGTCGACGCTTCAACTCCCGCCCACAAATTGTTTCAACTCTTCGATTAAGGGTTCCAAGATCACGCTGAGGCGGTCCCGTAATGTTGCGGGCCGTATGATAAGGCATAAGAACTTAAACTCATATTTCATGCAAAGAGCTGGTGGAAGGTTATACGAAACAAAGAAAGACGGGCCAACATGAGTAGGAGGCCGGATTGGCCGAAAGGTTTGAAGCCATCCGTCGCTAACCCAATGCTAATATTTCTCGTGATCGCGGCTAAGTCTACGCCAAAGCCGCCCGTGAGCCCTCCATGCCTTACCATCGACGGTGCACCATCACTGCTGCTCTCATGTACACCTTCCTTGTGCCATCTCATGTGCCTAACGGTTCTCTTTGAGAGAAATGACCATTTGACCCATGTGTAATCGGCATGTAACGGTTGCTTATGTGCAACATCACCATCACCTTTGCATCATTATCATTTACGACCTCGACGCATTCTCGGTTTGCCACACTTTAAGCACTTCTTCTCATTCTTATGCCCTTTCCGTAAAAGCATGCAATTGTCTTTGCACACATCAATCTTCTCATATTTCATACCGAGAGTAGAAACCAATCTCTTGGCATGGTACATGTCTTTGGGCATGTTATGAGGCTTCTAAGCACATCACCGATCAAGTTGGAGAGCTCTGTAACAATTATTCGAGAAGGCAAACTTTGACTTAATGGCCATGAGCCGTGGTCACAAAAGCTAGGTGGGTCACTTTTGTTAGTTTCGCAACGGCTCTTCCGGCTTTGAGGGCCTCAAGAACCTTTTAACCTCCGTGTAGGCGGATCCCTGAATGTAGTTCAACTCCTACCAGATAGCTTCAAGCATCTCATCCATCCTATCATCGCTCGCCCTATCATCATCTACCTCTTCTACTTCACTTGAGAGAATGACTCACCGTGGTGCACCCACACTCATAGCTTGGCATGAAACCGCGTTCGACAAATGTCTAGCGCCACCTTTGTCTTGTCATATTTGGACAAATTTTGGCACTTGCCGATGGGCACCTCACCTTATTTCCAGATTAGACAAAGAGAACGACGGTTCACAAAAGCCGAGTCTTGGCCACCCACTCATCCGAAAGTGAGCCCCACTCTTATCCCAACCATCATACATCCATCGCCGATCGTCACCCATCCTTGAGGCTATAGATTAAAGCAAGTGTAAAGAACATGTGTCATGGGATTTAAAGGAACAGCTTGGCTAAAGCAATCACAATATCTTTAACATATTTAAATTAGATATGTAAAATGGTATGGCTAAAGCAATCGCTTTATAAAAATAAACGGAGGGAGTATATAGGGTCAAACGCATTTGCTTGGTGTCGACGTATTTTACGCCAGGTACCTCTCTACCGCACAAAGGTTCGCGGGCCCACGTGGCGCTTGGCGAATAGGTGGGCGAGTACGCCTACCCGCCAGCATTGGTCCACGGGCCGGGCGAGCAGTGGGCGAGACGCTCGCCGCCGGCGCCACCAAGGTGGCGCTTGGCGTAGTGGCGAAGCACGCCTGCCCGCCAAAGCCGCCCACGGGCGTTCAGCGAAGCAGTGGGCGAGACGCCTGCTTCCGGCTACCGCTGCGCGTGGCGTTTGGCGGCAGGGCGAAGCACGCTTCTTCGCCAAAGCCGCCCACGGCGTTCGGGCGAAAGCAGGGCGAGACGCTCGCCGCCGGCGCCACCACGTGGCGCTTGGCGGGCAGGGCGAAGCACGCCCGTCCGCCAAAGCCGCCCACGGACGTCGGGCAGCAGTGGGCGAGACGCCGCGCTGCCGCCGCCACTCGTGGCGCTTGGCGGCAGTGGGCGAGACGCCGTCCCGCCAAAGCCGCCCACGTATGCGCGGCGGCGCAGTGGGCGAGACGCTGCCGCCGCCGCCACTCGTGGCGGCTTATGCGGCGTGGGCGAGCACGCTTTGTCCGCCAGTGCCACCACGGGCGTCGGGCGAGCAGTGGCGAGGACGCTCGCCGCTTCGCCGCAAGGCAAAAGGTGGTGCGAGGTTCTTCACTCAAGCCTCCTTCCTCCATCGCACCATGCCGCCGTGCGCAGCGTGTCGATTCGTTGATTGCAGGAAGTCTGCAGTGCCCAATCTCCGGGCGCCTGGCCACCAACCCGTCGCAGAGGGTCCCATCCCGGCGTAATCCCAGGCGGCTTACGCGCCAAGATTTAATGAGGTCAAGGAACGGGACAAGACGGGAAGGGCTAATAAATGTGTATAGATCAAGATGATGACCCCTTTTACCTACCCCGCTAGCTTGGCCTATATAAGGGCCGTCTGGTGCATGGGAAAGGGGGAGAGCATTGGAGAAAACGGAGAACCGAGATTTCGAGCAATAGAGCCTTAGGAAGAACTTGTAATCCCCAAGCTCTGTACTTGCTTAAAACACTCTACATAAAATCCAAAGAGAAGTAAGGCTATTACCCCGTCTAGGGGCCTCGAACTCAGGTAAAATCAGCGGTCAACGCAGTTCAAGAGCACCGTAGTCCTTCGCATGGGAGTTTCTAGGGTTTCCCCTCGTCAGGGTTTGCTAGCCGCGTAGACACCCTCCTATCGAACAAAACCCGGCTCAGAGATCGTGGCCTGCTCGTGGAATACGGCATGTGGGCGTGCTGTAGGGGGCTAGTGGTTGGTTTTCCGCCAACTTCCCTGCCGGCTTTTGGTGTTCTTTGTTCAAAGTAAGCTCGCAAGCATGGCGGATTCTCAAGATCATGGAGCAAGCGGGCGAAGCGACGCCAAGAAAAATCTCGCGATCTCATCGGCCGAGGGATCGCCGCACCGCCGGCAGGTGGCAGATTGCTCCCGTGGGAGCGGCGAGCACCCTATGCGCCGCCGCTGCCATGGAGGCACCACCGCCTAAAATTCGCATGCGTCCGCTCTCTTGACCACCGTGGAACTTGCAGAGACACCTGCCACTGCGGGTGCGGGACATCGCCAACCTCGTGGACGCGCCCACCGGTAGGGCCTGCCGACCGGCGGTAATGCGCCGAGACGCCGCCGCTGGGGCGCGTGGCCGGGCGCTCCCAGCGCCTAGCCGCCCCAACGAAGGAGGTTCTGCCAGCGGCTCGAGCCGGCGAAAGCGCTGCTGCACCGGTCCTGATCCCATGGACCTCAGGTCGCACCTAGATGAGAGCCGCAGTCGGCGCGGCGATGATCTCCGTGGCCGCTTGCCGCGCCACCCGGTCCGGGAGCGCCCCCACGGGAAGCAGGTGGTCTCGAACGATGGAAGCCCCTCCCGCGGCTCTCAGTACCAGACTAAAGAGGAGGTTCACTACTCCGACTCTATAGGGAGCCAGGTCCCGCGTTCCCGGGGGAGGTCTCCGGATCGGGCCCCCGATGAGCGGTTGGGCTCCCTCTACGGCGTTGGGTGCCAGGCCTTCTCTCGGTGGCTCCACCGCGTGACGTGGCCGGATAGGTTCCGTCCGGCGTCCTCGGAAAAATACGATGGCACCACCAACCCGGAGGAGTTCTTGCAAATCTACACGACGGTGGTGCGAGTAAACAAGGTCCGAAAAGATCATGGCCAACTACCTTCCAACGGCCTTGACGGGTTCCGCCCGCTTGGTCGTTAAACCTCCGCGAGGGTCGGGCGCCATGGGGGAGTTAGCGACCTCTTTGTCGCCAACTTTCGTGGCTTTTTAGCAGCCCGGCGTGGAGGACGACCTTCACGCCTTTGAGCAGAAAGGGGAGTCGCCATGACTTCATCCGGGCGGTTTTGCCACCGCCGCAACACGATCCCCACATTTCGAGCACCGGTCGCCATCGCCAAGAGGCGGCGCGATCAAGAAGATGAAGGAAAAGATGGCCACCGCACCATCGCCACCACCTCCGAAGCCCTCAAGACAAATGTGCGCGGGCCGCGGAGGCGAGGGGGCCAGCGTCCGCCCCAAGGGTGGCCAAGACAAGGACGAGGCTGGGACCTCAAAGGGTTCCGGCCGTTCAAGTAAGAAGGCGCGGAAGCGCGAGAGACCAAGCGGGTCTTGACCGCCGAGCGCGATGACGAGGACCCCGCGCCATGGAAGCGAATACCGCGATTCGCACGACGACGCTGCGGAGCAGCGCGGATTTACCGCCATGACCGGGCGCGATGACCGCCGCGCAATGAAGGACGACCGTCGCGAAGCGAAGGAGGGCGAGCCCCATCGCCCAATCCACCGGACCAATACCATGACCTCGATACCGCCGGTCGTGAACAGATGGTGGAGAAGTGGCTCAAGGAGCGCCCGACGATGATCAAGACGAAGATCCTACCTCACCGGCTTTCTAGCAAAGCGAATCACGTCAGGTTTACATTCACGGTGGTTCATCCACCTTTTCTCCAACGCCGCCATAAGCGGTTGAAGAGGGAAGGCGCCCCACGCCGGGCCCGTGGGCGGTCGGATGTCAAGTGGTCTGAGCAGACCACTTTCACCAGCCGACCACCCCGAGGGCGCCACCGGCCGGGCATCTCCTGGCCGTGGTGTCACCCACCATTCGAACGCGGCGGCTAGGGCGCTGCCGGTGGACCTGAGGAGCTCTATCAACCTCCCGCCTTCTTCGCATTCCCCGGCGCTCAGATCCTGGCGCAGATCTGCGCGCCACCGCCCATCTTTGGGGTAGCCCCGAGGTCGGCTTAATGCCCATAGGTCGTGTGCCTCCCCGTCACCTTCGGGATGAAGACAACCACCGTGACCGAGATGGTTGATTTCGAGGTCGCAGATTTCGACCTCCCTACAATGCTTTACTCGGCCGACCGGCGCTTGGCAAGTTCATGGCGCAACCCACTATGCTTACATGGTGGTGAAGATGCCGAGGCCCAAGGGCCCCATCGTGATTCGTGGATAAACCGAGGTCTCGCCGCCACAAGTATATACTGGACATGTCCGGCCACCCACGCCGGGCGCCCGACGCCGCTTCTCTGGAGCCCTCAGTTCGACTACCACCTGGTTCGCCGGTGAGGTCAAGGTAGTTGTTCTGAACGGGGCGAACCCCGAAGATCACAACATTGGCGCCAACCTCGGCGCCAAATAGGAAGACGCGCTGCCACCTTCCTCCGCCTAACTCAGACGTGTTCACCGCAACCGCTCGACATGACCGGGTCCCAGTGGAGGTGATCGAGCACCGACAGCAACGCCTCCCGAGGCACGCCCCGCCCAAGCAGAAGGTCCGGAGGCGGTGCACCCGAGCGCCAAGATGCCATTCGGGAGGAGGTAGAGAAGCTACTGGGCGCAGGGATTGTTAGAGAAGTCTCTCATCCTGAGTGGCTTGCCAACCTTGTGCTTGTCAAGAAGTCCAACGGGAAATGGCGCATGTGTGTCGACTTTACCGACCTCAACAAGGCCCGCCAAGCGATCCATATCCCCGCCATGAAGTCGACCTCATCGCTGACTCCACGGCCGGGTGCGAAGTCTGTCAGGTTCTTGGATGCGCATCCGTACCACCAGATCAAGATGGCCCTTGAAGACTAAGAGAAGATCGCTTGGTAACCCCTACGGTGTTCATGTTATGTAAGAATGGCTTTTGGTTTGAAGAATGCTGGTTCTACTTATCAACGCATGTATGTATATTACTTTCCGCCCTCAAATAGGGCCAAATCTTGAGGTCTATGTTGATGACTTAGTTGTGAAGATTAAGAAGAGTGACGAATCGATTCAAGACCGAGGAAATTTCGCTAAACTCCTGAGGAACCGCTGAAGCTCAATCCGAAAAATGTGTGTTTGGTGTGCCCTCCCAAGTCGTTGGGTTTTTCGTGTCCAACCGAGGAATCAAGCCAATCCGCATAAGATAGCGCCATCGAACATATGAAGCCGCCACATGACTCAAGCAGTCCAATGCCCGCCGGCTTGGTTGGCCTCCCTAGGCGATTCATTGTCTTGTTAGAGAGAGAAGCTTGCCCCTGCTCAAGCCGAAGAAGACTAACCACTTCGAGTGGATCAAGAGGCCTGTATATGCTTGAAGATTTGAAGCAATACCTCTCCTCTCCCCGTTGGTTTCACAGAGGAGAGCCGCTTCTTGCACATCGCCGCCACTCTCGAGGTAGTGAGCGCCAGATCAAGGCGGAGAGGGAAGGTGTCCAAGGTTAGTCTACTACATCAAGAAGGTATTACACGGCGTAAACTCTGCACCCACAAGCTCGTAAAATGTCAGATGCGGTCCCGGTGGTGTCCAGAAGTCATGCATTATTTCCAAGGGCGGAAATCACCGTGGTCACGCCTACCCACACGAGAAATTCTTCACAACCGTGAAGCGTATGTCGAATTGCCAAATGGTCGTGGAGCCGGGAGTTCAACATTAAGTTCGTGCCTCGTGACCGCCATCAAAAGTCAAGTCGGGCGGAGTTCATCGCCGAGTGGACTCACACCACCTGTAGCGTAGAAGCACCCGCACCTCTCCCGGACCTTGTTCTTCGATGGTTCATTCAGCCGAGGGCGCGGGCCGGAGTTGTCCCGTCCCCGACCGGACGCCCTCCAAGATGTGGTCGCCTCGACTTCAAGGCTACAAACAATATAGTGAATATGAGGGCTCACCTGGTCAAGGCGATCGCCCGCACTGGCATCCGGCGCTCCAAGTCAAAGGAGATTCTTCGCTAGTCATCAACCAGCGCGAAGGAGTTTCAATGCTCGACCCCACCATGGCGGGCGATTCTGGCGAGGTCCAAAATGGAGCACCGCTTGAAGGGTTGGGATATACTCACATCCTCGGCGTGACAATCATCTGGGCGGGCAGGCTGCAGCTCAAGGCCCTCAAAAGCTTCGCTCCGGCCGAGTCTTTGAAGAAAGGCTATCGCGACCGCCCATCGCAGCCCCCGCTTAGGGCGGGATGATGGTGTCATTGCCGCAACCCCCGGTCCGTGGGGACGACGCAGATGAGTTCAAGGCCTCCGCCCAGAGGGGAGGGCGACGTCGCTGCCACAGCCTCCAATTCAGGGAGGGAAGGCAGCCCGTTCGCTCTAGCCCCCAGGTCTGGGAGGGAAGAAGGCGGTGTCACCAATGTGGCACCAGGGGAAGCGCTCTACCCAGCGGAGTACCCGGGCGAGCACCGAGTGTTCACCACGCTTGGCCAGGAGGGTCAATGGATGGATCCTATCCTAGCCTTCCTGCGCGACCACTCGTCCTTTCACTCGGCATTCAACGAAGAAGGCCAAAAAGACCTCCGGCGAGAAGAAGTCAACCTCCTGGAAGAAGTACGTGATCGGGCCGCCATACGCTTCGCTATCAAGAAAGCTCAGCGGTATCACGCCACCCGGTCTCGAGAGAACATCAAGGTTGGCAACCCGTCTTGCGCAGGTTCAGACGATGCCGGCTTGCACAAACCGCCTCCCGATGGAGGGCCCTTTAAGGTGGTCTCAGTATCTCAGCCCGGGGCGGTCAGGTTGGCCATTGAGGACGGGCAAGAACTGACAAATTCCTACAACATTGAGTTGTTGCAGAAGTTCTATCCGTGAAAAAATTGTAAGTACTCGCAGTCGCCGTGGTCGGCCTCGAGGTGAGTCCTTCCCAGCCGGTTCGGTAGGCCGGGCGCCCAAGAATGTTACTGCCTAGAAGGCTTTTCCTTTACCTTTGTTGGCTATTTTTGTGCCTTAAGTAGCGGCCCTCGCATGAATGTCTCCGGTCTTGTTTATATTCGCTAATTCCTTGGTCATCCATGGTGGCGCTCGTGCTTGTATCTCACAAAGACGAACGCATCGAGAGGCGGGTAGGCGCGGTGCTCAAACACGGCTCAAGACGCTTCAAGTTGGTTCTAAAGCACCGCTGGTCGTCACCGCGAGCATCGTTAGCCTAGAACCCCTCCCGAGAGTTTGCTGCTTTGATATACAGCATCGCAGTTCGGTCACCTAATGGATCGCAAGGACTTAGAAAACGAAAGAGGTGAACTTGAGCTCGTTTCATGCGAGGACTTGCATCATTTAACCCTGACTTTTGAAAAAATCCGAAGCGTCCCTGCTGGTCGCTCGGCGCTCAGGACTGGTCGCCCATACGCTTGGGGGCTGGTCGCCCTGACGCCTGGAGGGTGGTCGGAATAGATGTAAAAGATATGGAACTCCACCTCGAGTCCGAGGAGGACTCTCCTTGTAAACCGCCTCCGCCCTGTTATATAAAGGGAGGGGACGGAGGTAGAAAGGCAAGGGCATCAGTAAATAAGCTAGCCAATCATAATCCTAGAGCACAGGACTAGGGTATTATCTCCACCGAGGGAGCCCGCACCTGTATAATTTCCCGTGTCTTGTGCTACCATCGGGTTTGGATCCAGCGCCTAGCCCCCTTTTCATTATTGTCGGAAACAACCCTCGACAGTTGGCGCGCCAGGTAGGGGCTGCGCTAGGATTGATCTCAGCAAGCTCGATGGCAATCTTCAGCAAAAGCATGGCCACACTCGCGCCGGCCCAGGTGTTTCGCTTCGAAAGTCTGGATTTCATCGCCGACGATTTTGGTCATCTTACTTTTCGGATTCGGTCAATTCCAATCGAGGCAATCTTGAGGTTCCTTAGCCGACAATCACCGGATCGGGAATGTGCATGGCCATCTATCCTGGATGGTAAGCCAAAGATCCGAACCTCATCTTGAGTCGAACCACTAATAGCTTAACCCCGAGTGGTCAAATATGCAAGAAAGCCACTCGGATTCAAAGGCCAAGATTCGATCTTCATGTTCCTCCGATTCAGAAGACGAGGTGGAAAATCTTCAGAGCTTTCGCGGCATTTTTGTGATCGAAGGGTTGCGAACTGAATCTCAGCAACAGAAGGACACGACAAACGCTGCAGAAGAAGAGCGTCATCATCAAGAAGGTCGCGCGAAGCTCCTCCAGAACAGAGGCCGCATTGTCAATGAAGAAATCTTGCAAGCAAAGGTGGGGAATCAATCGGTTTTCCATACTCCTCAACAGAATATCGTCGCCTCCAAGACGCTTGATACCTTAGGACCACCGCTGGTCTCGATAACCCGGCCGCCCGATCGTAGCCCAAGTTCAAAGTTATGGTGGCGCGCAAGAATTCAAAGAACACCAGAGGAACCAAGGGAAAAGGAGCCATCCCGCACTCGCCTCCTCAACTCGCAGGCTGCTAGCAGCAACACGGCCCGCAGTCGTCTCAGGCAAGAGCTTCGACGGGGAGAAGATGTCCGGCACAGCATCAGCCGAGACCTTCGCGTGGATTTAAACGCCAGACGGCGTGACCGGGAAAATGAAGAGCGCCGTAGGCGCAGAGATGACTACTTAACGCTTTTGGCGCTACACGATGACCGGACGATCGCCGCAATAACCTCCGCAATTATGGAGGGAAAACGAAGACCGCCGAGCTAGATCTCCTATCGACGCTTCTCCACGGCGCAACGATGGCCCTATTGAGGGCATCCGGCCACTCGCCGCCGAGTGGTTTGGCCCAAGGATTCAATCCAAGAGCATCACCAAATTCGACGGAGAAAGAGATCCGAAGCTTGGCTCAGTTTACTCTCTTGCGATCATGGTCACGGGCGATCGCGAATGATGGCTAATTACCTCCCAAATATGCTCACCTCTTCGGCTCAAGCATGGCTCACAGACTTCCGCAAATTCCATAGATTCTGGGAGGATCTTTGTGAACAATTCATCACCAATTTCGGTGGCACTTACGAGCTTAATTCGAACGCAATGGGACCTATACCAGCTCCGCCAGAAGGAACGAGACGCCCGAATTCATCCGCGCTTCATGGAAAAGAAGAATACGATCGAGATATTTCGAATAAAGAATATCGCAAGATTCCGTATGGGTGTCAATGACCCCGACCTGATCAAGAAGATGTCCCGAAAGCCGCCGGCCACTGTAAGGGAAATGTTCGAGCTGGCGGACCGCTATGCGACGGCTTCAGATGCTTTGGCCGAACGGCAAGATGATCGCCCACGACATAAAGATAAGAAGGAGTACGCCGAGTCATCAAGGCAACGAGACAGGAAGTGGAAGCCCGAAGAAATAGTGGTGGCAACCGAGCAAGGCCGACATCGCGCACCACGCACCGACGACTACGATACGGTGATGGAGGCTATTTGTCCTTTTCATCCAAAAGGTAAACACGCTGCAAAAGATTGCTTCACTTTGAGGAGGTTCGCCAAAGAATCCAGAAAGCGACCAGCCAGAGGCGAAGCAAAAGATGAAGAGAAGAAAAAACAAGATCCCCGTGAAGATGAGGAAGGCGAATATCAAAAGATGGAACGTGAGCTCAACTACATTTACGGAGGTTCAATGGATTCCGAGTCAAAGCGAAAGTAAAAACTCATGGCCAGGGATGTCAACGCCGTCATGCCAGCAGCCCCCCAGTATCTCAGATGGTCTGAGGTCCCCATCACCTTTGACCGCTCAGATCACCTGGATCACATCCCTTATCCTGGAAGATTTCCGCTGGTGTTGGACCCGGTGGTGCGCAATGTTAAACTCAAGAGGGTGCTGGTCGACGGAGGGAGCGGTCTCAATGTCCTCTTCTCCAAAACTTTCGATGATATGAAGATTCCCCGCTCCGAGCTAAGGCGGGGTTCATCACCATTCCATGGAGTAATTCCTGGAACTTCTTCGATTCCACTTGGACAAATCACCTTGCTAGTCACGTTTGGAACCAAGGAGAATTTTCGGACAGAGTACCTCAACTTTGAAGTAGCCGACTTCCAGACGGCATATCATGCCATCTTGGGAAGGCCCTGCTTGGCCAGATTCATGGCCGTGCCTCATTACACTTACCTCGTCCTGAAGATGCCAGGGCCAAAGGGTATCATTTCCATACGTGGCGATGTCAAGGCTGCTCGTCTCATGATGCAGAAAGTCGCGAGATGGTCAAGCTCAAGAGGTGGCGATTTACGAGAGAAAAGATCCGCAGAAAATGCACACCAAGAAGACGAAGGAGAAGTACTGCCAAAAGGTGCCAAGGCAAGCCTAAAACCCGATGAAGGGGCCAAGAAGGTAATCTCGACCCGTCCAACTCGCCAGATACCTGGACGGACAGCCTCACCCCCAATAGGAAGACGCGCCACACCTTTCTTCGCCAACCGACATCTTCGCGGAAACCATCCGACATGCCCGTGTTCCTGTGGAGGTGATCGAGCACTTTTGAACGTTGACGAGAAGGCCTGCCCATCAAGCAACGGTTCAAGATTTGCTCAAGACAGAAAGAAGCCATTAGGAAGAAATCGCAAGCTTTTAGCAAAGAGGTTTCATAAAAGAAGTGTACCATCCTCGACGGGTCAAGTAACCCAAAGGCTTGTTCGAAAAGAATAAAAGTCGGGCGATGTGCGTTGATTATACCGATCTCAACAAGGCTTGCCCGAAGATCCCTTTGGGTCGCCTCAGATAGACCAAGTGGTAGATTCAACGGCGGGTCGTGGAACTCCCGCTTCGGACGCTTATTCGATATCACCAGATCAAAGCTAAGAGAAGAAGATTGCATCAAGACTTCGCTCATTATCCGCTTACGATTCTCGCTACGCCACGATGTCGCTTTGGTTTGAAAACGCCAAGAACTTATCAACGCGATACATAAATATGTTTTCACCCCAGACGGGCGAACGTGGAAGCGATGTCGACGACGTTGTTGTCAAGACTCGCGCGAAGGAAGACCTCATATCTGACTTAGCTGAAACCTTCGAGAGCCTAAGGGCTTATAAGATGAAGCTCAACCCGGAAAAATATGTTTTTGGAGTCCCGTCAGGGAAATTACTTGGATTCATTGTGTCGCAACGGGGCATCGAGGCGAACCCAGAAAAGATCAATGCAATTCTGAAGATGAAACCTCCAGACAGTCAGAAGGACGTCCAGAAGCT
The DNA here is from genome assembly GCA_036346375.1 of Guadua angustifolia. Classification (NCBI taxonomy): domain Eukaryota; kingdom Viridiplantae; phylum Streptophyta; class Magnoliopsida; order Poales; family Poaceae; genus Guadua; species Guadua angustifolia. The sequence continues at coordinate 86,710,599 of CM070500.1, read as the reverse complement.
CACCGGATGCATGGTGGCACTCGGCAGATTCATCTCTCGGCTTGGATAACGAGGAATGCCCTTTTTCAAACTTCTGAAGAAGCAAGGTAACTTTCAATGGACCACCGAGGTGCAGCAGGCTTTTGAAGAATTGAAGGCGTTCTTGTCATCTCCACCTGCGCAGGTTCCGCCATTGCCCGAAGAACCCCTTTTGCTCTGCATTGCCGCGACGACTCATGTAGTCGGCCACGCAATCGAAAGCAGAGCGGAAGGAAGAAGGGCACCTCCGTAAAATCCATGCCGCTTTATTTCATCACGAGGTGTTGGTAGAATCCAAGGTGCGCCACCCACAGTACAAAACTATTGTACGCCGGTTGCTCGCTCTCGCAAACTCAAGCACTACTTCCAAGAGCATCCAATCTTTGGTCACCACCTTCCCGCTTGGAGACATACTCCACAATCGGAGGCCACGGAGGATCGCAAATGGGCAAATAACTCGGGCCTTTCAAATCTCCTTCAGCCGCGAACAGCAATAAAGTCCTAAATACTTGCCGACTTCACCGCCGAATGGACAGAATTGCAAACCCGACGACCAAAGGAAGAGTTGAATATCGACAATGTATTTCGATGGATCCTCATGCTCAAGGGCGCAGAGCCGGCGTGGTCCTCATCTCTCCAACAGTGAGCGCCAAATATGTCCTTCAGATCCACTTCCCGACGTTAACAATGCCGCCAATACGAGGCACTCATCCACTAAGCCAGATAGCGATATCCCCTGTCCGCGGTTAACTATTCAGTATGCACTCCATGTTAGTAATTAATCAAGTACAAAAGGATTGGTCAAGGTCGAAGACAACATGGCAAGATATTGCCGGAGGTACGAAGTCGAAGGGAAGTTAGACGGCCGAGTTTATTCATGTGCCACGACAACGGCAAAGCAGATTTAATTGGCAAGGCTGGCTCCACTCGGCAACAAGATCGCCGGTGTTTGTTGAAGAGCTCCATAAACCTTCAATAAGTCAAAAGCAGGAGCAAAGCAAACCAGGAGAAACAACCATTGAAGAAGAAGTCTTAGTCATCAACGCAGATTGGATGGCTCCTTTTCTCAATTACCTGCTAAGAGATGAACTTCCTGAAGACCGAACAGAGGCAGAACGCATCTCGCGACGTAGTAAGAATTACATGGTAGTAGGAGAAGAATTATTCCGAAAAAGCGCCTTTGGAGTTCTAAGGCGATGCATACCAGAGCAAGAAGGAAAAAACCTACTCAGAGAAATACATTCGGAATCAGGCATCACGCGCGCCAAGCACACCGTGGGCAAGGCATATCGACAAGGCTTTTTCGCCGATCGCCAGAATCGGCGCGTAAGACATCGCTCAACTTGTGAAGGATGCCAATTTTTGCTCACAAATACACGCACTCCGCCGTAAGCCGCAGACTATTCCGATCACTTGGCCGTTTGCAGTTTGGGGGCTCGACATTGTCGGCCCATTGAAGAAGGCTCAAGGCGGTTTCACCCACCTCTTTGTAGCAGTTGACAAATTCACCAAGTGGATAGAAGCAAAGCCAGTAGCTACAATCACAGCGGCCAAGGCCAAAGAATTTTTTCAAGAGATCGTGGTAAGGTTTGGCATGCCAAACAGGATCATCACGGACAATGGAACCCAATTTCGCGGAGAAGAATTTCAAGATCAAAAGCGATAAGCTCAAGATCAAAGTTTGCTTCGCCTCCGTGGCTCATCCAAAGAGCAATGGTCAGGTAGAAAGGGCAAACGGTATGGTGCTGCAAGGCTTAAAGGCGCGGATCTTCAATCGTCTCAAACCGTACGCCGCCTGATGGGTAAAAGAATTGCCTTCTAGACTGGGGCCGAGAACCACCCAGCAGGCTACCGGCACCACCTTTTTTCCTGGTCTATGGCTCAGAAGCGGTCCTCCCCACCGAATTGACCTTCGGATCCCCTCGGGTTCGAAATTTCAAGGAGGCCGAGTCGGAGGAAACTAGAATGGAAGACATCGATCGATTAGAGGAGGCAAGGAGGTCGTCATGTCCAATCGGCCAGATACCTCTAGGCCTCAAGGCCGCTACTATGATCAAACGTCCAAACCGAAGCGCTTCTCCAAAGGCGATTTGGTCCTCATAAAGAATCGGCACGAGCACAAGCTATCTCCGAATTGGGAAGGCCCCTACATCGTCGACGAGATGACACGTCCGGGAGCCTACAGGCTTAAGCGAGAAGACGGCGCCATCATCAGCAACTCATGGAACATAGAGCAGCTACGACGTTTTTACTCCTAAAAATATTTTATGACTGTTGAATCTGTTCCTAGACTTGCTACTCAATTAAGCAGTAAGTCGGGGGCTACACCTAATAGTGTTGCGCATGCGCAACCTGCCTGGGAGGATTACTTGTTTCAAGAGAGGCCATGTGCCAGAATTCTCTATTCAATTGACTTGCTACTCAATTGCTTCTCAATCAAGCAGTAAGTCGGGGGCTACACCTAATAGTGTTGCACATGTGCAATCCCGCTTGCAAACCAACTACTATCCTCTTTCTTTTCCCGACGATCACGACTAAAAACGAGTGCACTAAATCCTCAATTGTGAAACCCCGGACGAAAAAGTTTAGTTACCTGCCGAAAAGCACGCTCGAGGAAAACAGGCCAGGCGCCAACTCGCGATGCTCGGGGGCTACACTAATCGGACGGGGTGCTTAAATATAAGGGAGGATGAAAACCACTCGGAAAAGTCGAAAAGATCTAGATAAGGAAAAAAGAAAAGGCAGGCTACAACTAAAACAATCTTACAAAAGTCCAGCATTGTCCAGAGAGCATGAAAAGATATATACAACAAAAGTGCTACTTTTCTCGCAGGAATAGAAAAAAATCTACCCCCGGCGCGCGCGCCCCACGGCCTCAATGAGGGTGTCCCTGGCTTCGGCAAGCCTAGGGACAACCTCGATCAAGACGTCGACGGCGGCGGTATCCCGGGCAACGGCCTCCTGCCCCGCAGCCTCCGCCATGGCAAGGTCATACTCGGCCCAGAGCTCAGCAAGTTCATCCTCAGGCTCCGCAGGGGCGTCATCTCCAAAATTGAAGAGCATGTTCTCGATCCACGGTTCAACCGGCGGTCCCGAGATTCTCGGAGGAGAGATAAGGAGAGAGATCCTCGTAAGAAGAAGCCGGGAGGAGGTCAGACCGTCAGAGGGTCTCGGATCTTTGGACCACCAAATAACGACATCTTTCGCCGATTGCTTCTTCTTAGCCCCGCAAACAACCGGACTTTTTCCTTTCCCGGATGTGATTGTCGCCAGGATCATTCACTCTGCTCCGCTTTGCACTCGGGGCAGCGAGTAAGAAAGTGCGGAGGGAAGTTTCGTTTGTCACCCTTATGAATGGGGAATTCAGGGAGTGGCGCATCAGAAAAGAAGGCATCACGCCCCTGCAAGTACGAAAAAGAAGACACATATTCAGATCAAGGTCCTAACAAAAGTAAGAAGGTTCAGCGCGGGAAGACGATGGAGATCCCTTACCGGAGGTGCAGGATTGAGCTTCGTAAAAGGCCTCGGGCTTCTAGGAACGATGATTTTCTCGTTCGGGGCGAAGAAATTAGCGGCACGACCAAAGAACGCCATCAAGTAATTTCCTGTAAACCTCCCACGAGGATCGTTGGGACCCTCATATTCGCACTCCGTGATGAACTCGATCCTGAGAGGTTGAATTCAAGTAGCATGGTTGGCAACGACGGCCACACCAAAGGAGTCCATTTTCCTTCAACTCAAAGAATCACCCCATGAGATCAATCACTTGGTCCATCCCATCATCTCGGGAAGCGATGTCCAACAGAGAAGGCCCGGGCGGCGCCCCAAAGAAGGCGGGTAATGGAGGATCAGATTGGCGCAAGAAACCACTGTGGTGCCAACCCTTATTTGAGGTCTTGAAAGGAATGTCGAATAAGGCTTTTTCATGCCATCCTCGCTTGAACCCCGCACCCCAACCACTTTAGGAGAGTTCTTGTTAGGAAAAGGCTTAAGAAGGAAAAGGTGGCGAAAGAGATTAAAGTGGGGGCGAATGCCAAGGAAGGCCTCACAAAGGTTGACGAAGGCAGCGATTTGGAGAATAGAGTTAGGGTTAAGATGAGTTAACTCGATCCCATAGAACTCGAGAATGCCGCGGAGAAAGGGGGATGCCGGAAGACCAAGCCCACGCATAAAGAATGATTCAAAGACAACTACCTCGTCAGCACGAGGGGTAGGGCAGAATTCACCTGCAGCAGGGCGGGCGGCGAGCATCACCAATGGCGGAAAAACACCAACGCTTACTAAATCCTCCAGCCGCCCCTCCGCCGTTATCGAGGTAGCCCAATCCTTGGTCGAGGCGACGGTGAACGTTATGGAGAAGGAGACGGATCTCGAACGAAGAAGCCTCGCGATCGCGTGAGATTGGGGTAACAAGAAGAGTTAACCCTAGCGGCTGGAGTCGCGAGGGAAAAAGATTGGAGAACAAAGGTGGCAAATGGGAACAGTGCAAAGCCACTTCATTTGCTCCAAATTGATGGGGAGCGGCGCCGATTCTCGCCTCGAGCGGGAAACTGCCTTACCCCTTCCATGTCCAGAAGCTGCCCTAGGGAGCACTTCAGGGCGGGCCGGCGGGCACGCACGTCGTGCACAATCGCCAATGGCCCAAAAAATTGAATTGGGAAATGGTATGCCCCAAGATGGGCCAAAAAGCCAGAAGCCTGTGACACGTAGGATTACGGGTACCACCCAAGGAATAACATCCTCTTACGGTATGCCTCATGATAGGTCAGAGTGATAACGCTCAGAGAACGGGTTAGGTAATCAGAAAGATGACTCTAAAATAGATTCCTACAAGGTATGATGATCGATGACCCCGAGAAGGGCGGCGACTTGATACCCATACGGTAAGGCCGAGAAGGTGCTCAGAGAAAGGCCAAGGGTTATGCGCCCGACGACGCTTAATACCACTCTTGCTGAATACAAAGCACAGAAATATACCAAGTAACGAGTCGGCCTGGTAAACCGGGTCAGAAATAGCTTGGGACAAATCGCATAAAGAATTTCGTCGAGTTCTTCTTAACCGTCTTGACAAGCGACAAGCGCTCGGCTAAAGGCACTCAGAAAGGCTTGACCACGGGAAGGCGTTCGGTCACGAAGCACTCGGGGGCTACTGTGGAGTATGTAACGTCCCGAAATTTAGCCCGATTTTAATTTTTGGAGTTATTTGGATTTTTATGAATTAATTAAAGTTTAATTGCATTTAATTGATTTTATCTGAATTTTTGGATTTATTTGAATTCTTGTGGATTTTTGGGAATTTATTGGATTTAAATAAAAATTAAAATTGAATTATCCTTCTCTTGATTAATTAATATCAGAAAAAGTATTTATCAAAAATAGATGAAAATATTTTATTTAAGCTCTAAATACCTTGAAATATTTTCTCGAATTTTTCTAGAATTTTTGGGTATTTTTAGTGCCCTAAATAATTACTTTGAATTTCTGATTTGTTTTTATTGAAAACCGAAAATCTCAGAGTTAAAGTTGTTGGCCGAGCCTCAACACCAGGTTGCCGCTAAAAACCCTAATCGCCGCTGAATCGACCGTCGGATCGTGATCGAACAATGACGTGATCGCTCCGCCGGATCAGGCGCAATCGTTGCCATTGCCGCCGCTATCGCCGAGGATCTTGTCAGGATTTTGTGCGCGCCGAGGCATGTCCGGCGAGTGAAGTACACCTCCGCGTTTCAGCGCCCTTTCGCTTCATTTCGCCTTCTCGTCAGGTTTCACCATCCACCGATTCTCGCGGAGCTCGCCAAGTGACCACTTCCCTTTCTTGTTCTTCTCGGAGTTCCGCCGTCGTCCGCCTCCTCGCGCAGACTTGAGACCAGCCCCGAAGTTCCTTGAGTCACGCCAAGATCCGCTGGGCCACTTTATTCGACCGAGAAGCTCGAACGCCGCCGCTGCGTCGTCTTTTCAAGTCCGGCGATCACCGCCGCTTTTCTTCGACGCCATGAGCAACCACACCGCCAGATCTTCATCCAACGCCGAGGTGAGGCCACGAGGCTTATTAACGCAGTATCGCCGTAGTCTTTGCACCGCCGGATTCAATCCAACGGTCAGAAAATCGCGATGCGTGGCTTGATGCTTCTCGCCGCGGTCGCCTTCCGTTGGTCCAGCACCGCTCACCGCCCACTCGTCAAGAGGGTGGACTGCCGGTCGTGGCCGACACAAGATGACGCCATCCGGTCCGCATGTTAGTGTCCGTACCGATGTGGAAGTCCTCGGTGCCGACATCGTCGCCGAGGAAAATAATCCGGATTTTCAGAGGAGAATAAATAGAGTAATTCGTTATATATTTATCTCAATTTCAAAGAAACTTGAAAAAGCTATGACTTTTGCATTTTAACTCGGATTTGGTGATTCCAAAGGCCCAAAATTTGTAAAAATGTAAGCTATTTAATGGTGATTTTTATTTTATTTTTGGTGATGATATTGCTATCTGTTTTAGTGTATTTATTGTGTGCACGTTGTTCCGATTAGACTCCGAGTTGCCAGAATTCACCGAGGGAGAATTCAAAGACCCGTCGCAGATTCTGACCAGAACCAACATTGTTTGAAGGCAAGTCATGCTTTGACCATGTTGCCCCTAGATTTTCAAATATATTTTGATTCAATTATTGCATGCTATGTTAAGTAAAAATGATGTTGCTTATGTGGGAATGGTAGCTAAAATACCTATCTTGCTTACGACACCTTGTTAATACCTTTGTATGCCCTGAACACCTTGTCACCCTAGAATGCTAAATTATGTTGGTTGCTACATTAATGCCAACACGGGAGGCTAGACCGTGATTAGTCGCTTAGCCTGCTTGTATGTGCTGAATGTCTTTTAAATAGTACCTTAATACTGACTAAACAATTATGGAACACATTTTAGAATAATGCGATGATGTCATGAAATGGAATTGAGGGTAGCGACCTGTGTGGTTCTACTCGTGCAATGAAATGGGCATTGGCATGTGTTGCATAAATGCAAACCGGGGTGGGAAATAATTTGGACCGGGGCAAGTGGTAAGAAGGCTTCGTGCTAGGTGGGCCTGTGTGGCAATGGGATGTATTGTGATGGTTAAGGCTGTGTGCCGAGATGTATAAAATGGATGTCTTGCCCGGGACAGTTAAGGACTTTACCTTGCGAGCCTTTGAACTGAGTTCCGTGTACAACCACTTGTCCGGAATGGGATGGACCTAGTTTAGTAGGTCTCTAATATCTTTCCTTTGATACCTCGGGGTGACAGTTACACCAAAATGTAACCGTAAGGGGGAGCGTACCTGTGCTGCGGCTTGGGACCCATCTAACGGTATGTGCCTGTTCTAAGCTTTGGCTCTGTGTGAGGGAAGTGTTAGAAAGGCACATCGAGAGGATCACCGTTAAGTGTTAGTCTCCGAAAAGCTTTGTTGCAATCAATCACCTGTGTGGTGAGCGACTGTATCATGTGGGTAAAGTGTACAGCCTCTGCAGAGTGTGTGTGTAAATCTATTCGAATAGCCGTGTCCGCATGTAATCGACAATGCTCGCATGACATAAATAAGGGTTAGATTTTCAAAATAAAATGTGGAATGGGTGGTTGTGTGCCAAAAGAATGATGAATGAAATTAGGGCTGTGTGCCAAACTCTGGAAAAATAATTGAGAAACAAACTATTATGAATATTGGTTTTACCGCTTTTAATCTAATAAGATTACCTGTTAAAAAGAAATGCCGCTTTATGCAAAATATCCAATTAAGCCTTTCCTTTGGAGTAAGCCTTGCATGTAGTAATAGACCTGCATTGTGCATGGCTTGTTGAGTATGTTGTATACTCACCCTTGCATCGACAAAAACCTCAGAGGAAGAAGCTGTGCCAGCTTGGGAGGAGGAGTTCATCGAAGGCCAAGAGGACTAAAGGGTTGAGCCGCACTCAGTAGCCTGTGGTTATGAAGGGTTCATTGTTTCACTTTTGCTTCACGATAAACTTGTGCTACTTTGATATTTATCGCTCATGTGGCTTAATTATTGTAAGGTGACCATAAGGTCATGTAACTCGATTATATTATGCTTGAAGTACTTTATTATTTATTTCATTGTGTATGATTGTGGTACTTCAACCTGCTTATCATGTGTGTACTAGCGTGATCCTCGACTAGCACTGAATACACAGAGTGTTCAACCAGAAAATTCGGGCACGACAGTATATATATCCCGGGGCCCACAAGGCAAGCTCGCGAGGCCCAACCAGCAGTAACTGCATCAGCCGACTACAAGAGGCCGGGACATCTCAATGAGCAAGGCGTGAAGAATTAAGTCAAATACTGGTTAAGGAAACTGAGTCATATTAGGCAGGAGATGATTGTAATCCAAACTAATACGTAGTCGGAATAGATGTAAAAGATATGGAACTCCACCTCGAGTCCGAGGAGGACTCTCCTTGTAAACCGCCTCCGCCCTGTTATATAAAGGGAGGGGACGGAGGTACAAAGGCAGGGGCATCAGTAAATAAGCTAGCCAATCATAATCCCAGAGCACAGGACTAGGGTATTATCTCCACCGAGGGAGCCCGAACCTATATAATTTCCCGTGTCTTGTGCTACCATTGGGTTTGGATCCAGCGCCTAGCCCCCTTTTCATTATTGTTTTACAACCTCGACAGCTTGCTCACTGCTGCGACACAATGAATCAAGTAATTCTCGACGGACTCCAAAAACACATTTTTCGGGTTGAGCTTCATCTTGTAAGCCCTTAGGCTCTCGAAGGTTTCACTAAGTCGATATGAGGTCTTCTTCATGAAGTCTTGACAACAACGTCGCCGACATACGCTTCCACGCTATGCCCGATCCGGGAGTGAAAACATCGCTGTATCGCTGATAAGTTGCGCCATTTTCAAACCAAACGGCATCGTGACGAAAGGTATCGCGCCAAACGGAGTAATGAACGAAGTCTTGATGCAATCTTCTTTCTTAGCCCGATCCGGTGATATCCCGAATAAGCGCCCGTAAACCGAGGAGTTCACAAACCGCTGAATCTACCACTTGGTCTATACGAGGCGCCCAAAGGGATCTTTTCGCAAGCCTTGTTGAGATCGGTATAATCAACGCACATGCGCCAAATTTTTATTCTTTTGTGAACAAGCACCGGGTTCGCCAACCACCGATGGTACACTTTTTATAAAACCTGCTGCTAAAAGCTTCGCGATTTCTTCCCTAATGGCTTCTTTCCTGTCTTGAGCAAATCTTCGGAGCCGTTGCTTGATGGGCTTGGCCTTCTCGTCAACATTCAAAGAGTGCTCGATCATCTCCCTGGGAACACCGGGCATGTCGGATGGTTTCCACGCGAAGATGTCCTGCTGGTTCAAGAAAGGTGACGAGCGCGTCTTTCTATTTGGGGGTGAGGCCTGTCCCGATCAGAGCTGTCTGGGCAGAGTTGGACGGGTCGAGGATTACCTTCTTGGCCCCTTCATCAGGTTTTAGGCTTGCCTTGGCCTGCTTTTTGGCCGGTACTTCTCCTTCGTCTTCTTGGTGTGCAATGTCACGGATCTTTTTCTCTCGTTGCCTCGCCACCTCTTGAGCTTCGCCATCTCGCAGTTTTCTCTCATCGCAGCATTTAACGATCGCTGACATCGCCACGTATGGAAATGATACCTTTGGCCCCGCATCTTCGTGACGAGGTAAGTGTAATGAGGCACGCCATGAATCGCCAAGCCGGCCTTCCCAAGATGGCATGATATGCCGCCCGAAGTCGGCTACTTCAAAGTTGAGGTACTCGTCCGAAAATTCTCCTTGGTTCCAAACGTGACTAGCAAGGTGATTTGTCCAAGTGGAATCAAGAAGTTCCGTGAATTACTCCATGGAATGGTGATGAACCCCGCCTTAGCTCTGAGCGGGAATCTTCATATCATCGAAAGTTTTGGAGAAGAGGACATTGAGTCCGCTCCTCCGCCAACCAAAGACCCTCTTGAGTTTAACATTGCGCACCACCGGTCCAACACCGGCGAAATCTTCCAGATAAGGGATGTGATCCAGTGATCCGAAGCGGTCAAAGGTGATGGGGACCTCGCACCATCCGAGATATCGGGGGCTACCGCATGACGGCGTTGACGCCCCTGGCCGTGAGTTTTGCTTTCTTTGACTCGTAAGCCATTGAACCTCCGTAAATGTAGTTGAGCTCACGTTCCATCTTTTGATATTCGCCTTCCTCATCTTCACGGGGATCTTGTTTTTTCTTCTCTTCATCTTTTGCTTCGCCTCTGGTGGTCGCTCGATTCTTTGGCTAACCTCCTCAAAGTGAAGCAATCTTTTGCAGCGTGTTTACCTTTTGGATGAAAAGGACAAATAGCCTCCATCACCGTATCGTAGTCGTCGGTGCGTGGTGCGCGATGTCGGCCTTGCTCGGTTGCCACCACTATTTCTTCGGGCTTCCACTTCCGTCTCGTTGCCTTGATGACTCGGGCGATTCTTCTTATCTTTATGTCGGGCGATCATCTTGCCATTCGCCAAAGCATCTGAAGTCGTCAGATAGCGGTCCGCCAAATTAACATTTCTTTACAAAGGGCGCGGCTTCGGGACATCTTCTTGATCGGTCGGGTCATTGACACCCTTCCGAATGCCGCGATGATCGCCGCTTCAAAATATCTCGATCAGATTCTTCTTTTCCATGAAGCGCCGGATGAATTCCTGAGCGCCTCGTTTTTCGCGGAGTCGGTATAGGTCCCATTATGTTCTGTGTCGCTCGAAGTGCCCTGAAATTGGTGATGAATTGTTCACAAAGATCCTCCCAAGAATCTATGGAATTTGCGGAAGTCCTGCGGAGCCATGCTTGAGCCAAGAGGTGAGCATGACTGGAGGTAATTAGCCATCACATTGCGACGCCCTTGCAGCCCATGATCGCAAGAGAGTAAACCCGAGCCAAGCTTCGGATCTCTTTCTCCGTCGAATTTGGTGATGCTCTTCGATTGAATCTTCGCCAAACCACTCGGCGGCGAGGGTGAAAGCCGGATGCCCTCAATAGGGCGCTGCTGCGCCGTGGAGAACGCCGATAGGGAGATCTAGCTCGGCGGTCTTCGCTTTCCCTCCATAATTGCGGAGGTTATTGCAGCGATCGTCCGGCCATCGTGGGCTAACGCCAAAACGTCAGAAGTCATCTCGCGCCACGACGCTCTTCATTTTCCGGTCACGCCGTCTCGGCGTTTAAATCCACGTGAAGGTCTCTCTTACCGATGTCAGGTTTCGACATCTTCTCCCGTCGAAGCTTTTGCCCGAGACGATTGGGCCGATGGTTGTGCTAGCACCTCGCGAGTTGAGGAGGCGAAAAGGGATGGCTCCTTTTCCCTTGGTTCCTCCTGGTGTTGCTGAATTGCTGCCGCCGCCACCATAGCCTGAACTTGGGCTACGATCGGAGCGGCCGGGTTGTCAGGACCAAGCAGTGGTCCTAAGGTATCAAGAAGCGTCTTGGAGGCGACAATATTCTGTTGAGGAGTATGGAAAACCGATTGGTTCCCCACCTTTGCTTGCAAGATTTCTTCATTGACATTGCGGCCTTTGTTCTGGAGGAGCTTCGCGCGACCCTCTTGATGATGACGCTCTTCTTCTGCAGCGTTTGTCACGTCCTTCTGTTGCTGAGATTCAGTTCGCAACCCTTCGATCACAAAAATGCCACGAAAGCTCTGAAGATTTTCCGCCTCGTCTTCTGAATCGGAGGAACATGAAGATGCGGAGTACTGGCCTTTGAATCCGAGTGGCTTTCTTGCATATTTGACCACTCGGGGTTCGCTATTAGCTGGTTCCAGCTCAAGACGAGGTTCAGATATTTGGCTTACCGTCCAAGGACAGATGGCCATGCCTGTTCCCGATCCGAGTGGTTGTCCGGCTAAGGGAACCTCAAGATTGCCTCCAGATTGGAATTGACCCGAATCCGAAAGAGTAAGATGACCAAAATTGTCGGTGATGAAATCCAGACTTCCGAAGCGAAACGCCTGGGCCGGCGCGAAGGTGGCCATGCTTTTGCTGAAGATTGCCATCGAGCTTGCTGAGATCAATCCTAGCGCAACCCCTACCTGGCGCGCCAACTGTCGAGGGTTGTTACCGACAATAATGAAAAGGGGGCTAGACGCTGGATCCAAACCCGATGGTAGCACAAGACACGGGAAATTATACAGGTTCGGGCTCCCTCGGTGGAGATAATACCCTAGTCCTATGCTCTGGGATTATGATTGGTTAGCTTATTTACTGATGCCCCTGCCTTTCTACCTCCGTCCCCTCCCTTTATATAACAGGGTGGAGGCGGTTTACAAGGAGAGTCCTCCTCGGACTCGAGGTGGAGTTCCATATCTTTTAAATCTATTCCGACTACGTATTAGTTTGGATTACAATCATCTCCTGCCTAATATGACTCGGTTTCCTTAACCAGTATTTGACTTAATTCTTCACGCCTTGCTCAGCCCAAACTGTCCCCGGCCTCTTGTAGTCGGCCTGGTCTGGTTCTGCCTGGTTGGGCCTCGCAGGCTTGCCTTGTGGGCCCCCGGGATATATATATCCCACAGTCCGGTTGTTTGCAGGGCTAAGAAGAAGCAGTCGGCGAAAGATGTACGTTCGACTGGTGGTCCAAAGATCCGGGACCCTACGATAGTGCAGCCTCCTCCCCCGGCTTCTTCTTCTTCAAGCCAGTATGTGGGACCCGAAGTTTTTAAGCCCCCGGCTCATCCTTCGGTTGAAAGTGTGCCTTCGCCTGTGCACCCAACTGGGACTCCCTTATTTGCTGCGCAAAGTATGCCCGCAAGAGCTCCTGCTGGTAGTCCTTCCGGCCGGAGGGGTTTAAAGTGCAAGATAACAAGATCCCACAGGTTGGATTTCCTTGCTATCCCTTCCTTGTTCCTCTGGGCCGCGTCTTGATCATGTCTTCTCGTAGGGATCCTGTTGATGAAGTCCTTCACGAAACGCCGCATCTAGATTCTCCGTGATGTCGCCACGAGGGTGACCCCTGATCATGGAGGTTGAAGGTTTGGTTGATCTTTGCGTCGCACGCTTCTAATGTTGCCCATGAACCGGTCGGTAATCACGAGGGTTGTTACCGACAATAATGAAAAGGGGGCTAGGCGCTGGATCCAAACCCAATGGTAGCACAAGACACGGGAAATTATACAGGTTCGGGCTCCCTCGGTGGAGATAATACCCTAGTCCTGTGCTCTGGGATTATGATTGGCTAGCTTATTTACTGATGCCCTTGCCTTTCTACCATCGTCCCCTCCCTTTATATAACAGAGCGGAGGCGGTTTACAAGGAGAGTCCTCCTCGGACTCGAGGTGGAGTTCCATATCTTTTACATCTATTGCGACTATGTATTAGTTTGGATTACAATCATCTCCTGCCTAATATGACTCGGTTTCCTTAACCAGTATTTGACTTAATTCTTCACGCCTTGCTCAGCCCAGACTGTCCCCGGCCTCTTGTAGTCGGCCTGGTCTGGTTCTGCCTGGTTGGGCCTCGCAGGATTGCCTTGTGGGCCCTCGGGATATATATACCCCACAGTAGCCCCCGAGTGCTTCGTGACCGAACGCCTTCCCGTGGTCAAGCCTTTCCGAGTGCCTTTAGCCGAGCGCTTGTCGCTTGTCAAGACGGTTAAGAAGAACTCGACGAAATTCTTTATGCGATTTGTCCCAAGCTATTTCGACCGATTTACCAGCCGACTACATTTGGTATATTTCTGACCAGATTCAACCGAGTGGTATTAGCGCGTCCGGGCGCATAACCCTTGGCCTTTCTACAGAGCACCTTCTCAGCCTTACCCGCCGGGTATCCGTCGCCGCCCTTCTCGGGGTCATACGATCATCATACCTTGTAGGAATCTATTTTTAGAGTCATCTTTATTGTACTTGACTTCGTTCTCTGAACGTTATCAGCTTACGGCCTATCATGAGGCATACCGTAAGAGGATGTTATTCCTTGGGTGGTACCCGTAATCCTGCGTGTCATAAGCTTCTGGCTTTTTGGCCCATCTTGGGGCATACCATTTCCCAATTCAATTTTTTGGGCCGTTGGAGATTGTGCACGACGTGCGTGCCCGCCGGCCCGCCCTGAAGTGCTCCCTAGGGCGGCTTCTGGACATGGAAGGGGTAAGGCAGTTTCCCGCTCGAGGCGAGAATCGGCGCCGCTCCCCATCAATATGGAGCAAATGAAGTGGCTTTGCACTATTCCCATTTGCCCCCTTTGTTCTCCAATCTTTTTCCCTCGTGACTCCCGCCGCTAGGGTTAACTCTTCTTGTTACCCTAATCTCACGCGATCGCGAGGCTTTTTCGTTCCAGGATACCGTCTCCTTCTCCCGCAACCGTTCACCCGTCCGCCTCGACCAAGGATTGGGCTACCTCGGTAACGACGGAGGGGCGGCTGGAGGATTTAGTAAGCGTTGGTGTTTTTCCGCCATTGGTGATGCTCGCCGCCCGCCGTGCTGCAGGTGAATTCTACCCTACCCCTCATGCTGAGGAGGTAGTTGTCTTTGAATCATTCTTTATGCGTGGGCTTGGTCTTCCGGCATCCCCCTTTTTCCGCGGCATTCTCGAGTTCTATGGGATCGAGTTAACTCATCTTAACCCTAACTCTATTCTCCAAATCGCTGCCTTCGTCAACCTTTGTGAGGCCTTCCTTGGCATTCGCCCCCACTTTAATCTCTTTCGCCACCTTTTCCTTCTTAAGCCTTTTCCTAACAAGAACTCTCCTAAAGTGGTTGGGGGTGCAGAGTTCCAACTGAGGGATGGCATGAAAAAGCCTTATTTCAACATTCCTTTCAAGACCTCAAATAAGGGTTGGCACCACGAGTGGTTTTACTGCGCCAATCCTGATCCTCCATTACCCGCCTTTACTGGGACGCCGCCCAGGCCTTCTCCTGACTGGACATCGCTTCCCCGAGATGATGGGATGGACCAAGTGATTGATCTCATGGGGCTAATTGCCGAGTTGAAGGAAAATGGACTCACTGGTGTGGCCGTCGTTGCCAACTTCTGTACTCGCCGAATTCAACCTCTCAAGGATCGAGTTCATCCTGGGTACGAATATGAGGGTCCCAACGATCCTACGTAGGAGGTTTCTGGGGAAATTACTTCAGCGGCGTTCTTTGGTCGTGCCGCTGATTTCTTCGCCCCGAACGAGAAAATCATCGTTCCTAGAAGCCCGAGGCCTTTTACGAAGCTCAATCCTGCACCTCCGGTAAGGGATCTCCATCGTCTTCCCGCGCTGAACCTTCTTACTTTTGTTAGGACCTTGATCTGAATATGTGTCTTCTTTTTCGTACTTGCAGGGGCGTGATGCCTTCTTTTCTGATGCGCCACTCCCTGAATTCCCCATTCATAAGGGTGACAAACGAAACTTCCCCTCCCGCACTTCTTCCGCTGCCCCGAGTGCAAAGCGGAGCAGAGTGAATGATCCTGGCGACAATCCTGTCGGGAAAGGAAAAAGTCCGGTTGTTTGCAGGGCTAAGAAGAAGCAGTCGGCGAAAGATGTACGTTCGACTGGTGGTCCAAAGATCCGGAACCCTACGACAGTGCAGCCTCCTCCCCCGGCTTCTTCTTCTGAGGATCTCTCTCCCTTGTCTCTCCCTCCAGAATCTCCGGGACCGCCGGTTGAACCGTGGATCGAGAACATGCTCTTCAATTTTGGAGATGACGCCCCTGCGGAGCCTGAGGACGAACTTGCTGAGCTCTGGGCCGAGTATGATCTTGCCATGGCGGAGGCTGCGGAGCAGGTGGCCGTTGCCCGGGATACCGCCGCCGTCGGTGTCTTGATCGAGGTTGTCCCTAGGCTTGCCGAAGGCAGGGACGCCCTCATTGAGGCCGTGGGGCGCACGCGCTGGGGGTAGATTTTTTTCTATTCCTGCGAGAAAAGTAGCACTTTTGTTGTATATATCTTTTCATGCTCTCTGGACAATGCTGGACTTTTGTAAGATTGTTTTAGTTGTAGCCTGCCTTTTCTTTTTTCCTTATCTAGATCTTTTCGACTTTTCCGAGTGGTTTTCATCCTCCCTTATGTTTAAGCACCCCGTCCGATTAGTGTAGCCCCCGACTATCGTGAGTTGGCGCCTGGCCTTTTTTCCTCGAGCGTGCTTTTCGCCAGGTAACTAAACTTTTTCGTCCGGGGTTTCACAATAGAGGATTTAGAGCACTCGTTTTTAGTCGTGATCGTCGGGAAAAGAAAGAGGATAGTAGTTGGTTTGCAAGCGGGGTTGCACATGTGCAACACTATTAGATGTAGCCCCCGACTTACTGCTTGATTGAGAAGCAATTGAGTACCAAGTCAATTGAATAGAGAATTCTGGCACATGGCCTCTCTTGAAACAAGTAATCCTCCCAGCCAGGTTGCGCATGCGCAACACTATTAGGTGTAGCCCCCGACTTACTGCTTAATTGAGTAGCAATTGAGTAGCAAGTCTAGGAACAGATTCAACAGTCATAAAACATTTTTAGGAGTAAAACGACGAGTCGCTCTATGTTCCATGAGTTGTCGATGATGGCGCGTCTTCTCGCTTAAGCCATGAACGATCGGGTAAAGCATCGAGGGTTGTTACCGACAATAATGAAAAGGGGCTAAGTTACTGGATCCAAACCCGATGGTAGCACAAGACACGGGAAATTATACAGGTTCGGGCTCCCTCGGTGGAGATAATACCCTAGTCCTGTGCTCTGGGATTATGATTGGCTAGCATATTTACTGATGCCCCTGCCTTTCTACCTCCGTCCCCTCCCTTTATATAACAGGGCGGAGGCGGTTTACAAGGAGAGTCCTCCTCGGATTCGAGGTGGAGTTCCATATCTTTTACATCTATTCCGACTACGTATTAGTTTGGATTACAATCATCTCCTGCCTAATATGACTCTTTTTCCTTAACCAGTATTTGACTTAATTCTTCACGCCTTGCTCAGCCCAGACTGTCCCCGGCCTCTTGTAGTCGGCCTGGTCTGGTTCTGCCTGGTTGGGCCTCGCAGGCTTGCCTTGTGGGCCCCCGGGATAAGCCCACGTGGCGGCTTGGCGGGCAGGTGGGCGAGCACGCCCTGTCCACCAGGTGCCGGCCCACGTGGCGTTCGGGCGAGCATGTGGGCGAGGACGCCCTGCTCGCCCGGCGCCCAGCCCTCGTGGCGGCTTGGCGGGCAGGTGGGCGAGCACACCCTGTCCGCCAGGTGCCGGCCCACATGGCGTTCGGGCGAGCAAGTGGGCGAGGACGCCCTGCTCGCCCCGCCGCAAGGCAAAAGGTGGTGCGAGGTTCCTTCACCTCGAAGCCTCCTTCCTCCATCGCATCTGCGTGCGGTGCGCGCAGTGTGTCGATTCGTTGATTGCGACGAAGTCCGCTGCAGGCCCAATCCTCTGGTGCCCGTCACCAACCCGTCGCGGAGGGGTCCCATCCCGGGCGAAGCCATGCGTCGGCATTTAATGAGGCTGAAGGAACGGGACAGCACGGGAAGGGCTAATAAATGTGTATAGATCAGCATGATGACCCCCCTTTTACCTACCCCCGTTAGCCTGGCCTACATAAGGGCCGTCTGGTGCATGGGAAAGGGGGAGAGCATTGGAGAAAACAGAGAACCGAGATTTTGAGCAATAGAGACTTTGGAAGAACTTGTAATCCCCATGCTCTGTACTTGCTTAAAACACTCTACATAAAATCCAGCAGGAAGTAAGGCTATTACCCTGGTCTAGGGGGCCTGAACCTGGGTAAAATCACCGTGTCAACGCAGTTCAAGAGCACCGTAGTCCTTCGCGTGGGAGTTTCTAGGTTTCCTCGTCGTGGTTTGCCACCGCCAGACGCCTCCTATCGAACAAAACCCGGTCTGTAGATCAGGGCCTGTCTGGTGGAATACGCCGACACTTGGCGTGTACATGCATTGACCTTTGGCAATAAATTGTAATAAGTTTAATTTAGAATAAAGAACGCAATATATATTGCTTCCTAAATTTGTCAAATGTTCTTGAGATGATGTTCCACAAGCTTAATAGTGTAGGAGTATATATTAAAGGTAGCAAGAAGCAGTAAAAGCTAAGTTCAAATTCTCATGAATTTAGATCACCTGACCATGTAGTTGACAAGTTCTATGTAGATTATATACTTCAAGCTCGGTGAAAACACAATTTTTAATTTGCTTTCCGAAATTTGTACGTAATTAGTACTTCAAATGAATTTATATTTTCGGGTACCAAGGCAAGCTATTTTTTTATGCACTTGAGTTAAATTGACTCTTTGAGTACCAAGGCAAGCTATTTTTTTATGCGCTTGAGTTAAATTGACTCTTTGAGTACCAAGGCAAGCTATTTTTTATGCGCTTGAGTTAAATTGACTCTTTGAGTACAATTTTTTTTATCTGGCAAGCTATTTTTTTTATGCGCTTGAGTTAAATTGACTCTTTGAGTACAATTTTTTTATCTTTGTTTCTAATTCTACAAATTCAACAAATAGACATATTAACATATCGTACAAGTTCACTTGTACACCTTCAATTAATTTCATCAGTAATTTTCTTAAAGGGATTACATCCGTACTATATGAACTTGACAAAAACACATGCACACCCTAATTTAATATTAGTGTCTAATGAATATTCCCGAATTTTAAGTCCAGGATGCTTTCAAAACCAAATTAGGTCCAGAAATTCACCTTAGGACATTGAGCCAAAAAAATGGTCTTAGCCATATAAAAAAGAGGTCTTAGCTGCTTCATTGATATTCAATCACGATGGCATCTAACATCACCTTTTTTTTTATTTTAGCTAACTATCAGCATTGGATATGAATTGGAACGACTTCAACTGAACATGCAACTCATTGATCTTTTAAAAAAGGTGGAGTTCTTTTATGTCATTCTGTGCTTCCAGTTCAAGTTAAAATATTTTTTTAATAGCATTCACTCCCATTAGTATGTTAATGAAATTGACTTAGTTTGGAGTGACCTCAGTGTTCATTGTCACCAGAAAACTGACAAAAGATACATTTCCAATACACTATAGGTGTATAACGACGGTGGGTTTCAATATACATATCAAGAATTCAGCATACATGCTGTCTAGCAACCTGCTGTGCAAAGGAGCACTTTGGAAAGTGGTGAAACACTCTGTTATAATGCTGATAGCAAAGTAGCGCACTCTTTTGGTAATTCATAACCTTTCTTTTTTCAGATTGTTAGTTTTTCCATTTGCAAATATAAGTTAGCAATTTAGCATGACTCCATGCTCTTGCTAAAAACAAAACATGGACTCGTCGATTTAGTTTTGAAATGGCTAGACATCATTGAGTGCTGAAAGAAATCCAACAATACTTTAAAAAATTGAACAGTGAGATTTTGTGATTAAAAAAAAATCATTGAGAACAGCATACAAAACAAACATACAAAGATTTTGTTTTTTTTAGAACCTTATTTTTTCACATGTGATGTTGTACCATGCTTGTTAACCAATGTTGTAAGATCTCAAGTTTGACAAGAGCATACAAAACAACAGTGCAACGCGAGGGAATCAGGGAGAGCATGCAAAACCGAAGCTAAATGCGCATGGTTCCTACGATCCTACCGAATCTCACCTTCCTCCAAGTCTTCAAAGTCGTGAGCGAAGCTCGGCCGCTGCTCCTGCTCCTCGCGACCGCCGCCGTCAGTCTTCAGGCGGGCGTGGAAGATCTGCTCGGCGTCCGGGGACGGGCGGGCGGCGTCCGGGCGGGAGAGGACAGGAAAAGATCTCCTCGGCGGCCCTGGATGGGCGGGAGGCGTCTGGGCCGGGTGGGAGAGGACGGCGTCTGGGGCGGGCGCGGAACGGGGCGACGGCGGCGTTGGGCAGCGGCGGCGCAGCGGACGGGGCAGCGGCGGCGGCGGCGGCAAGGAGCGGGCGGCGGGGGCGCAAGGAGATGAAACGCTGAAATTGCCGAGCCGAGCCGAACCTCGTTCAATAAGTCGTGCTATTTTCGTGGGTTTCTTTTAGCCGAGCGAAAATAAGAGCCGCTATGTAACCCTAACCCGGGGTTTATTTTCGTGGGTTTTCTTAACCGAAAAATAATTAATTTTCGCGGCCACAACCCAACCGATTTAAAATAATAAGGTTCACCAAACCCTAACCCGGGTTTACTTTGGGTTTCTCTTTGCCGATGAAAACTAACTAAATTTCGTTATTATATAGAAGTTTATTTAAAATTAATCCATAACTTTCGTCACCGATGTTGGCCGTCGGAAATAATAAAATTTCGGCTTTCTTAAGAGCCGACGAAAGTTAAATTGGCCGACGAAAATTTTCAGGATTCCACATGCATGATGTCGATTTGCTTGTTGCCTATCATGTATGATGTCGCAGGAGATTAACAAGGGAATTGGTCGATGTAATCCTTCAAATGCGTTGTTGAACATAATGTGACCATAAGAACAAGCTTATAATACTAATTCTAAATAACAATGTGATGAAATTTACATAATCCAAAGATAGCAAAAATAATAATTAAAGAGATAAAGCATATCATAACTTTTATGTCATCTATGTAACGAATCATGTCTTTTAAATAGATTAATGAACAAGAGAGTATTTTAATTTGCTCTCCGGTGTCAGCCTACTTAAAGATTAAATCTTTAGCCTCCTTGTTACTCGGCGTAGAGCTGCTAGAGATTAGCTCTTACCTCCACTGCACCTTGGTCAAATTATCACAACTAAACTAAACATTTAACTAAGAAAATATGTTTTCAACTTGTACCTTCCTAATCATGCACCACAAGGTATTTATAATCAGTTTTTACTGTCCAAGAGATCATATTTCAGATTATGTTCAGCTCGGCCAGCAGGGAACAACACAAGCAACCGAACACAATATGCTACAATTAGAACTATCACAGCATGTCCAACAATAATCAAAGAAAGATTAAAAGCATACTGAAAATAGCAATCTAGCTCAATGACAAAAAGATAATACCCTCTAGCAATAAGAGGAAGTACTACTAGTAGTTCAAGTCCAAAGTTGCCACTTCAATTGATTAGTTCATCAATTTTCATTACAGAGCAATAAAAGGTAGCAATAAAGTGAGAATGATCCAGAGAAATACTCACAAATGAACAAGTATTCAAATTTTTTTCAAAAGACAGGGCAAGGCACGACAATACGTCACAATCCTAGAAATCCAATTGCCACAATATATACCATGATTAGAACAACATGGAATCAAGAGATACAGTGCCCTCTCTTTACAGAAAATATCAAATCAAATGGAGTTGAAAGATTCTACAAAAATTCTTGAAAATATTTTATAACATTTTAAACTTAGCAAGACTTTGGTTTTGTTTTTCTGAAATAATTTATTTATTTAAATCTAAAAATAGCAAAAATCATTAATTAAATGCTAAAAATTCATAATATCTGAATCAAATGCTCAATTAAATAATTTGTAAATTTTTAGGGTGTTACAACTAGGAAGATACCTGGATGGAATTTTTCACTTTCATTTCCATATATGCCCTGTTCCGTTCCACGTCCATTTCCATATCATCTCCGAGGTTTCCGATTTCATTTTCGTTACCGGTAAAAAATATCAAAATGGAAAGAGAATAGTCATTTACCGACTGTTTCTGTTCCGTTTTCATCCCTACTAATGCCCTAGTGGGCAGGTCGAAAGGCCTAGATAAACAAAAAGGTCAGCTCAAGATCCAAACTCCAAAATTAAATTTTCAACCAAATTTCACGACATGTGTTTGGATACAAACATGGTTCCAACAAATAAACTCTCAAAAAGCAGGGATCCAGCAATACTTCAAATTTTGTAGCTAGACACAGGGTAGGTCGATCATTGTACGCCGGAACATGTCGCACATATATACGAGGGACGAGGGTTATGGCTACAATGCAGAGACCAAAATTGTAAGCCAGCCGCATTTAACCTCACCGCACACATCGGTCACGTATTACGCCACATCCATGTGGCAACCTAGTTTAGCCATGACCAACGACATATGCAGATACACTTACGATATGTTTGGTTGGTGAGATGAGGTTGAATAGGATAAGATGGTTCTGTACTATTTGGTTCTATTGTTTTGGATGAATGGGATAGTTCAGCATCTATATGAAATATTCTTTAAATTTGTATTCCACTATCCAAAATGGAATGGATGATATTTTTCTTGAATCATCTCATACATATATCACTTGTACAAGTACCCAAACACACCACACCCTTAAATACTGGAGACACGCGGTGACGCGTTCTATTTATGTGGTACAGACGTAGTAGAGAATGGTATCATGGATCGCTCGCGCCCGAGATCCTCCTTGGCTTCCTCGAGCTACTTCTCGTCCGGTTGGACGAGCACGACGTCGGCCTTGCCTCGGCGCGGTCCTTGCCGGACTCCATCGTGCGGTTGAGCCCTCCCTTCTTGCGCCCTTCGGCGAGGCGTAGGATCTCACCGCCGGTGCCGCTCAGACGACATTCTCGCCGTCCTCGCGGGCACGGCGGTCCAGCTCTTGCCCGGATCTCCAGGTCGTATGCAGCTCAAGCGCCTTCTCCGCCTGCTGAGCCATCGCGCGCGCGTCGATCGAACTACTTGTGGTTAGTTGCCTGCGAGCAACTTAATTTGATTATGATGATGTTTTGAGGTGGCTTTATCCATGAGCTGGTATAACGTGTGGCTTTTGGAGAGCTAGGTAATAAATATTTGCCTTTGTCTAAAAAAATGTAAAATTCCTTTTTTTCTTCTTAACAAATTTTCTTCTGCGGTCCAGTTCTTTCTAATAGAATTACCAGACGAATCTAACCAAAATCGGTATGAGAAGGTTATAAAACGCTGTAAAAAATGACAGCAAAAAAAGATATACGAACACTAAATATAGTACTGGTCTCTAAATTCCATCCTGTCCACCTATATTTTAGACGAACAAGCTCCTACAAAAAGCAACCATTTCTACTATTCTACATCCTCACGAGGCACCGGGAAAGCTAACCAACCAACCCACCCATAACGCCTTCCGTTCTGCATGGAGAAGGTAAGCATGCGGCTGGGTTTGGTGGCCCTTGTTCTGGTGGGCCTGGTGCTGGCGTGCCAGGAGGCCCACGCGGTCCAGCCCGAGACGACGGGCACCATCGCCATGCCCAAGAGCATGATCAGCTGCTCCGTCCTCGGGAACTGCGACAACGACGGCCTCCGCCGCCCGCCGCAGCAGGCCAACCCGTACACGCGCGGCTGCAGTGCGATCGATTGCTGCCGCGGCTGATGCATCCATGCGTGGGGGCGCCGGTTTGTGTATATCTTAAATCATCGTTCTCGCTGTCAGCGTCCATGCCGCGTTATGTATGATTTGAGTGAACTGATTATTGGCTCCACATGCATGATGTCGATTTGCTTGTTGCCTATCATGTATGATGTCGCAGGAGATTAACAAGGGAATTGATCGATGTAATCCTTCAAATGCGTTGTTGAATATAATGTGATTATAAGAACAAGCTTATAATACTAATTCAAATAACAATGCGATGAAATTTACATAATCTAAAAATAGCAAAAATAATAATTAAAGAGATAAAACACATCATAACGCTTATGTCATCTATGTAACTAATCATGTCTTCTAAATAGATTAACGAACAAGAGAGTATTTTAATTTGCTCTCCGTGTCAACCTACTTAAAGATTAAATCTTCACCATTCTTGCCACTCTGTAGAGCTGCTAGAGACTAGCTCTTACCTCCACTCGCACCTAGATCAAATATACCTAGATGGAAATTTTCACTTTCGCTTCAGATTTGTCCTGTTCCGCTCCGCATCCATTTCCATATCATCTTAAGGTTTTCGATTTTGTTTCTGTTACCGGTAAAAAAATGTCAAAACAGAAACAGTACAGCTATTTACCGCCTGTTTCTGTTCGTTTTCATCTCTACTAATGCCCTAGTGGGCAAGCCGAAAGGCCCAGATAAACAAACAGGTCAGCTCAAGATCCAAACTCCAAAATTAAATTTTCATCCAAATTTTACAACATGTGTTTGGATACAAACATGGTTCCTACAAATAAACTCTCAAAAAGCTGGGCTCCAGCAATACTTCAAATTTTGTAGCTAGACACATGGTAGGTCGATCATTGTATGCCGGAACATGTCGCACATATGTACGAGGGACGAGGGTTATGGCTACAATGCAGAGACCAAAATTGTGAGCCAGCCATACGGACCTCACCGTACACATACGGTCATGGACTACGCCACATCCATGTGGCAATCT
This sequence comes from Guadua angustifolia, assembly GCA_036346375.1. Classification (NCBI taxonomy): domain Eukaryota; kingdom Viridiplantae; phylum Streptophyta; class Magnoliopsida; order Poales; family Poaceae; genus Guadua; species Guadua angustifolia. Next base: position 86,686,367 of record CM070500.1, on the reverse strand, counting down.
AGCCTAGCCATGACCAACGTACATATGCAGATACACTTAGAATGTGTTTGGTTGATGTGATGAGATTGAATGGGATAAGATGGTCTTGTGCCATTTGGTTTCATTATTTTTGGTGAATGGAATGGTTCAGCATCTATATGAAATATTCTTTAAGATTGTATTTCACCATTCACGATGGCATATACAATAATCGAGCAAATTTTCATTGGCCAGCCGCCCACGAAAGCATCTATAGCCTTATTTTCGTCGGACCACGGCCGTCAGAGATAAGGAGCAGAAAGTTACCTTAATTTTCGTCGGAAACCGACGAAAGTTAGTTATTTTCGTCGGCCAAGAATGCGCTGACGAAAGTAACTGCTTGGAGGCCACAATTTTCGTCGGCCACGACGGCCGACAAGAAGTAATTAACTTTCGTCGGTTTTCGTCTAGCCCACGAAAGTTAATAAGGTTTATTTTCATCGGTTTTCGAATAGCCCACGAAAGTTAATAAGGTTTATTTTCGTCGGCTTATTCGGCCCACGAAAATAAATTAGGTTAATTTTCGTGGGTTTTTTTCATGGCCCACGAAAATTATTTTAGAGCAGGAAAAAAATAGCCCTTTAAACCTATTTTTCACACAGATTTAAACAAATATCATTCATAACAATTCATGCATATATATATATCATCCAATTCATCCACACATATATCATTCATTCAAATCCACTTCATTCATCCATATCATTCATTCAAATCCACATCATTCATTCATTCATCCATATCATTCATTCAAATCCACATCATTCATTCATCCATACACAAGCATTTCATACAACATATATCATTCATCGAGATTACATAATATGAGATTCATCCACACATAATCAATCTCATTTCACAGATTATTACCAAACATCTCAAGATTACATAACATGAGGGTCATTTGAGTTGTGGCGCCACTCATGAGCCAAATAGGTTTTGAACGAATTGAGATGGCCTCTCGGAATCCTAAAGATCAAAATTCACGATTAGTCAAAAAAATTGTGGGAAGTAACAAAACTAACCAAGAATATGACAAGTGACAAATTAACGAACATGCTCTCCAGGTGCTACTGGCTGTGGCGGCGGAGTTTGGTAAACCGGGCGATTTGTCCCCGATCCTTCGACACTGAAGAGACCAAATTTAGCTAGATTAGAGTAAGTTTCGCTAAATTGACCAAATTTAACTAGAATAGCCAAAGTTTAGCTACAATAGACTATGTTTAGCTAGATTGACCTAATTTAGCTAGAATAGACCAAGTTTAGCTATAATAGACTAAGTGCTGCTACAATAGAGTAAGTTTAGCTAGATTGACCAAATTTTAGTCGAATACATCAAGTTTAGCTAGACTTAGGCAAGTTTAGCTAGATTAGAGTAAGTTTATCTAGAATATACTAAGTTTAGCTACATTGACCAAATTTAGTCGAAAAGACTAAATCTAGCTAGATTGACCTAATTTAGCTAGAATATACTAAGTGTGGATAGAATATACTAAGTTTAGCTAGATTGACCATATATCGCTAGAAAAGACCAAGTTTAGCTAACTTTGAGCTGCAGGAGAAGGTGCCGGAGGATACATCCCCATTGTGGCGGTGGTGGCGCACGCCATGGTGGAAAGACAATGGTCTGGCCCTGATGCTAGAACATTGCCTGTAAATGCAATGTGTCAGTTTCATATATTGTTGCATGCTCGGAATGCTAACTGTTGAGGGCTCAGACTTACTTGAATAGCCACCTACTGCTGTGCCATGTAATTAGCATAGTATGCCTCCTACGACCTTTGATGTTCATCCCGCTGCCTTAGCTCCTCACGCAGCCTAGCAACCTCTACCTCCTGCTCTGAGGGGCGATGGCTACTAACCCCCGAGCTCTGAAGAAGACCCCTCTCGAGCTCGAGACCTCCTCGAGTCAATCACTCCGGTGAACATGGAGTTCCTTCAAAATACGTAAACACAAAGGCTTTAGAACTTCAATTTATTGCTCGCATTAACAAAGTTTGAGAAACTATGACATTTTACCGCCCATGGCCCTTTCCGCCTCGTAGCATGCACGCCACACCGTCAATACGCTTTTTCCGCCAATCGTAGCCTTCACCATGACGCTCGACCATTTCTCGCCCATATCTCTCCCGCAGTGGTTTAACCATATAACTTAGAGCTCGAAGTTGATGAGAACTCAATAAAATTGTGGATAACTCACGGTCGATCCGAGGCCACCGAGTGCACAAATGCCGGGTGTGATGGGTCTCGCCCCTTATGACCTCGCACATAAACTTCGATGTCACTCGGCTCAACACCACTTTGAGCTTCCTGTAACTAGGGGTTAGTGGCATACATATACTTGTGAATATGTTCTTGCAAATATTTGGTACGACCTGTCTTACCATGCGTTTAGCCATACGGATGTGTCCATCACCGCCATACGATGGCCTCCGCTCGCCTCTACATCTGTGCTTCCTTGACTTCGCGATCCATTCAGAGAAGGCCATCACGACAAAGAGCCCGTAAGCCTCGACGGTCTTCCATCCACGGAAGTGTGACTCGCACACATGTGTTAATACATCAAAACAATATTAACATCACAACCTAATGACCATGAACCCTAATATGCTTTACTCGCCCATATTGTTCTTCGGTCAAGTAAGTTTCAAGTGACGAAACTTGCCTGCTCGACGCCTCTATGCCCTTCAAGTACATATTTGTTGCTTGAATCCCGCATTGGAGAATGCATCCCTGACTACCTTCTTTGCATTGGCATGGAACACATTAGTCGCGTGGCCCAATTCGGCAGGATCAGCCAAATGGTAACGTTTCTGCAATGTCAAATTTAAGAATTGTTATTACAAAATTATAGAACTCAACAATTTCATGACTCAAAATCATTCAGGATGCAACATATTCTCTGTTTCATCACACTTATGTAGTAGTAAAAGTTAGAAGAAACTTCCGACACAAACATATAAGCTGACAATCTTGCACTAGATCAGTATTATCCCAACAAGGAACCATAACTGTTGCGGTCAGTGTCAGAATTTGAACCACTTTGACTGCTGCGGTCTGCATTGGAATACTAAATCAGTAACAGATTATAGCCTTTCAAGTTCAGACTTTCATTTGATCTGGTCATGCTTCTGTCCTATAAGGGGTCCTAGTTACCACCAGATCAGGTCATTCAAAATGCTAAGGCCTGCTCATATTAACATCCAACAAAAATACAATGGCAACCACATAGTACCAGTTAGGGGTGGATATCGAGCTGACTCGACTCGGTAGACTCGGTAAGGTAACGAGTCAGCTCAAACTCGACTCGTTATCTTAACGAGCTAGAAGTTCAACTCGACTCGACTCGTTATAAACTCGAGTTGGCTCGAACTCGACTCGTTAAGCTCGTTAGTAATGTGAGCAAGAGAGCATACATATTTGATTCATGTAGCTCGATTAACTCGTTAGCTCGCTCGATTAACTCGTTAGGGGATTTAGGGATTTAGTCATTTAGGGGATTTAGGGTTTTTTTCCATGTAGCTCGATTAACTCGTTAGCTCGCTCGATAACTCGTTAGCTCAGCTCGTTTAACTCGATTTTTTAACGAGTTCAAAACCCAGCTCGTCTCGACTCGTTAAGAAATGAGTTCGAGCCGAGTCGAGTTTTCGAGTACTCGTTTAACTCGCGAGTTTCGAGTTTTTTTTCCACCCCTAGTACCAGTGCTAGCATGGTACCATGTTTAGTGCCGAATATGTGATTAAAGTGCTGCTTACTGTGGTTCATGTACTTTCTAACATAATGATATGTTCATGTACTTTCTAACATAATGATAGTTCGATTGTTTTCAATATTTACTTTAAGCACATCCCTAATTCTTTGGAAAAAAACTTTAAACTGGTACAATTTTCTGATATGCTGATCAAATTCTTCCAACACCAAATACAGAAATATGTCATCATAAGAAATGCAAAGCCTAGTGAGGTTTTAAGTTACTTAAATAGAAAGGAATTTCGAAATCTTAATGACTGTTATAACGTGTACCTTTTTCTGTTGTGGAATATTAGCTTAAAATAGTTGTTTTTGTATCAGGATAATTAGACATTCTGCAGTTTTATCTTGTCACATCAGAATACAGTAGCACGGATAAGCAAGTCAAAACACTACTTTGAAGCCCCAGATCAAGCAAGATAGGCCAGAGCACATACACAAATTCTGTCACATTAAAAGAGGACTATAATCTGTATACATAATAATGTCTTCCGTTGCATTTCTTTTGCAATAACAACGTCTAATGTTGAACTAGCATGCAAAGTTCTAATGTTGCACTTGCACTAGACAATTCATGGTACAAATCGTCCATAAAGTATCACACATTTCATGGCATCACAATTGTTATTACAAAATTGCTAGTAAATACAAATCCAAATAGGGTTATAGAGAATCTTACCGAAGTCATTCCACACGCTGCCCCGAGCATTTACATAGTTCACATCAGAGATAGCTTGTAATGCTTCCAACTTGTGGTGAATGCGCCACTAGCCTCGTTAATCACCATTCCCGGGTAGTGCAAACAGCAGAGGTTACCCAAGACGGCGTTAACACGCCTATGGTGTCCTCTGCCGTCGAAACCCCTGTCATCCCATGAGCTGCAAGAAACACAAACTCTATAGATCTAGTTCTAAAGTAAACAACATAAAATAAACATAAATAAATGTTCTCACCTATCGCTAACCGGTGCGATCACAATCTTGTCCTCTCGGCGGCACCGGAGGAGGGCGACAAGATGGCTCCTCCTAGTCCGCCTCCACACACGCTAGAACCTTGGCTGAATCCTCCTGGTCCTCCTCATCCTCCTCGGCCGCATCTTCATCCACCGTGCTCCTCATCCTCCTCGGCGATCTTCATCCACAGTGCTCCTCATCCTCGCCGGCCAGATCTCAAGATCTGCACCGCCCACGTCTTCCTCCGACGCCAGGTCATCCTGTGAAATTATATAAGAGATAAGTACATATGAAATGCTAGGTACATATAAGAGATTAGTAGATATGAAATGCTAGGTACCTCGGTTCTTTGAAGTGCGACGGTCGTCCTCGCAACTCGCCGCACGTGTCTCAACAAGTCCTAGCATCTTTGGCTTCAAGCATCGCTCGAAAAGAGACTCCTCGCCGCCGACGACTGTAGCATCTTGCTCGCAACATTGAGGAAGCCCTTCGCCGTTTGCTTGACCTTGCGCGACATCCTGCTCAAGAAACAAGTACAAGGTAGTAATACATGAACATAATAATAAATGGACAATATAATAGCTGAACAAAATAAGAACTATAAATTAATGTTTACTTGTCAAAATTCATCAAGATCACGATCAAGTAGTCTCCTTTACATAAAGATTGCCACGTAATTTTTTTTCTTCATTCATTTGTCATTTTCGTTTCTCAGAACAATTACATCGCCACGGTCTCCAACTAAGGAATCGAGTCTGAACCGGGCTCAATAACAAAAGAGCTTGGCAATTCTTCATCTTGGTAAACCTCATCAACCTCCTCGCCTCCGGTGACTATCACGATAACCAAAGATCACCAGAGTATATAACCGCTCACGGGATTCGCTTTGTATACTACCCACCAAGCACCAAATTTTGTGCATGGATATGGCATATAATAGACCCGCTCAACTTGGTGTGCAAGGATAAAATTGTCGAGCCCTTAAGCCTATCGTTGTGTTTCACTTCCACCATGCCATACTGGTTTTGTCGAGTCCCTTTATTGTTATCGAACCATTCACAATCAAAGAAGACTACTTTAAGTTTCTTGTCCCCTGCAAAACTAAACTTGAGGATTGTCGGGGACTGGAGGATTTCTGATAGGTCAACGCAGGGTCAACAGGGTATCCGGCCCTGGGCAATTCGGCAAAGGTCTCCAACCACGACCTGGTCCGCGCGGCCTCACACGACCTAGAGCCTGTCTCGGTCGGGGTCTGCCTCAGCACCCTCCTCAGGCTCGAGGTCATGAGGTTAGCTCTTGGTCGGGCGGTTTTCGTGTCAGGACGTGGGACGTGCATTTATCCGGCGGTTACCAAGACCTGAGTAAAGGCGTCAGGGAAGGAGTGGGCGATATTTCCGGAGCGGTTACAACCCACCTTCAATGCGCACGAAGCCACTCTCCCGGGAATCTCTCCCGATTGCAGGTGCAACATTCGAGGGTATTTAAAGCTCCGCAAAGCGCAAGCACTGAGACACTAACACACCAAGAGTAGCCATACACACATAGCGCTCAAGCTCGAGTAGAAGACCCTCAGACTCACATTAGTGAATTCCTCTGTCCTTAGAGAAGGGCGACGAGCTATTACCCTCACGGGGCTCGAACCAGTATAGTTTCCTGTCTCCTACTCGTTGACGCCTCACCCGACCTTCGTCTACGCTATTGCTGTCCGAAGCACTTTTCGGGTCCCTCATACGTTCTAAACCCCTCCACATTTCTGCGGTCAGGCGATCCCGATCGTCGACAACTGGCGCCCACCGTGGGGCCCGAAAGCTTCGTTCAAACCGAAGTAATCTCAGCTTTTCAAGGTATGGCGTCTTCTGCAGCAGTGCATTCCGCGAGCTCGGACCCGAATGCGGCCCTCGAGCATGGGAGTTCCGCATCCCTGTTCTCCCCCTCTCCGCCGCTGCATAACCGCTTCGTTCTCATGGCCGCTAGCCATGATGAGAACTTGGAGGAGGGGGAGCGCAGCCCGAAGACCCCGGAAGATGCTCGCCGGATGGCTCGGGTTGCCATCAACCAGGCCATAACCGCTCTCCGGCGAGAGGAGCTTGAGAAGATTGGAACGTCCTCGGGACGTTCCAGGCTCCCCCACTCGGGCGAGCGCCTCCGGGCGATTGATCCCACGCGTCCTGCATCGGGTTTCTTTGGCTGGGCTCTTGCAGATGAGCTCGATAAGGCCGTGACTGAGGCTGTGCCGTCACAGCACCAAGGCCTTCCTGCTGGGTCCCGGTCGTTAAGGAGCGATGATGGCTCCTCTCGCGAGCGCCAACACCTCCGCCGGTCTCCTGCGCACCGGCAGTCTCGAGGTCTGTCTCGTACGCCACCTCGCCATCGTTCCCCGAGCGCGACTCCAGACGGGGAGCGGCGACGGTCGGTGTACAGTGACCCCCACTCCAGCAGCAGCACGTCAGGCCTTTCACCCGATGTCCCTCCGAGGCGTCGGCGTGTCCATGAGCGCTTACGGTACCTCTCGGGCGATACTCGGGCCCACCGCCGCGGCCGCCGAGGTCATGGAGAGGGGCGCCAAAGTGACCGTGAATCCAGCTCCAAAGAAGCGAAAGCACCTTCAGCAGCGCGCGTCGCCCCAAAGATACAACGCGGCGACTCGATGACCTTCGGCGGGTGCGGTGGCCAGCCCGCTTCAAGCCTGCGTTGATCGAGCGGTTCAATGGGACGAAGAACCCTGACGAGTTCCTCTCGATCTACACCACTGCCACGTAGCCGCGGGAGGCGACGAGTACGTGATGGCCAACTACCTCCCAACTGTCTTGGACGGTGCAGCCCGCACCTGGCTCTTCAACCAGAAACAAGGTACTTTTCGCTCGTGGCGCCAAATCCAGAGCGCCCTCCGCTCAAATTTCCAGAGCTGCTTCGAGTGGCCCGGTAGGGAAAAGGACTTGGATCGGGTGATCCAGGGAAAAAATGAACCCCTCCGCAACTTCGTGCGACGGTTCATCCGCACTAGGAATCTGATCCCTAGTGTGTCGGACGAGGCCGTGATCAAGGCCTTCAAGTTCAGCGTGCGCGACCGACGCCTCACCGAGGATCTAGAGATCACAGTGAGGCTCACGGTCGGCAAGCTCTTCCGCATGGCGGAGCGCTACGCGGACGCGGATGAGGCGGTTCGCTGGAAGCATGATTACGACCAAGGTAAGCTTGGCGTCAATGCGGGCGAGGCTGGACCCTCCGGCGTCAAGAATACCGACCAAGGCTTGGCCGCCAAGAAGCGGAAGAGAGACCGCAAACATGATGGTGGTCGGCCTCAAGTAACCGTTACGGCGGACGGTCGCCGTGAAGTTATGGAAGTACGGGACCCGGCCCAGGAGGGGCCGCGTCCTCAGCAGAACCGGCCACGACCCCAGCAGGCACAGCGCTGATCTCGGCAGGACGACCGCCGGTCCAGGTCGCGGTAAGCCGACGGCTGCACTCAAGGCTCTGAGGAGCGGTCTCGGTTCGATGAAGGCAAATTTTGCCTGTTTCACAAGACTTCGGGCCACGACCTGCGGGGCTGCAGAGCCTGGCAGGCTAAGCTCGAGGCCTTCTACGATGGGCGTGGAGAGATGCCCATGCTCCCGAAGGAAGGGGATGAGCCTGAGAGGGTAAATGCCACAGAAGACCAGGCTGATCTCGACCTGGACTTTCAACAAGGCAACTGCCGGATTGACGTCATCTTTGGCGGCTCCTCGGCGTATCGATCCCAGCGCGAGGTCAAGGATGCCACACGCACGGTCTACCAGGCCACCGCCGGAAAGCCCTCAGACCAGCCCTGCAAGTGGACCGGGGTGACTATCACCTTCACATCGGAGGATGCCCCCCAAGGTATGTCGAAGGACCTCAAGACGGCCTTGGTCGTGACCCCGACCATCAGCAACACCACGGTCGGGCGGGTCATGGTCGATGGTGGCAGCTCCCTTAACCTGCTGCTAGCTAGCGCGCTCGACCGGATGCAGATTCCCCGGTCGAAGGTCAGGAACATCGCAATTCCATTCTTCGGGATCGTACCTGGGAGCTCGACCACTCCTCTAGGGCAGGTGGTTCTGCCCGTCACCTTCGGCACTTCGGATAACTTCCGCACCGAGCTGATTACCTTCGATGTGGTCGAGGGTGACCTCCCCTACAACGCCATCTTGGGGCGCCCCGCCATGGTGAAGTTCATGGCGGCCAACCACTACGGTCACCGATGCATGAAGCTTTCGGGGCCCAGTGGCGTCATCACTGTGCGCGGTGACCTCAAGGCGGCGCACGACTGTGAGACTCAAGCTCTGGCCCTCGCTGGCATGCTACCACATCGAGGCCCGGAGGCGACGGAGAAGAATGCCCGCCAGAAGGCGGCGATCCAACCTAGCGGGGCTACGAAGGCAGTGCCGCTCGTGGAGAGCGACCCGACTAGGTGCATTCACATCTCGGCTGGGCTCAGTTCCAAATAGGAACTCGAGCTCATCACCTTCCTCCGCGCCAATAAAGGTATATTCGCTTGGGAACCGGCGGACATGCCTAGCGTTCCGAGGGAGGTGGTCGAGCACAAGCTGCAGGTGCGACCTGATTGCCGGCCTGTGCGCCAGAAGCTGCGGGGTTTCTCACTGGAGAAGGTTGCCATCATTAGAGAAAACCTGGACAAGCTCCTGAAGGCCGGGTTTATTCGCGAGAACGACTACTCCGAGTGGCTGGCTAATCCAGTCATCGTCCAGAAGAAGGGCGGAAAGTGGAGGATGTGCGTGGACCACACGGGGTTGAACTCGGCATGCCCGGCGACAACTTCCGCTCTGCAAGATCGACGGATCGTCGACTCCACTTCGAACGCCAGGATGTTGAGCTTCCTGGATGCCTACTCGGGGTACCACCAGATCAAGCTGGCGGTTGAAGATGAGAGCAAGACCTCATTCATCACGCCGTTCGGGACCTTCTGCTACACGACCATGTCGTTTGGTCTCCGCAACGCCGGTGTGACCTTCCAGCGTCTGATGACCAAGATGTTTGATCCCCAGATCGGCCGCAATCTCGAGGTCTACGTGGACGACATCATCGTCAAGAGCTCTTCCGAGAGCGACCACGTACAAGATCTTGGTGAAACCTTCGCCAACCTGAACAAGCACAGTATCAAGCTCAACCCGGAGAAGTGCGTGTTTGGTGCTGCTTCAGGGAAGGTGCTTGGCTTCATGATCGGGGGCTCCGGGGTAGGCCCAAATCTAGAGAAGATCGAGGCGATCGAGAGGATGGCTCCCCCGACCTCGGTGAAATAGGTGCAATGCCTCACCGACCGTATGGCTGCCCTTAGTCGATTCATTTCAAGGCTTGGCGAGCGTGGATTGCCGTTCTTCAGGGCCTTGCGCAAGCAAGGTAGCTTCGAGTGGACTCCCGAAGAGCAGCGGTCGTTTGACGATCTGAAGGCGTACCTTTCAAGTCCGCCCTTGCTTACCACTCCTTGATCGGGAAAGCATTTCTTTGCTCTACCTAGCGACCACCGCCAGGTGTCGATCTTGTCTTGGTGGCCGAGCGGGACGCGCGGAAGCACTCAATTTATTACGTTAGCGAGGTCCTGCATGGCCCCAAGGAGTGCTACCCGCAGATCCAGAAGCTTCTGTACGCTCTTCTCATGGCTTCACGCAAACTCCGGCACTACTTCCAGGCGCACTCAGTAGTCGTCCCGAGCAGCTTTCCGCTCGGGGACATACTAAGGAATCCGGGGGCTGAAGGTCGCATTGCCAAGTGGGCCATGGAGCTGGCGGCGTTCGACATACGGGTCGTGGCACGCACGGCTATCAAGTCACAGGTGCTCGCCGACTTCGTGGTCGAGCAAACATCACCTCCCGCCCTTGAGCCCGAGGTCGAGGAGGAGAAGCCCTGGATCATGTATTTCGATGGCTCGAGGTCTTTCAAGCACTCGGGGGCTGGGATTCTCATCCTTACTCCGTGTGGCGATCGACTGAGGTATGTGGTTCATTTTGGGTTTCCAGCGACTAACAACGTTGCAGAGTACGAGGCTCTCTTGGCAGGCCTACGGGCCTGTAAGGCCCTGGGCGTGCGCCGGTTGATTGTACGGGGTGACTCTCAGCTCGTCGTCAATCAGTACAACAAGGAGTATCAGTGCTCGGAAGACTCAATGGCTAGGTACCTCGCTGAGGCACGCAAGATGGAGAAGTGGTTTCGGAACCTGGAAATCACGCATGTCGCACGGAAGGACAACTCCGACGCTAATTTCCTCTCCAAGCTCGGGTCGTCCGACGATGAAGTCCCTCCTGACGTGATCCTAGAAACCCTGGCGTCTCCTTCTGTCTCCGATCGAGAGGCTTCGGTCGCCTTCATTGAGGGTGTCCCCTCGTGGGCCGAGCCAATCCATCGTTTCCTGGCAACGGGTGAGCTCCCGGCCGAGCCAGCAGAAAGGAGCAGGATCAAGCGCCGGGCTAGCTCGTACAGACTCGTGGATGGCAAGCTATATCGTCGGAACTATTCCGGCATCCTGACCAAGTGTGTCACCTCAGAAGAGGGTAAGTACCTACTACGTGACATTCATTCAGGCCTATGCGGGGCACACTCTTCTTTCAGGACCATGGTCGGGAAGGCTTTCCGTTTGGGGTTCTACTAGCCCACGGCGCTGTAGGACGCGCGCACCATTGTCCGTACCTATCGTGCTTGCCAGTTTCATTCTCAGAAGTCGCATCAGCCCGCCTATGCGCTCCAGACCATCCCGCTCGCATGGCCTTTCTCGACCTGGGGGCTGGACATCCTCGGTCCTTTCCCGCAAGCGGCCGGAGGGAAGAAGTTCCTGTTTGTCGCCATCGATACCTTCACCAAATGGGTCGAGGCCGAGCCCGTCTCGACCATCACGGCTCGTGCGGCGGTCAAGTTCTTCCGCCTGTTCGCGACCACCAGGTATGGAGTTCCATGCAGAATCATTACTGACAATGGAACTCAGTTTACCAGTGAGTTGTTCCAGGAATACTGCGAAGGCATAGGCACCAAAGTATGCTATGCTTCGGTCGCCCATCCGCAGAGCAATGGAGCAGTGGAGCACGCCAACAGACAAATTATTCAAGGCGTGAAAAAGCGAGTATCAGATGAGCTCGAACGATTCGGTTAGACCTGGGTGGACGAGCTTCCCACCGTCCTATGGTCTATTCGTACCCACGACCGGTAGAGACAGCAACAGGTCCACACCCTTTCGCTCAGATTTGATCTTGCCGCCCCGCCTCCCGAGGTCACTGGCTGGCTCCGCCAGGGTTAGCTTGGTCGATCAGATCGACTTCGAGCAAGAGCGGTCTCTTGACCTTACCATGGTGGAAGAAGTAAGATGCCGTGCACTGCTACGATCGGCGCAGTATCTGCAAGCTCTTCGCATACATGCATCCCGATCGGTACGACCTAGAGAGCTCCTTGTTGGGGACTTAGCCCTGAGACGGATTTAGGCACCGTCCAACACCAACAAGTTATCCCCACGGTGGGAGGGCCCCTATAAAGTCGTTTCGACAGATCGCACGGGGGCTTACCGGCTAGCGATGCCCGATGGCAGAGAGCTCTCTAGCTCATGGAATATTGACCAGCTTCACAAATTCTATGTGTAATCTTTTTCCCTTAAATTTTAATAAAGCTCTTGTTCAATTGTCATTATTTGTCTTCGCGCCCTTTTTATTTTTTCTATGTTTTGTGTTGGCTCGAGCTCGGCACTCTACGCCCGACCTGCTGAACAGCGTGCTCGCCCTTGGCCTAGGTTTCGGGAGCTCACTCTTCACCCCCAATGGTCGAGTTACGTGTCTTGGACTATGCTGGGCCTATATCTTGTGCCCAAGGCCAGCGTCGCTCGACCTTGAACCCAACGGGGGCTTGGTGAAATTCACCACGACCAAGAGACCTACGAATGGGTGCGCTTGCGCTTGACCTTGATGTCGGGGGCTTACCTTTCACCCCCAGTGGGCGAGTTACGTGTAAGCCGAAGCTCTTTGCAACAATACTCCCCCTGCGCGCGGGTTCAGGCTAAGCTTCTGGCCAGGTCTAGCGGACGGCATGCAAAACGTTGCCATTGCCTGAGCTTAACTATTAGTCCTAAGTTTGTTATCGTGCAATCATGCTATATTCTCTATGGCTTCTTTTCAACCTTGCAGGTCTTGGTCTTTGCCGGACTATTATCTTGAGCCCAAGGTCGGCGTTGCTCGACTGTGAGCCCAACGGGGGCTGGGCGTGGTATACTACGACCAGTAAGGCTAAATGCATGATCGGGAAAGGTTGCTTGGTTGAAAAATGACAAAGCAAACTGAGACGTTCAATTATCTAAGTCAAAAACAACCATTCCATCAAACTATTTACTCACAAGTCTTGCAGGACATCTGCCCTATCTATAGGTTTGTTCACAGATCAGCCATCTTGCGTGCAAGTTTTTCCTGCTCAAGTTCGGCTACCTTGGTCCTCAAGGACGAAAGCTCTCCCTGGAGCCAGATGGCTTCGCTCGAGGCATCGACAGCACGGCGGCGCTCCTCTTGAAGCTGGGCCATGGCGCTCTTGGCCGCCTTGCTTGCCCGACCCAGCTTCTCCTCGAGCTCCGTCACCTTGGCCTCGAGCTCGGGGGAGGCCCTAGATGGGGCGGCTGTCTGGCCTGTGGCGGTCTTGTTCTGCTCTTCGGCCTTTGCTCGTTCAGCCTCAAGCGCCCTGGCCGACCTCGCACGCTCGTCTTCGATGGCCTTGTACGCGTGGTCCCGTTCCGCGTTAACGGCCCGCTCCAGCTCGGCTTTGTGCGTGGCCTCGAGCGTCTTCACCACTCCGCGGAGGCTGATGATCTCCTGAGCATCTTCTGCCGACTTTTGGGTGATCTCCTCTCGCTTGGCTTGCAGGTCTTCCACCAGCTTATTGCAATCCGACAATGCGCCCTCCATTAGATCGAGCACGGCTCTTAGCCCATCGGAGTGTGCTTGGAGGATTTGCAGCCCTTGGGAGATGGAACCGACACCCTGTGAAGTTCGAAGGATCAGCGCGGTATGCCCCAGAGGTATGATAAACGAAGACCAAAGGAAAGAACGACGAAACTCGAGCTAAGGGAAAACTGGTGTACCCGGGCAAGGCGAGCTTCGAAGGCTGTACGAGAGTACGCGGAGGAGCTACTGCCAGACGTCCCCGGAATGGTGCCACCTGCAGCCACCATTGGGTCTTCGGGGATGCGATGTTCGGGCGCTTCCTCACGAACGCTTGGATCTTGAGCCTTCTCCTCGGCGGGGGTCGGCTCGCGCCCATGCCCAGCGCCGGCGGCGGCTCCGTCTCCCGCAGTTGGAGGATCTCTAGCCTCCTCATCGGTGGTGGTCCTGGCTGGGTTCGCGGCTAGGACCTCGGTGTCTGCTGCGTTCGGAGCATCTTCAGCACCAGTGGCTTGCGAAGTCACAGTCGGTACGGCCGGGGCGGTCTCAACGATCGTGGCAGTGTCGCTTCAGCGCCATCCTCTTCGGTGGCCTCAGGCGGGTCGATGTCCTCATCGGCATTCACCTCGCCGGTGCCGTAGTCCTCGCTGGTCGCGGGGAGGAGCTCCTCCTCGTCCAGATCGTCGAGTCCTTGGTCGAAATCCCCAATTGGATGCGGGCTCGGCGAGGCCGGTGGAGCGCGCCTCTGGCTCGAGGGCCGGCGGGGCGCCAGCACGTAATCATCCCCTTCCTCCTCGGACTCAGACTCGCCCTGGACAACAGCCATCGTCAATTCGGGCGCACGTTGAGCTCGAGCGCTCAAGGTCTGCGATTAAGAGCGGTTTCTAAGCTAAGAAGATGAGGGAGGATTCGAAAGCAAAGAGCCCGGTTGATGTACCTGAGTCGGCAGCCTCCACGTCGCAGGGGGCTAGCGGGGCCCCCGGTGCCCTGTGGGGAGGGTGGTGTCCCTTCCTCAGGTTCTGGTCCTCGGGGCCGGTGCTGGATCCTGGGCCTCGGTCGAAGTCCTGGCCGCCTCCGCTGTGCTCTGTTGCTGCAGGAAAGGTTCCAGGTCAAAGGTTGAAGGAATGCGAGCGAGGGGCTCGAGGGGCTCGTCCAAGGGCACTTACCGTTGTGCGGTCGCCCCATTCGACGTGAGCCTTCTTCAGGCTTCTTCCACTCGCCCCGTCCGGGGCCGGCCTTTTGCTCGCCTTCTTGCCCTTGCCCGCCCCGGGCAAGGGCAGCATCTTTCTCGCCGTCTCCAAAAGCTCGAGTTTGTCCTTTGGAAGCATCGAAGGTTCAAGGAGGGATCCAGGCAAGCAAGATCGGGAAAGCTCGGTCTAGAATGGCCTACCTCAGCTTTGCGGCGCAACATGTTCCTCGGCACAGGCTCGTCGAGGGTGTAGTCGTGCGCGGCCTTCCCAAACATCTCATTCTTTCGGGCGGTGATCCAAGACTCCTTTGGCACTGCTAAAAAGACCTGTTCATTAAAAGGAACTAGGGTTCAAATCCGAAGCAAAATTTTGAGGAAATGCAACTCACCAGTCATCCCTTTGCGGGTCATGTCGTCACGACCTTGGATCTCGTAGAAGGGGTGCTCCCTCCTTCGCAGGGGGAACACTCGGTTTCTCAGAAAGTCGTTGGCGATGGCTTGACCAGTGAGGCCCTGCGTGGCGCAGATATGGATGGCCGCGATGGCCTCCTGGTCGTCCTCCAGGTCGCCCGGCTCCGGGGTCTGCTTCTTCCCGCTAAGGGGGGTGCCGTCGAATTCCAGCGCACCACCCTCGCCGCGCTTCAGGTAAAACCATCGCTCGGCCCACGGGCCATGGGAGTCGCGGGGGCGCATTTGGGGGAAGGACCACGGGATTCCCGTTCGAAGCCGAAAGTAAAGGCATCCGACCACGGGGTCCTTCCCGGTGCGGTAAAGGGAAAAGAAGCGGAAGAAAAGGGAGAGGGTAGGAAGGATTCCAAGAAACCCTTCGCACAGATGAGAGAAAATGGAGAGTACGAGAATGGAATTGGGTACCAGGTTGATCAACTCGATCTCGCATGCGGCAAGAACGATTGCAAGGAAGTCGCTCTCCGGTGTCCGCAGGCTGAAGAGCATATAGTGTTCCATGCTGACAAGCTCGTCGTCCCGTGGCTATGGCTCGGTCTCCCCGTCTGGCAGCCGCCATGTCCACGGGTCCAGCAGTCCCAGGTTCTCAAGCTCTCGCATTCTTGCTGCAGTCAAGGAACTCTTCCCGAGCTTGGCCATGTCGGTTGAAGGGAAGTTTGGTCGAAGGAGGAAGAAGGGTTCGAGCAAGGGAGCAATGGCTGCGAAGAGACTGGAAGTTCAAGGGAGTGGCAGCGGACTCGAGTCTTATAAACCTGGAGGTGCGGCAGACCGGCAGATTGGGGCACATCGAAGGACGCGCCGGACAGGTGATGCGACAGGAGCAATTTAAGAATGGGCGGCAGAATTGAGGCGGTGCAAGCGGTTCTGCTGTCTAGCCGTACCAGGGTTTCGGAGATCAAGAGGCGCCAGGTGTCACTCCATTGAGGCCTGGCGTTAGGTTTCCGTTCGACCTCGACCTCAGGATTAAGGCTCTTAGAAATCAGTCCCGCCTCTGTGGAGACTCAAGGTCGGCCCGCGTTCCAGCCACGACCTTGAGCCTCGGGGGCTGGCTGTCGGGGACTGGAGGATTTCTGATTGGTCAACGCAGGGTCAACAGGGTATCCGGCCCGGGGCAATTCGGCAAAGGTCTCTAACCACGACCTGGTCCGCGTGGCCTCGCACGACCTAGAGCCTGTCTCGGTCGGGGTCTACCTCAGCACCCTCCTCAGGCTCGAGGTCATGAGGTTAGCTCTTGGTCGGGCGGTTTTCGTGTCAGGACGTGGGACGTGCATTTATCCGGCGGGTTACCAAGACCTGAGTAAAGGCATCAAGGAAGGAGTGGGCGATATTTCCGGAGTGGTTACAACCCACCTTCAATGCGCACGAAGCCACTCTCCCGGGAATCTCTCCTGACCATTGCAGGCAACATTCGGGGGTATTTAAGGCTCCGCAAGGCACAAGTATAGGACACGAACACACCAGTAGTAGCCATACACACATAGCGCTCAAGCTCGAGCTGTAAAGACCCTCTGTACTCACAGTTAGTGAATTCCTCTGTCCTCAGAGAAGACTGGACGTAGAGCTATTACCCTCACGGGGGCTCGAATCAGTATAGTTTCCTGTCTCCTACTCGTTGACACCTCACCCGACCTTCGTCTACGCTATTGCTGTCCGAAGCACTTTCCGGGTCCCTCATATGTTCTAAACCCCTCCACATTTCTGCGGTCAGGCGATCCCGATCGTCGACAAGGATGTTTTGAATGATTCCATAATAATTAGTTTCCCGCCCTTGTGCATCAATTGCCCTAGTCACAACTCCAGTATTAGTTGTGGATGTAAGAGGAAGACACCTTCACAGTTGGTGAGCAGACGCGGAACCCATTGACATCGTGAACGCCATAGCTTTTAATAGCCACCCTTAGTAAGATAGTCGACGCAAGTCTGATGGACGTTTGCGTCTTTCACGCGACCGCATTATAAGGACATGACATTATAAGGATATATACTATTGAAATGTAACATAATAGAATAACATATCACGAGAAGATTGTACATGATCTCGAACCAAGTGATGAAATTTGGCCCTTCATTTATTCCATCCCGTCGCATCGTATTTAGTTGCTTGCTCGTGAGGTTCTTTGCCTAGAAGTCCGATTTTGCTTATCGAACTCATTGTACGAGAACGTAAATGAATTAGATCTATAGCAGCATGAACAAAGAGATAATTACACAGACAACACTTACGTGAAATACTGTTCCATCTCATCCATATTGGTGTACATGTAGAGCAAAGTAGCCTTCCGTTCTTCCTGAGTATAATAGTAGGCCGTGCAGCCACCGATAGTTGTGCCCCTCCATTGAAACAGTTTGAGGCCACTGCAAGGTGGTTTTTCATCGACATTGTACCGCATCGTAGGAGCATTGACATTGTGTTCCTCTGCAAAATATACACTCGAGAAGTATGCTATCTCCTTAATTGAAAATGCTTCCGCGATGCACCCTTCAACTCTTGCCTTGTTGCCAACCATAGCTCTAAGCTTCTTGAGGGCCCTTTCAATGTAATACATCCACCTATATTGCACAGGGCCACCTACCTTAACTTCATATGGAAGATGAACAAGGAGATGTTGCATTGGATTGAAGAACCCTGGAGGGAATATTTTTTTCCATCTTACATATAAGCACCGGTATCTCTTTCTCCAACATCTCCATCATCTCCTTCGTGATTTCTTTAGCACAGAGTTGTCTATAGAAATAACTTAGCTCGATTACCACCTTCCACACATCATCATTAAGGTACCCATGAAACATTACAGTGCAGAGTCTTTCCATGATTATGTGGTAATCATGGCTCTTCAACCCATTTAGCTTCCCTATCTTCACATTCACACCCTTCTCAAGCCCTTGGCGTAACCATCGGGGAATTTCAGTTTTTTCATCCACCTCAGCACTTCTTTCTTGTCTTTAGGTTTAAGACAAAATGGAGCGCGTGGCTTACTACCACTTTCGGTGAGCTCAAGGGTTGGACGGTTACAAAACTCTGCTAAGTCTCTTCGGGCCTTTAGGTTGTCTTTTGTTTTGTCCGTCATATCCATGCACGTGCTTATGATGCTTTCAGAAACATTACGTTCCTAGTGCATGACGTCAATGTTGTGCATCAGAATCAACGCCTTGGCATAGGGAGCTCCCATATTCGAGATATGTGAGTCGGTTGTGCTCCACTCCAAAACCTTCGAACCCGCTCAGCATCGCTTTTGGGACGGTTTACTCAGCTTATCAGCAATTTCTAGCCCGCTTAGACGCTTCGGCGGTCCCTTTGTGACAATGGTGTTCTTCCTAAAAGCGTTCTTCTGCCGTCTAAAGATGTGTCTCTGGGGCAAGAAACATCTATGGCAATCGAAGTAGCTGATCTTTCCACCAAAAGCTAGGCGGAAACAATCTGTGTCCGAACCACAGATCGGACAGGTCAAATTTCCATAGCAGCTCCATCCAGCAAAAATACCATAGGCCATGAAATCATGAACGGACCACAAATACACAACTCGAAGGTTGAATTTCTTCTTCTTGTAAGAGTCGTACGCTTCAACTCCCGTCCACAGCTGTTTCAACTCTTCGATTAAGGGTTCCAGCATCACATTGAGGCGTGTCCCAGGATGTTGCGGGCCAGGTATGATAAGGCATAAGAACATAAACTCATATTTCATGCAAAGAGCTGGTGGAAGGTTATACGGAACAGCAAAGACGGGCCAACATGAGTAGGAGGCGCGGATTGGCGAAGGTGTGAAGCCATCCGTCGCCAACCCAATGCGAACATTTCTCGATCATGGCGAAGTCTGCGTCAAAGCTGTCGAGCCCTCCATGCCTCACCATCGACGGTGCACCATCACTCCGTCGTTCTCACGTACACCTTCCTTGTGCCACCTCATGTGCCTAGCGGTTCTCTTTGAGAGAAACAGCCGTTTGACCCGCGGTGTAATCGGCATGTAACGAAGTTGCTTATGTGCAACATCAGTCATCACCTTTGCACCGTCTTCATTTACGACCTCGACGTACCTCGGTTTGCCACACTTTAAGCACTTCTTCTCATTCTTATGCCCTTTCCAGAAAAGCATGCAATTGTCTTTGCACACATCAATCTTCTCATATTTCATACCGAGAGTAGAAACCAATCTCTTGGCATGGTACATGTCTTTGGGCATGTTATGAGGCTTCGGAAGCACATCACTGATCAAGTTGGAGAGCTCGTTGTAACAATTATTCGAGAAGGCAAACTTTGACTTAATGGCCATAAGCCGTGCCACAAAATCTAGGAGGGTCACTTCTGTTAGTTCGTGCAACGGCTCTTCCGAAGCTTTGAGGGCCTCGAAGAACCTTTTAACCTCTGGTGTAGGCGGATCCTCGGAATGTAGTTCGAACTCCGGCCGTATAGCTTCAAGCATCTCATCCATCCTATCATCGCCCGCCCTATCATCATCTACCTCTTCTACTTCAGCTTGAGAGAATGACTCGCCGTGGTGCACCCACAGCTCATAGCTTGGCATGAAACCGAGCCGACAAAGGTCTAGCGTCACCTTTGTCTTGTCATGTTTGGACAAATTTTGGCACTTGCCGCATGGGCACCTCACCTTATCGGTACTAGACAAAGAGAACGCACGGTTCACAAAAGCCGTAGTCTTGGCCACCCACTCATCCGAGTGAGCCCCACTCTTATCCCAACCATCATACATCCATCGCCGATCGTCACCCAGGCTATAGATTAAAGCAAGTGTAAAGAACATGTGTCAGGGCAGTCCCAACCCTCCATCTCAGCTGGTGTCCATAGAATTAATGACGCTGCCAACTAAGCAAAAATCTGATGTGGCATAGGAATTAAGGAAGGAAGAGAAGGAAAAACAAAGAAACCATGTCTCATGTAAGAAACTGGGTCGGTGCGGGTACCAAGACACAAGAAACTAGCAAAATCGGGGTTGGATGTTTCTGCACACTAACCAAGCTGTGTTTGTGGTGCATGCATTGGTTTATTGCTCTCTCTCTCCTCTAGACACTGCTCAAGGAAACTATGGGTTGGGAAACTACGCATTGGTTTCATTGTTCTCTCTCTCCTTTAGACACTGCTCATAGAAACCATAGGTTGGAACTGCCCTCATGGGATTTAAAGCGTGGAACAGTTGGCTAAAGCAACTGTCAATATCTTTAAAATATTTAAATTAGATATGTAAAAATGGTATGGCTAAAGCAACTGCCTTATAAAAATAAACGGAGGGAGTATATAGGGCTGAAACGTGCATTTGCTTGGCGTGTACATGCATTGACCTTTGGCAATAAATCGTAATAAGTTTAATTTAGAATAAAGAACGCAATATATATTGCTTCCAAAATTTGTCAAATGTTCTTGAGATGATGTTCCACAAGCTTAATAGTGTAGGAGTATATATTAAAGGTAGCAAGAAGCAGTAAAAGCTAAGTTCGAATTCTCATGAATTTAGATCACCTGACCATGTAGTTGACAAGTTCTATGTAGATTATATACTTCAAGCTCGGTGAAAACACAATTTTTATTTTGCTTTCCGAAATTTGTACGTAATTAGTACTTCAAATGAATTTATATTTTCGGGTACCAAGGCAAGCTATTTTTTTGTGCGCTTGAGTTAAATTGACTCTTTGAGTACCAAGGCAAGCTATTTTTTTATGTGCTTGAGTTAAATTGACTCTTTGAGTACCAAGGCAAGCTATTTTTTATGCGTTTGAGTTAAATTGACTCCTTGAGTACAATTTTTTTTATTTGGCAAGCTATTTTTTTATGCGCTTGAGTTAAATTGACTCTTTGAGTACAATTTTTTTTATCTTTGTTTCTAATTCTACAAATTCAACAAATAGACATATTAACATATCGTACAAGTTCACTTGTACACCTTCAATTAATTTCATCAGTAATTTTCTTAAAGGGAGTACATCCGTACTATATGAACTTGACAAAAACACATGCACACCCTAATTTAATATTAGTGTCTAATGAATATTCCCGAATTTTAAGACCAGGATGCTTTCAAAACCAAATTAGGTCCAGAAATTCACCTTAGGACATTGAGCCAAAAAAATGGTCTTAGCCATACAACAAAGAGGTCTTAGCTGCTTCATTGATATTCAATCACGATGGCATCTAACATCACCTTTTTTTTATTTTAGCTAACTATCAGCATTGGATATGAATTGGAACGACTTCAACTGAACATGCAACTCGTTGATCTTTTAAAAAAGGTGGAGTTCTTTCATGTCATTCTGTGCTTCCAGTTCAAGTTAAAATATTTTTTTAATAGCATTCACTCCCATTAGTATGTTAATGAAAGTGACTTAGTTTGGAGTGACCTCAGTGTTCATTGTCACCAGAAAACTGACAAAAGATACATTTCCAATACACTATAAGTGTATAACGACGGTGGGTTTCAATATACATATCAAGAATTCAGCATACATGCTATCTAGCAACCTGCTGTGCAAAGGAGCACTTTGGAAAGTGGTGAAACACTCTGTTATAATGCCGATAGCAAAGTAGCGCACTCTTTTGGTAATTCATAACCTTTCTTTTTTCAGATTGTTAGTTTTTCCATTTGCAAATATAAGTTAGCAATTTAGCATGACTCCATGCTCTTGCTAAAAACAAAACGTGGACTCGTCGATTTAGTTTTGAAATGGCTAGACATCATTGAGTGGTGAAAGAAATCCAACAATACTTTAAAAAATCGAACAGTGAGATTTTGTAATTAAAAAAAATCATATATTGAGAACAGCATACAAAACAAACATTCAAAGATTCTGTTTTTTTAGAACATTATTTTTTCACATGTGATGTTGTACCATGCTTGTTAACCAATGCTGTAAGATCTCAAGTTTGACAAGAGCATACAAAACAACAGTGCAACGCGAGGGAATCAGGGAGAGCATGCAAAACCGAAGCTAAATGCGCATGGTTCCTACGATCCTACCGAATCTCACCTTCCTCCAAGTCTTCAATGTCGTGAGCGAAGCTCGGCCGCTGCTCCTACTCCTCGCGACCGCCGCCGTCGGTCTTCAGGAAGAGGGCGGCGTCTGGGAGGGCGGCGGGCGTGGAAGATCTGCTCGACATCCGGGGACGCGCGGGCGGCGTCCGGGCGGGAGAGGACAGGAGAAGATCTCCTCGGCGGCCGCGGATAGGCGGGAGGCGTCTGGGCCGGGCGGGAGAGGACGGCGTCTGGGCGGGCGAGGAACGGGGCGACGGCGCGCTGGGGCAGCAAAGCGGCGGGCGGGGGCGGCGGCGGCGGCGGGAGCGCGGGAGATGAAACGCGTGAAATTGCCGAGTCGAGCCGAACCCTAGTTCAATAAGTCGTGCTATTTTCGTGGGTTTCTTTTAGCCAACGAAAATAAGAGCCGCCACGTAACCCTAACCTGGGGTTTATTTTCGTGGGTTTCTCTTAGCCGACGAAAAATAATTAATTTTCGTCGACCACAACCCAACCGACGAAAATAATAAGGTTCATCGAAACCCTAACCCGGGGTTTATTTTCGTGGGTTTCTCTTTGCCGACGAAAACTAACTAAATTTCGTCGGCTATATAGAAGCCGACGAAAATTAAACCATAACTTTCGTCGGCTGATGTTGGCCGTCGGAAATAAATAAAATTTCGTCGGCTTTCTTAAGAGCCGACGAAAGTTAAATTGGCCGACGAAAATTTTCAGGATTCCACATGCATGATGTCGATTTGCTTGTTGCCTATCATGTATGATGTCGCAGGAGATTAACAAGGGAATTGGTCGATGTAATCCTTCAAATGCGTTGTTGAACATAATGCGACCAAAAGAACAAGCTTATAGTACTAATTCTAAATAACAATGTGATGAAATTTACATAATCCAAAGATAGCAAAAATAATAATTAAAGAGATAAAGCATATCATAACTTTTATGTCATCTATGTAACGAATCATGTCTTTTAAATAGATTAATGAACAAGAGAGTATTTTAATTTGCTCTCTGGTGTCAGCCTACTTAAAGATTAAATCTTTAGCCTCCTTGTTACTCGGCGTAGAGCTGCTAGAGACTAGCTCTTACCACCACTGCACCTTGGTCAAATTATCACAACTAAACTAAACATTTAACTAAGTAAATATGTTTTCAACTTGTACCTTCCTAATCATGCACCACAAGGCATTTATAATCAGTTTTTACTGTCCAAGAGATCATATTTCATATTACGTTCAGCTCGGCCAGCAGGGAACAACACAAGCAACCGAACACAATATGCTACAATTAGAACTATCACAGCATGTCCAACAATAATCAAATAAAGATTAAAAGCATACTGAAAATAGCAATCTAGCTCAATGACAAAAAGATAATACCCTCTAGCAATAAGAGGAAGTACTACTAGTAGTTCAAGTCCAAAGTTGCCACTTCAATTGATTAGTTCATCAATTTTCATTACAGAGCAATAAAAGGTAGCAATAAAGTGAGAATGATCCAGAGAAATACTCACAAATGAACAAGTATTCAAATTTTTTTCAAAAGACAGGGCAAGGCACGACAATACGTCGCTATCCTAGAAATCCAATTGCCACAATATATACCATGATTAGAACAACATGGAATCAAGAGATACAGTGCCCTCTCTTTACAGAAAATATCAAATCAAATGGAGTTGAAAGATTCTACAAAAATTCTTGAAAATATTTTATAACATTTTAAACTAAGCAAGATTTTGGTTTTGTTTTTCTGAAATAATTTATTTATTTAAATCTAAAAATAGCAAAAAAACATTAATTAAATGCTAAAAATTCATAATATCTGAATCAAATGCTCAATTAAATAATTTGTAAATTTTTAGGGTGTTACAACTAGGAATATACCTGGATGGAATTTTTCACTTTCATTTCCATATATGCCCTGTTCCGTTCCACTTCCATTTCCATATCATCTCCGAGGTTTCCGATTTCGTTTTCGTTACCGGTAAAAAATATCAAAATGGAAAGAGAATAGTCATTTATCGACTGTTTCTGTTCCGTTTTCATCCCTACTAATGCCCTAGTGGGCAGGTCGAAAGGCCCAGATAAACAAACAGGTCAGCTCAAGATCCAAACTCCAAAATTAAATTTTCAACCAAATTTCACAACATGTGTTTGGATACAAACATGGTTCCAACAAATAAACTCTCAAAAAGCAGGGATCCAGCAATACTTCAAATTTTGTAGCTAGACACAGGGTAGGTCGATCATTGTACGCTGGAACATGTCGCACATATATACGAGGGACGAGGGTTATGGCTACAATGCAGAGACCAAAATTGTAAGCCAGCCGTACGAACCTCACCGTACACATCGGTCACGTACTACGCCACATCCATGTGGCAACCTAGCCTAGCCATGACCAACGTACATATGCAGATACACTTACGATATGTTTGGTTGGTGAGATGAGGTTGAATAGGATAAGATGGTTCTGTACTATTTGGTTCTATTGTTTTGAATGAATGAGATAGTTCAGCATCTATATGAAATATTCTTTAAATTTGTATTCCACTATCCAAAATGGAATGGATGATATTTTTCTTGAATCATCTCATACATATATCACTTGTACAAGTACCCAAACACACCACACCCTTAAATACTGGAGACACGCGGTGACGCGTTCTATTTATGTGGTACATACGTAGTAGAGAATGGTATCATGGATCGCTCGCGCCCGAGATCCTCCTTGGCTTCCTCGAGCTACTTCTCGTCCGGTTGGACGAGCACGACGCCGGCCTTGCCTCGGCGCGGTCCTTGCCGGACTCCGTCGTGTGGCTGAGCCCTCCCTTCTTGCGCCCTTCGGCGAGGCGCAGGATCTCGCCGCCAGTGCCGCTCAGACGACGGTCTCGCCCTCCTCGCGGGCGCGGCGGTCCAGCTCTGCCCGGATCTCCAGGTCGTATGCAGCTCAAGCGCCTTCTCCGCCTGCTGAGCCATCGCGCGTGCGTCGATCGAACTACTTGTGGTTAGTTGCCTGCGAGCAACTTAATTTGATTATGATGATGTTTTGAGGTGGCTTTATCCATGAGCTGGTATCCCGGCTGCCTTTTTTTTTTTTTTTGGACCTATGTGAACGTGTGGCTTTTGGAGAGCTAGGTAATAAATATTTACCTTTGTCTAAAAAAATGTAAAATTCCTTTTTTTTCTTTTTAACAAATTGCCTTCTGCGGTCCAGCTCTTTCTAATAGAATTACCAGACGAATCTAACCAAAATCGGTATGAGAAGGTTATAAAACGCTGTAAAAAATGACAGCAAAAAAAGATATGCGAACACTAAATATAGTACTTTCCCTCCCGTCCACCTATATTTTAGACGAACAAGCTCCTACAAAAAGCAACCATTTCTACTATTCTACATCCTCACGAGGCACCGGGAAAGCTAACCAACCAACCCACCCATAACGCCTTCCGTTCTGCATGGAGAAGGTAAGCATGCGGCTGGGTTTGGTGGCCCTTGTTCTGGTGGGCCTGGTGCTGGCGTGCCAGGAGGCCCACGCGGTCCAGCCCGAGACGACGGGCACCATCGCCATGCCCAAGAGCATGATCAGCTGCTCCGTCCTCGGGAACTGCGACAACGACGGCCTCCGCCGCCCGCCGCAGCAGGCCAACCCGTACACGCGCGGCTGCAGTGCGATCGATCGCTGCCGCGGCTGATGCATCCATGCGTGGGGGGCGCCGGTTTGTGTATATCTTAAATCATCGTTCTCGCTGTCAGCGTCCATGCCGCGTTATGTATGATTTGAGTGAACTGATTATTGGCTCCACATGCATGATGTCGATTTGCTTGTTGCCTATCATGTATGATGTCGCAGGAGATTAACAAGGGAATTGATCGATGTAATCCTTCAAATGCGTTGTTGAATATAATGTGATTATAAGAACAAGCTTATAATACTAATTCGAAATAACAATGCGATGAAATTTACATAATCTAAAAATAGCAAAAATAATAATTAAAGAGATAAAACACATCATAACGTTTATGTCATCTATGTAACGAATCATGTCTTCTAAATAGATTAACGAACAAGAGAGTATTTTAATTTGCTCTCCGGTGTCAGCCTACTTAAAGATTAAATCTTCACCCTTCTTGCCACTCGTGTAGAGCTGCTAGAGACTAGCTCTTACCTCCACTGCACCTAGATCAAATATACCTAGATGGAAATTTTCACTTTCGTTTCCGTATTTGTCCCGTTCCGTTCCGCATCCATTTCCATATCATCTTGAGGTTTTCGATTTTGTTTCTATTACCGGTAAAAAAATGTCAAAACGGAAACAGAACAGCTATTTACCGACTGTTTCGTTCGTTTTCATCTCTACTAATGCCCTAGTGGGCAAGCCGAAAGGCCCAGATAAACAAACAGGTCAGCTCAAGATCCAAACTCCAAAATTAAGTTTTCAACCAAATTTTACAACATGTGTTTGGATACAAACATGGTTCCAACAAATAAACTCTCAAAAAGCAGGGCTCCAGCAATACTTCAAATTTTGTAGCTAGACACATGGTAGGTCGATCATTGTATGCCGGAACATGTCGCACATATGTACGAGGGACGAGGGTTATGGCTACAATGCAGAGACCAAAATTGTGAGCCAGCCATACGGACCTCACCGTACACATACGGTCACGGACTACGCCACATCCATGTGGCAATCTAGTCTAGCCATGACCAACGTACATATGCAGATACACTTAGGATGTGTTTGGTTGGTGTGATGAGATTGAATGGGATAAGATGGTCTTGTGCTATTTGGTTTCATTATTTTTGGTGAATGGAATGGTTCAGCATCTATATGAAATATTCTTTAAGATTGTATTTCACCATTCAGGACGGCATCTACAATATATGATATTTTAAAGTTGTCTCTTGAACGCGTAGTGGTGTGCAGGCATATGCGCGCAGCGCGGCATGTGTTGAGGGAGCGTGCGCGCGGCCGTTGAGGAGAGGATTTTCACTGCAGCGTCGGCATGTTATATACAGTCCAAGGTTGAACGCGTAGTGGTGTGCCGCGTGCCGTGGTTAGACAACCGCGTGCATGTATGCATCAGTGGCAGAACTAAACAAAAATTTCTGTAGAGATGTATAGGGCTGTAAAAAAAACTTAAGACTCGCGAGCTACTCGAACTCGACTCGAACTCGAGCTCGCGAGCCTAATCGAGCCGAGCTCGAATAGTTCGCGAGCCTACTCGATCCTGGATCGAGCTAGCTTGCTTAAATCGAGCTTCCTCGAGCTTGTTACCGAACTTTTTCGAGCCGAGCTTACTCGAATTTGTTACCGAGCCTATTGAGCTTGCAAAATAACCGAGTTTACTCGAGCTTCCCGAGTCTGCTCGAGCCTGGACCGAGCCGAGCTCGAGCCTGAGTCGAGGCTCGAACCCAAACTCGAGCTCGGCTCGAGCTCGGTTCGAGCCTTACCGAGCTCGAACCTGGAGCGCCAGGCTCGCTCGAGCTCGGCTCGTTTACAGCCCTAGAGATGTATACTTTATACGTAAAACTCTATAGTCTTTGTATAATGCTTTCGTAACATTATAAATCCAACACATATATTTAAAATTTACTAAAAACATAATACAAATAGTTCTAAGATTTTAAAAATCCTAAACTATCAAAATCGAAACTAATTTAATCAATAAATTTGATCTATTAAAAAGATGACCTCACAGTATTTCTCAAAATTTTACCAAACACCCCTGGATCCACCCCTGGCATGCATGGGACGTGGAAGGGCACGCGTTTACTAGAGCGTTTCGTGAACCGCGTGGATACGCATACATCCTCCTGTCAGTCCGGTGTCCATGCAGATGTAGCATTCATGTTTCCATGGCTACACTCAGTTGGGCTAGGAACTTCTCGTTCAGATTACAAGGAGTTTTCTTGTGGTAATTAATGGGCCGGCACAAAGCATCTCTCTAGGCTACACCATGACACCTTTTTGTTAGAAAACCTGACGGCCCACGAAGACCCGCTTTGACCCATCTACCGAAACCCTAGAATAGGATTATAAATAGAAGAGAGTTCCCCCCATTGTAGACACACAAGAGAGCAATAAAGAAACGTTGCCCGTATACTCTGTGTCTCCCTGTGCATTGCATTGTTCGTTGTTTTCGATTTGTCGAGAAACCCCGGACTACACCCGGTAGCGAGGTTTCTCAACACGTTATCAGCACGAGCCTCTACCGCAAGGAGAAGGATCGCCGGCGACGAACGAACGACTACTACCGGCGATTGATCACTTGATCCAATCTGCATCGATTCGTCCTCACGCCGACATCCACTCGGATTGCCGAAAAATCCTACGCGATTTCTATCCTACGCGACAGTCTACGGAATCGCTCGAAGATTGAATCGAGAATTGAAAAGGTGAGAATCGGGGGATTGAATATAATCACTCATTTGCATCTAACCTACGTGTGGCACGAAGCCACAATCTGCAAGCATTTTCTCTGTTTCTTTTACATCTTGCATAGCACGAAGCTACCTGTTTCGCATTGCTACAGTACACACGAAAAAAAGGCACGAAGTCACCGTGCTCGAAGCACACTGGCCGGCCGGTCTCCCGCCAGCGACTAACTTTCCTGGCACCACGGCGCACGAAGCGTCCCGCGCTTGAAGCATGCTGGCCATCTGGTTTTCCCGCCGGTGATCAGCGGCCTTCCCGGCCCCTCGGCGAACGAAGCGCCCCGCCCGGCTCACCTCCGGTTTCCGCGTCGCGCCTCGAAGGTGCTGTCGCCGCCGCGTTTCGCATCGCGCGTCGTGCCTTGAAGACGCCATCGCCGAGCTTCGGCTTCGCGCCCGCACGCGCCGCAGCCTCGCCCCAGTGCGCTTGCACGCGCCGCCGGTCGCCTCGAAGGCGTCGCCGCCTATCTCCGGCCCTCGCGCATGCAGCACCGTCTCCCGGACCGCCTCGAAGAGCGCATCGTCGCCGGTCACCTCGGTGTACGCTCGCCTGCGCCGCCAGCCGGACGCCTCGCCGATTGTTTCGCCAGCACCGCCGGTCACGGACTCGAAGTCCATCGAGGAATTTACTTTTGGACTTGAAGTCCAATACGTATTGAAGTCCGGTTTAACCGGATATAGGCTGGCGATGGATTCGAAAGAACATTGAATCCGGTTGAGGACCGGAAGGTTCTAAAGGAGGAAAAATTACCCCGTGTTTTTTTTCTTCCGGTTTGTACTGGACTTTGAGTCCGAATGAATCAGGACCAGAGAGGGTTTTGACCCATGCATTGTCACCGCGTCTCGCAGACGCCATCGCCGTGCTCGTAGCACGAACCGCGCCGATCGCGCCTTGCCTGCGTCGATCGCGCCGCCCGCGTTTCCATGCGCCAGCTCCGTGGACCACGCCGCCGTGACCCGACCGGTGCCGGCTCGCCTCCCGCAAGAAGCGCACCGCCCGGTCGCCTTGGCTCCGCGCACGAAGCGCCACCACCCGTCGCCTCGGCCTCGCGCTCGCAGCACGCCGGCCTGTAGTCTCGGTTTCCGCGCACAAAGCGGCCACTGCTGCGCCAGGAAAGCCGCGCGCACGAACCCGATCGCACGAAGTCGATCGTGCGTATGAATCCGATCGCATACATGAAGCCAATCGCACGAAGCCGATTGCGTGCATGAATCTGATCGCATGCACGAAGTCGATCACATACATGCACAAAACTGTATCTATGAATCTTTGTGAATATTTATGAATTATGTATTTATTACTTTCTTTAGTTTACTGGAAATTCATGAGAATTTAATTTATGCATTTATGAATCTTGCAACCACTCTCCATTAGATTACACGAAGTACTCTAATGAAAAAATCTTATGAATATGCAAATGAATAACATTGTCAAACGTGAGTTTGAAGAACTGGCCCTGAATGGTCAGAACTATCTCACATGGGCACCAGATATGAAGATCGTGCTTAGGAATAAGAAGTTCCGAACTGCCATCGGCCTAGAGTCCTCGAAGGACACGTAACCTACTGCCGAGCAGAACGATCAAACTTTGCACTTCCTCGGGCATCACCTCTCAGCCACTCTGAAGAATGAATATATGGCTAAGGAGAGTGCACTTGAGTTAAGCACTGCACTTCAGAAGCAGTTCGAGAAACACAAATCCACCATCTTGCTCCAAGCACAGCAAGATTGGGCTCGCCTGAGGTTTACGGACTACAGAACAGTGGCCGAGTACAATTCTACCTTGCACAGAATTTGTACCAATCTCTCTCTATGTGGCAAGAAGATTACTAAAGAAGAGAAGAATCCGGTTCAGGGAAAGTCCAAAGCATGAATCGCATTATTAACATCTATTTTAGATTGTGGTTGTTAATGAATTTTGAATAATGAATTGTAAGCTCTCGAAGAGCATACTTTTTCTTTCTCATGAATGAATTGGAATTTATCCTTTATTCCAGTATTCTATTTTTGCAAGCAATATTTGAATTATTTGCCACTGTTGGATTGGAATTATATTTCTTTTATCTAGAAATCGTGTAGTGCCCAAATAGAGGAGATATGTATTGTTGACAGTGGCACAACAAATACCATCTTAAGGGAGTCGAAATACTTCCAGTCGATCACGAAGAACGCTGGAAGAATTACTACAATCGCAGGAAGCGATTCCTATATAATAGGTTCTGGAAGAGCCATAATTATATTACCAATGGGTACAACTTTGGTAATTGAAGAAGCCCTCTTGTACCTTGAATCAACGCGCACTCTCTTAAGTTTCAAAGACATCCGCGCCAATGTTAGCTGTTTACTCTATTTTCTATTTATATCATCTAGATTAAACACTAAAACTAACTTGTACAATAGTTATCTCTAAAAACTGACTCTAGATGTTATGCATTAACTATCTCTTCTCTCTTATACATAACTAATCTATCTATACTCCCGTGTAATACTTACTACTAAATAAGAGCCATGTCTCTTCTCTCATTTTTCCACATAAGACACAACTGACGTGAATATGCTAAGAATAAGCTAAGATAATTTTATTGTACATACCCTAACTGGCCGGGCTCATTTGCGATAGATAGTCCAATTTCGCCTCGTCATACTCACGAACTCCAGGGGGAAAAAACAGTACTACTCGCGAACCCTAGCAGATCCCCCCAAAAAAGGGTAAATATTCTCTAGCTAGCACGTCCAAAAAAAATTTGTAAAAGGTGTAACAAAGTGCGTGTCATTGTGAATGAGGTCAGTGGCGGAGCCAAGGCCCGGCCAGGCTGGGCCCATGCCCGGGCTTCCTTCGGCCATCGCCTGCAGTTCTTCCTTCGGCAACTCTTCCTTCGGCCTGCCAGACCTCCCTCCCTCGGCCATTTCTTCGGCCACCGTTGCTCCAGCATGCTCTTCCTTCGGCCGCCGTCGCTCCAGCATCGCCTGCTGCCCAGGCTCCAAAAACTTCCTAGCTCCGCCACTGAATGAGGTGTACCATTATCGTGTTGCAAAAGTTGCCAGAGAAGAGAGGTGACTCTAGCTACCACGTCCAAATGGCGGCAGTTTTCCTCGGCACAGAACGTCAAAAGATTGGGGATTACAGGGCCCCTCTCTTTGAACTTACGCAACAAAGACAAGGTTATAAAAATCCAAGACGGAGTTTGGCTAGATACATGCAACTTTCATTCACTCTCTATCAGCTTCATTTGCCATTGTGTTTGGAAAACAACAAATCCTCTTCTCTAGATGAAACTTGAAAGTTTCTCGAACAATATATCAGTAGCTACCATATATAAATACCTTACCTTACGGAAATTTTTGCCATAGCCATTTTTTAGGAGGATTTTGCCACGTAGTCAAAGGATCCTTGGCATCCTTTTAATGATATGGTACTGAAGAGGAACCCCCTCCGAGTATAAATAATTTTGACAGGCCTAATATGTTTGCTGAAGGTTTATGTTTCGGTACACCTCCTACAAATCTTAAAGCAAAGTAGTTAATATTAGATGAACCGAATATGTATAACTTTAAAAAAAAAGTCAAATCGAAGATTTGCCGCTGCCTAATATTCTTCCGGGGAACAACACTTCATAGTATGTGCTGTGAAATTGCTCTCTCGTTGATAAGTCTGAACCTGTTTTACAGCAAGCATCATAAGTCGCTTTATGCAGAAAAATATCCAAGCAGCTCATACGGCAAGACAAGGAAGAACACATCAATCATAGCATATATGGAGGGATTTCAGATGCCAAAAACGCCAGCGCAGGCACAAGGACAAACAAAAATACAAGGGATTTGTCATCTCCCACTCCTAAATAGGAGTCCTTGGCCTACTTGGCTTCTTTATATATATATTTTTTATGTTTAGTCATGCTCAAACAGAACTGTACATTTGATCTCTTCCTAACTGCGAAAACAACGATAGATAATGCATATCATCTATCACACACTCTTCTACCGTAGCATGACTTCGGTATTGCAATACCATTGTCCACCGTGGCAACTCCCAGACAAGCGTGAGGTATGCAGGAGTTGCCACGGTAGACGATGGTTCAATAGTGCCGACGATTTGCTACTACCGTAGAGAAGCGTGGTAAATGATTCATGTCACCTAGCCGTTAGCCTGTTGTTTTTGTGGTTAAAAAATAAACCAGATTTATCATTTCGTTCCAACGAGATCATACATAAAAAGAAAGGTAAAGGGAGCGAATAGACCGAGGACTCGGCCGTTTCTTGGGCAGCTTGTCGACTTGGTGTTCTTAGGTTCACATACAAAGCTACTGACGTACGAATCGATGGCAAGGAACCCAAGAGAGCCATATCTGTGGTTAAGCTACTAATTAAACCCTGAATAGTTTGGCATCTACCCTATCCCTGTACATGAGTCAAAAGGGGAACCATTATGTCAGATCTTCAAAGAGTCTGATCAATATAATTCTAAGCAAATATAGGCACGAAACTGACTGGCATTCGACGTTAATTCTAACCTCACATGCTCTGATGGAAAAATTGGGCAGGACACGCAGCCAAGCAAAGTATCGATCAGAGGATAAGCTCCAGCAAACAGTGTTTTGCTGTGAGATTGAGATATCAAATTGACGCATTTGATGTAGGTGTTGAATCTGAATCGTATATAAACACATGACCTGTCAACATCCTGTTGACGCCAGATTTTGACGTACAAAATAATCGGCAAAAGTATTTTACTATTTTTTAGTATTTGACGTAATTACAGAAATTAAAATCAAACAACGTTCACACTGGGAAGTCTCCGGAAGATGCTAAGAAAAGTTACATTCAAAGAAGGGAATCGTCAACAGGAAACTGGGAGTAAAAAGATTTGAAGAAGGTCAACAATTCTATCCAACAATGAAATGTCGAAGTGATCCAAGTGTTTTCATACTTTTCTTTTTAACAGTTACATAAATACTAAAGTATAAATGAAGGGTAGATGGTGATTACTTACTCTTTCACTTGCTTCAAGATTTAGACAACTTGTATTGAGAAGAAAAGCATTGAAACGCTGCTCAAGATCGAAGTGGGGCTTGAAATACAATTCAAGATTGAGTCAACTGTTGTGGGCTATAAGGGCAGTTCCAACTCATAGTTTCCATGAGTAGTGTCTAGAGAAGAGAAAAAGCAATAAACCAATGCACAGTTTCCCAACCCATGGTTTCCATGAGCAGTGTCTAGAGGAGAGAGAGCAATAAACCAATGCATGCACCACAAATACAGCTTGGTAAGTGCGCAGAAACGTCCAACCCCGATTTTGCTCATTTCTTGCGTCTTGGTACCCGCGCCGACCCAGTTTCTTGCATGAGACACGGTTTCTTTGTTGGCAACATATCCGGTGCAACCCCCCCTCCGTGAAACCACCGTGCAACTGAACTAAAAAAAGTTTCAAAAAATTCTGAAAAAAATCATGGATGTACATCTCAACTTACCCCACCTACATATAAAATTTCATGATCAAATTCATCCTATACTAGCGGTTACAAAAAAAACAAGCAGCAAAAATGAATAGTGATGCACAGTAAAAATCACTGTTCATGCGAAATTTGTCTTTTTTGTAACTGCTAGTATAAGATGAATTTGATCATGAAATTTTATATGTAGGTGGGGTAAGTTGAGATGTACATCCATGATTTTTTTCAGAATTTTTTGAAACTTTTTTTAGTTCAGTTGCACGGTGGTTTCACCGGGAGAGGTGATTGCACAGGATATTTTTCCTTCTTTGTTTTTCCTTCTCTCCCTTCCTTAATTCCTATGCCACATCAGATTTTTGCTTAGTTGGTAGCGTAATTAATTCTATAGACATCAGCTGAGGTGGAGAGTTGGGACTGCCCTAAATATCTTGTGCCGGTTGACCGAAAAAAAATGCACACGCTAACTTTTACATCTTAATAGGTCATAGCTAGGAGAATTTTACCTTTTGTAATTTAACTGATAAATATTTCTTCGTATTGACGTATTAATTAGTATGTAAGTTACACATATCCCCTATTTTGAGATTCGTTCGTGCTTATCATTGCTTCACATTGACGTTTTGTTTAGGATCGGCTTTCATTCAGACTTACCTATCATAGACTTTATCGATTTACTTAAAAATCAGCTGGTACGTTACATACGACGCTAAAGTGTGTCCTTCGTAGGAACGCAGTGTTGCTGTCAGGAATTTTCGAAACCAACAGCCAACGGATCCAAAGGACAAGCCTATCACTGTTGGAACTTACAGTTCGCGATCGAGGGTTCATTTCATCATGTCTTTCCCTCTCTCAGAGGATATGCATGAAACATTAGTCAATGAATTGCACGACCTTTTCTGGAAACCAACCAATTCCAGAAGAGGACTCGTGTGGTCTGCGCACCATGTTTTCAGAAAGAGTTCTTGGCTGATCATGTGTCCAAGGATAATCCATCAAATTCACACGAGAAGTTATCTTAAAATACATATAGTTACAAATTAGTACAAACGAGCCTCTTAACTCTCCATTTGCTTCTGTGTGTGCACCTCTATTCTCCCTAGTAAAAGTACACAAGTATCTCTCAATTTTCAGTTCACCTAATTGTAGTAAAAGGGTGTTTACTTAAGTTTTTTCGAAAAAGAGGGTAGCCTTCAGTTTCATTTATTGAAACCAGAAATTCTACGGTGCCAACTAAAGCAGTACGAGAGATGGAATGAACAAAGCACCCTAGATTTGGAACAGGCCTAAAACTACGAGCAATGCTTCAGTGCTTTCCCTCCTAATACAAGTTGTATAAATTTTGAAGCAAACGAAAGGGTAAGTAATCATAATCTACTATTCATTCATGCTTTAATATTTATGCAAGTGTAAAAAAAAGCATGGAAACACCTCTCAAAACTACACCCTTACTTCTACTGCTCTACTACTCTTACTACGTTACAACTTAATACAAAGAGAGTTCCATCCACAACCAAAACACAAACTTTTGAGCACTAACAAGAACAAAAGCTGAGGTTAACTCGTCAGTCTTCTCATCGTTGGCGCCCATCCTTTCGTTCCGTTGAATTCCTCCCTCGCTACCTTCTTCAACTGAATTAAACGAACATTTCACCACATTCCATACATATTTCGCCAAAGGACAGGAAAAGAATATATGATCAACAATTTCGACAACCCCACAAAACTGACATTTATCATCTCCTTTTTCCAGCTACGTTTTAGTAACAAATTATCTTTCGTCAAAATGCTATTTCTGAATAGTAGCCACAAGAACACTTTGATTCTTATTTAGTTTTCCAAAGAGTAGTAGAGCAGTAGAAGTGTAGAACGATTTAACTCTGCATTTTCAACGCAGTGTAGAACGATTTAACTGAAAAACAACCTTTGGTCCAATTTCCACACCACCTCATCGGTTTTGTTAGCAAGCCTAATAGATGAACACACCTATTGTAATATTTGCCACATTGTTTTTGCCTCCCAAAGGACACGTATGAACCGAATGCTCCCAAAACCATCTGAAAACACTTCAGCCACCTCGAAATTCTTGGTAAAGGCTAAATTATGAAATCTGGGAAACTGATGTGCCAATGGAGATCCATTGACCCAACTGCCCTCCCAAAACCTTGACTTTTGCCATCACCAAGTTTTCTGTTGCAAAAGGATAAATAATGGTTTTGTACATCCATCAAACCCTGACAGAAATGGGGATCCCTAGGTTTGGCTTCAACACGAGTTAGAGTGTGGTTGGCCAAGTATTTCTTCTTGATTAAAGTTTGCCAAAGACCATTTGTATTCTCAAGTTGCCACAGCCATTTACCTAAAAGGCTCACATTCATAGCATTTAGATCTAAAATCCCCAAACCCCCTTGATCTTTTTTCCAACAAGCTTGGGTCAATTAACAAGGTGATATTTCCTCACCTCTTTGTCCTGTCCCCACAAGAATCTTTCTCGAGAATTCTATTTTCTTAATCACCCCCTTTTGGTACTCTGAAGAAATGAAGGACTGAAAATGGTGACCAGTGGTTCAATAACAAATTTCCCCTAAAGAAACCAACCAAAACCTCTCTAGATCAAAGAGGAGCTGAAAAACAAATTTTCTGAGAAATTCACCCAGAGGCCAGCACTACCGCCATGTAGGGGTGGTACACTGGATGAACAGTAAAATCAGCATGAGTTCAAATAAAAGAAATAATGTAGCTTTTGATTGGATGATCAAAAACTCGTGAAACTTTGTATGCACCTTTCTAAGAATATCAGGAACCTATTCCAACCTTCAATCGTAGGGATTGACGTCAAGTTCTGACCTTTTTCAAATTTATCGAAGGTTGCACGAAAATCGGATCAAATACAAAAATCTCACCCTAAGCTTGCTCATGAGGATTTGATAGATAAGATGATCTTAGATGATCTCCCACATATCACAATAAGTTAGAGCTTCAAAGAAATTGTCCTCAAACTTGCAAGATTAATATCTACCTTAAAACCTTCCTTCTCAAACCAAAAACCGGTTTCTTGATAAATCTCTTGATGATCATGTAAGAACTTGCCTAGATAATTGGGATATGATCCACAGGGGGTTCATCTATCAATTATTCATCCTTGGCAACACAAGATCAAGAGAAGAAATCACAAAGAAAGATAAAAAAACTCAAGAAGATGGAAGATCAAAACAAGAGGCAATACTTGAGCACGAATTTTGATTTCATTTCAGAGTAAGATGAATGATTACAAAGCCTCTCATCTGAGGGCAAAGATCCCAAGGAGCACTTACACATATACAAAAGAAAACCACAATCTTGTGAAAAACCCTACTCCTAGAGTCTTAGTTTAGTGGCTTGGCATCACCTTCCTCTATATCTCCTTATATAGAGGAGGCAATCCCAACCCTAAAACCTGGACACTTAAGTGGATACTATCCACATTTATATGGGCTAACTCAATAACCCAACACACATAATGGGTTATACACTCACGCAAGGACATTTCCTAAAGCGGCCTTCTTCATGACATCCAATTCGCTCCACGAGCCTGAATTTACATCCATGTTCTCTTTTGGCTTGACCTAAACTACTTAGGTTACAATTGTGGTTTTTTAAACCACCTCGATATCCAGTAATAGACAAATTACCAATTTGCCCCCTACCGGTCATTTCCTTCCACTTGAAGTATCGCCCATGTTTTGTCATCCACCATGTGACCCCCAATGATTTCTCACCAAGCCTCTCACATGTTTGGACTCCCTCAAACCATCCTCGCTTACAAACGGGCCCCAATCACTTGGCGCGCTACATGTCCTTGACTGCTTCACCATGACGCTTCGACTTCCTTGACCGTTCTAGACCTCAACTCATTTCTGAGCCTATCCCAATCCATATCATTGCCGGCCATGTCCATCACCAATGCTTCACGCTCTAATTCCTTGTCTTCTCGGCTTGCAATCACTTTTTGGTCTCAATCATTTTCCAATGTCCCTTGACTATTCTAGACCTCAGCTCTCCTAGCCTAATCCCGAACTACTCCGCCTCACTATGACCTAGCTCCAAAGTTCTGCAACCTACACAGACAACCAAACTTTCATATAGCACTGCTCACAAAGATATGCAATTAGATCAACACATATCCAAATTCACAACTCAGCTCGCTAGAAAAATTAGAAAACCCGGTACTATCACCAACTAGAGGCTGGTAGTACTACAAGGCCGATACTACCGCAATCCCAATGTTGGTAGTACTGCTCTTTCCCAACTTAGAGAAATCAGCTCGCTAAAAAATAACTACTGCCATTGTGGGCCGGTAGTATTGCTCCCCCGACACTACCATCGCTATCACGTCAGTAGTACCGCTTTGCTAAAAACCCAGAGAAATCCTCTTTGTAAAATAGCCAACACCACTCTGAGATCTGTAGCACCATAGGGCCAGCACTACCACCTCTCCCAGGCCGGTAGTGCCGCCCACCTTGACTAAACTCTAAATTGCTTAAAATTCAAATCAAACTCAAACTTGAGCACCACAAGCTCAAACACAGTTAATTACTGATCACACACATAGGTAAATCTCCACATGATCTTTCAAAAAAGAAACGATGTATGAGGGTATGTTAGTCAAGCTAGGGTTAATCAATACAAGCCTGCCTCCAATTGTCAATGACTTACCTCGCCAGCCACTTAATCTCTTTTAACATTTTTCCTTCATAGGTTTCCATTGAGAATTAGCCAACCTCTTGTGACTAATAGGGATGCCTAATAAAGTAAAAGGCAGACTCCCCAACTAACAAGTAAAAAAATTCATTGCACTTAGCTTTGTTCTCATAAGCCCCTCCTAAACCAATAGAGTACACTTTTGTGAAAATTTATTTTGAGACCAGACATATGTTCAAAGAGACATAAAATTATTTTTTAAGTTCTTAGAACTAGATTCATCATTTTCTATCAAGAAAATGATGCCATCTACATATTGCAGCTTGGACAAACCACCTTCTAACAAATCATGGACCAAACCTCTAATTAGACCTTTTTCGAATGCTCTTTGGACCAAAAGAGTCAGCCTATCTTCTACAAGGTTAAATAAAAGTGGGGAAGAGGATCCCCATGGCTTAACTGCTTATGAGTTTGGAAATAAGGTCCCACCCTATCATTCACTTTGATCACAACATTACCGCCACAAATTACTTTGCTGACAGGGGTTAATTGTCAAAGATATGTTTTGCCGTAGGAAACACCTCCACAGGATGCATTCTATTTGTACAACAGGATGACGTATAAGGCAAGGATTACAATTAAAAACAAATTGCTACAAATTCAGTACTTTTTAACTAATAGATATTGACTGACCAACACATGGTCACTTGCCATGTTTACATTCCCCCTCAATCTTAACCACCGGATACTAGGTTCAGATTGGGTCATAGTCGGTCTATCATCTATTGAGTGGCTGGCTTGGTGAATGCATCAGCTACATGATCCTCGAACGACACAAACTAGACATCAAGTGCACCCAAGGCATTTTTCTGCCTGACAAAGTGAAAATCCACCTCTGTATGCTTCGTTTGGGCATGAAACACCAGATTGGCCGTCAAGTATGTAGCCCCAAGATTGTCACACCGCAACTGGTACGTGTGGCTGCAGTACTCCCAATTCCTTCAAAATCGATTGGATCCATGTTGCTTTAGTTGTGTCGTTTGCTAAACTTTGTACTTGGCCTCGGTGCCCGAAACGGGATACTATTGGATGCTTACGAGAGCTCCATGAGATTAGATTGGGTCCGAGAAACACGGTAAAGTTGTCTGTTGATCACCGATCATCAGCACATCCGGTCCAATCAGCATCAGTGAATATACAGAAAAGTGTTGACTTAGACCATCGTATACTCAACCTTGTCAAGACAATACCCTTGACATACCTCAAGATACGTTTTACAACCTTCTAGTGCACATCTATGGGCTTCAACAAGTATTAGTAGACTTTGTTGACAGAAAGGAAATATTCAATCGCGTCATCATGAGATACTACAGTCCGCCCACCATGCTTTGATACTTAAAAGCATCATACACACTCAATGCTTGCCCACAATCACTTGCTAGCTTGTCAGTGACCGACATGGGAGTTGAGATAGCTTTACAATTCTCCATATGTGCTCGATGAAGAAGATCAAGAGCATACTTGCGTTGCGTCAAGAACATTTCCCCTAAACTGTAAGCGGCTTCAAGACCTAGAAAATACTCCAAGCAACCAAGATCCTTAAAATGTAAGGAGCCAGAGAGAGAGTGCAATAGGTGATCAACATCTTGCAAACAAGAGCCAGCAATGACAATGTCATCCACATAGACAAGCATATAAATTGTAACATTGTCATGGGAGAATGTAAACAATGATGTGTTGGCCTTGGAGGGCTAAAAACCAAGTCTGAAAACCAAGTTGATGAAGTTTATCACTAAAGTGGGAGTACCAAGCATGAGGAGACTGTTTCAAGCCATACAATGCCTTCTGAAGTTTGTGAACATGCGAGGGATGCTGAGAATCCTCAAAACCCAGGGGATACTACATGTAGACCTCCTCATCAAGAAAACCATGGAGAAAATCATCGCTAACATCCACTTGGCGCAAATGCCACCCTAGAGACACGGCCAGAGAAAGAATGAGGCAAATCGTAGCCGGCTTAACCACTGGGCTGAATGTGTCAAGATAATCAATACCATACTATTGAGTGAACCCATAAGCAACAAGGTGTACCTTATACTTGGCAATGGAACCATCCGGCCGATACTTAAGTTTGAAAATCCACTTACTACTAAAAATGTTTGTACCTACAAGTCATGGCACAAAAGTCCAGGTTTGATTTTGTTGAAGCACTACATACTCCTGTTCCATTGCCTCACACCAAGAAGGATCAGCGAAAGCCACACGATGGGTGGTTGGTTTAGTCAGAAACACCTGTCGAGTTAGATCATAATGAACGGTCCCATCTATGAGTTTGCAAGACTGTCGGATGTTGTCTTTGAGCCGAGTCCTTATGGGATGCACATTTGGAGGCTCCGAATCCACTAGAGCAATAGGAGACAAAGGCGCAACAGGTTGCACGGGTGCTGGCATGTCCACATCAGTAGTGCCATGCACTGGGATCGCTGCACCTGGCGTTGGTGGACTCAGCAACGTGGGGAGCGAAGCACCATGAGCCAAATGCTCCCCATTAGCTACAACGGCCTACTCGATATGAAGCGACAAGGCAGGCGAAGCACTGGGGCCCGACCAATGTATGTGGTCACCATGCATGTCGGATGCAGTAGGTGCACTGGTCGATGGCAAACCTACATCACAACGGTTAGGAGACAACATAGAGAGGTCATAACGTCTCACATGATCATTAATGATAACCGCCTCTGACAAGGGAGTGGTGGTGGGGGTCGATTGCACCGGAGGAGCATCAGGGGTAGTCATGGAAAAGGGAAAGATTGTTTTATCGAAGATCACATTATGTGAAATACACGACTGGTAGCCCTATCAAGACACTTATAGCCCTTATGCATGGAGCTATAACCCAGAAAAACACACATTTTGGAACGAAACTCAACCTTTCGAGTGTTGTATTTGCGAAGGCTAGGCCAGCATGCATAACCAAACATGCGGATAAAAGAATAGTCGGGCACAATATTGAGGAGCTGAGTGATAGGAGTGGCATTATGAAGGACACTACTCGGCATGCGGTTGATGAGATAACAAGCAATAAGGAAGGCCTCATCCCAAAAGCGAACAGAAAGAGAAGAATGGGCTAGAGTGCGAGGTCGGTTTCAACTATATGGCGATGTTTATGTTCGATGATGCCATTTTGCTGCGATGTGTGAGGACAAGAAACATAATGTGAGATGCCAATCTTCTAAACAAATGATGAAGTTTATGGTACTCATTGTCCCAATCAGATTGAACAATACAGACTTTAGCACTCAAGAGATATTCAACATGATTATGAAAATTGTAGAAGACTTGTTCAATACATGATTTATGTTTAAGCAAATAGATCCAACTATAACAACTATAATTATCAAGAAAACTAACATAGTACTTAAAGCTTCCCACAGACTGAAGGGTAGGACCCCAAACATCAGAATGAATAAGTTCAAGAGATGCAGTCGTTACATGTGTGGAAGTATAATAGGGAAGTTGATGACGCTTTGCGTGTTGACAAGCATCACAAATTAAAGACTCCTGACTTGGGAATAGGGAATATTATTGGACTTGAGAATAGACTTGAAGACGATGGACGTAGGATGGCCAAGTCGACGATTCCACTGACTAGACGACACCTTGACACTGGATGACTCTTGATGGGTAGATGAAAATGATGATGGACGGCCAAATGTAGGATAAAGGATAACCAACTAGAGGCGGGTGAATAGGAGGTTTCTAAATTTTTCGACTCTTATTGCAATTAATTTAAGTTACTATGCATGGATTGCAATTTTTTACAATTTTGCAACTATGGTCTCTAGTGATTTTCAAGTTATCTAGCAATTCAAGAATGAGCAATAAGATAATCTAAACACAAATAATATACTTGACAATAGGAAGAATAATTTTAACACGAGAATTGTAAATGTGAACAACGAGAAAGCAAGAGACAAGATTTTTATCCCGTAGTCTTGGAGACTTGCTGGTCTCCACTACTCCACGTTGAGGTGACTTGAACTTCTTCAAGTGGCTCCACTCTTTTGAGCCTTCCTCGATCACTCGTGGTAGCTCTTCCCTACTCCTACTAGCCTTCACAACCGATCGAGCCTCCTCACAAGCTTCCTTGAGAAGATCACCGATACCACTCACCTCCAAGCCGTCTAGGAGGTGGCAACCTCCAAGAGTAATAAACTTGATGTTTGCTTGAGGCTCTAGAGTACTCTAAAATGGCTCAAATAATGCAATGCACTCAAATTTCTTTTCCAAACTCAAAGATTAAGAATTGAATGCACTTTAGACTGGTTGCTTGGGAATAGAATGTGTTCAATGGAGTCAACCACCAAGTTTTAATGTAGGTGGTGGGGCCGTTGGGGGGGGGTATTTATTAGCCCCACAAGCAAAACTAGCAGTTACAGTAAATATTCAGGAAAAAGTCAGCTAACCTAGCACTACCACCCTCTAAGGGCCGGTAGTGCCGATTTTGGCTCCAACGGCTAATCCAGTGCATTTAATGCACTGGGGTCTAGCCGTTGCATCAAATTTCCCCCAAGTCCAGCACTACACCTAATAACGGCTGGTAGTGCCACAATTTAAACTCGGCACAATCTGCTTCTCTGTTAAAAAGCTACTGCAGTTTAACATGCGGAATTGCCGCTAAAAGCAGCACTACTGCACCAAAACTCCGGTACTGCTGGCCTCTAGATGCCGAGAAAACCTGCCTTCTGTTAAAAAGCTACCATAGTTATATATACTATACTGCTGCCTAACCCGGTAGTACTGCGTTTAAACTTCGGTAGTGCCACTTGAACTTTGAAGACAGGATTTGAAGAAAAATTGTTTAATGCAAAAATGAGCTATCCCATTTTTTAACCATTTAGATGCACCTTTTAGAATTCAAGTTACCAATCAAGTCTCTCTTGATAGTACAGTGACTATTCCTAGCAACCCGATCTCTCTCCAACACCGAGATCAGCAAAATGCTATAAAATGAAACCTTAA
This sequence comes from Guadua angustifolia, assembly GCA_036346375.1. Taxonomy (NCBI): domain Eukaryota; kingdom Viridiplantae; phylum Streptophyta; class Magnoliopsida; order Poales; family Poaceae; genus Guadua; species Guadua angustifolia. Next base: position 86,642,553 of record CM070500.1, on the reverse strand, counting down.
TCTATACATTGTCTTGATCTTCACTTCAAACATGGCTTGATGATACACCTTCACATATGTCGAGACGAGGACCAATCTCCTTTTGACATTCTCAAAATAAATGTTAATTCAACAAGGCTTGATTGTCATTAATTACCAAAACCACACAAAAGAATTGAGGCCTAGATGCTTCACCAAATGGAACTGGGTAAAGACCGCCCTTCCTTCTACCATGTAGAAGGGCTTTCTTCGTGGCCTTTAACACAAAAAAAAACAAAAATTCAACGAAGGCATCATTATCGAAAACTAATATTTGAACAGAAAGGAGATGTTTGCTTATTTTTGGAACATAAAGAATATTCCTAAGGGCAAGAGACCTATTTGAGCCTGATTTCATAGAATAACCAATGTGCGAAATGTGCAAACCTGCTCCATTTGCCACCTGAACTTGATCCTTGTGCTCCTACATGGAGAGCCTGTTGAGATCACTCGTAAGATGATCTGTAGCACTGGTGTCGACATACCAATTCGTATCGACGTTGTACGATCCTGTGGCTATAGAGTTGTCAATGCTGTAATCCTTGGGCTGATTGGCATGGTTGAAGCACTGCTGGCAATGCAATGCTCCATGCCCATACTTGCCACACACTTGGCACTTAGGGCCATTGCGCGGCCTCCTCGGCGGCCGTGTCCTTGGCCACCACGGCCGCCACCACATCCTTTGTTGCCATCATTGCGACATGAGTTGTTATTGGTGTTGTTGTCAAAATTACGCGTGGCGTTGTTGGCAGTAGAAATAAACTCCACTAAAGATCCCGTCAGCTCCACTTGTGTCTCGTAGCTAAGCATGTACGAATACAGCTCGCTATGACTCACCGGGGTGTGGTTGTTGAGGATGGTGATCGATATCACAAGAGCATTGTACTCTAGCCCTAGCCCGGCCCGGATGTAGCCCATCACCTACTCATCGAGTAAAGGCTGACCGATGTTCGCCATTGTGTCGGCAAGACTTGTCATCTTCTGATAGTACTCGGTAGCAGTCATATCATTCTGGATGGTGTTGCCACAATTCTAGGCCAAAAACATCGAGTGGAGCATGTTCCAAACCTCAGTGGCCGTGCCGAGGTGAATCACTTGCCAGAGAACATCCTCACCCATGGAGGATAGTGGCCTACCAAGCATGGTCTGGTCCAGAAGAAACCAGCGATGAAAGGCTGGATTGGAAACTTGTCAGGCGGCTACGCCCATGCCTTCAGTTACCATGGCTGGCGGTGTGGAGATGGTGCCTTCAATTACCGTATCTGATCCGTTTTCACCCCTACCTGGGGCTGAATCTGACGGCAAGGTATGCGATGCCATTCGCACAAGTGAGGTCCCTGGCGACAGATAAGTTACACGTGGTAAAAATTGCATGTCATAATTCTAGTCACAAACATATGTTCTGTCTGAAATCATCTGAATCCTTATCAGAACACTCGTAGACATTTGGCAGGCTTTCTCCACATATCCTACTCATGCCACCTCATCCATTGGCCCCAGTAGCACATCCATGACAATCCCAAGAAATTTCTCCCTAGAATCCTAGTGGGAAAAATGTGAGAAACGAAATGCATATATAGAGTGGATGGCCAGTAAAAGGTGTAGAATGTTCAGCATATCATACGTAAGGTGATCACCTCTCACACAAGCATACCTAGCATCCATCCTAGAAATGAGATGACAAGACGTTGTTGCACTAATTATTGTAAGCAGCAGCAGCAGCTTGAGTAGCTTCCTCTTTATTTTCTTCATTTCACTTATACTTCCTTTCTTTTGCTTGTTGCATCATTTGCTGCAATTTGCAAGCTTTGTTGATGTGGAGATTTGAGTAGTTGCTACTTTATCTGATTCATGACATTCTCGTTCTTCTTGCAGTGACAAGAACCCCTAGGTAAGTAGGATGCTTGCTTAAATAATGGCTGCACGCCAACATTTACAAGAAGGAAAAAAACTGCAGGAGCTGCAGCCGTATAATGGCTGTGATCCTTCAGTGTACAGAGGGCCAATTCTCCTGCCACGACATGCAAGATCGGCGCCTCCGGTGGTGCCAGTAGGGCTGCCGGAGATGTCGTCGTCGTCGTCGGGGTCGGGGAGAAGTGCAACGGAGGTGAGGGCTCTGAAGATCCACAGCGAGGCCGAACGGCGGCGCCGGGAGAGGATCAATGCTCATCTGGCTACACTGAGGATGATGATACCTGATACTAAGCAGGTTTGTGCAATCCTGTCATGTTTGAGCAAGTTTTGTGTTCTTGACTTCAGTTGTAATTTGTGAAGCATTTGGCAACATATCTGCAACTGCAACCACATCTGAGCTATTTCAGAGTTCATATTTCATCAGAGTTCTTTCTTTTTGAAACAATTTCATCAGAGTTGTCTTGGTTGAAATTGTTTGTAGTGTTGTTGCGTCAGGCAATTAGGCTGGTTCACATGACTATTAGTAAAACTAACATAGTTCTTGAAGTTGGATTACAAAATAATTTCAATGCAGATATCAATAAAAGATCTATCAAACTTTTACTCACAACTAGTTCATTGAGAACTTGAGACTTGCAAGAAAGCCATTTGAAAGAAACCTTTGGACTCACATTTGTTCACACGTCATCAGACTTCTACTCTGGAATTCTCTGGTTCTCTCTCTGATTCTCTTATAAGAAGTACGATGCTATGACTTCTAAGCAGGCGTTTTTTCTGCGCTGCAGATGGACAAGGCCACCTTGTTAGCCAGAGTGGTAGACCAAGTGAAGGACCTGAAGAGGAAAGCAAGTGAGGTCACACAAAGAATGCCCCACCCCCCAGAGACCAACGAGGTCTCCGTTGAATGCTACACCAGAGACGCCACCGCCGTCGTCGGCAACGACAAGAACCTGTACATAAAAGCCTCCATCTGCTGCGATGACCGACCGGACCTCTTCGCCGCTATCATCCAGGCATTCCATGGCCTGAGACTGAGAACAGTAAGAGCAGACATGACTTCCCTGGGGAGAAGGGTGCAGCATGTGTTCATACTGTGTAAGGAGGAGGGCAGTGCAGGTGTTAGCCTGAAGTCTCTGGAGGAGGCTGTAAAGAAGGCACTAGCAAAGGTTGCTTCTCCAGAAATGGTATATGGTAGTAGTCCCTTTCAGAGCCTAATGGTCTTGTGTATCTGAATTGCTACTCTGTGTGCCAGATTTTAAACCTGTAAGTTGCCATCCACGATACCATGGACCAGGGTTTACATTGCTCGTGCTGTAGCATGACTCTGTGCAGAAATATTCTTCTGCGAGGTCACATGATTGGTTTGACATTTCAGCGATTGCGTGAAAACATTTGACATGTAATACCTCTTGATTGGTGGTTCTCAGACTAGAATATGAACCACATAGAACCAACCACCTTGTCGACACTTTTGTTTGGAACCGACTTTTCCTGCTTGCTGTATGCAACTTGTAGGCGTGAGCATTCAGGCCTTCTCTGTATTAAATCTAAGTAGCAAAACTGTAATATTGTAAAAGGGTATAAGCATATTCAAATATACAAGTTTGCTAGTTAATTTGTTTTGGCGCAAACGTCAGATGGAAAGGAAACTATCCTTTTCACAGATCCAATCTTCAGATTCTAGAAACACAGCTTTCTTTCTTACCAATGCCTAAATTTTGCTTGTCATGACTCATAAGAGATGCTGCCATGCTGCTCTTATAGTCAAGACTGAGAAACAACGCAAGCCTGAATCTTCTGCTTGAGAGCAGCTAGAAACATGAAGTACGCGGTATGGACTAACTGAAGAAACATTGCCAAAGTAAGTTTTGGGACAGACCGAAACACAACTCGCTAGTTGACCAAGACCCCCAAAAAAAACGATTTCAGATTTATTGCCAGTAGCATAAGTATGAATACCTGAAATCATCTCTGAGCAGTAACCATGAGCACTTACAACAGCAGTTAATTACATGGATAATTTATTCAGAGATCAATGACATCTACTATTCAGAACTTTCATATATGGGCATCAAATTGGACGAGGGCCGATTTGTCGGGCATGTGAAGGGACCTGATGTATTTTATTCACTGGGGATTTGGTGGGCGGCTATTTGCATCCGAAACCCTGGAGCCCCACTCAAGAAGCTCCTTACTAGTGTCATCCTTGTGTACAATGACCTCTATAAAGCATAAGCTGTCCTTCTTAGGTCCCAGAGCTGCCTCAAGTGCCTTCTTCAGTTCCTCCTCAGTGCGAACCTGCATGTACAAAATGTGATGTCATTGCAATGTAGCATTTCTAACACTAGCAATATAAGCTACAAATGCATCACCAACCTTAGCCGTATAACACTTGCCCTCGCCATTATGGAATGCTTCCATCACGCCAGTGTAGTTCCAGTTCTTGATGACATTGTAAGGACCGTCATGGATCTCTACCTCGATGGTGTACCCTCCGTTGTTTATGAGAAATATGATGCTGTTCTGTCCCCACCGGAGCATTGTTGACACTTCTTGTGCCGTCACCTGCATTCCAGTCCAATTAAATTCTTCCTTGCTGCATATTTTGATAGAACTTTCAAACACAAAAACATTTGGCAGTTCTGAATTTTTGCTACCTGAAAGCTGCCATCTCCAATGCAGGCAATGACACGCTTATCCTTAGCAGCCTGTGCGTATCCCAGAGTTGCACCCACTGACCAACCAATTGATCCATATTGCATCTGAAATTCGTACCTGCCGGAAGCAAATAGTGTTCAATTAAAAACAAACAGAAGGGGAAACATCCTAAGTACTGATACATATATGGCTCGTCACCATTATCTAATAGTCGAGATATTTTTGGAACCGATAATATTGAATTTACAGTAGTTGCAGAAATTCCGAACAAGATACCTCAAGTTTTAACCCCACTATGCCGAAATTAGGAGTACCAAAAATAATGTTGGTCACTTACCACCCTCCAAACAAGGGATTTTAGAAGAAACTGACACACAGAAGTTACAGCACTAAAATATATGACAACAATATTAGATTTCGACAGGAGCTTACCCACAGCCTTCTGGTAGTTTCAGCTTCTGGCAGTTAAACCATGAGTCCCCAGTCTCCGCAATGACAGCCGAGTTGCCTGACAACATTTTCTGAATATGCTTGAAAAGTATATTCACTCTCAATGGCTCTCCAGGCCCAGATAAAGGAGGTTCACCCTGAGGCACAAAAATCCGACAATAGTTCTCGTATGCAGCTGTGTTTTTCTTTAGCCGGGTTGCAAGTGCATGCAGGAAATCCTTCATCAGAACACACCCAAATGAAGGCCCATGCCCAATCACCACCCGGTCCGGCTGGACAATGATGATCTTCTCCTTCTTGAGGAGGAGTGAGTATCCAACCGAGCTGTAGTCGTTAAATATTGGGCCAGCAAACAGATAGGCATCAGCGGACTCGACAATCTCAGCACAGAATGGAGTGCTCACAGCACCCCAGTACGTGCCGATAAACCTAGGGTGTTGTTCTGGCACAAGCCCCTTTGCAGAAGGCATCACTGCGACAGGATAACCACAGGCATCCACCAGCTCTACAAAGGCCTTGCATGCTTTGGCAAACCTCATCTTTGGTCCACCAACAAGGACTGGCTTGACTGCTTTGTTCAAGAAAGCCGCAGCAGTTTCCACTGCTGCTTCCAGGCTCATCTGGTTTGACAGTCTGACAAATGAACAATTCATCCAAATAAGCAATACCAAACCCATTGTCACCTCATCATTCTTATGCACATTTTGGGAGCATGCCAACTTACCTTGGGGAGAGGAAGAAAGGAACAGGGTGGTGGCTAAAGGTGGGATGTGGGATCGTAGGGAGATTGCAGCTGATGCTGATGTAAACAGGCTTGCTCTCCTTCAGTGCAGTGGAGATGGCAGTATCAATCTGTTCGTGTGCATCCTCCAAGTGGTTAACCACTGCCTATGACATATGAAAAAGAGATCACATCTTAGGGGAAAAAATTGCAGCAAAATGGTTATATAGATAGTTTGCCTTTTCCCTCCTCAATAGAAAATCTCAACAGTTTTAAGCATGGAAATCATTTGCAAATATGTTTGGGTTCCTTTTGCCTTTCCATGCAGGTAACAAATGTTCAAGTACATGTGTGCCTCAGATTAGATGCACGATAATACACCACCCAATCTAACTTAGAAGTTAGAAGTATAAAAGTAGTGACTCATTACGCAAAAGAAATAACTGATGCACCAAGCGTTGTAAAAGTTCTGCCTGAAATTGTTAAACGTAGTTGCTACATGCAAATAATGTAATCACATATATGTCATGGCTAACCAAGATCATAAACAAAAGTTTACTGCAGTTGAAACCAACAGAGAGAAGAGAATTACCCTACAAAAAGAGTAATGTCCCTATATTCGTGTACAATCCCATTTTGGGACCGGAAAGCCAATAGGAGTAAAAAATTACTGTACATTGGTCTGAGAAAGCCTATTTTAAGCTTGGTACTAAATAAATGCCATGAGCAAAAATATGGTTATATCTAAGGATCTTACTATAATTTACTAACAAAACCTTAAACGGAAATGCTATATGTCCTACCTCTGCAGTGCGATTGGCCGGCTGCAACAAAGATGAACTGTAGGCTCAGAAATGCATTGGTGTACACTGACCGGATACATGGTAAATTTCAGTTCTTGGAAGTAAACATGAATTCCTCATACTAGTGAACCCACGGATACTGGATCGCAAGCACCATCAGCGGATCTGTCATCATAATCCATACTTGGAGCTACTACAGGCACCTAGCTACCATTCATAGAACAAATTTGTCTTACAAAGAACCATTTTTTTTTTCAGAATTGTGATCTCAATCATCAATCCTAACTACAACCCCAGAATGCCAGAACAATGAACAAGCTGTCTTCTTGTAGACCCTATCCGTGGGACTAACCAAACCAGCATCATCACACATAAACAAAAGTTAATTAATTAACAAGCGTCAGGCTCCACAGATTCTCACATCCCCAACAATAACAATATAGAGAAGTAGCATCTAGGTACCGCATATGATACAAGGAAATACCGGATAATGTCAGGATAATACGAGATTGGAAAATTGTATCATAAGTTCATAATATTTGTTGGACTGAACATAATAATCAACTGTTGACACATAAACCCAAAACCCCCCAGACTACCAGACACAAAGGAACAAATAAGCCAAAATTTGTTCGGAAGGATTCTTACAGAAAAAAAAATCACCAATGAAATAGGTTGGAAAGAGATATTGTAAATTGTATCGCAAATTAAGTATTTCGATCCAACTATCTTAATTACCCTAAAAAACTCCTCAAGGTAGAGTAATTTACCTCGAAGCAAGTGACATTTTCCAAGTGCCATCCACCTTACAAGCTACTACAACAGTACCCAAACACCCAGAAAGCCAATAAATTGTGTGAAAATCCATAACAAAAACAGAACTTTGTACTGTAAAAATCCAAGCTTTTACCTTACTACCACGCGTACAGACAAAAAGGTAAAGTGGTAAACAAAATTCGACTGCGAACTCGTGCTAAAACGATAAAACCCAATCATTCATACTTAAGTATAAAGGAGAATAATAAGAAGAAGATTACCTGATAACAAGTAACATTCTGGAAGCACCTGAGCTCCTGCGTGAAATCGGGCAGCCCGATGGTGTGATGCAGGATGCGATTGCTCCCGTAATCGTTGCTGTTGGGCCCCCCGACGATGCATACCACGGGCAGGTTCTCACTGAACGCGCCCGCAACGGCGTTGATGGCGCTGAGCCCGCCGACGGTGAAGGTGACCGCGCAGGCGCCGACCCCGCCGCCGCGCGCGCGGGAGTAACCGTCGGCGGCGTAAGCGGCGTTGAGCTCGTTGCAGCACCCGACGAGGCGCACCCCAGGCTCGGCCTCGAGCTCGTCGAGCAGCGCGAGGTTGAAGTCCCCGGGGACGGTGAAGACGTCCCGGGCCCCGACCTCCGCCAGGCGCCGCGCGAGGTGGCGGCCCAGGGTGGCCTCCCGCGGGGCGGCGGGGGCGGGGGCAGGGAACACCGAGTCGGCCTGGGACGGCACCGAGCCGATGGTGGTGTCCATGGCGGCTAGGCGGTTGGCGCGAAGGTTCCTGTCTTCTCTGGCAGGGGAGCAGAGAGAAGAACGTTCTCCTTTGGGGAAAAAAGTTCGTTGCTCTCGCTCTCGGTGTGTCGGACAGTTGGAAACTTGGAGGATGCTACGAGTGGCCGAGTCTCCCTGACAAACGGTCGTCATTTATATAGCTGGCCTTAAGCCAGCTTCGTCCGAATAAGCCTACCAAACAATCAGCTTTTAAATGGTTTCGGTATATATCAGAAGTCACCGATATCTTGTAAAACCCAAAGGCACAATAAGAAGAATTAATTGATGCTACGTTTGCCTTTAGCTTAGAAAATAAAAAAAAAACAGCTTTTCAAATAGCTACGACTCTCTAAACATGGCCTTAGTATATCCGATGCGAGAAGCTTTGGCCTGTTTGCCCCATTGACACTTTTTTTTCATCTTCCATCCATATTCATGTAAACTGCAAATCTAACTCTTTTCTCGACTACTAAAATACTAACAAATGACACATATCACATTTACTGCACTCCTCTACTATGACGGTTCACCGATATCACACTCACCATGATAGACGAACTACCGCGATACCTGAACTCGGTAGGACAGATACCGCGGTACTTGAGCTTGCTAGGTGTCTACCGTGGTACTTGAGCTTAGCAGATAACTATCACGATTAGAAAGTATGATTGATAATAGTATGATACTTTTATGGTTAAAAAAAAGGTTAGATTTATAATTTTGTTTGAAAAAAAAACGTATGCGAGGGGAAGATATACCGAGGCTTTCCGATGCGACGCCTCTGCTTTTGCTTCTTCACTTCCGGAAACAAGTGGCGGTTGCATGTTGTGGCCGTGGACCTTTCTCTAGGCGACGGTAGAAGAAGTAGAGAGGGCGCCCGTTGTATTCTTATGGGTTGGCAGAAGCTTTCTAGAATAGAACAGGATATTGGAGAGGAGAATCGTGTGAAAAAGTGCTTAGGAAGTTAGGAGCGTTTGACTAAATGTTATTGTACATAGAAGAGACTTGTTTTGCTCTGGAGTTTTCTGTTTCCTTTTGGTTATGCTCGCCAGTGCGTTGCGTGTTCCTTTCTCTAAGTCAATGTGATGTATTTTTTAATTGTTCTATCTATAAATATAGAGTATATTTTATGTTTTAATGAAAAATTAGCGTGGTATTTCCATTATACCCCCTCACTAAACATCTATATTTATTTGATATTTTTTACCTGTATGTATCGAATATAATTATGGATAATATAATCATTTTCAATATCTCTTTAATCTATATACTAAGAAAAAATATGTCTCGTAAAATTGGATGGATGAGCAACTCTGAACTGGTTACTTATCTGCCTCCTCATTCTCTTTTCCTTTTTTTTTTTTGCAAAAATGATGCTCTCCCAAAAAAATAGCAAATATGGTTCCCTTCTCTACCGTGAAAGGAGTAGAGGGCGACATCTGACTCCTTCTGCACTCAGAGACGCGGGAGACTGAGGTGCCACGAAGCCACAGCGCAGGAGGCAGGTGAAGCGAGAGCTAGGGCTGAGTGCGGCTGCCGTGGAGGAGGCGCGTAGCAGGAGCCGTAAACGGGAGCAGCCGCATCGCGCGTGGAAGAAGGGACGATACCGTAGATGAGAGGCGCAAGAGGTCCTTCTGCGGTACAGAAGCGTGAAAGGTGCCTCTTGCGGCTGGTGGAAGGCTATTTTTGTAATTTTTGATAAAGTCATTAAAAAAATAGACGAAGGGTAGATGAGTGAACAGCTCTTTTTAGGATAGAGAAGAAACTCCTTGTCCCTATGCTGGTTTTGACGCAACCAGTATTTCACGCTTGTGTTGTTCGCTTGTGTTGTTAGGTCTGTCTGTGTCAGCTGGCGGCTTAGAGATTACTAGTAATGTCCACGTTTGCTGATGGGGCGCGAAAGCTGTAGTGACACGAGTGGCTGCTAGTGCTACTCGCCTGTGCCCTAAACTAAGCGATCCTCTTGATATTTATAAGCGAGCAATGGATGACGCGTTGTCCACGAAAGGAACCTGCTGGATTACTACGTTTTTGTCTCGGGTTGGTCAACAGCGATCAGTTGCTCTGTTTCAACCAAAGCACAACCAAATCCAATAGCTTAGTACGTAGGCCGGCACGGTCCGTGGCTAGATCCGTAATGCCGGGCTAAAGCCCATCAGTCGTCGTGCGAAATGCGGATTTTTTTTATTTAATATTTATTTTAAATCTTTTTTTCAAAACTATTCGACTGAATGAAAAATTTTGAAAACTACTCTCTCGTCGCTCCAGTAGGGGGCGATAGGCGGCCTGACAAACGGCACAATTCGAAATCTAAATTGTTTGTACAATAATTGTTGTATTGAACCAGGAAGAATTACCAAAAAAAAACTTGTTGTATTGAACCGGAAAAATTATTTTGCTTTGTTAGTGATACGCATCCCACTTAGGGATTTTCGTAGCCTCGTAGGGTCTGCCGAATATGGCCGGAAAAATACGAGAAAAATCACGGGCGACCTACGCAACGTGGGCTTCCACTTATGTACGGGCGAGATAGCCGAACGTTGCCCCGGTCCGAAGTTGCGAAAACCGGAAAAGGCACTCGCGGCCACGAAACCGTGGAAATCGTGGCCACTTAAGGGTTTTCGTAGCTCCGCGGGACAGGCCAGATCCAGTCCAAAAAATACGAGAAAAATCAAGAGCGACCTACGCAACGCGGGCTATCACTTACGTATAGGCGAGATAGCCAGACGTTGCCCCGGCAGGAAGTTGCGAAAATCGGAAAAGGCACTCGTGGCCTTGAAACCAAAGAAATCGTGGCCACTTAGGGGTTTTCGTAGACCCGCGGGACAAGCCGGATACGGCCCAAAAAATACGGAAAAAATCAAGGGCGACATACGCAACGCGTGCTACCACTTACGTATGGGCGAGATAGCCAGACGTTGCCCTGGCAGGAAGTTGCGAAAATCGGAAAAGGCACTCGCAGTCATGAAACCACAGAAATCGTGGCCACTTAGGGGTTTTCGTAGGCCCGCGGGACAAGCCGGATATGGCCCAAAAAATACGGGAAAAATCAAGGGCGACCTACGCAACGCGGGCTACCACTTACGTATGGGCAAGATAGCCAGATGTTGCTCCGGCAGAAAGTTGCAAAAATCGAAAAAGGCACTCGTAGCCACAAAACCACGGAAATCGTGGGCACGAAACATCTAATTTTTGAGTGCCAGTATGCTTGTTTCGTATGGCGTGTCATACAAACGGCGTTTCACGGTGGAATTTTTAAATTTGACGGCGGAATTATCAAAATTTTAAAAAATTCGTCGGTCACCCGATACTGGGGAGATAGGGCCCACCATATTTGTATTTAATATTTTTTGAAAATCTTTTTCGTATATTAAACGAGAAAAAAAATAACCTGCTGTGAAAATGCCAGGAGGCACACTGCCCGATGGTAAATAACTTTCTTTGTGAAAATGTCGGAGGCACCGCTCGATGGTAAATATCGCTCGATAGGCGATCGCCCATTTCAGTATGATATTTACCATCGGCAAAGGTGCCTCCGACATTTTCACAAAGAAAGTTATTTTTTTTCCTCGCTTAATATACTAAAAAGATTTTCAAAAATATTAAATACAAATATAGGGCCCTATCCCTCAAAGATTTCGGCGATCGTCCCATACCCAGGCGATATTTACCTTTTATAACCTTCGCTCTCGCTCGCAGCCTCGCAAAGCCAGCAGCGAGAGAAGAAGAAAGAAAAAAAAGAGAGAAGGGAAGGAGAAGGAGGAAAAGATAAGTAGAGGCTCAATCGAAAATGCCGAGGCGTGCAAGTGGAAAGGGAAAGGGGAAGGCGAAGGAAGAGGTAGGCGCTTTGGCGTGGCCGCGCAACATCGCGTTCCAGGACCTCTTCGTACCTGTTGGGGTTGTACCACCGATGTGTCTGTGCGGAGATCCTTGTAGGCTCGTCCGCTCTTGGGATATTCCAACTTGGAAGAGGAGGTATTGGATGTGCCGCAACTACGAATTCGACCCGCCGGAGAAGAGTCTGAAGAATCGCCAGCTGGTAACAATCATACGTGTTTCGTAATATTTGTATGTGAAACTTTGCTAATTTATTTTTCATGTAGTCGCCTCCGCCGCTGTGTGAATTTGAGACATGGTTTGATATGGAGATCGATCCAGAGGACCAAAGGCTCCTTGATCAAAGCGTCCGAGACGAGGAGTTCAGACGGCAGCTTCAAGCGCAGTGTGACGGGCACGCGAGGAGGCACGTCGGAAGGAAGCCGAGGAGAAGAAGGCCGAGAGAGAGAGGAAATGAGAGAGGGCACGTCATGCTAGAGAAGCCCCACCGGAGGCATGGGTAAAAGGGAAGTGGTCTCGATGCACTCAATAGACGAGAAGTTGTAACCATTATTTTCCTTGTTCGTGATGTGCATCCTAGCTTTATGTCGTAATGAAGAGTATGGTCTACTATATTTTCTGTAGTAACTTATGATCTGAGAAATCGTGGCCTAGCACTTATCTATGTAATCAGTCAAGGCGTGAATGAAGTGGTAAAGGATGGAGTGGTAAAAGTAAAACGCAGTAAATAGTAGAAGTGAGGAGTAGTAAATATTCTTCCCTTGCTTGTGCAGTATAGAGTTAATAGCCAGTAGATATGCAGCTCCCTTTATCCATTAGCCAAAACCAAGAGTGCCCACGAAACCTACGCAACGCGGGCTACCACTTATCTATTGTCGAGCTAGCCGGGCGTTGCTCCGGCACGAAGTTGCGAAAATCAGAAAAAAAAAGATGTACGACATGGCTAAGAAAAGATAACCTACGCAAATGCAAGCACTTAGTTCAGATAGTTAGACAACATGGTGGTGAAGATAAATAAATTACAAACGTACAGCTGTACAATAACTCAGTCACGACGACGCCTCCTGATCTACCCGGTGGGGTACGTGAGTGGCGATGGCGGACGGGCGGCCCTCCTAGCCTGGCCTTGCGGCACAGGGGTAGTGTAGTCTGTCAGCGACTCGGGTGTCTGCTGGGGTGGTGGGCCGAGGTACTCGGTGGACATGAACTGGTCCATGTCGAAACCTACCACCTCCTCAATGTCGTCGTAGCCTGAGTAGGCGAAAGCACCGTGGGGCCCTGCTGCGGCCTGAGACGAAGATTGGCCCGCATCACCCCACCCTGTCCACTGCGGCTGTGCGAGAGACGAAGGCTGGCCCTCATCACCCCACCGTGGCCACTGCGTCTGTGCGGGAGGACACGAGGGCTCGTACTGGGTGGCGTCGGGCTGTGCGAGCTGACTGGCTGGGCGAGGTGTGGGCACGGCTCCACTAGGTGGGGGAAGTGCTGGCTGACGGGGAGGTGCTGGCTGCGCACCACGTCTTGGCCCCCCCAGCAGGTGAGTAGGCGGCAGATCCGCGACATCGCGCCGCGCCACCGAGTAAAAGTCTCTCACTGCTGAAGGGGGGTGAGCGCGATGTCCGCATCGAGGCCCACCAACACGGACTCCGCCTCCCCGTACATCTGCCGTGCAAGATGTGCCTGCAAGTAATGCCAGCTTGATATGAGGTAATTTACATAAGAAAACATACGTGTAGGGTGACGGGGGTGACCCTTACCGCGTAGTTCTCCCTCTGGGACGTCTCTGAAGGGTACGTCTCTGACACCGATGCCAGTGGTGCGACATACGCTGCTGGTGTGTGCCCAACCCTAAGACGAGTCCGCGGCGCAAACCACTCCATGTAATCGTCGTACGTGGCAGCGTCGTACGGCTGGGTCTCGTCCACCGTGTCCGCGTCCGCCTCATCCCACTGCAACACCCACGGTACCATGCGATGAGCGGACGGAGTGCCCAGTGCATACCCCGCCCAGGTCATCCTACAATGCAAAAATGACAATTTACATACAACATGCATTCCGCGGGAATAGTAAGTATTGTGCTCAGGACACCTACTTGTGCACGCCATGTGAGACAGTGTGAGTAGTCGGCAGGGGGAAACTCTGGAAGAGACCGAACTGTTGCAACACTCGGTGCGGCGAGTACTCCTCGATGCACAGGTCGAAGAGGAGGACCTTACGGGTGAGCCAGAGCCGATGGTCACGCCAGCAAAGCTCGGACAGCCCATGAGGTGCTCGGACCTGGACCTCGCGCGTGTTGTACGGTGTCCACCGCACATCCTCCTCCTGCAGCCTGTCAAACTCCCGAACGAACTCGAAGTACGCCTGCTTGACCTGCAGGTGGGCGTACACCCACTGCGGAAAAAAAATAGTGCATGTTATTAAAGTGTTCAAAGTAGGGGGTTAGATACAAGGGGGCATACCTGTCGCTGAACCCAGTAGAGAGCCCATAGTGGGCCAGTCGATCTGGTGGTGATGGTGGTATAGGTCCTGTGAGTATGGTGACCGGTCAACAATGGGCCTACCGACAGAGAAGTGCTCCCAGGACCACAACTACAGTAGTAGAACGCAGCCCGTCAACGTCGCCTCTGTTGATACCTGGGAGACAGCCTCGCAAAGACCCCTGTACGTGCACGCGAGCACGGCAGAGCCCCACGACCACTGCACCATCTGTTTACAACGGCAAAGTTAGACATGTCCTATTTACAACGGCAAAGTTAGGCAAAGTTTAACGAAATGTGTTACCTCCTCCGCGGGGGTGTCGGCGATAAGCTGGGCAAACTCGATCAGGTGCCGGTCCACCGTGTCCCCGTGTGAGGACGGGAACAGGTACCAACCGAACAGGAACAGCAGGTACGCCTCCAAGTGGCGTGCCAGGTCCTCCTCGTCGGCGTCCAGGTGGAGAAGCTCAGCCTGCAGCATTCGGTACAATATTGTCAGCAGCTGAGTGCGTATCCGTTAAGTTACAATAAACGAGGTACTAACCGTGAACTGGAGCAGCCACGCCTTCTGGACACCGTGCCGCTCATCCATCTTGTGGGGCACGTACGCGGGTGCTCGGGGGTGTCGCTGCACTTGGGCGAAGCGCGCCTCCAGGTGCGCAAGCCACGCGGCGGGGGCGTCCTGCGGCACAACTGCACGGCCCGCGTAGGGGAGCCCTAGGAGGTAAGACACGTCCTGCAGCGTGGGAGCCATCTCTCCGCAGGGCAGGTGGAACGTGTGTGTCTTCGGTCTCCACCGGTCCATGAGTGCGGTCAGCAGGGACCGGTCGTGCGAGAACCGTGAGACGTGCGGGCCCTCCACAGTCGTCTACTCCACCATCCGGCAGAATGGAAGTAAGCCGGCAGCTCCTAACCTGCACGTAGTGTGTAGCGTCATTAAAATTCCATTAACAGGTAAGTAAAAGAGTAGGAAAAGTCGGCAGCTTACTGTGGAACCCAGCGTGGGTCGATCCGAAGAAACTCCTTCGGCACCCGAGAACGCTGTGTAGTCAGCCGCCGGCCCTCAACTGCGACAACCTAGACCGGTGGGTCAAGTCCACGTGCTGGTCTAGCAGCTCGGGAGTAGCCTCAGCAGCACGCCCAACTCTCGCCATCGTCGCCTGTGTCTGCGTGGTTACAAAGCAAATTTATGGTTAGAAAGCAAATAAAACAAACTGGACAATTAGTAAGTATAGGAGCCAAATAAAACATACCGGATAATAAGTAAATGGTACACGTTACAACTACCAAAAATTAAATGAAAAGTAATGAAATGTTCCATATTCAAATATATGTTCGATCGCACACATACAACCAAAAATTACATGTCGGGGACAACAAATAACTGGTACATAGAATAAAATTACATTGACGGGGACAAGAAATAACTGATACATAGAATAAAAAATTACATTCACGGGGACAACAAAAAACTGGCACATAGAATCAAAAATTACATGACGAGGACAACAAATAAATGGTACATAGAATTACATTATCCACAATTACGACGCGCTTCAGACTCGTCTATATCGTTCCTAATACGCCGTGTCCTGCGACGCCTGACTTTCTGCTTCAACATTTGGATGTCCGGCACCCATCGATGCCCTGGAGGGGGGCCGCCGTGAACGATCCATCGACTCGGTACCCGTACACCTCGTTATGCCACGTGTTGAAAACACTTTGCTTGTAGTAGTAGTGGGAGATGTACGGACGACATGACTGGTGTGTCTCGCCTGCTGCGGCAATCACGTGCGAGCACGGCAAGTGCAGCAGGCGTGGCTTCTGGCAGGAGCACTCGCAGTCAGCAGCTCGGAGTATGCACAGATGGGAAGTCCTCTCCCGGTGGGCACCTCTTCGACCCCGGTCACCGCAGTGCACGTGGTATCACCGTTCCACGCCACTCTCCGGTGTCAAGTGATGTGTCTGTGCCTTCCATGTCTTGTTGGCCATGTACGTAGAGACAACCGTCGAGTAGGACAGCCAATTGTCCGACATACATGCAGCGGAGGCCTTGTACCGCTCAACGAAATATCTTTGGGTGCCTAGTAACACACTCTCAACAATGCCCACCAACGGAAGGCATCTCGCACCTTTCATTACCCAGTTGTAAATCTCCACCAGGTTGGTTGTCATTATTTCATAATGGGAACCGCCCTCATCATGCAGAAGGGACCATTTCTCCAACGGCTCGTGTCGTATCTAGTCCGTGAAACTCTTTATGCTTGTCCCCGGCCTATGCCGAATGTTTGGTGAGTCGGTCGGGAGCGCGCACAAGGTTGTGGGGTCATCTCCTTGCTCGTGGTACACCATAGGGTTCCTCGATGAACTAGCGCCGTCCCTTGGATTCAGTGATTGCTTCTGGGTTAGTTCATCCAACGTCCTCCACAGTGCGTCGAACTTCCTCCGCTGGTTCTGTTTGCACTGTCGCTTGAACATGTTCATAAGCTCCTTGTTCCTGAACTAACGAAAAAAATTGGCACCCATGTGCCTCATGCACCACCTACTCTTCAGGTCTGGCCACTTTGCTGCTCCCACGACGTCGGACCCTTGTTGCATATCCACGATCGCCCTCAGCAACCCTGCATGTCGGTCATGGATGACACATACATCGTATGGTCTGAACAACCGCCACCTTGACTCTTTGAAGAAACCATGACGCTCTCCGTGTTTTCCCCTCTACGAAGGCCAATGCGATGTAGAACACGGTTGTTGGCGCCCACCGCGATTGCGATTAGAATCTAGCCCTTGTATTTCCTGTGAGGAATGTGCCGTCCATGCAAATGACCAAGGCGGCGATGTCGGAAGGCATTTATGTATGCGCCGAGGGCGAAGAAGGCCATTGCAAGACCCACTTACTCGCCAAGACGCACCATCCGCGGGAAACTCTGCAAGGTCGATGAACGTACCGGGATTTCTACTTGATATTGCCCTGAGCAAGTGTGGAATATTCTCGTAGGAAGCCTCGTACGTCTCGAACCGTATTTGCAAAGCTGTCCTTTTTGCTCTCCATGCCTTTCCGTAGCTAATCTTGTACTGAAACCTCTCCTCCACGGCTCTGATAATGGATCGAGGCGGTAGGTGCAGATTGTCCACGATCTGAGCATAAAACACATTTGTCACCCAAGTGGACGACAGATTGCGGTGTTCTTGGTCCGCTTCCTCCAGTTGGCAGTTATGCTCCATCACTATGGAACATTTCCAGTAGTCCTTCCACTTCCCCTTGTATGCATGCACCTGCCATGGGCACGAATCAACTACGCACTTCACGTCGTAGTCTTTTTTGCTGGACTTCACTACCCTGAATTGCCGCCGAAGAGACATTGACCAGTACTTCACCGCATCCATCACAGCCTCCTTGTCTTTATATATAGCCCCCTGCGTGACCTCGTTCTCATTATACTCCCATGCATCTCTGTTCCCTTCATTCATTGTTAGGTCTTCGAAATTACAATTAGTCCACGCACCAGGGACAAGCACCTTAGGAGTATTGTCCTCCTCGTCCGAGTGTTTGCCATCAGGGACTTCCTCATCCGCATGGTCCTTCTCCTCCATCAAGTCAACTATGTGCTCCACATCCTCCCCCTCGTCGCCACCCCTTGTGCCTCAATGACTGTCTCCTTGCCTCCCCCGATCCCCTCGCCACCGCCAATGTCGTGTCCCCCATCTCCGAGGGTCCTCGCCACCTTCATCATCACATTCTTACATACCTGTCTTCCCCTCCTCCGTAATATCTACCCCGACATCACGAAGCTCCGACACCGATGGAGGTACCTGGTACCACTATACCAGCAACATGAGCGGCCAGCCCCGCTCTACGGCAAACCCAACATAGCTCCTCCATGACGATGTCACGTTAATAGGAATCAGCTCTCCATAAAAACAGTGTTGCGCATGGCTTACTACTGCTCTAACCCGCAGCCGAACAGTCTGGGCATCCAAACTGAACATCCGAAACATCCACTCCAACAAACCCCTGTATGTCCTATCTCTTGGCCTAGATATGCCCCGTATGACTGTTGAAAATGCTGACAAATCCACTCCATCCGGCCCTTGTGCTATCTCCCCATCTCCATAAAATATTTGAAAATATAATTTCTCTGACATGCTACCTACAACGTCGGACCAAAAAATTCATCAGTTCTCCATCTAACTGCATCATGCATTACCATGTAAATGTTACCTTATATTGTCAATTTTTTTCTCTACTAATTTCTAACGGTGCCTGACTTTTCCAATTTTTTTTACTCTACTAATTTCTAACGTAGCACGGTGCCTGACGATATGTTGCTAGCCTATCATGTTTTTAAATATTACCCTACCCTAAAATACAATCTATAAAACATATGGTGATCCTGCCAAGAAATTCGACTATAAATAAGTCATTCTACTATAAATAGGTAATTCGACTAGCCTACCATATGGCTACGTCGCAATTTTTGAAATATTATCCGCGCAAAATATGGCTAGCCTACCATGTTTCATCAATACATTAAATTTCTACCACATTACATTTCTAAACATTGCCTAATACATTATTTGCGTAACAAAATTTCTACTACACAATCCCACTACATTAAATTTCTAAATACTATCTAATGTTTCTACTACATTATATTTCTAAATACTTCACAATCCTAATATTTATAAATACTAAATAATACATTAAATTTCTATATTTCTAAATACTAAATACTACACAATCCGAATATTTATAAATACTACACAATCCTACTACATTAAATTACTAAATATTACCTAATACATTATTTACATTTAAAATTTTTGAACTTACCTTTACAAATCATCGTCGAATCTTCTATTTCTCTTCTAATTTTTCCTTTTTTCTCTTTTTTTCCTTCTTGTTTTCTCCTCCCCTCTCTTTTCTTTTCCTTCCTTTCTCCCGGCACCTGCTCTCGGTGCTCTGGCTCTCGGCGACAAATGAGCGACCGAAGGGCTCGGCCCCGGTTTTAAAGCCCCCCATCGCCCCTCTCATGGGCGATCGCCCCAGTAAAGGGCGATAGGCCTGCCAGGTGTCATCGTCGTCCCATTGCGCCGTTATATAGCCGTTACAAGCCCCCCTATCGCCCCAGTATGGGGCGATCGCCCCATACTAGAACGACGGGAGGCATTTTCGCAATTTTTTTATTCGGTCGATTACTTTTGAAAAAAGATTTAAAATAAATATTAAATAAAAAAATTAGATTTTTTTATTTAATATTTATTTTAAATCTTTTTTTTGAAAATAATCATGGGAAAAAATTACGAAATTGGGTGCCTATCGCCCGGATATGGGGTGATCAGCCTAGATATGGGGCGATCACCCCATATTCGGGCGATAGGGGGCTCCACAACGGCCAAGTAACGGCTACGGTTGTGACCGTTACCTGCTTGCCATCCGCCTGCTACGAGCATGCCACCTATTGCCCTATAATCGGGCAATCGCCCGTTGGTGGGGCGATAGTGGCCCTTTTAAGCCCCCGCGCTCCTTCTCTCCCTCATTTCTCACCTTAGTTTCACCGAGAGCCAGTGACCGAGAGCTAGCGAGAGCCGGGAGAAAGAGAAGAGAAGAGAAAAGAAAAGAGAGGAGAGGAAAAAAAGAGAGAAAAAAAGAGAGGAAAAAAGGGAGAAAAATTAGAAGAGGAATAGAAGAGAGTAGATCCGTCATTTTTGCGGAGGTAAGTCCGGGAATTTTTTTATGCAAATAATGTATTAGACAATATTTAGAAATGTAATGTAGTAGGATTATGTAGTAATGAGATTTAAATATTATGATGAAACATGGTAAGCTAGCCATATGTTGTGCGGGTAAAGTTTTGAAAATTGCGACGTAGAAATTAAAGGAAGTATGATATATCATGTAGATATGTAGTTTTTAAGGTTAGGAAAAATTAATAATATATAGTACTAATGCCGTAAGGGAAAAAATGAGTAGTTGAATTACTTATTTACAGTAGTAATTCCCAGTATGATCGCCATATGTTTTATATATTGTATTTTAGAGTAATATTTAAAAAAACATGGTAGGCTAGCCACATATCGTACATTGTTACCATGTTACAAATGTTAGGCACTGTTAGAAATTAGTAAGAGTAAAATTTTTTGAAAATATATAGCAGAAATAACAAGGAGTAAATCAATGACATACGATAATGTAACATTTATATGGTAATGCATGATGCGGTTAGATGGACAACTAATGAATTTTTCGATCCGACGTTGTAGGCAGCATGCCGGAGAAATTGTATTTTCAAATATTTTATAGAGATGGGGAGATAGAACAGGGGGCGGATGGAGTAGATTTGTCAGCATTTTCAAGAGCCAGACTATTCGGCTGCGAGTTAGAGCAATAGTAAGCCATGTGCAATACTGTTTTTATGGAGAGTTGATTCCTATTAACACGACATCATCATGGAGGATGTTGGGTTTACCGTAGAGCGGGGCTGGCCGCTCATGTTGCTGGTACAATGGTACCAGGTAGCTCCATCGGTGTCAGAAGTTCGTGATGTCGGGGTAGATATTATGGAGGAGGGGGAGAAAAATATGCAAGAATGCGATGATGAAGGTGACGAGGAGCCTGGAGACGGGGGACACGAGTTTGGCGGTGGCGAGAGGATGGGGGTGAGGAGACAATCGTGGAGGTGCGGAGAGTGGCCGACGAGGGGGAGGAGGTGGAGGACATAGTTGACATGATGGTGGAGGAGGACCGTGCGTAAGGGTGGAAATCGAGCCATACCTAAAGTTCCATTTGAATTATTTACAATTTTGCATTCCTGTTGCGAAGGAGATTTTGGGTTTCTGTCCCAGAGATCGGATAGCAATTCGAAACATGGTGCATCTCGACTATACATCTAACAATAGGGGCCTTCAAATGCACGCTCGCTATAATTTAGAATAGTCAAGAGTATACCGAAAATTGTTGTATTAATCTCATTGCTGCATGATTTTACATATCGTGCCCCTTTCAGTTTTTCTACACGGTGAGATGCAGGAAGGTCCTTATTCGAAAAGTAAAGGCAGAGCCAGTGATGCAACAAGAATCGGGGTTCTCACCTGGAGATCATTGCTAATTATGTCAAGAGATTGGAACTACTTCTGGAGCAAATTTGTGTTGCATATGCTTCTTGCCCTCTCAAGCGGCACCATATTTGTCAACATCGGTCATTCATTGTCATCTGTAATGGGTAGTATCATTGCATTTTTTATGTTTCAGTTTATTGGATATATGACTTGATGCTGAGAGTTCAATTTGTTTTGACAACTAAGGGTTTCTGCGATATTTGTGTTTGTTTCATTTGTCATCCTTCTAAGTGGAATTGCAACATCATGGCTACAAACTTTCCATTTTGGTAGGTTCTTGCACAAATATCATTCTACTTTTGTGACTTCTTGCTGAAGGCTGTCTTCTAATTCACTGTAGAATCCATTGACACAAATGGAGCTCCCTTGCTGTTACAGAAGCAATGAAGTAAGATGATTGCTTATGTCTTGTTTCTCTCAGCTAAATATCTAGTATTGTCCTGCATTTCTGCCTTTGTCCAGACAAATGATAATGGTTCTGCAATGTTTCAGAGCAGGTATTAGGTTAGCAGCTTTCAGGGACAGTGGCAAATGAAGAAGAGATGAGTGTTCTTGCAGCAAATATGGAGTCAAAAGTAACTGAGTGCCAATCATCTATCCGATGAATGGCCATTTCCAAAATGGTAATGGGGTTGCGTCTAATGGTCTGGATGGAAAAGCTAGATTTGTATCTAAGAGTCCGGAGGGATGAGCAGTAGCTACTTTGAACAGGTTTGGCCAGAACGCGAAGATCATGTCAGATCTCATGTGGATGAGGAGGTTCCAACCTACTCCTGAACCTCCTGGTAACCTTTTTTTTACAAAAATCTTATTATGGTTCTGTGTTGGGGCATTCATCTATTAATTATCTTGATCTTTCCATTAGATCACTTTTCGAATCGTATTTCCTTTTACAGTTATTTGTTCTATGAGGTGCTTGATTAGCCTGCTTTGGCAAGTATTTGGTCTTCTAAAGGGGTTTCAAGGCGCTTATTTATTTTTCTTGGGGGAGGTCGTCCACATATTCAGACCACTTGTGTACGTACATTTGATCCGAAGGTTTGGAATCAGATCTTGGACCCTGTGGTTAGTGTCGTTAGCTGTGGAGCTCACAGGTTTTGCCATCCATTCACATGTGACAGATCTAAATCATAGAGCGGGGAAAGTTCATCAACTCTCATCTGCTTAGAGGGAAGCGGCAAGATGGTTTCAGTTTTCCAATGTGTTCAATTTTGTCTGATCATATTCTCTCTAGTGTTGAATTAGCTATTCTTTTTTGGTTCAATTCCATCAGCTGAAAAGGCGAAAGATGATGTGGGCCCTTTATGTCATGAGAGATCCATTCTTTGCCAACTACACCAGGTAATGAACATGGCACCCTAACTTGATATTGTCTTGACTCTTGATTTGATCCTTTTCCTTTCTGCCCTTGCTTACATTTGTCTCCTGAAAGGTGTCATCTCGAGAAGGCTGAGAAAGTGTTAAATCTAGTGCCATTTAACGGTTTCCTTACGGGTATGTAAACCTCCCCGTTTCTATGGATTTCTTTCCTACATAAACTCAAGAGGTTTCATGTTGTAATAAGCTTTACATGCTCAATTCATTAATATATATTCCAGTATCCGTCTCTTTTGCATCCACTCTATACTCATCTCGAAGAAGGACATGATATATCCTGTTTGTTAGGGCTTAGAGATGCATTCACTGAGACACTGACTAAGTACAAATGCAAAGAAAATATGTGTAGATAGGAACAAGGGAGTATGGGCCAAAATGGAAGCTCAGTGTATCATCTTTAGCTGATTACTCTACTCATCAATTTTGTTCTAAGTGTTCATTTTATTATGGATTGATTATACTTAGTGGTTTTTTAGGCTTTAGACCAAATTAAGGTTTTCTTTGTCGTTTACACACTCTTGCTAACTTGGTGTTGCTTAAAAGGGATAGGAAACTATTATTATATCACAAGAAATTAGCCTCTGATCATATTTCCTTTTCCATTACCGAACTACAACCTGATTATTTCTTCCTTACATGATTATTTCTTCCTTACATCGATGGCTCAATATTAGTTGTACTAATCATATGCAATTGTGTCTTCTACTATGAATATAACATGTATCTTGGTCATGCTATTGACTGCCATACGGTATTTACTCTCTCCTGATAAGTTTTTGTACGTCATGCACGATACTCAAGGCAATAGACATTGTTTGTGACATGAATGGATATATACATATAGCTGCTTTTGTTTAGCCATCAATCATCATGAACCATCACCCTTTTGCTGTGGTGTATGCCGTCTGGTTTACAATGCGATGCCCCTATTATGCTCATCGCCTGCCCACTGCTAGGCTTCTCTTTTATGCAACTGTGATCTATCTATGTGACTTCCTCTCCGTAAAGAATAGCTATAATCGGTTGATCTATTGTTTGTCCGTGAATATTATAAATTCCTTACATGTACACTATCTGTCTATAGATATTATAGATTCCTTGCATGCATAGTTTGTCATACATGCTATTAGGATACTAAGTAAACTCGAGTTCATCTGAAACAATTGTTTTCTATTTACATAGTCTCTACACTGTAGCCAGAACTAAGCTATTTCCTACATGGTACTTCTTTTTTTTTTGCCTGCAACAACTTCCTAAATAGTATGCTTAAAACGACACTACACGTTCCTTTGCATACACTAACTGATTGCCTACAGACATTATAGCGTACCAACCGAAAAACCTTTGCTATCAGTTCTAACGCAGAGTAACGCGTGATCCATGCTACCTCCTCTCCTCTTCTCACGGCTGCACGCGTCAATCCCCCACATGGCCACACAGCCGCGGGTGGTGATCGTGGATGACGCGTTCTACGGAGGTGCGCGGTTTCGGGTGCGTTCCACCAGGAGCCCAAAGGCGAAAGTACGCCACGACCGTCGGTGGACGCCAAGCACCAGTCAACACAGCACGTACGTACTCGTTGTTCGTCGGCAACGAGGACGCTCGGTTCGGGCTTCACCTCTATTATATCAGAGTCTTTGTTTTTCTGATATTTAAAATTATTTATGGTTATTTAAATCTTGAAAATAGGTGCAGATTATAGCCCTCTTCATAAGTTTCACATAGAGTTCAAGATCACCTAAATCGGAGTTCGGAGTAAAAAAGTTATGAGCGTTTACTATTTTCGCCAAATGGTGTGGCGAAAATAGGTATTTTCACCACACCATTTGGCGAAAATAGCTATTATTTTTGCCAAAATAGCTATTTTCACCATATGATTTGGCAAAAATAGGCTGCTCGCTGTTCATCTGGTCTAAATCGCGTTTAAATCACGGATTAACGTATAATCGCCCAATGAATTAGCGAAAATAGCATCTTCACCAAACCAAACCATTTGGCGAAAATAACATCTTCACCAAACCATTTGGCGATGATGTATTATTTTTGCAATTTTTTAAATCCATGTATTAATGTCACAATTTTTTTAAAAATATATTATTTAAAAAAATTCGTAAAAGAACTGAAGGTTAAATTTTCATCATTATTGATTCAGTCAAATTGCGAAGGTAATATCTCTAGATCCGTAGATTCAATCGAGCTAATTCTTGTTGGTTAGTTTCCAAATTGAATCTAGTTTCTACAGTTAAAATTTCATGTCAATCTAACGGTGGGATCTTCAAGAATTTCTGTTTTAGTGACGTATATCAGTCTGTTTTTATTTGGTCTGGCGGTGCAAGATTTTAGTCCGGCGCAGTAAGGTTTTTGTTGAATCTGAATCAGGCAATTTGAGTACGAGTTAGGGTGTTCCAAAAAAATCATCAAAAAATTAATTTTAGAATCTGCACAATCATTTCTCTTCTGATTGCTAATTTAGTATACATCGATCCTACACGTTTCAACTATGTCAAGTCGCTAGACATAAATAATGCCACCAACAGAGCCGGGCTAAGTAGGAAGCAAGCAGGTCTTGCTCGCTGTTGTGAGATAAGGAAACCTAAACCAAATATGGTTAGGACTCTATCTCTTTTTAATGTGGTCAAATCCGAACTCTCTCTCTTCCGCTATATATATCTGGTGCCCCCTCATTGTAAACTATTGAATCAATAAAGCGAGAGAGATTTCCACCCTACATTCTGTGTGTTCTCAATTCTTGATTCGCGTGTTCTTGCATGCGTGCTGTTGATTCGAGTAGGGAAACGTCAATATTTTACAACACGTTATCAGCACGAGTCTCTACCGCAAGGAGGAGGATCATCGACGACGAACGAACGACTACTATCGGCAATTGATCGTCTGATCCGATCTGCAATCAACTCGCCATTACGCCGGTATCCACTCGGATTGCTGAAAAGTTCTACGCGACTCTATCCTACACGATAGCCTATAGAATTTCCCCTACAGGACAAATCAAGATAACAGATTGGCATGGTTGATTGAATCGCAATTGAATTTAGTAGATCGGAAATTTGAGGGTTTTTACTATCAATCTAGTAGATCATTCTTCTCCCCCATCCTCGCCAGCGATCAATCAGATCAGATCAATACGCAATCATGCTTGTGGTTACTGTTCACACACAATTAAAAAAAAAAATCTGGTCATGCTCGACGGCCACTCGCGCACCGTTGATCGTCAGCCTGAAGTCGCGCGCTTTGGCTCACCTGCCTGAAGCCGCAAGCCCCTTGCCCTCTGCTCTGGCGATCATGCTCGGCGCCTGAAGCGCCTCGCCGCCTCGGCTCCAGCGTCTGCGGTCGAATCTCCGCGCGCGCCGGCGACTGAGCTTCTGCCCCTTCGGCCTCCATGCGCCGCCATCGTCGCGGCCTCCGCGTATGCCGTCGCCTCGGCCTGTGCATTCCACCAGTTGCGCCTCGGCCCGAAGCCGCTCCCGCCACCGGCAGTGCTATTCACGACGTCGATTGCACGTCGTCCCTCGGCCGCGCCACCCGTCGTGGCGCCCCCCTCGGCCAAGCCACCTTTTGGCTGCGCCGCTCGTCGAGCCACGTCACCAGTTGCGCCGCCCGCTGGTGACGTCTTGGCCTCACCATGTTCTCGGCCGAAGCGAGCCTGCACTGGTTTCTCGTCGCGGCCGCCGTCCGCCCGTAGTTGGACCTCCAGGCTTGGCCGCACCACGCCCCACTGGCCGCTCCGTAGTCTGGCGAAGAAGCGATGGCCAGCGACTCTTGTTGCCCCTGCCGTCGTTCGCTCCAACCATGCCGCCGCCAGCGCGTAGCCTCTGTGCGTAGCCTCTATGCGCAAAGAAACAATGAGCAGCTAGGGTTGTTCGATATGGCCGAGTGGCCAATGCAGGCCCCTTGGCCAGGTTTTCTATTGGGCCAGATGGGCTAAACAGCTAGATGGCCGTATGGCCCACCCAATGTGAAATATTGCTGAATTAATCAATTAGTTTTCAGAATTGTTGCTAAATCCCAGAAATTATATTTTAATGTTATGGACTTCTGTAAAATATTGATAAATTGATATTTAGCAATGGAAGTCCCATGCTCTGGATTTATTTTTTCTAGCTTTATGCCTTGTCTCATATGTGCTGAACTTATTTTCTGATAATTAAGTAATTCTAAAAATTACTTAATAATGAACTGAAATGCTAGAAAATTATGGAAATAATCGAGCTATCAAAGCGATTTTGGTCTTGGGGGCATAAGTGGTTGGGATGTTGATTTCAGTTTTGAAAGAACGGATACATGACAATTGGTATCTAAGGAAAGCACACATGAAGCTAGGTTTCTTAATTGGCGCCTGAAATCGGGAAGTGCTCCCTCCCTCATGTGAGCCTTCGGGGCGGGTTGACCTGGCCAAGAGTCATGTTGACGGAGGCATTCATTACATGATTTCATACCCAACCAACAAGTGCTACCTAAAATGTAATTAGCATTATGCCAGGTTTATTTCACGTGGAAATTTATCATTCTGTTAATTAGTAATTCTGAAAATTGCTTAATAATTAGCAGAGAAAAAAATTGTTAGGAAAATCCTGAAAAATTTGTGATAATTATCTACTGAATAGATATAGACCATACTTTACTGATTCAATATTAATCATGCAAAACAATATTTTACCTGAAGTAAAATCCATGTTTGTTTGCATATAGGATATGTCTGACATCGCAAAGAAAGAATTTGCTGAGCTTGCCCTGAATGGCAACAATTATCTCACTTGGGCAATGGATGCCAAAATCAACTTGACAGCCCGATCTCTTGGAGCCATAATTTCCTGACTGATTTGGTGCTCGGCTCTCTCAAAGCGCTAAGTCTTGTGACTTTGTACTTCTGAGGCACCATCTCCATGCGGACTGAAGGCCGAATATATGATGGAGGAGGACCCGTTGGCTCTATGGAATTCCCTGAAGGAACGATATAACCAGCAAAGATCCGTTCTGCTACTAGAAGCACAATGTGAATGGACACTCCTACGCTTCCAAGATTTTAAGTCAATGGCAGCGTATAACTCTGCCATGCACAAGATTGTTGCAAAACTAGCATTTTGTGACCAGAAGATCACAGAAGCTGAAAAAATTGATAAGACTGTGTGCACATTCCACCCCAACATGAGGATACTACAGCAACAATATCGTCATGCAAAGTACCAGAAGTACTCAGAGCTGATATGCATTCAGCTAGAAGCAGAAAAGCATGATGAACTTCTAATGAAGAATCATTAAGTCCTACCTAGTGGGAGTCATGCATTGCCTGAAGCACACGCAAATGATCAGCAGGCTAGCAATAGCCAAGGCCGCAGAAAGGGTCAAAGACAGAAAGGGGATAAATGGAATAATGACAAAAATCATAAAGGAAGAGGTAAATCCCAGTGAAAAACAAAAGAAAATGGATCAGGTCACTTCCAGAAGAAAGGACCAACAAATAATGCTGCTGATCCTAAACAACCATGCTATAAGTGTGGACGTACTGGTCATTGGTCATGTACATGTCGCACCCCAAAGCATTTGGTGGAATTGTACATGAAATCCACTGGGAGATTCCAGAAGAATCAAGAGAATAAGGAGGAGGTGCACTTCACTTCTCAACCTGTTGTTGAAAATAAAATGGAGTTGGATAATGATCAAGTCTCCGATCCCACAGAAGAATTTAAGAAGGGCCTCCTTGGTTATGGTGATACTCCCATGGAAGAGGATGATCTCATTGGGGATGAGTTGAAAGAATTCCAGAAGAATAAAGACAAGTCCCAGAAGGACGATATAAATGATTTATATGGAGACATGGAGTAGTCTCCTAGTTTTCTTTTAGAGTCGATGTCGTATTATCCTTTAGAGACTCCTTCAGAGCCTCATTTATCAGCTTAGTCTTTGTGTTCCTGGATGAACAATGGTCTACGCTCCTGTTGAGCGATTATCAGTCAAATTTAATAAAGTGTGATTTTCCCAGGGAATTTATTTAATCATGCTATGATATTTATGTTGCAATGAAAACCAGAAGTTTATGTTGAAATGAAAACTAGAAGTTTATGTTGCGATGAAAACCATAGTTAAAAACCCCAGAAATATTTAAGATCTGGCATGATCGTCTGGGTCATCCTGGGTTGAATATGATGAGAAGAATAATAAATAATTCTGCTGGCCATAATAAAAACTTATTGCTTGGCTGCTCTTGCAGAATAATTGGCTTCCCACCAGTTGTTGGGGCCACGTAGTGCTGCATACTGCGGTAATAATTCAACTCAGACCAACTGCATATTACGAAATTTTTCTGTTGCAGATAGTGCGTGGAAAAGAATTAAGTATTTTCCATCTGCGAAAATCTGGCTGTGCTGTATACATGCCAATCTCTCCACCACAGCATACAACCATAGGACCTCACCAGCAGTTGAGGATCCATGTAGGTTATGAGTCTCCGTCATATATTAAAATACCTAGAGCCTATAACAGGGGATCTATACATGGCTCGGTACGCTGATTATACTAAGGACATTTTTCGGCATTAGAGGGAGATAAGTACCACATTTCAGAATGCCTAGTCCTTAGACCCACGCACTAGAAAGACCGAACTTGAATTTCAAGGATAAATAAATCTGAAATAAATAAGCTAATAATCTGCCAAATACCTTTACTGGTCATAAGGGAGTGAAAGATCTCATATACCTGAAGTATATGCACCTGAAAGAGTGGAGATACCTTAGAAGGATATTGAACCTACTCTTGACCCTCATGATAAGAAGAGGGGGAGGCCTCCAGGTGTACAAGACTCAATTCCACGGAGACGTCCGCAGAAGTAGAGAACCGAACAAATAAGAACACTACCCATAACAGTGGAAGAAGCTCAACCTGATGTTGAGAAAATCCCTGAAGTGAGCCATCCTGGAGATGGTAACATCCCTGAAGTAATCCATCCTGAAGATGATAACCCAACAGTATATTTGCGCGCACAATTCCTGTTGGGAAGTCGAACACCAGACTCGTCGTTAGGGAAATCACGAGGAGCCTGGAAGAAATGTATATAGATATATCCCAAGTGATGCAGAGAAATAAATAAAAGAAAAGACTACAATTGTCGACATATATTTGCCTCTAAAATTGCTAAAAGCGGATCCGGTCCAAAGTCCATGGCGAGTGCCGAAGCGCTCCAGATAGGGTCAAACAAAAGAAGCAATTGAGGCAATATTGCTAATAAGAGGAAAATTTCTAGTCTGTTGATGAATATTTCCTAAAGTGATTCCTCTGAGATCAAATGGGTTTTTCATCCGAAGAGAAATGAAAATACCCGGTGGTGAGATATAAAAGCGAGGCTTGTAGCACAAGGGTTCACGCAGAGACCCAAAGATCGATTACGATGAAACCTATTCTCTGTGTTGAGTGGAATAACGTCCGATATCTAATATCAATGGCGGTGGCTTAAATTTAGAAATGCAGTTGATGGATGTGGTGACCGCATATTTATATGGGTCACTGGATTCAAACATTTATATGAAAGTCCCTAAAGGAGTAAAAGTCCCGGATCCTAATAATTGCAACATGTATAGCATCAAACTGCAGAGATCGCTATACCGATTAAAACAGTCCGGAAGAATGTGGTATAACCGGCTTAGTGAGTTCCTCCTGAAGAAGGGATACTCCAATAATGATGATTGCCCCTGTGTGTTCATAATGAAATCCCAGAACGGATTCTGTATCATCTCAGTGTATGTTGATGATCTGAATATCATCGGAACTATAGAGGAGATAAAGGAAGCGAGTGCTTACCTCACGACAGAGTTTGAGATGAAAGATTTAGGTAAAACCAAATTTTGCTTAGGCCTGCAGCTAGAGCATCTCCTAGAAGGAATTCTTATTCACTAGTCGTCCTATACCCGGAAGGTATTGGAAAGGTTTAATATGAATAAATCACATCCCTTGAAAACCCCCATGGTCGTAAGATCCCTTGAAGTGGATAAAGACCCTTTTAGACCGATGATGGAAAATGAGGAAGTCTTAGGACCTGAAGTCCCATATTTAAGTGCTATCGGAGCACTCATGTACCTTCTTGAATTGCACAAGGCCCGATATTGCATTCGCGATAAATTTGCTAATAAGACATAGTTCGGCTCCAACCGTAAGACATTGAAATTTGGTGTAAAGACTTTACTCAGATACCTCCAAGGTACTCAAGATCTTGGGTTGTTTTTCCGAAGAACCAAGACTTGACCATGGGGGATATACGGATCTTGGCTATCCGTCTGATCCCCACGATGCCAAATCTCGGTGGTTTTGTGTTTCTCTGCGATGGTACAGCCGTTTCCTGGCGGTCTTGTAAACAGACCCTGGTAGCAACTTCTACCAACCACTCAGAGATTATAGCCCTATATGAAGCCTCACGTGAATGTGTTTGGCTGCGATGTGTGATTGGCCATATCCAGAAGTCATGTGGCCTTAACGCCGTCGATACCCCCACAATTATCTATGAAGATAATTCTGCTTGTGTTGCACAAATGCAATTGGGTTATGTAAAGAGCAACATCACGAAGCATATTGCTCCTAAGTTATTCTATCCGCACGAACTCTAGAAGAGTGGTGAGATAAAAATCTTACAAACTAAGTCATGTGAAAATCTTGTAGATTTATTCACTAAGTCCTTGCCTAAATCCACATTTCAAAGATATGTTAAAGGCATTGGAATGAGAAGACTTAGAGAGGTGCAGAGTTCAGGGGGAGGAAACTCTTGAACCATAACCTTTATTGCGATCCTAAAGATATTAATAAAACCCTGAAGGTAATAAGTTGTACTCTTTTTTCCTTTGTGAGTTTTCCTGAAGTTTTCTCACATAAAGGTTTTTAATGAGGCAACTAGTGCAACATAGCATGCGAGTGCGATGTTCTCTTTTCTCCATCTCTTTTTTCCCACTGGGTTTTTGAGTGGAGTTTTTAATGAGACATATGCATTACGCGGTATTCGACCAAGGGGGAGTGTTGTGAGATAAGGAAACATAAACCAAATATGGTTAGGACTCTATCTCTTTCTAATGTGGTCGAATCCGAACTCTCTCTCTCTCTTCCGCTATATATATCGGGTACCCTCTCATTGTAAACTATTGAATCAATAAAGCGAGAGAGATTTTCACCCTACATTCTGTGTGTTCTCGATTCTTGATTCGCGTGTTCTTGCATGCGTGCTGTTGATTCGAGTAGGGAAATGTCGATATTTTACAACATTCGCTTCATTTTTCCCGGTCCTTTTTTTTTTTTACTTCCGCTGATGGTAATCAGGATAGCGGTTTCTACAAGTAATAAGTAAGTCGTCAGGAAAAAGAAAAAAGAAAGAAGAACGAAAGGGTGGAATCCTGATCGTGTGCAAAGATTTCATTAGTCACTGGAAAATCTTAAAATGTCCTTGTGGTGGTTGCTGCAGAACAACAATTTGACCTGCAACGGCAGGTTGCATGGCGGGCGTGGGCGTGTGTAAAAGTGAAGGGAAAAAAACTGTAGGCACCCTTGGGACGGAGGTGATAACAGGAGCAGGCGAGCACGTTCAGATTTCAGAACAGATGCCCAAGTTGTCCAATAAGCATTGTAGCAGGGGACGGCTGAAACGGGGAGGTGAAAGCGATGGAACCGATGGAACGAGGTCAAGCACAATGGCTACAACCTCTCCTGCCTGTCTCGTTAGGGCCAAGTGGCGTCACGCAGTGGCGGAGCCAGGAAAATTTAGGAGCCTTGACAAGCTCGTAGAGGATGTCAACGAACTCCTTATCGGACTCGTCCGTCGCCGTGTGCCACTCTGGGGCCTCCAACGGCACATTGCCGTGGACGCAGCGATAGCTGTCCAAGGCTAGCAATGACAACGCCGCCGCAGTGGGGGACGACGCGAGCGGAGGGGCAGGGAAAGGAAACTTTAAGCTGAAGACATCACCAAATGTATTTGCAGTTCTTGTAGTACTTTAACATTTGCGGCTAGCCAGTTCCTCGATGACAGTAATAAATACCGTCTGGAATGTGAATGAATATGCGCCAATAATAAGTATGAAATCTTTACTATTTCTAATTAGGAGTTGGTGGCGGTCATCCGTTCTCCACCTCTCCACGCTTATCACGCGCTTACGTTCAAAAGGGAAAAAAAAGGGAATGTACTGACGTTCCAAAAAACCCGGATCTAGCAACTCCAAACAAATCTCTATCCAACTCTCTATCTCCATTTTGTAGCGATTCGTAGCAAAATTCTGGCTCCAACAGCCTCGCCGGTTTCTTCTCAAAATTTGGCGAGTGGAGAGAGATTTGACATTCAATCCGGCGAGTACCTCCTGTTGAAGAGTTCGTGTGACTGCAGGGATAAATCCATTCTGTGTGACCACAGCGACAAAACCTAGAGGAGAGAGGAGGCGGAAGCAAGGCGGTGGTGCTACTTACTCTCCCCTTGGCTGCAGAGGCTTCCTCTCCCCCGGCAGTGGAGGAGTTGCAGCGGCTGGAGGGCCTCGCCAAGCGCCCCGCGTCCTCTACCTCCTAGCCAGCGAGATCTGCAATGTCGATGCCAAGGTTGCCTTTTTATTTGGTTTCCTCCGTGTGGATTTGTTATGCGCTGATGTTATCTTATTTATTGGTAGTTGGCCAAAGTGACTGCATCGGCACCGGTGCCGCAGGCGGTTGTGGCGGCTTCAGCACCTCTGGCGGCGGTCCCTACCGGTGTGAGTTACGTCACATTGGGGTCGTTCAGCTGGGACCAGGGTAATGAAAAGATCAGGGTACGTTGCTGCGAGAAATGAAGCGTTTATTATTGTAGTTTGTTGCCCGTACTGCAGTGCTGATTAATTTGTCTTATCTCCTAATGCTATAGACTTTAGTCCATCTGAACTCAGTATCTCAGAGGTCCGTAAAACAATTGCATTGAAATCAATAGTTGGAGGATCTATTTAGAAATTAAAATCAATAGTTGGAGGATCGCATTGGCTCATAAACTATAGTGAAGCACATAAACGAGAATGGAATGTACCTGCATTTCAAGGAAGACAAGGTAATCGCTGTGCCAAGTAATTAATTTGATGTGCATGCCCAATAATCAACATTTTTTGAATTTCTTGAAACCTCAAAGACATTTATTTTTCAAAAGAAGAAGAAGGAATGCTTCCGACTGGTATTGGAGTCTTCTTAATCCTGATAAATAATTTATGATAGTGATCTTCCAATTGATGGCCAGAAAATCCCTGGGACGAATTGAGTTAATAGGAACCTCCTGAAAGGACAATACAAGCAATTTTGTCTACTATGTATATTAATCCACTTTACTGATTCATCAGAAGGAACTGGCTGCTTAGATCCTTCTGTTGCCTGGATAAATCATATGGTTATTTGTTCTAAAATACAGCTAACACGATTAGCATGCTGCTATGCTACTTCTATTTTCCTTTTCGGCCATCCAGGTTTTGAACCATTGGTATTTTTATACTGTTCCTGCACTTTTAATATCTTGATCCAGGGAAGAAGAAATCAGTTACTGCATGAATAGATGGGAGATTGGTGCCACTGACACTCTTTAAAATTCGTGATTCACTTTTTGACACTCTGGCCCACTGTCATAGACTTAGATGGACCCACATGTCATAGACACATAACTAAATGCCAACAAATTGAGTGTCGCTGGACTAATTTTTCCATGAATGGATAGCCCCTTCGTAAAATGACAGCAGTATCCTGACCAACAAATTGTTCAAGGTGACCACGTGCCAACTTTAACGGCAATGCTCTTGGTCACAGAAGGGTGTTTATTCAGTCTTTTATGTGAGAGTAGAGTTGCTGATTTCATTTATAAGCCAGTCTATAATAAGTAATACTCTAATGCACATATCTGTAGGTTCAAAGTCCAGATCCATTGTTGCTTGATCAGTCACTTCCTTGTGTGTCACAGAAGCCCTTACAACATTGATATCTTCGAAAAAGGTGATTTTGGTCCTTCAGCCTTCAATCCATTTCCCTTGTAGCAATGCAGAATTTCTTTGCATATTTCTTGTTTCTCAGTAAATGCACAATTCCAGTCCTACATATTTCTTGTTTCGCAGTACATGCATATTTCCAAATGCTGCTTCTTTGCCATAAGTATATTTGGGAGATGGCCAATCGCTTGAGTGGGCTACAACAACAATACTACATGAGCTTGCAGAACGATATCATTGCTCGAAGATGTAATAAGTCCGGTTGAGCACTAGATGTTGTATGAACTACTTTGTTGGAACCTTTTGTGCTACTGAACCATTCTATGCTAACACATGTATGCACTATTTCGAATTTAAATTTCCCGCATTCAAGTATAGCCGTTCGAATTTACCTATTCAAAGATAACCGTTACAATAAATTTTAATTTTTAAATTCCCGCATTCAAATATAGCCGTTTGAATTTACTAGTAAAAAACCGTTGCTGTTATGATAATTATATGGAATATGATTAGAATATAGGAGAGAGAAAATAGAGAGTATGATATGGAGAGTAATGTTGGAGACGAAGGAGATATGAAGAGGCTTTTTTTGAGATTTCTCTAAATAAAATTTAGAGTGCTTTTGGAGTTGCTGTAACCCCTCTCCTTTGTTGCGCTCGTGCTCCTAAGCTTTGACGGTGACGACGTGAGCGTGGGGCTCGTGGCGGATGGCGCCGTTGATGTGCTCTCCTCCATGGTGTTCGGGGGCGGCACGGCTGCCACTCTCGTGGTCACGGCGCTGACGAGCCTTGCCACCATCGAGAGATCTCACCTAATTCCTCACTTCATGTCCTTCTCATAATCTCGCAAGATCGAGAGATCTCACTTGAATCGAGCGCTTACCGCCCCCACCTGGGCTAGATCTCCGGGCTTGAGTCGTCTTGATGGTTCTTGGGATTCGGAGGACAAGTTCGCGGCGATGAGCAGATTGGCATCGGAGCTCCACCGGCTGCGGAGATCACCATGGGAGGTGTTGTGGTTAGCGCTGGTCTCCTGCGGCATGATGCTCTTCTCATAGCTCGCTGTGGCCATGGTGCCCTGCCTCTTCCCCTCCGTCTCCCTCCTTGCCATGCTCCCCATCGTAGGTCAATCCTGGCTCACTTTGCTTTCCTGTCACTCTTTTAGCGCAATTTTGATCTTGCTTTGGTTGCATATTGTGCAGGTTTGGTGTATTTGGCGGCTGTTGTGGTGGGCAAGTTTTGGAGGAGGCTCATCGGGGTGGCGGTGTCGGCACCGCTGTTCGTGCTGTTCAACATCCTCTTCTTGTGGGGTGTCTACATATTCGTCATACGAACAGGTGAAATCTTGGTGCATTACATCGGTTGGACTTTGCAGATTGTGCATGGGCAGGTCTCTCATGTTAGAAATTTCATAGTATGTCAGTGCAATGTGGTAGTATGATTTCTGATTGTAAGGTTAGCATTCTTATAGTTCTGCATATTGGTAGGATGTCATTTGGATGTATTTGTTATTATAAATTTATGCTATTTTTTGTGGTGTTGCATTGATTTTGGTGAAGCTGAGGACTGTTCCTGATGCTTGCATTGCTAGAGCTTAGTCTCTACTATATAAAGCAAGAGTTTCTTCCCGCTTCATTTCATCAAAATTACACACCTTTGCCACTGCTCTTTAATTACCCCCTTTGCCACTATTAGTGCTCTTTGCAAAAAAACTTTTTATCGCAAATTGAGTTTCAACCATTGTACATTCAGATTGAACAATATTATTCAGATAAGGTTAGTGCTTTTTGCAAATAAATTTTTGTCACAAATTGAGTTTTCGTTGCAACGCACGGGCACTTGACTAGTATGCATAAAATACCGCCAATAATAGGCGGACTGACTGGAGCCGGATGGAACCCAAAATTGGATTAAAATCACTTTTGGCATTTCTTTCAATTCCAATCGGATTTGGTGCTTGTCTCCATTGCTTGGGTGTCTTTGCTAGTTTGCTTTGCTTCTTATGTCTCGGTTGGCAGACAGAGCTTTAATGCTTCGCTGGTGCTTCACCACGGGAAGCTCTTCCAAGGATGCTTGCCGAAAGAGGCTGGGGGCTCGGGCTCCGGTAGCCGGAGGCGGGCCTTGTTAGTCAGCACCGATGAGCGGAGAAAAAGACGAAGCGGCGGGTCAGATGTCCACCGCCTTACAGCATCTGGAGGAGGCCTTTGTGGAGTGTAGCCATGGGAAGCACTACTTCGGTGGCAACAAAATCGGCTACCTGGACATCGACGCCAGTGAGCACGGGCAGGCACCCGCCTTGCCCGAGAACTGACTTTGCCGCTGGCGTCACGCGTCGCACCACCACCGCCACAAAGACAAGACGACCGGCCAAACCACCAAATAATGCTCTGCCCCTGCCCGTTTCCATCGCCAAGAAAACTGACGCGCTTACACAGCCCAAGTCGCGTCGTTGTTTTCCACCCATGTAACGACCCCCATTTTTACATATAATGTAAAAATGGAAATCTCATGTGCACACAGTACTAGTCTCTGGATCAGTAGCTAGTACGCACATTTACAACAATTGGAATCACAACCATACATTATATTAATTAAGTGGAAACTAATAAACACATAAATCTTACAACTCAGAGAATATAGCAGCAAAGAAGCAAAGTCTCGTAGTGTGCCCAAATCATCCCACAAGCAACTGACGAGGCATAAATCCCTAGAAAGACCACGTTGAAGAATTCCCCGCAACCTGCGACGAAACAAACCTTCGAAGCTTCGCTAGCTTTACACCTAAAAACAATAGATTAAGCAAAGGTGAGTACTTTCATACTCCGCAAGACTTAAGGTGGTATTTGCAAATGCATAAATGCTGGCCAAGTCAAAGGAGGCTACTACAGTTAATTTGCACAAAGCGAATTTGAATTTGTAATTCAAGTTATTTGCAAACGGAATTTGTAAGAGCAAGTTTGATTGATAACAAATAAGTAAAGCATAAGTAATACTCACAGTCCTCTATGACGTGAGTGACGAATAATCCAAATCATGGAATCCATCAATGCCGGCCCTTTGACATAAAGCAACAGTTGCAAAACAAATGAAACCAAGCCCTTTTCAAAATAATAAAACATCTAACATTGGAATGACTTCACCAAGTGCCCATGACCGCGGACGTGGCTAATCGATTAGATTTTCACTCTGTAGAGGTGTATAGCTTTACCTACAAGGAATGATCAATCTTTTTGCTCGATGCACTTCCTTAGGTGGTCGGCAAGGAGATCATACATAACCGTTACATTATATAGACATGACTTTGATCCAGTCTGGGACGTTAACCCCCGCCATAGAAACAGAAACACACACACAAGTCATGGATCCACTTTCAGTACACAAACACAACGTTTTTGAACACGGTAGGGCGTACACCGTTGCACCGACCAAGCATTTACCCACACAAACTGTGTGGAAGCCCCTCACAAGCAATCTAGAACGGAGTGCTTCTGCTAGCTCCCGCCTACCAAAGAGCAAAGCCATGTCTAAATAAATTAATAGGCTAAGGCTACCCCATAAATAGCCCTCGTGGTTGCACGGAATTCTTGGATCAATAGCGGCCCATTGCTCGGTCCTTAATCCGACACGGGCAATACTTCACCCTACACTACGAGCAATTCCCTTTGCTCAGCTATTGCCAATAATCACCCATGTCAAACCATAGTTTTATTTTGGGTTTTTAATCAAAATACCAGCAACCAACAGAGACATTTCCAACATTTTCAGGAAACAATTTTGATCTGATCAATTACATCATTGATTCTAAAGCATGGCTAAGGGAGGATCATGAGACAACAGGTGTCAGCGTACTTTGTGCCGGGGTACCCTCTCCGCCACAGTCAGGAGGGCCCACGAGTGACAAAGCATGACAGCCTGGCGAGCAGGCGGGTGATAAGGCCCCGACGCCGAGCGGCCAGGACGTGTGGCAGCCTGGTGCGTAGGCGGGCGATCAGGCCCCAATGCCAGGCTGCCAGGACGCGTGGCAGCCTGGCGAGCAGGCGGGCGAGCAAGCCTCGACGCTAGGCGGCCGGGCCACGTGGTCGGCAGGCGGAGTCAAAAGGTACTCGGGGGTCCGCTGTCGATCAGGCAAGGAGGCGTACGCTGAAAGAGCGGGGGAGCTTCGCCTCAAAGCCTTCTCCCCCGACACACCATGTCAGAACCATTAAATGCGTGTGACGGCACGATAGCCCATCCCTCTGACGTCCTGCACCTAACCCGTCGCATGTAAGTCACCTCCCGGGCGGACCGGGCGAAGTCAGGCGGTGGCACAAAGAATGAGGTCAGAGGATGAGGCTACAACGACAGGTGTAATAAATGAAGTGTAATAAGTATGATGTCATCTTCCCACTTGCCCGAGCCAGCCCGACCTATAAGGGAGCTCCGGTGCATGGGGAGAGAGGGGGAGGCAAAAACGAAGAGAGGAGACAAAAAGAAGAACGAAGAAGAGGAACAAAGAGGGAGATCCTAGGTAGAAAACCATAGAAGAGAGAACTCAGAGAGAGTGAAGATTAGGCAATCGGTGTAACCCACTCAAATCACATTAACAGGAGCTCTAGCAGGATGTAGGGCTGTTACCCGCATCGGGGGCCCGAACCTGGGTAAAATCTGCGTGTTCTTGGATTTCCGTCTATGCGGATCCCTTGGGAGAGCCCGTAGGCGTCCATCCGTGAAGACCCTCTCTATCGAACCCCGGACTCCATCCAGGGAGAATAATTGTCAAGCGAAATAAACGCATGCATGAAATCATTTGATAAACAAAAGGAAAATTAAATACTGTGATCAGTATGATCAAAGGGGTGCTTGCCTTGCTTAATCACTATTTACGATGAAGACAGGATCGCAGCTAACGAACGCGATGACGAAGTCGAAGACGTCGGGTTCTACACATTGTTATAGACTAAAGCAATAAAGAGCAATTAACAAACTTCAATAAGGCAAAAAAAAAGATGAACAGAGAACCAAATAAAGATTCATTGTAGAAATCAAGAACATTATAGGGTTTGGATTACATGATTCAATATTCTCATATTTTAGGTTGATTAAGCATTCATATTGATTAGCTTCCAAGATGAGCAATGCGCGATTTCCTTTATAGATTATCTATTCTTACTTTACGAATTCAAGAAGCTGAAATTATGAACTTTTTATATTTATAATTTTGAATTCAAGATGCAAAAATTATTTAGATTAGTAGAATTAGAACATTAGCCATTTGTTGAGTGATAAGAATGAATAAAACTTAATCTTTAATTGATTTTGCCTAAAAAGCGATTTCGAATAAGTTAGAGTTAATAGATTAGGTTACTGGATATATATTCGTGGCTTCTAAGAAGGTTCTGGTGATACAAATAACTTAACTATAGATTTCTTCATTATAACCGAGAGCGCTTATTAAAATTATAAAGTTCAGAAATCATAATACTTTAGGTTATTTTACTAACAGGATTCATATTTCAAAGCATGACAGAATAAGATTATTTCTTCTGAATAGGGTAGGCTATACTTTGGAGAGAACTACTAAGCTAATTTCATAAGTTTTAAGACTTGGATGAGACATTATATTCATCGTTGAAAAAGCTTATGTGGCAATATAAAGTTTACGTTATACGGAATCGGCGAGAAGGTGAAGTTTACGATTATCACTTAGAGGTATTGAGTTAGCTGGATTTCATTGACAAGCAAGCTGTAACTAACATGTTTTTCTAGAATATGGTAGTATGAACTTTGTACAGTGCTTCTAAACTGATTTTATAGGTTTCATCATGTAGACGGGTTATTTCATCTGCTGTTGAAATAGTCTAAATGATCACAAGAGTAACATTAAGTTGGATCAAGTTTCATTTTATGTTTGCGACTAAACTATACATGATATTTTATCTATTTTTTTTGGAATTAACAGGGGATGGTCCTAAGAGTGTTTTAAAGTTGTTTTTGCAATATTTTGACTTGAACTGCAATAGATTACCTATTTATTTATTGTTGAAATTTGCATTTCCTTTTGTTATCAAAATGCAAACTAAGTTTGATTTTAAATATTTTTGCATGATTAGGTTTATTATAATTCTAGAAGCTCATAAGCATTTATTTTATGGTTTTAGAAGTTATATTTTTCATATATGCAATAGTGCCCATAATAGTGTTTATTTCATTTTTAAGTTTTTATAATTGTTTTATGACTCAAAAATTAAATGTTTTTGCAGATTTGAATTCATCCTGGTCTTATCATCATATAAGAATTTATTTTATTATCTTGTGACTTAGTTTCCACATATTTAATATAAAGACCATATTAAGGTATTTAACAAAATTTAATTAAAATAATTATTCTATGGCTCAAAATTCAATATTTTTAAATATTTAGAATCTTCCTGATTTTATATGAATATAGAAATTTGTTCCATCTTATTTGAATTAAAAATGTGAAAGATATTCATGTTTGAATATTGAACCGATTTGGAAAATGCATTGAAAATGGAAAATATGTTTTCTTGTATTGAAAGCGTCTTTTACCATTTCACTGGAGTTTCTCCAGAGACACTGACATGGGGGGCCCGCTCATCAGCGACTTGTAAACAGAGGAAGCTTAGGGCTCGCCGGCGATGAAGCTACGGTGATTCTCCGGCGAAGCCGAGGACATGGGGAGGAAGAGCTCGATGAGGCGCATCCGGAGGTGGAACCGATTTACCCGAGGAAGGTCGCAGGCGAGCTGCAGTCGAGCTCAAGCGGTGGCTCTAATGGCGGGTTGGCCGGGAGGAAGAACCACAGCATGGGAGCTCGAATGGGTAAGCATTTAAGCTTGAGAGAGCGGCAGGGGTTCCATTTTTGTGATTATTTCGGTCGAAGAAGCTTTGGGCTGAGCAGTCACCAGGTGACCGGAGCTGGGGAAGAAGGAGCATGGCGGTGGCCTACTTTCGCATGGGGACTTCCAAATATAATTGGGGGCTTTTGATGAGTAGCTTATCATTATGCTATGGCTTGGAGCAATTTGGAAATGGTTCACTGGTTTGGCTGATTTGATTCCGGCTTTGAGCTCTGAAGCTCTCGGCAATGGCGGCAAAGCAAGGAATTGAGGACGCTCAGCTGCAGTGAGGAAGAGGAGGATGAATGGAGGGGATGAAGGTAGCTCGGTTGATGGGTGAGGCTTTCAGGGAGATTAAGGCGTTGTGGCTGCACAGAGCTACGCTTAAATAGCCGAGTGAAGCCGCCTCCCCCGGTATTATCTCGCCCAGAACAGGCGGGGCTTAATTGTAGCGGTATGGTGTGGGAAAATCGAGGATGAACATGACTAAAGCAAGGCGATGCATTCATTAGTGACAAGACCACACGGTGAGGCGGTTCACTAAATTGAGCTCGGGCGAATTCGCTGCATCGGGAGAGTCCAGCTCGGTCGGAAGAACAGGGTGGAAGAAGAAGGAATGAGGCTGACAAATGGGACCAGGGGCCACTGGTCAGTGAGAGCGAAGTTCAGGCCTCCTCGCGTCAGCAAATGGGCTAGAACAGAGCTACGGGCCCACTTGTCGGTGAGAAAGGGGAGACTAGATATTTTGGCTGGCAATATTTGACCAATGTTTGCATTAATTGGATATCATTCACCACCCATCTTTTTGTGAAAAGTTTTGACTAAAGTCTTCTGGTAGATACCGACCTTCAGTAGAAATTTGGGACCAAAAGACCCTTTGGATTATTTATAAAAATTCTGACACTGTATACTGCTCAGAATCCTTAATTCGATTTTTGATTTATTTAAGGGTACAAATTATATTATTTTTTTTATACTTTTTATACGAGTTCTAATTGAGATAGGAATGCTTCCATAAAAATATCAAACCAATATATTTCTTTT
This sequence comes from Guadua angustifolia, assembly GCA_036346375.1. NCBI lineage: Eukaryota > Viridiplantae > Streptophyta > Magnoliopsida > Poales > Poaceae > Guadua > Guadua angustifolia. Next base: position 86,599,797 of record CM070500.1, on the reverse strand, counting down.
TTATTTTATTAAAATTCTGACATTCCATTTTGTTAATTCTTCTTGTTTCTGTTTTTGAATTTTTAGAGGACTTATACAACAGGATAAATTTCTGATATTTTTACTGGGAGTAGGCAATGCATTGGGGTTACTAGGGTAATTTTATCAGGTTGAGATGAATGTAATGACCCCCATTTTAGCGTAGAATGCCAAAATGAGAATCTCATGTGCACAGTATTAGTCCCTGGATCAGTAGCTAGTACGCACATTACAACAATTGGAATCACAACCATACATTATATTAATTAAGCGGAAACTAATAAACACATAAATCTTACAACTCAGAGTATAAGGCAGCAAAAGAAGCAAAACCCTGTAGTGTGCCCATCCAAACCTGCAGGCAACTAACGAGGCATAAATCCCTAGAGGAGATCGCTTCAATAAAGATCTCGCATCCTACGACGAAAACAAACCTTCGAAGCATCGCTAACTTATCCACCTAAAACAATAGATTAAGCAAGGGTGAGTACTTTCGTACTCAGCAAGACTTAATAGTGGTTCACAAGTGCAAATAATTAAGCATGCAGGCTTAAACAATAAAAGACTCTAGGTTATTTTGCAGTTGCACAAGAAAGGTAAATCATAAGCTGATAATAGATTGCAACCCGCAATTTATAAAATTGCTAAAGAACATTTTAATCACAAAAAAGTAATTGAAATCCACAACCAGTCTACCCGACAGAATAGCCATAAATGTCAATTCCTTTGGACATAAAACAGGTTGCCAAAAACAGTTTCAAACCGAAACCAGATTTTCAGAAAATACCAAAGTCTAGCATTGGAATTACTTCACCAAGTGCCCATGACCGTGGGCGTGACTAATCGATTAGATTTTCACTCTGCAGAGGTGTACAGCTTTACTCACAAGGAATGATCAACCTTTTTGCGAGGCCATACGACACACTTCCTTAGGTGTGCCGGCAAGGAGATCATACGACACACACCCCAAGTCCTGGATCCACTTTCAGTACACCAAACACAGCGTTTCTGAACACGGTAGGGCGTACACCGTTGCACCGGCTAAGCATTTACCCACACGAACTGTGTGGAAGCCCCTCACAAGCAATCCAAAACGAAGTGCTTCTGCTAGCTCCCACCTACCAATGAGCAAAGCCATGTCTAAATAACTTAATAGGCTAAGACTGCCCCATAACCAGTCCTCATGGTTGCACGAAATTCTTGGATCAATAGCGTCCCATTGCTTGGTCCTTAATTTGACTTGGGCGACACTTCACCCTACACTATGTACAATTCTCTTTGCACACCCGGATATTGCCAATAATCGCCCACGTCAAAACCATCGTTTTTTTTAGATTTTTATTAAACTACCAGCAACCTTTTTCCAAATGATAGTTGTTCAGTTCAAACAATTTTGGGAATGAACCAGTTACATTTGAAGCATGGCTAAGCAGATATAATGACTAACGATTATACCCGAAGTGACCTTAATTTATGTTTAAACCATACTTAAGGTTACAAGGTTCACATTGTTATTCAGATTAAGGAAATCCATAATTCACAGGGATAACTACTGTTCTACCTAGAATAGTAGTTTTTATGGAGAATTACTCGCATGCATAATACAGTTGTAAAAACAACATATTGTAGGTGAAGTACTAGGATCAACATGATCAAGGAGGTGCTTGCCTTGCTTAATCACTGCTTTTGATGAAGACGGGATAGCAGCTGATGGAGGCGACGACGGAATCAACAACGTCGAGTTCTACACGTCGTTCAATGAAAATCTAGCAAATAATAAACTTCAATAAGGGCAAAAAGAAAGTAGATAGCAAAAACAAATAAAACTCAGCACATAAAACACGGTTATTTTGTGAATTCATTAACTTTATTTTACGAATTCAAGATACGAAAATTGGTTGGATTAATAGAATCATTAGTTGCAAGGTTCATTGATTTCTTATTTGCATCTAAAGTTCGCTTGCTTATATTAGGGATTTCAGGAATGTGAACACTTGGGGTTATTAGGCTATCAAGATTAATATACAAATCATGGTGAAGTGAGATTACCTTTTCATAATAGGGTAGTCTACACTTTGGAGAGTACTACTAGGCTAATTTCATAAGTTTTAGGATTTGGATGAGACATTATATTCACTACTGAAAAAGCTTTCATAGCAATATAAAGATTACACTATATGAAATCGGCTAGAACTGTGGGCACCTGGAAATATGAATCGATTCTCACACGTGTGTTGGACTTAGAGGTGACACCCATACTCCATTTAAGTGTATGCTCACTGCCACCCAAAAGTCCCGTGCACGGAGTATTGACTAAATGGCCCTCACTCAAACAAATATGAGCCACATAGTCGCACCGTACACTCTTACGCATCCATGGGAGTTTCGATTCCATTCTGAACAGCCATACCAGGATTGAGACCAACTCATCTACGCATAGCATTCGCCATCCGTCTCAAGACCTTGGTATCGCCCGCACTCTCCAAGGGGAGCACGAGCAATAGCCAAAGAACGACGGTCGCACGAGTGTATGCATTGATGGTTGATGACAATTCCAGGTACCAGGATATGTGTCTAGTGCTAGTTCCCAAGATCAACGCCTAGCACCCACATATCCCGCATTCGAGATGTATCGCAACACATACACACGAATCTAAGCAGTTGGAATAGCATAAACTTAAACTACAACTATTACAACTACTTATTATTACAAGTAGTGGCCGACCGGCCAAATATCACAAGTCCAAAAGTAAAGTGCAGCGGAAATAACATATATAACAAAAGTAGGACAGCGGTATGCCCATCCACAAACCCATAGGCAACCGACTTGGAGAAACCCAAGTTCATCCGTCAACATGATCGTCGAACCCCGGAGCAAAGTAGGAGTCGTCGGGGCACTCTTCCGTACCTTCGTCTATATTGTTTAGATTAAGCAACCATGAGTACACGTATGTACTCGCAAGACTTTAGTGTATGGAATATAGTAAATGCAAGCTAGAACAAGGAATACAAGCCTCTACACTAGTCTCATTTCAGCAATAGGCAGATTTTGTTTGCAAGTAAACATTTCATAAAATGGCATCGAAATTGTAAAGAGCATTTGATAAGAAGCTATATAACAGTAAGTAGAATTCATATACAGCAATTCACAGCCCTCCTAGGCTGCAAATGACAAGTAAAAACAGCCACCCTTGGCTTCCCAATTTACTAACCCAATCCAACACCATTTTCCAAAAGCTTTAGCAAAAGCAAAGACTATACTCGACATTATTCTCCCAAGTTGCTCATGACTGCGAGCACGGATAATTAATTAGATTTTAATCTCTGCAGAGAGTGTACACTTTACCCACATGACACATTCTAGCAATCATGTCAACCATGCCTCGCGATACTCACCGTACCCGATTTGCTAGACTGTGACGAAACCGTTCAACTAGTTAAAGCTTAACCTTGCACTAGCGACAGTGATGTTAAACCCTTGCCACAGTTCAGGAGATCTTGAACCGATGGTGCCCCATCGTGAACTCTCTCCATGATAAGGCATGCATCGTTGTATTGGAATGCTTGGGCCCCAACACCTCGGTGAAGGGAGCACCTAGAACGACTCCAGTACATCGGATCGTCCATACTACTGCGGCCTACCAAAATGCAAGGCTAAACTCTAACTAATCTAGTGAGCTTAGGCTATCCCATACTAGCACATGTGGTTGCACCGAACACTTAGGTGATAGCATCAAGTTCGGTCCTTAATTGACCTGGGCGAGGATCTCCCCCTAACTACGCGTGAGGTCCTTTTCACGCCTCAAGTTAAGTAATAACTCGCCCGCGTCTAAATCATAAGTTTTGAGTTGGATTTTTACCAAGATACACGGAAACCATACCTCGGTTCCGTACAAATAAACAAAGTTGCTCATAGTAGTCAAAATGGTATCCAACATTTAAAATTCGTTCTAATGAGCATGTCTAAGCATATACATATGTTAATCTCGCAAGTTTTACCCAAGTGACATTAATTATTGTCTACATCATTACTAGGTTACAATGGCAGTAAATCAAATGACAAGGTAATGGAAATGCATACAATTGGATTTAGCTACCATCACCCACAATATAGCAAGTTTAAAACATACACGCATGCATATAGTTTGATAAAACAACATAACTTTGAAAATATGGGATCAAAATGGTCAAAGGAGGGTGCTTGCCTGGTTGCTCTTCGTCGGGAATGTAATCTGGATCGTAGTCGGTGTTGGTATCAATCGGATCCGAAATATCGTCGTCTACGCGTCGAATAATAAGAACCGAGACAAAAGCAAACAACATCGAATCAAAATGGGACAAAAAGAAATCAGATAAAATTACCAAATTAAATCTTACCAAGAAGGTCATGGTGGATTTTGGGTTCTTGAATTATCGTTTGCATAGCAATCTTATTAGTACTTAGTTTATGTGAGGTTTTCGTCATGAATGTGATACTCTCATTCACCGATTTCATGGAACTTAAGCTATGAACACGTATAGGGTTGTTTACGAATTCAAGAGGCTATAATTGTGTGTTTTAGTGTTTATAACTTCGAAATTCAAGATGCAAAAATTGTTTGGTTTGATAAAAGTAAAACATTCACTAAAGGTTTGCTTGAATAGTGCTTAACTATAATTGTTCATGCATGGGAGCAATTTCTACAAGTTAGATCTGAAGTTTAGAGTCATTCGCTGTTACTATATGGTCATAGGATGATTTCTTGTATTGCGGCAACATTGGACGAAGACTTCTACTCTTACTATTCACATAATACGGTTCCGACGATATTATCACTTATGGTTTTTGTGTTAACATATTTTATTTGACAAGTAAGTCGTAATTAAGATATTTTTACATAATTTGGTTATCCATATATTGAAGTAGTTTTCTGGACCAATTACCCTAAAGTTTGTGTTTAGACGAGCTGTTTTACAAGCCGCTAAAAAGGCTTAAGTGATAACGATTCTGTGCAGTCGTGATCATTTAGGGTCTTTCCTGTGATTGGATTAATATGAAAATGAAGTTATAATTAAAATATTTTTCTAAATTCTGGTAGATTATGTATCAGACAATGATCCTAGGTTATTATCTCATAACTTTATGCTTATGTCTGATATTTTACGGGCTGCCGAAAAGGCTTAAATGACCACACTTTTAGCACAATTGCGGTTCAGTTTTCATTCTTCATTTGCGACTACACTGATTGAGATAATCTAACCATTTTTCAGGGGTTAGTAGGGAATATCCTTAAGAGTGTTTTAAAGTTGGTTTCGTGATATTTCTCATTTGTTCAGGGCGTTTTTCCAATGAATAGTGATTTAGGCTTAATATGAGTTTAACTCAAAATTGATCAAACTGATATTATTTTTGTATGACAAGCTAAGGCATATCATTTCAAGGTTATAGGAGTCAGTTTTGTTGTTTTGTTGAGTTTGAGGTGCGTTTGCTATAGTTTCGACCAAATAAACGTTTTGCGTATCGAATGTTCGACTATCAATTAACTAATGCAAACAAAGGTAAAATTTAAATATTTTTATATACTTTTGATCTTTGAAATCCCAGAAGTGCAACTAAATTGGTTTCACTAAATTTTGAGCTCGTTTAATTCATATTTTAACCCTTTGATTCTAGCATGCAAGAAAAGCTTCCTACACTTGATTTTTGATTCAAATCACATTCAAATCTAAATGTTTATGCAAAAATGGAACATGCAAGGTTGCAGTAACATATTTGATTTATTTCATGATTTTTAGAATTAGGGATTTCATAGTTTGTTCATAACACTTAAAATATGACTTTTATTCAAATTCTATTTAAAGGTTTTTTCTGCAAGCAACATATTACTTTTTATTACATATTTTGAATCCTTACTGACTAACTCAAATTTAGAAACTGAGTTTGCGTTAATCGGAGATTCCTAGCAAAGATATCAGGGTTTAATTGCATAAGGCAAAAATAATAGAAATAAAAAAATGAAGTGCAGAAGTGGGAATCGAACTCAAGAGTCCAACACTGGAGCACTACCACTACGCCATGCATTCTTTTGTGACAAAGCCTCATGCCTAAATTCGTAAGCTTACCTCTACAAACCCTAGAACTTCAAAACACCACAATGGCGATGCGGCTCTGGGCTTCGGTTGAACTGGAGAAATGAGCTGCAGGAGAGGTGTGGCTCGGCTGGGGAGGAAGACAAGGCACGACCGGTGGTGCTACTGGTGACCGGAGCTGCAAAAAGGAAGCACGCCAGGTTCAGGCCACCAGGGTTCACTTGGGCAAGAACTAGAGCGAGGCGCCACTGGCAATGCAGAGAGGGCGGCTCACGGCAAGGAGGAAGAGGGTCGGCCGGTGGTGCAAGAAATGCAAAGCAACTCAGGAGATGGAGCAACGGCTGTGCGCAAGAAATGAGGCAGGCAGACTCACCTGGGTGCTCGACTGTGTGCAAGCTCGGCTCGGTGCTTGCCCTGGCCGGGTGAGTTCCACGGCAAGACGGGAGCAAGCAGTGAGCAGAGGGAAAAGGAAGGAGCTTTGGCGACTTTATGGCAGCGCAGGGAGGCAGGTGAGGCGCGGTATGGGCAGGGACTGAGCCAGGCTGTCAGTGTGCTTCTTGTTGGTGCGTGGTGAGAATGTCACGAGGCAAAGATGCATCTGGCAAGGAGAGCCGTGGCAGTGTCTGGGCAGCAACCGGGTGAGGGAGGAAGGAGAGAGGGGAGGAGAGGCTGGCCAGTGGGCCCAGGCATGCGTGGGGACACCCTGCCAGAGGCTTAGCCGGAGGTCTCCTCGGCTGCAACGGCTGCATTTGGGCAGTTGAATGAATTCAAGTGAAAAATTGACATGTCAGTTGGGCAGGCTGGGCAAGGGTGAAAACTTGGTTGAAAAATTCTGTAAATTTTTGACCAGGTAGTTCAGAAGTTCTACTTTCCATTTTCTTTGGTTTCATCTCATTATCTATTGTCATTTAAGAACAGTAATTCCTCAAACTTGACTGGTTTTCAATCTATTTTTGAATTTTTAAGCTATTTAAATGGTGTGCCAAAATTCTGTAAAATTGGTTTTTATTCATCTTTTGGTCTCTCGTATTTTACAAAATTATTTGCTATAGCATGTTGTTTGATGTTTCTTTGAGTTTCAATAAGGTGTTGGATTTGGCAATTTAAGGTTTCATTACCATTAAGTCATAGGAGAAGACTAACTCCAGAAATCAATCCAATGAGAAAATCCAAAGCACAACAAGAATCAAAACATGTCATTTTAATTACTTGATAAAGTTTGGGATGTTACAAGAACGGAGAAGCGCATGGTTAACACTTAGGGGTTTTGAATTAGTTGGATGTAGTTGGAAAGCAAGTTATAAATAAGATGTTTTTCTGGAATATAGTAGTTCATATATCAAATAATGATTCTACGCTAATCTTTCCAAAATTTACATGTAGACGAGTTATTTTACAGGCCATTGAAATTGCTTAGTTGGTTTAGTTTCTATGCAACTATTTCACGAAGGGTGATTGCAGTATTGAGATTTATATACAGAGCAAGTCCTAAATAAAATATCTTTCCAGATTATAGTAGTACATATTACAGAGAGTATTTTTGGGTTATTCCTTTAATCTTTTCCATTTAGTTGAGATATTTGATAGATTGCCAAAATGCTTAAATGATCACAAGATTGATATTATCGAATCGGTTTTCATTCTTAGTTTGCAACTACACTAAACACAATTACTAACTCATTTTTTGGCATAAGCTGGGATGGCTCTAAGAGTGTTTTAGAGTGGGTTCCGTGATATTTGGCTTTTATTCGAGGTGTTTTTCACATAACGAGAACATTAGTGACTTGTATTTAAATATTTTAACACAGCACAACTATAAGTTACTTTTACATAACTAGAAAGGATATCATTTTCTAAGATCCTAAAATTGGTTTCATCAAATTTGAAGTTCATTTGTGAAAGTTATGACTATTTGAACTATTCCATTATTGAAACTTGACTATTGAACATTTAAGTGCTAACTATAATAAAACCTAAATATTTTTATATATTTGGAATCCTTGTAATCTCAAGAGTATAACAAAACTACTTGGGTGAAGATTCAAGGTCATTTGGTTTAAATTTTAACTATTTGATCTTTAGTGCAAAAGAGGCTTTCTACCATAAATTGTTAATTAAAATTGTGTTCAAATCTAAATGTTTCTACAAAAATGGAGCATCTAAGGTTGCAGGAACATGTGAAAATTATTTCGTGATTTTAGGAGCTATATTTTTTATAGTTGCTTCATAACACCTAAAAAGAGACTTTTGTTCAAACTCAATTTGAATGACTAAACTGCAAGTAACATATAAGTTTTTATTGTATAATCTAAAACCTTATTGCCTAACTGAAATTTAGAAATTGAGTTTGCTTCATTTGGACATTCCTAATAAAAGATATGAGGGATTGAAGTTAAATGGAGCAAAATAAAAATAAATGGGCTGAGGCGGGATTCGAACTCAAGATCTCTCGGATGCCACTGAGCGACTCTACCACTAGGCTACGGTGTTGCTTGGAATTGAAGAGGTGCAAAATTATTTGAACGTGACTTACTTTCTCACACTGTAGAACCGAAGCAGAGCAAGCTTTAAGGCGTGGTGGCGCCGGTGAAGTGGAGGCAGAGCTGGCCGGCCGGTGGGTGGAGAAGCTCCAGGGCGTGGTCCCGCACCCATAGGTGGTCTCGGCTGGTGGAATGAAGAACCACAGAAGGCTGCCATCGAGCTCCTACAGTGACAAAAATGGTGGATCGGCGAAGAGCATAAATCAAGAGAGATAAACTCGAATGGGTATTAGCTTTAGCTTCTAGGGGTCACAAGGAGTCCATTTTTGTACTTGCCCAAAGCAGAGCTTGGCCGAGATGGTCTGCACTGCGGCGCCAAATGATCGCAGCTCTGAGCTTGAAGAGCTGAAATTGAGGCTTGTGAGGTGATCAGTGGTGGCCAAGGATGCTCTTACCTCGAGGAATTGGAAAAGGAATCATTGAACCACTTGAATTTTGATTCTCACCCGAGCTCAAACCTTCACGACCATGGCGAAAAAAGTGCCTGATTTTGGTCGCTTTGGCTGCAGAGAGGAAGAAGGAGAAGCGGAGGAGTTGGCGCCGCTTCAATGGTCACAAGGTGCTCTATTTATAGTCATGAACGGATGGACCCGACCTCGATTGATCACACGGCGAGATAAGTTGGCTCGATTCTGTCTTTGAAGGCGCTAAGTCGGCGGTTGTAAATGAGATGGCCAGCGTGAAAGGCTTGAGGCTGAATCGTGGTGATGATCGCGCGTGGGTAGTGCAGACGCATTGAATCGGAGTAATGAAGACGAGCTGACCTGGGCTGAATCAAGAGAGTTAAGCAGAAGCTTGTCGTTCTGACGTTTACCGGAGTTTCTCCTGTCATGGTAAGGAACAGAGGATGCTCTGCGCTTGGGCGTCCCATCGAAGAAGAAGGGGAGGAGGTGAGCTGGGTTGCTGCCCAGCGGGCCAGAGGGAGTGGGTGGTCCCACCTGTCAGTGAGGCAAGGAGATTAGTGACGCAGCTACAGTGGCGACTAGATAATGGCTGTTGCACTTTGTACATGAACCCGACGTTTTTGGTCACGATTTTAATTAGTTCAAAAGTAGTTTTATCACTTTCAAAAATTTCTAGAAATTTTTATGTAGAGAGATTAAGGTATGTAGTTTCCATTTTCTTTAGTTTCACTTAATTCACTACTGTGGTTTTCATACAATAATTCCTTAAAGTTAACTAGTTTTCAAATTGCTTTTGAAATCTAAAAAGTTCTTAAATGAAATTATTAATTTATGATATTTTTACCAGAGGTAGACATTGTATTGAGGTGTTCATGATAATTTTTACAGCTCCAGATAAGTTTTACAAATGTTATATAAATTTTGACAATGCATTATTTTGATTAAAAGTTGTCTCTTTTTATTTATCTCTTCATTTCTCCATGCATAAAATTTTAGTTGCTGGATAAAATGATTTAATTGAATGATCAGGGTTCTCATGGCAATTTTTTAAATTTTTACTTTTTACTTCTCTGCCTTTTTCTCTTTTTCATTCTTCATTTCTCATTTGTTTATTTTTTTACACAAAGTATAAATCCAAAGAAATCCAAACAAAACCAATAATGCCAAGAAAACACAGAAATAATCACATTCAAATTCAAAATATATATTTCTACTTTATTAGAATTTTCGGGATGTTACAATGAAGTCTACAGATTTTGCATTAAATTTGACTTTGCAATGTTTTTAGTCAAAGCAATTGTCTTTTCAATTATTAAGTCTCGTTCCTTGTGGGCACCTGGAAGTATGAATCGATTCTCACACGTGCGTTGGACTTAGAGGTGACACCCATACTCCATTTAAGTGTATGCTCACTGCCACCCAAAAGTCCCGTGCACGGAGTATTGACTAAATGGCCCTCACTCAAACAAATATGAGCCACATAGTTGCACCGTACACACTTACGCATCCATGGGAGTTTCGATTCCATTCCGAACAACCATATTGAGATTGAGACCAACTCATCCACGCATAGCATTCGCCATCCGTCTCAAGACCTTGGTATCGCCGCACTCTCCAAGGGAGCACGAGCAATGGCCAAAGAACGACGATGCGACGAGTGTATGCATTGATGGTTGATGACAATTCAGTACCCGGATATGTGTCTAGTGCTAGTTCCCAAGATCAACGCCTAGCACCCACATATCCCGCATTCGAGATGTATCGCAACACATACACATGAATCTAAGCAGTTGGAATAGCATAAACATAAACTACGACTATTACAACTACTTACTATTACAAGTAGTGGCCGACCGGCCAAATATCACAAGTCCAAAAGTAGAGTGCAGTGGAAATAACATATATAACAAAAGTAGGACAGCGGTATGCCCATCCATAAACCCATAGGCAACCGACTTGGAGAAGCCCAAGTTCATCCGTCAACATGATCGTCGAACCCCGGAGCAAAGTAGGATTCGTCGGGGCCCTCTTCCGTACCTTCGTCTATATTGTTTAGATTAAGCAACCGTGAGTACACGTATGTACTCACAAGACTTTAGTGTATGGAAATACAGTAAATGCAGGGCTATAACAAAGAATTAAGCTTCTACACTAGTCTTATTTCAGCAATAGGCAGATTTTGTTTGCAAGTAAACATTTCATAAAATGGCATCGAAATTGTAAAGAGCATTTGATAAGAAGCTATATAACATAAGTAGAATTCATATACAGCAATTCACAGCCCTCCTAGGCTGCAAATGACAAGTAAAAACAGCCACCATTGGCTTCCCAATCCACCAACTCATTCCAACACCATTTCCAAAAGTTTTAGCAAAAACAAAGACTATACTTGACATTAGTCTCCCAAGTTGCTCATGACCGCGAGCACGGCTAATTAATTAGATTTTAATCTCTGCAGAGAGTGTACACTTTACCCACATGACACATTCTAACAATCATGTCAACCATGCTTCGCGATACTCATCGTACCCGATTTGCTAGATTGTGACGAAACCGTTCAACTAGTTAAAGCTTAACCTTGCATCAGCGACAGTGATGTTAAACCCTTGCCACAGTTCAGGAGATCCTGAACCGATGGTGCCCTATCATGAACTCTCCCCATGACAAGGCATGCACCGTTGTATTGGAATGCTTGGGCCCCAACACCTCGGTGAAGGGAGCACCTAGAACGACTCCAGTACATCGGATCGTCCATGCTACTCCGGCCTACCAAAATGCAAGGCTAAACTCTAACTAATCTAGTGAGCTTAGGCTATCCCATACTAGCACATGTGGTTGCACCAAACACTTAGGTGATAGCATCAAGTTCGGTCCTTAATTGACCCGGGCGAGGATCTCCCCCTAACTACGCGTGAGGTCCTTTTCACGCCTCAAGTTAAGTAATAACTCGCCCGCGTCTAAATCATAAGTTTTGAGTTGGATTTTTACCAAGATACACGGAAACCATACCTCGGTTCCGTACAATTAAACAAAGTTGCTCATAGTAGATAAAATGGTATCCAACATTTAAAATTCGTTCTAATGAGCATGTCTAAGCAGATACATATGTTAATCTCGCAAGTTTAACCCAAGTGACATTAATTATTGTCTACACCATTACTAGGTTACAATGGCAGTTAATCAAATGACAAGGTAATGGAAATGCATACAATTGGATTTAGCTACCATCACCCACAATATAGCAAGTTTAAAACATACACGCATTCATTATAGTTTGATAAAGCAAAATATCATTTCAAATATGGGATCAAGATGGTCAAAGTAGGGTGCTTGCCTGGTTGCTCTTCTTCGGGAATATAATCCGGATCGTAGTCGGTGTTGGTATCAATCGGATCCGAAATATAAATGAATCACGCGTCGAATAATAAGAACTGAGACAAAAGCAAACAACAACGAATCAAAATGGGACAAAAAGAAATCAGATAAAATTACCAAATTAAATCTTACCAAGATGGTCATGGTGGATTTTGGGTTCTTGAACTATCGTTTGCAAAGCAATCTTATTAGTACTTAGTTTATGTGAGGTTTTTCTCATGAATGTGATACTTTCATACACCGATTTCATGGAACTTAAGCTATGAACACGTATAGGGTTGTTTACGAATTAAAGAGGCTATAATTGTGTGTTTTAGTGTTTATAACTTCGAATTCAAGATGCAAAAATTGTTTGGTTTGATAAAAGTAAAACATTCACTAAAGGTTTGCTTGAATAGTGCTTAACAATAAGTGTTCATGCATGGGAGCAATTTCTACAAGTTAGATCTGAAGTTTAGAGTCATTCGCTGTTACTATATGGTCATAGGATGATTTCTTGTATTGCGGCAACATTGGACGAAGACTTCTACTCTTACTATTCACATAATACGGTTCCGACGATATTATCACTTAGGGTTTTTGCGTTAGTGTATTTTATTTGACAAGTAAGTCGTAATTAAGATATTTTTACATAATTTGGTTGTCCATATATTGAAGTAGTTTTTTGGACCAATTCCCCTAAAGTTTGTGTTTAGACGAGTTGTTTTACAAGTCCTTGAAGAGGCTTAAGTGATAACGATTTGGTGCAGTCGTGATCATTTAGGGTCTTTCCTGTGATTGGATTAATATGCGAATGAAGTTACAATTAATATATTTTTCTAGATTCTGGTAGAATATGTATCAGACAATGATCCTAGGCTATTCTCTCATTTTATGCTTATGTCTGATATTTTACGGGCTGCCGAAAAGGCTTAAATGACCACACTTTTAGCACAATTGCGGTTCAATTTTCATTCTTCATTTGCGACTACACTGATTGGGATAATCTAACCATTTTTTAGGGGTTAGTAGGGAATATCCTTAAGAGTGTTTTAAAGTTGGTTTCGTGATATTCCTCATTTGTTCAAGGTGTTTTTCCAATGAATAGTGATTTAGGCTTAATATGAGCTTAACTCAAAATTGATCAAACTGATATTATTTTTGTATGGCAAGCTAAGGAATATCATTTCAAGGTCATACAAGTCATTTTTGTCGAATTTGAGGTGCATTAGCAAAAGTTACGGCTATTTGTTCATTTTACCGATTGCATGTTTGGCTAATGAGCAAATAGGGCAAACTAAGGGATAATCTAAATATTTTTGATACTTATGATCTATGCAATCCCAAAATTGCAACTAAATTAGTTTCACTAAATTTTGAGCTCGTTTAATTCATATTTTAACCCTTTGATTCTTGCTTGCAAGAAAAGCTTCCTAGACTTGATTTATTGATTCAAACCACATTCAAATCTAAATGTTTATGTAAAATAGAACATGCAAGGTTGCAAGAACATATGTAATTTATTTCATGCTTTTTAGAGCTAGGATTTTCATAGTTTCTTCATAACACTTAAAATATGACTTTTATTCAAATTCTGTTTAAAGGTTTTTGCTGCAAGCAACATATAACTTTTATTACATATTTTGAATCCTTACTGATTGACTCAAATTTAGAAACTGAGTTTGCATTAATCGGAGATTCATAGCAAAAGATATAAGGGTTTTATTGCATAAGGCAAAAATAAGAGAAATGAAAAAAAATGAAGTGCGAAGTGGGAATCGAACTCAAGAGAGTCCAACACTGGAGCACTACCACTACGCCATGCACTTTCTTGTGATAATGTTTCATGCAAAATTACTTGAGCTTACCCCTACAAACCCTAGAGCTTCAAGCTCAACAATGGCGCCTGGCGGAGCTTTGGGCAGAATCGAGAAGGCTTGAAGAGATGACTGCAGGGACTGTGGCTAGGTGAGGAGGAAGGCAAGGCACGGCCGAGTGGTGCTCTTGGTGACCGGAGCTTGCAAAAAGGAAAAGCACGCCGAGTTCGAGCCACCAAGGTTCATGGGCAAGAACCAAAGCGATGAGCTCACTGGTAGATGTGGTTGAAGGTGACTTCACCGCAGCAAGGAGGAAGAACTCACGGTCGGTTGGGTGCTCGTCGGTGAGTTCGGTTGCAAGAAATGGAGAAGCAAAGTCGAGATGGAGCAATGGTTGTGCGCAAGAAATGGAACGGATGAGCTCACTGGGTCTCGATTGTGTGCAAGCTTGGCTCGGTGCTTGCTCTGCCGGATGGTTTCCACGGCAAGGTGAGAACAAGCAGTGAGCAAAGAAAAGGAGGAGCTTTGGCGCTTTATGCAGCAGGAGGCGAGTGAGGCGCGGTATGAGGCGATAACACGTGCGACGCCGGTGAGGCTCAGTCGGCAGAACTGCGTGGCATGGAATCTCCGTACGGGCAGACGCATGCTGGCAAAAAGAGCCGTGGCGATGTCTGGGCAAGGAGCTAGAGAGGAGAAAGGAAGGAGAGAGGGAGGAGGCTGGCGGTGGGCCCAGCATGCGTGGGGCCACCCTGCCAGAGGATTAGCCGGAGGTCTCCTCGGCTGCAACGGCTGTATTTGGCAGCTGGGCGAAATTAAGTGCATAAGTGACATGTCAGTTGGGCAGGCTTGGCAAGGGGTGAAAATTTGGTTGAAAAATTCTGCAAATTTTTGACCAGGTAGTTCAAGTTTTACTTTCCATTTTCTTTGGTTTCATCTCAATATCTATTGTCATTTAAGAACAGTAATTCCTCAAACTTGACTGGTTTTCAATCTGTTTATGAATTTTTAAGCTATTTAAATGGTGTGCCAAAATTCTGTAAAATTGGTTTTATTCATCTTTTGGTCTCTCGTATTTTACAAAATTATTTGCTATAGCATGTTGTTTGATGTTTCTTTGAGTTTCAATAAGGTGTTGGATTTGGCAATTTAAGGTTTCATTACCATTAAGTCATAGGAGAAGACTAACTCCAGAAATCAATCCAATGAGAAAATCCAAAGCACAACAAGAATCAAAACATGTCATTTTAATTACTTGATAAAGTTTGGGATGTTACAAGAACGGAGAAGTTTATGGTTAACACTTAGGGTTTTGAATTAGTTGGATGTAGTTGGAAAGCAAGTTATAAATAAGATGTTTTTACGGAATATAGTAGTTCATATATCAAATAATGATTCTCGCTAATCTTTCCAAAATTTACATGTAGACGAGTTATTTTACAGGCCATTGAAATTGCTTAGTTGGTTTAGTTTCTATGCAACTATTTCACGAAGGGTGATTGCAGTATTGAGATTTATATACAGAGCAAGTCCTAAATAAAATATCTTTCCAGATTATAGTAGTACATATTACAGAGAGTATTTTTGGGTTATTCCTTTAATCTTTTCCATTTAGTTGAGATATTTGATAGATTGCCAAAATGCTTAAATGATCACAAGATTGATATTATCGGGAATCGGTTTTCATTCTTAGTTTGCAACTACACTAAACACAATTACTAACTCATTTTTTTGGCATAAGCTGGGGATGGCTCTAAGAGTGTTTTAGAGTGGGTTCCGTGATATTTGGCTTTTATTCGAGGTGTTTTTCACATAACAGAACATTAGTGACTTGTATTTAAATATTTTAACACAGCACAACTATAAGTTACTTTTACATAACTAGAAAGGATATCATTTTCTAAGATCCTAAAAATTGGTTTCATCAAATTTGAAGTTCATTTGTGAAAGTTATGACTATTTGAACTATTCCATTATTGAAACTTGACTATTGAACATTTAAGTGCTAACTATAATAAAACCTAAATATTTTTATATATTTGGAATCCTTGTAATCTCAAGAGTATAACAAAACTACTTGGGTGAAGATTCAAGGTCATTTGGTTTAAATTTTAACTATTTGATCTTTAGTGCAAAAGAGGCTTTCTACCATAAATTGTTAATTAAAATTGTGTTCAAATCTAAATGTTTCTACAAAAATGGAGCATCTAAGGTTGCAGGAACATGTGAAAATTATTTCGTGATTTTAGGAGCTATATTTTTTATAGTTGCTTCATAACACCTAAAAAGAGACTTTTGTTCAAACTCAATTTGAATGACTAAACTGCAAGTAACATATAAGTTTTTATTGTATAATCTAAAACCTTATTGCCTAACTGAAATTTAGAAATTGAGTTTGCTTCATTTGGACATTCCTAATAAAAGATATGAGGGATTGAAGTTAAATGGAGCAAAATAAAAATAAATGGGCTGAGGCGGGATTCGAACTCAAGATCTCTCGGATGCCACTGAGCGACTCTACCACTAGGCTACGGTGTTGCTTGGAATTGAAGAGGTGCAAAATTATTTGAACGTGACTTACTTTCTCACCTTTGAGAACCAAGGCGAGCAAGCTTTAAGGCGTGGTGGCGCCGGTGAAGTGGAGGCAGAGCTGGCCGGCCGGTGGGTGGAGAAGCTCCAGGGCGTGGTCCCGCACCCATAGGTGGTCTCGGCTGGTGGAATGAAGAACCACAGAAGGCTGCCATCGAGCTCCTACAGTGACAAAAATGGTGGATCGGCGAAGAGCATAAATCAAGAGAGATAAACTCGAATGGGTATTAGCTTTAGCTTCTAGGGGTCACAAGGAGTCCATTTTTGTACTTGCCCAAAGCAGAGCTTGGCCGAGATGGTCTGCCACCGTGCGCCAGCGACTGCAGGCTACAGGCTTGAAGAGCTGAAATTGAGGCTTGTGAGGTGATCAGTGGTGGCCAAGGATGCTCTTACCTCGAGGAATTGGAAAAGGAATCATTGAACCACTTGAATTTTGATTCTCACCCGAGCTCAAACCTTCACGACCATGGCGAAAAAGTGCACAGATTTTGGTCGCCTGGCTGCAGAGAGGAAGAAGGAGTAGCGGAGGAGTTGGGCGCTGCTTCAATGGTCACAGTGCTCTATTTATAGCTGCGGAACGGATGGACCCGGCCTCAGTTGATCACACGGCGAGATAAGTTGGCTCGATTCTGTGCTGAAGGCGCAAGCTGGCGGAAGCTGTAAATGAGATGGCCA
The DNA here is from genome assembly GCA_036346375.1 of Guadua angustifolia. Taxonomy (NCBI): domain Eukaryota; kingdom Viridiplantae; phylum Streptophyta; class Magnoliopsida; order Poales; family Poaceae; genus Guadua; species Guadua angustifolia. The sequence goes on along the minus strand of CM070500.1, from coordinate 86,582,334 downwards.
GGCGTGAAAGGCTTGAGGCTGAATCGTGGTGATGATCGCGCGTGGGTAGTGCAGACGCATTGAATCGGAGTAATGAAGACGAGCTGACCTGGGCTGAATCAAGAGAGTTCGCTTGAAGCTTGTCGTTACAGCGTTTTACCGGAGTTTCTCCTGTCATGGTAAGGAACAGAGGATGCTCTGCGCTTAGGCGCCCCATCGAAGAAGAAGGGAGGAGGTGGTGGGTTCTGCCAATGCCGACGGGGAGTGGGTGGTCCCACCTGTCGATGAGGCAAGGAGATTAGTGGCGCAGACTACGATGGCGACTAGATAATGGTCATTGCACTTTGTACATGAACCCGACGTTTTTGGTCACGATTTTAATTAGTTCAAAAGTAGTTTTATCACTTTCAAAAATTTCTAGAAATTTTTATGTAGAAGATTAAGGTATGTAGTTTCCATTTTCTTTAGTTTCACTTAATTCACTCTTGTGGTTTTCATACAATAATTCCTTAAAGTTAACTAGTTTTCAAATTGCTTTTGAAATCTAAAAGTTCTTAAATGAAATTATTAATTTATGATATTTTTACCAGAGGTAGACATTGTATTGAGGTGTTCATGATAATTTTTACAGCTCCGGATAAGTTTTACAAATGTTATATAAATTTTGACAATGCATTATTTTGATTAAAAGTTGTCTCTTTTATTTATCTCTTCATTTCTCCATGCATAAAATTTTAGTTCTTTGGATAAAATGATTTAATTGAATGATCAGGGTTCTCATGGCAATTTTTAAATTTTTACTTTTTACTTCTCTGCCTTTTCTCTTTTTCATTCTTCATTTCTCATTTGTTTATTTTTTTACACAAAGTATAAATCCAAAGAAATCCAAACAAAACCAATAATGCCAAGAAAACACAGAAATAATCACATTCAAATTCAAAATATATATTTCTACTTTATTAGAATTTTCGGGATGTTACAATGAAGTCTACAGATTTTGCATTAAATTTGACTTTGCAATGTTTTTAGTCAAAGCAATTGTCTTTTCAATTATTAAGTCTCGTTCCTTGTGGGCACCTGGAAGTATGAATCGATTCTCACACGTGCGTTGGACTTAGAGGTGACACCCATACTCCATTTAAGTGTATGCTCACTGCCACCCAAAAGTCCGTGTGCGGAGTATTGACTAAATGGCCCTCACTCAAACAAATATGAGCCACATAGTTGCACCGTACACTTACGCATCCATGGGAGTTTCGATTCCATTCCGAACAACCATATTGAGATTGAGACCAACTCATCCACGCATAGCATTCGCCATCCGTCTCAGGACCTTGGTATCGCCCGCACTCTCCAAGGGGAGCACGAGCAATGGCCAAAGAACGCGATCGCCGCGAGTGTATGCATTGATGGTTGATGACAATTCAGTACCGGATATGTGTCTAGTGCTAGTTCCCAAGATCAACGCCTAGCACCCACATATCCCGCATTCGAGATGTATCGCAACACATACACATGAATCTAAGCAGTTGGAATAGCATAAACATAAACTACGACTATTACAACTACTTACTATTACAAGTAGTGGCCGACCGGCCAAATATCACAAGTCCAAAAGTAGAGTGCAGTGGAAATAACATATATAACAAAAGTAGGACAGCGGTATGCCCATCCATAAACCCATAGGCAACCGACTTGGAGAAGCCCAAGTTCATCCGTCAACATGATCGTCGAACCCCGAGCAAAGTAGGATTAAATCGGGGCCCTCTTCCGTACCTTCGTCTATATTGTTTAGATTAAGCAACCGTGAGTACACGTATGTACTCACAAGACTTTAGTGTATGGAAATACAGTAAATGCAGGGCTATAACAAAGAATTAAGCTTCTACACTAGTCTTATTTCAGCAATAGGCAGATTTTGTTTGCAAGTAAACATTTCATAAAATGGCATCGAAATTGTAAAGAGCATTTGATAAGAAGCTATATAACAGTAAGTAGAATTCATATACAGCAATTCACAGCCCTCCTAGGCTGCAAATGACAAGTAAAAACAGCCACCATTGGCTTCCCAATCCACCAACTCATTCCAACACCATTTCCAAAAGTTTTAGCAAAAACAAAGACTATACTTGACATTAGTCTCCCAAGTTGCTCATGACCGCGAGCACGGCTAATTAATTAGATTTTAATCTCTGCAGAGAGTGTACACTTTACCCACATGACACATTCTAACAATCATGTCAACCATGCTTCGCGATACTCATCGTACCCGATTTGCTAGATTGTGACGAAACCGTTCAACTAGTTAAAGCTTAACCTTGCATCATGACGAGTGATGTTAAACCCTTGCCACAGATTCAGAGATCTGAACCGATGGTGCCCTATCATGAACTCTCCCCATGACAAGGCATGCACCGTTGTATTGGAATGCTTGGGCCCCAACACCTCGGTGAAGGGAGCACCTAGAACGACTCCAGTACATCGGATCGTCCATGCTACTCCGGCCTACCAAAATGCAAGGCTAAACTCTAACTAATCTAGTGAGCTTAGGCTATCCCATACTAGCACATGTGGTTGCACCAAACACTTAGGTGATAGCATCAAGTTCGGTCCTTAATTGACCCGGGCGAGGATCTCCCCCTAACTATGCGTGAGGTCCTTTTCACGCCTCAAGTTAAGTAATAACTCGCCCACGTCTAAATCATAAGTTTTGAGTTGGATTTTTACCAAGATACACGGAAACCATACCTCGGTTCCGTACAATTAAACAAAGTTGCTCATAGTAGTTAAAATGGTACCCAACATTTAAAATTCGTTCTAATGAGCATGTCTAAGCATATACATATGTTAATCTCGCAAGTTTTACCCAAGTGACATTAATTATTGTCTACACCATTACTAGGTTACAACGGCAGTAAATCAAATGACAAGGTAATGGAAATGCATACAATTGGATTTAGCTACCATCACCCACAATATAGCAAGTTTAAAACATACACGCATGCATATAGTTTGATAAAACAAAATAACATTTCAAATATGGGATCAAGATGGTCAAAGGAGGGTGCTTGCCTGGTTGCTCTTCGTCGGGAATGAAATCCGGATCGTAGTCGGTGTCGGTATCAATCGGATCCGAAATATCGTCGTCTACGCGTCGAATAATAAGAACTGAGACAAAAGCAAACAACAACGAATCAAAATGGGACAAAAAGAAATCAGATAAAATTACCAAATTAAATCTTACCAAGATGGTCATGGTGGATTTTGGGTTCTTGAACTATCGTTTGCAAAGCAATCTTATTAGTACTTAGTTTATGTGAGGTTTTTCTCATGAATGTGATACTTTCATACACCGATTTCATGGAACTTAAGCTATGAACACGTATAGGGTTGTTTACGAATTAAAGAGGCTATAATTGTGTGTTTTAGTGTTTATAACTTCGAATTCAAGATGCAAAAATTGTTTGGTTTGATAAAAGTAAAACATTCACTAAAGGTTTGCTTGAATAGTGCTTAACAATAAGTGTTCATGCATGGGAGCAATTTCTACAAGTTAGATCTGAAGTTTAGAGTCATTCGCTGTTACTATATGGTCATAGGATGATTTCTTGTATTGCGGCAACATTGGACGAAGACTTCTACTCTTACTATTCACATAATACGGTTCCGACGATATTATCACTTAGGGTTTTGCGTTAGTGTATTTTATTTGACAAGTAAGTCGTAATTAAGATATTTTTACATAATTTGGTTGTCCATATATTGAAGTAGTTTTTTGGACCAATTCCCCTAAAGTTTGTGTTTAGACGAGTTGTTTTACAAGTCCTTGAAGAGGCTTAAGTGATAACGATTTGGTGCAGTCGTGATCATTTAGGGTCTTTCCTGTGATTGGATTAATATGCGAATGAAGTTACAATTAATATATTTTTCTAGATTCTGGTAGAATATGTATCAGACAATGATCCTAGGCTATTCTCTCATTTTATGCTTATGTCCGATATTTTACGAGCTGCGAAAAGGCTTAAATGACCACACTTTTAGCACAATTGCGGTTCAATTTTCATTCTTCATTTGCGACTACACTGATTGGGATAATCTAACCATTTTTTAGGGGTTAGTAGGGAATATCCTTAAGAGTGTTTTAAAGTTGGTTTCGTGATATTCCTCATTTGTTCAAGGTGTTTTTCCAATGAATAGTGATTTAGGCTTAATATGAGCTTAACTCAAAATTGATCAAACTGATATTATTTTTGTATGGCAAGCTAAGGAATATCATTTCAAGGTCATACAAGTCATTTTTGTCGAATTTGAGGTGCATTAGCAAAAGTTACGGCTATTTGTTCATTTTACCGATTGCATGTTTGGCTAATGAGCAAATAGGGCAAACTAAGGGATAATCTAAATATTTTTGATACTTATGATCTATGCAATCCCAAAATTGCAACTAAATTAGTTTCACTAAATTTTGAGCTCGTTTAATTCATATTTTAACCCTTTGATTCTTGCTTGCAAGAAAGGCTTTCTAGACTTGATTTATTGATTCAAACCACATTCAAATCTAAATGTTTATGTAAAAATAGAACATGCAAGGTTGCAAGAACATATGTAATTTATTTCATGCTTTTTAGAGCTAGGATTTTCATAGTTTCTTCATAACACTTAAAATATGACTTTTATTCAAATTCTGTTTAAAGGTTTTTGCTGCAAGCAACATATAACTTTTTATTACATATTTTGAATCCTTACTGATTGACTCAAATTTAGAAACTGAGTTTGCATTAATCGGAGATTCATAGCAAAAGATATAAGGGTTTTATTGCATAAGGAAAAAATAAGAAAAATGAAAAAAAAATAAAGTGCAGAAGTGGGGAATCGAACTCAAGACCTGCTGAGTCCAACACTGGAGCACTACCACTACGCCATGCACTTTCTTGTGATAATGTTTCATGCAAAATTACTTGAGCTTACCCCTACAAACCCTAGAGCTTCAAGCTCAACAATGGCGCTGGCTGGAGCTTTGGAGCAGAACTGGAGAAGGCTTGAAGAGATGACCTGCAGGGACTCGGCTAGGCTGGAGAGGAAGGCAAGGCACGGCCGGAGTGGTGCTGGTGACCGGAGCTTGCAGAAAGGAAAAGCACACAGCTGAGGCGACCAAGGTTCGCATGGGCAAGAACCAAAGCGATGAGCTCACCTGGTAGATGTGGTTGAAGGCTGACTTGCCGGCGCAAGGAGGAAGAACTCACGGTCGGCTGGGTGCTCGTCTGCGCAGGCTCGGCTGCATGCAGGACGGAGAAGCAAAGTCAGAGATGGAGCAATGGCTGTGCGCAAGAAATGGAACGGATGAGCTCACCTGAGTCTCGGCTGGACAGGCTTGGCCCGGTGCTTGCTCTGGCCGGATGGTTTCCACGGCAAGGTGAGCAGCAAGCAGCGAGCAAAGGGGGTGAGGAGACTGGCTTTCAGGCTTTATGCAGCTGGGGCGGAGACGGCAAGGCTGGAGGCGATAGCACGGGCGACGCTGGTGAGGCTCAGGTCGCTGCAACCGCGTGGCATGGAATCTCCGCCGGGGCAGCACGCAGTGGAGAAAAAGAGTGCCGCGGCAGTGTCTGGGCAAGGAGCTAGAGAGGGAGAAAGGAAGGAGAGAGGGAAGGAGAGGCTGGCCAGTGGGCCCAGGAACGTGTGGGGCCACCCTGCCAGAGGATTAGCCGGAGGTCTCCTCGGCTGCAACGGCTGTATTTGGCAGCTGGGCGAAATTAAGTGCATAAGTGACATGTCAGTTGGGCAGGCTTGGCAAGGGGTGAAAATTTGGTTGAAAAATTCTGCAAATTTTTGAGCAGGTAGTCCAGAAGTTTTACTTTCCATTTTCTTTGGTTTCATCTCAATATCTATTGTCATTTAAGAACAGTAATTCCTCAAACTTGACTGGTTTTCAATCTGTTTATGAATTTTAAACGGCAATAAAAGTAATTATTAATTTTTGATATTTGTACCAGGGGTTAATTATATTATGAGGAAGACATGATAAAATTTTCAGTGAGATATAAGCTTTTATTGTTTTTGAATAATTCTGTCATGTCACTGTTTTGAAGTTAAAACATGTCACTTTATTATTTACTTCTTTACCTAAATCATTAAAAATCTTTGGACAGCTAAAAATATGTGATGGGGACTTTTTAATGAATTAATATTATTTTTTCTGGCTTTTTACTTTTATCTTTTACCATCTTACTTTTACTCTTTTGCTAATTTCATTTATCGATTTTTCTTTTAAACCCAAATTCGAAAATAATTATTAAGGTTGAAAAAGTTTTAGAAAGGATGGGAATTCAAAGTAAGATTACATTCTCACTCATTTTCAGAGTTTGTTTATTTTGGACCAAAAGTTTTAATGTTGCAACTTGTTCTTTTCTTTTGGTTGACAAACTAGAAAATGGAGAAAAAGATAATATTTAAAATGAAAATCTTGGTTTCAATTAAAATGTTTACTCAATTCCATTTTCAAAATTCTAAATTTTCATTTTTACTATTTTTGAAATTTTTGGGATGTTAGATTCCTGTTCACAAAATTTATTTGTTGACTGAAAATACCTTTCTTATTGGCTTAGGATTTCAATTGTAATTTTTTCAGATTTTTACTTTTACCATTTCACCTTTTTCCATTTCTTATTCTCTTTTCATTATTTATTTGATTATTCACACAACACAAAATCCAAGGAAAATCCAAATAAAAATAAATAATGCCAAAAAAACTAAAAAATAATTATATTTAAATTTAAAATATTTATTTTATTTTAATAGAATTTTTGGAATGTTACAATTCAGACCCACCCCTTCACTTATAACCACCCGCGCCGCATGGCACAAACCCCCCAAATCACCAACCTCATCCCCTCGTTCGTCGTCACCAGCAGAGAGAGAAAAAACTCAGGAAATCTCCCTCGGCAAGGATGTGGGAGTGGGAGACGGCGAGCCGCACGGTGTCTTGCCTGTGCTGCCCGTGCAAGCGCCTTGCGTGCGACCTCTTCAGCTGCCTCTGCAGCTTGATCATCTCCCTCCTCGTCATCGTCGGTAGGGGTGTAAACGGGTCGGGTTCGGGCGGGTAGTAGGTCATCCCATACCCTACCCTATTATTTTTTCTCCGATGCAGATGCACGGCACGTAGTAAAAATGGTAGGGTACGGTAAGGTAGCATTTTCTCTGAGCAGGTAGAAATCGGGTTCGGGTAGTATTCGGACGGGTATATCTGAGATAACGGGTACTTCATCGGGTAGAGCACGAAATACCTAGAATCAAAACATGCGATGAAAACACATAGATAGTCCAATACATGAAGTCCAATACATGAAGTGAAATTCACATACATAGTTTAACACATAGAGCTAAATTATACAAAACAAATTTCTTCATGCATATATCAAGATCTCAAGTCTAGAGTTAAATTATACAAAAAATAAAAAATGTGATAAAAATAATTGGTCTCTAACTATAAAAATATTACTAAAATGAATATATAAAAACATGGTGTATGATGCATGGTGCAACTACACGTATTTATGCAATGTATGCAACAGTAGGACTTTTAAGCGGCTTAAGTACATGCCTATAGTAACCATATATGCTCATAATTAAGTTTCTATAGTTTTAGAATACTTTATTTGCAAATACACAAATACAAATATCAACTTATTTTTTACTAGTCAATGCTAGCTTCATAGAGGGTTTTGTATTTTAATAATTTATTATCTCATCATTCTACTTGGTTTAGTATTTTTCTTAGATTCTAAATTTTATCTAGTATTTATAGAAAAAATTTCATAATTTTTCGAGATGGTTTACTATTTTAACTAAATCCTACAAGTGCTATCTTCAGAACCGGCACCGACTTTAACATTTAACCGGTACCGTACCCGACCGATGTTCGGGTATTTTCCGGTATCAACCGACCCGTACCCGACCGTGCCCGACCCTTCAGTATCCGGGTAGTACCCGTACCCGTACCCGATAGCTTTGTACCCGAACCCGTACCCGTTTTTTCGGGTAAAAAATTCACGGGTACGGGTACGGATCGGGTATTACCCGACCCATTTACACCCCTAATCGTCGGCGTCCTCGCCCTCATCTTCTACCTCATCTTCCGCCCCCACATGATCACCGCCACCCTCGACTCCGCCTCCCTCGCCCCCGGCTCTACAACTCTCAGCTACAACCTCAACGTCTCCATGACCGTAAGCAACCCCAACAAGCATGTCGGCCTCTACTACGACAACGTCGAGTCCCTCGCCTACTTCGAGGACAAGCAATTCGGCCAGACGCAGCTCGAATCCTTCTACCAGGCCACCGAGGCGTCCACCCAGGTCACCCCGCAGTTCCAGAACTTTCAGCAGCCGCCCGAGGGAGACGTCGCCGCCGCCAACTTCAGCGTCGACGTCAAGCTCAACGCCAAGCTCAGGGTGAAGGTTTGGGCCTTCAAGGTCCCCGGGCCCAAGAGCAAGATCAGCTGCCCGCTCTCCATCCCGGCGCCAGCGCCCGGCAGCACCTCCAACACGTCCCAGCGCACCACCTGTAAATCCTGGTTCTGATCCAGGTTTGATTGATTGATTCGACATCGGGGATCGATTGCTTTGTTGGTGGTACTGCTATCATTATTAGCCTATTATTACTACTAGTATATACGTGCAAATGTCAAAACTAGCAACCATCCATGCTTGAAGGTACCTTAATTTGGAAGTTACTGTTCTAGAGTACCGCATACGTTAGTCTTAGCACTTCCAAGGTAACTAGTGGCTGAAGATGATACGAAGGGCCTGTTTGGTAAACTCTAGATCTTAGCTTCATCTGAGATTTGAAATTTGTAGACTAAAATAAAGTGAATTAAGTTTATATTTTTAATCTAAAATGTAAACAAGATGATCTATCTAAACACTCTTAATGTACTCATAGCTCTAGCTCCATAGATCTAGTGGAGTTAGGAATATCCAGCTCCACCAGATCCACAAATCTGATGAAACTGAAACTCTACCAAACACATCCGAAGCCGCGCGTGTGGAGTGTGGCCTTACTAACAATAACCGCTACGTACCAATGCGAAGCAGGCACATCCGATTGTTAACCATTGCGTACTTACGAGGGAATCATCGGCTGCCTCGACTTGTAACCGGGGAGCCGATATTGGCCAAGATGCATGGCCCATGATAACAGCGTGTACGTACGTCCAATATGTTGTTGTTGCAGCTAATACTACACCTGAATCTTGCATATGGACCAAATTAACTAGCAGAGTTACGGAGTTGAATCTATCTATCTATTATTATAATATTAATTAAAGCAGATGCAAAAGAAGGCACCACATTCGCTCTCAAAGCTAGAAATTCCCACATTAATTGAAGGAAAAAAATTTACACCGTTAATCATGGTGGGTCCATATTATAATGGTCTATATTAAAAGAAAGAGTTTGTGTCATGTACAATTAATACAAGAGTTTGTATCGTGTACAATACAAAAGTTTATGTTATATAAAATAAAAATAACAGAAATACAGAATAAAAATAAAATAAAAATAGAAATTTGATTTCCATACGATTAAAAGAAAGAGTCCAAGTACAATAAAAAAATTTGAAACAAAAATAACAGATAGTTAATAATCTAATTTCCATACGAACATCAAAATAAAATTGAAATTCAGAATAACTTTTTAAAAAATTAGAATAAAAAATATAATTAATAATATGATTTCCAAATGAACATCAAAATAACACTTAAATTTAGAATAAAAATTAGTAGTTATCTTTGTATATGAATTTCAACATAAAAACAACAATTCGAATGAAAAATAAAAAATAAGGAATTTGATTTCCATATGAACATCAAAATAAAGAGTCCACATCAAGTATAATAAAAACCAAAATTTTTGTAAAAATAAAATAAAAGTAGCAATTTGATTTCCATATGAACATCAAAATAAAAATAAAATTTAAAACAAAAATCAATTGAAAATTAGTAATTGGATTTGTATATGAATACTAACCTAAAAGTAAAATTTCGAATACAAACAAAATAAAATTAGCAATTTAATTTCCATGCGAACTCTAAAGTGAAATCCCTAAATAGCTTAAGTTTAAAATAAAAATGAAATAAAAAATACCATTTGGATTTGTATACGATTCCAATCTAAAACTATATAAAAAAATCTATGTCATGTATAATCCAACAATACACAAAAAATAACTAAAATTTAAAATAAAAATAAAATAAAAAAGAAAAGCCAAAACCGAAGGAGCCAAAAGCCGCAATGACGAGTGTTGTGTGTCTGCATTGTTGAAGAAGTCAGTAGCAAAAGATACTTGATAACGGGGAGACCCTGGTAGATAGGACAAGAAGCTTTGCATTGAAGACAAGCTACAAAATATATATATAGAGTAGCAAAAGATATTTGATGACGGAGAGGCTCTGGTAGAGAGGAGACGAAGCTTTGCATTGAAGACAAACTACAGAATACACACACATACATATGTATGTATATATATATCCATTGAGCAGCTAGAAATATGCCATCGCTGCTGAGGGACATAACATTACACACGATAATGGGAAAATTCTTCATATTGTTAGATAACAACAAAAAGAAACATACTAGCATCATACAAGATGGGAGGTCACCGCGTTAGTGAGGAAGCAACATCGTTGAATTAGCATACATTGAATAAGAGAAGCGACCGATATAGGACAAGCGTAAATCAAGCATGTATAATATCTTGTATATGTATATGCATGCATAAATTAGTTTTAATCAAAACAAGTTGCAAAAACTCAGAGTAGAGATGGCGCTACTCTATGAAATAGGCTTGGGCCACTAGTGAGAGCATGATAAGTGTCCCCAGTAGGGATAAGCAATACTTATACATGTATGTATTGTATGTTAATATTGTAACGTTCAGCATTAAGTAATAATTGAAGAGAAATAGAAGATAGTTATATAGTAGAGTGTGGCATTAAAAGTGTAGGAGTTGAGAGGGATTGCAAAAAATTAGGCTTGCTTTTGGTGGTTGAAGTAGAAAAGTTGTGAGGCGATCAATAAGAGATATAAAACATGATTCTGCAGGGCAGCCAGTGTATGAGGAAGATACATTTAAAGTCACCCATGATGTATCAATGTATACATGAGCAATATACTCTAATACCATGTAAAATAATCAGCGTATTACTTGAAATTAAATAGAGGTGCATGTGTTACATATATTTTGAAAAAAAAGTTACTAATGGAGAAAGAACAAGGATATATAGCTATATGTTCTATGCAAGATGAAGAATTGCTATGTTTCTAAGAACCCCCAACAACATTTTATTCTCAATGATTTTTGTCCATCAAAGCTTTTACTTCAATTACATCCATTAAGTTGAATTTTTCTTCAAACTTCTATTGTCATTTTTAATGTTTATGATATCTTAAAAATCTAAATAGTCTACAAAATACGTTATTATATTATTAAGCATATAAGTTATATCATTTGATACTACAAACTGATAAAAGAATCTAGCCGCGCAAATGCGTGGGTCACCCTGCTAGTTATAATATTAAAGTAGAGGCAAAAAAACTATCGCGTTTTCTGTAATGCCGCAGATTAAATGAAATGTCACAGATGAATTGTAGCAGGCAAATATTTTTCTGTCGCGGATGAATTTTCTCTCCCCACCCCTTTTCTTCCCCCCCCTTCCCTGCCTTTCCCCCACCCGGCTCCTTCCCCCTCCACCCGACAGCTCCCTCCCCTTCTTCTTTCTTTTTCCTGGCATCTGCTCCCTCCCCACTCGACTCCACCCCTCCTGGCGCCTCCTTCTCCCCTTGCTGGCGCCTCCTCCTCCTCTCCCTCAACCTGGTGCCTCCTCCTCCCCTCCCTGGTGCTTCCCCAAGCCGGCGCCCTCCCTCCCCTTTGCAAGTGGCAGCAGCGGCTCTTCCCCCCTTCTCCTTCCTCATGTGCAAGAAGGTGAGAATTTCTTAGTTTTGGGAGTGTGCTTGCTGCTCTAATGGGGATATTTGGCTGGTATGGGTATTTTAGGGTTTGGGTTTTGAGGATTTTGGGGGGAAAGTAGATCTAGGTTTTGGAGGGAAGATTTTAGTTTTCGGATTGTACTGTTCCTGCTGTTTGGGCTGTGTTTTGAGTTGGTTAAAAATATTTCCTGAATAATTGGCTATAGAGGAAGTTGTAGCTCGTCGTTTTCCCTTTAATCTGAGACCAAGAACTCTAAATTTTGTTTAGCCAATTAAAAGATATGGTCATTTTAGTGCTGGCTGTCCTGATGATGCTTGTGTTGGTAGCTGAAATGTTGAACTTCTGTTTATGGCTAGATGCAGGCTGAATTAGAATTTTTGATTACCTAGAGAAAGTTAGAAAATTAATTTTATGTAGATTAAGAAAATTTCCCTGTTTGCTTGATTTGGATTCAAGAATCAATAGTTATGCTATTTTGAAGTTTGTTGTCCTGAAATCTGAAGCTGCTGAAGGTTCAGATTTTAGTTTGTAATTCAAAGTGCTATTTGAGGATATTAAATCCATTTCCTGAATGAATGGCTATATGATAAATGTAGATTATCCTCTTGTGGTCATTTAGGGATTAAGAATGCAATTTTTGGCTTTGCCAATTGAAAGTTATGCTTATTTCTATGCCTGCTGTTCAGAACTAGAGTTAATGCATATAACCTTTGTTCATTTCTTGTAGTGACCCCCATTTTTACATAAATGCAAAAATGGAAATCTCATGTGCACACAGTACTAGTCCCTGGATCGGTAGCTAGTACGCACATTTATACAATTGATATCACATCCATACTCTTTATTGCAAATGATAAAGGCAATTTACATAATAAGGTCTTACAATTCAAAGTAATGCAGCGGAAAGAATTAAAGTCTTGTAGTATGCCCATACAATCCCTCAAGCAACTGACAAGGTATAATCCCTAGAAAACTCGTCAGTATTCCCGAATCCTGCGTTGAATAATTTTATTGAGCTATTCTGAATCTTCACCCTAAAAACAACATGTAAGCAAGGGTGAGTACTTGCGTACTCAGCAAGACTTATGTGAATCCTATTATATATGCAGGCCATTCAAAGGAAAGGCTTTCATGGTTAATTTGCATAAAGATAAATTGCAAAAGAATTTACTGAAGTTTAGAACATAAACGGAATTTAAATAAAAGCATTTTAGTATAACAGAATGTAAGTACGAATCAGTAAAATCTCACGAACCTCAGTTCTTTCGATCATCTCCATGAATCAATCATTGATATCACATATCAATCTGAAATAATTCTTTTCCAACAAGGATATCCAATCCAAATCACGATGCTAGACAGCATATATCAACATCCACATTTTGTAAAATAAAATGCTAACTATGTGATGACTTTACCAAGTGCTCATGACCGCGGGCGCGGCTAATCGATTAGTTTTACACTCTGCAGAGGTGTACAGCTTTACCCACAAGACATGACTTAACTCTTTTGGCAGATCATTAGCACACTTCCTTTGGTGTGCCGCAGAGAGTCATGACGTAACCGTTCAATTACTTAACCCTAACATTGCACCAGCACGGGACGAAAACCCATACCCTGGAAGAAGAACTCAGTGCATAGAAATGATGGAACTTCTCCAGAAGTACGGCGTACACCGTTGTATCAGCAAACGTGACTCCCAACACCTCGGTGTGGGCGCCCCTCCGAGCAATCCATTAAGAAACTGCTCGTACTACTCCGGCCTACCAATGTGCAAAGCTAGTTTTAAGTAACTTAATAAGTTAAGACTGTCCCATACCAGCACTTGTGGTTGTACGGTTATCTTGGCCTGAAAACAACCTATAGTTCGGTCCTTAATCCGACACGGGCAATAATCTCCCCCTAATCTATGTGCAAATCCATGCACACCAGGCTATTGCCAATAATTGCCCACATCAATATTATAATTTTATTTTTATTTTTAATTAAAATAACCAAAAATCATCATCATGTCTCAACAGGTCTAAGAATCAACATCATGCCTCAGCATATCCAAGTATCATTTGATCAATATCCTCAATTGATTTATCCATGACTTCAGCATGTCATGTGATCAATGTTTCTAACAAATCCTTACCAAGTCTAAAGCATGGCTAAGCAAGATTAAATATCATGTATACCCAGAGTGACATTATATATATTGTCTAACCATGAATCTAAGGTATCAAGGTTCACAATCCATTATATCAAGGAGGTTTCAGGAATTCAAAGGTATATGTACCATTACCCACAATATAGCAGAGTTTAATGAATATACGCGTGCAATCAAAACATTTAATGAAAACATTTATAAAACTGGGATCAACATGGTCAAAGGAGGGTGCTTGCCTTGCTTACGATGAAGTCGAGGTTGTAGTCGACGACGGAAGTCGATACGTCGAATTCTACACGTCGTTGAATGAAAGTAGCAAATAACATTTTCAATAAGGGCAAAAAGAAAGTAGATAGAAAGTCAAATAAAGACAATCAACAGAAAGCGGGCATGACTGTCATTTGGATTAATAGATATGATCATTTTAGGCTTAAGGTGAATTCTGGCCTTTAATTAGGATTCAGATTCAAAGCAACATTTAATTAACATTCTAGTTATAAAGAGCTAGTCTATTGATTTAGGCTACTAACATTATTTACATGATATTTGAGAAGGTTCTGGTGATACAAATGTTACAATTAATGATTCCTTACTTGCAACTAATGTTCTTTCGTTTATATTCTGAATTACAGGAATATGGATACTTAGGGTTGTTAGGCTAACAAGATTAATATGCAGATTATGGCGAATTGAGATTATCTTTTCATAATTGGATAGTCTATATGTTGGACAGCACTACTAAGCTAATTTCATAATTTTTAGGGTTTGGACAAGATATTGTATTCACTGTTGAAAAAGCTTTTATGGTATTATAAAGGTTACACTAATCGGAGTCGGCCAAGAATGAAGTTTACGATTATTACTTAAGGGTATTGAGCTAATGAAATCAATATGCAAACCTTAATGAAATAAGAATATTCCTATGGAATATGACAGAACAAACTTTGTAGATCATTTCTACACTAGTTTTATAAGTTTCAGCATTTAGACAGGTTATTTAATCAACTGATGAAATAGTATAAATGATCACAATGTTAACGTTAAATTGGCCAAGTTTCATTTTAAGTTTGTGGCTACATTTAACAGGGTTTCTTATTCATTTTTCCGGCATTAGCAGGGAATAGCTCTAGGAGTGTTTTAGAACTAGTTTCACAATATTTTACTTATATCTGAGTTGTTGTTCATATGAATGATTATTAAGGCCTAGCATGAACTTAGTTCAAATATACACAATTATATGTTATTTTTGCATAAACAGGGACTTTATGATTTTACTATCATTTATGAATTGATTCTACCATTATTTGATCTCATGAACTTAAGTTAATAACTATTCTAACTTTTATGCATTTGAAAGGCAATATATTTTCAAATATAATTCAATTCAGATTCAAGTTTAAATATTTTTGCATATCTAAGTTCATTACTGATTTTTGGAACTTGTACAACTGGTTTTACATGATTTACATTCTATTTGCAAAAGATATTCACATTTGAATATTTAATACATTGAAAGTAATCTATTTTAGAAAATGATTCAAATCAGGTTAGAATCTAAATATTTTTATATATTTGGGTTCCTGAGGATTTAAGGTTTCCATAAAAATTAGTCTTATTCAAATTTGAACTTGTTTGCATAAACTTTGTAGGTAGCATACTTGATTCATTTATTGAATTTAACTTTTATAATTCCAACAGAGTTTATTCTTTAAATATTTTTGAATATTCAGAATCCTTACGTATTTATATGAACATATAAATTTATTTCATGATTTAAATAATTACAAATGGTATATTTGTAATAGCAACATATTAGTGCTTATTTGTATTCTTAAATTCAAATAACATCAAATGAGTTTTATAATTAAATATTTTTGCATAAATGAGTTTCTTATGGGTTTAGGAGCATGTATAAATTATTTCATAATTTTAGGATTTATGATGCACATACTTTATTAAATGATCATATTAAGGTTTATTCAAATTTAAATTACAAATAAATCAAACCAATCATAAACATTAAATATTTTTATGTATTCTGAATTTCCATGAATTTATATGAATTATGAAATTTATTTCATTTCATTTTGACTGATGATTCAAAAGTTATAAATAAAGGAATAGGCTAGGGTATTGAAAATGCTAGAAATTAGGATTTTTACCAAATAAGGAAAGGACGTTTTCAATCAGCGAACACGCCTTCCATTTTTGGGCTGGCTCGGCTGAGGAGCTGGCGACTGGGCCCGCGGAGTCAGCGACTCGGAGAGAAGAGCACTGACGGATGGACCCCGCGCGGCAGTGGCTGGCTTGGCGCTAAGCGACTGACGAAGAGGGCCCGCTGCGCAGCGACTGAGAGCAGGGGAAGTGCTTCCGGGGCTCGCCGGCGACGGAGCACGGCCGGAGAAGAGGAATCGGTTCCACGGTGGCCACCAGGGCATCCGTGTGCACCTAGGGAAGGCCTCAATTGCTACCGGAGATGGCCGGAAGGGGTTCGCCACCGAGAGCCAGCGGCGGCGCCATGAACGGCGAGGCGGAGCGCAAGAGCTACCGGTGATTCCTCGGAAACAATGTCCGGGTAAGCATCAGTGAGGTATAAGGACTCCATTTTAGTCTTCAATTGAACGGGAGAATAAGTCGAAGGAGGTCCTCACCGTGCACATCCATGGCGGAAGAGAGGAGCACGGTGCGGCGGCTCACCGGGGAAGAAGGGTCCAAATTGGCACCGGGGATAGACTTTGGGGTTCACAAGGTTGCTTCTGTGTTGATGATTCGGTCTGATTCGAAGTGTAGGACTTCGCGGGTGGATTCTCCTCTATTCAGGTTTATGCCGGATTTGGAGAAGAAACGAGGTGGCCGAGCAGTGTTTTGGCTACGGGATAGGCTGAGGGGAGAATGATGCGCTCGTCGAGACATTGCGGGGCTTAAATAGGCTATTGAGGCGGTGCGAGCAGGGTTTGAACGCAAGCTTGGGTTGCGGCGGCTGATCCAGTGGCGGTTCTGCCAGACTTTGGCGGGGCAGAGAATTCTCGGTGAAATGGCTGTCGTGGCAAGGTTTGGTAGAGGCTGGGCGAGATGACTTCGCAACTGGCTGCCCAGTCCGTGCCATCTTGTGCCGTGGCAGCGATCCGGCAGGGAGGAAAGAACGGACGAAACTTCGTGGAGGATCAACGCATGGCAGGGGCACAGACTCTGAGGCGATGCGGTGGCAGGGATGGCAGTGGCCTCGGGTTATGGATTGCGGCGCCGACCTTCGCACAGAGAGGAAGAGGCGGTGCTGGCCTGAACTTATCTGCGCGAGAGACAGAGGAAAAGAGAGGAGGCAAGGTGAAGGAGAGGAAGCTGACAGTGGGCCATGGGGCCACTCGGCAGCGAGAGAAAGAAGAAAAGGCTGGGCTGTGGCTGCGCTTGGATGGATGACACTTGGCGATCCAACGGTCACGGTGAAAAGGGCGGTTCACAGATAAGGCTGAAGTCGGTTTGATTCAATAATTCAGGCTGTCCGCCGACTCAATAATTTATCATAATTTTTCCATAGGTTTGTCACGTGAATATAAGGGTCTACACTAATTTTAAGATAAAAAATCATTATATATATTTTATTAAAATTCTGACAATGAATGATGCACATAATTTCCAATTCTGTTTTTGATTTACTAAAGTGTCCAAATGAATTTATTTATTTTTGAAAATTTGTTTTTCAAATAAGTTTGAGATAAAAATGCTTCTGTAAAATTTTCAGAATTTTATATTTAATATTTAAATTCTAATAATTCTGGCATTGCTATTTACAGATTTATTTTCTTTCTGTTTTTGAATTTATAAATGATTCATATGTAAGTTTTTATTTATGATATTTTTACCAGAGGTATATATGGGTCTTAGGTCGGCATATTAAAAATATAAAATTGAGAAAAGGTCTGGATACTGCTACAAAAATCTAACATGGCTTCAATTCAGATTTCTTGTCTCATAATTATCACATGTTTCCTTTTTATTTTAATTATTCAGATTATCTTAAACAGAATGATTTGGTTCTGGAGAGATATGGGATGCTCTAAAATTTTAATATTTTTTTTGTTGATGTTTTACTTTTACTTTCTTGCATTTACCATTTTACCATTTCAATGCATTTAGCTTTTCTTTTAAAAGTAAAAGCTCAAGAAATTCAATCATGCAAGAAAATTCAGAAAATGGAAATTCAAATCAAGATTATGTTTCAAACTCATTTTGATATTTTTTTATAACAATGATTTTAAGTTTTGAATCTTCCTTTTGATTAAGATTGAAATGGAAGAAAATGAGAAAAGATTATTATTTAAAATCAAAATCTTGAATTTAATTACACTTTTAATTCATTTTCATTTTCAAATATAAAATCTTCATTTTTCTTTATTTTTGAATATAGAGGGCTGTTACATTTCTGATCTGAAAATTATTGATGCATCTCCTGAATGAATGACTTTGTGATAATTTTAGATTGTCCTCTTGTGGTCAATTAGAGAACAAGAAATCAATTTTTGGTTTAATCATTCAAAAGTTATGCTTGATTTAATATTGACTGTCCAGAACAAGTGAAGGTGCATGTCTCCTCTGTTCATTTCAAATCTGGAAATTATTGATGCATCTCCTAAATGAATGGTTTTGTGATAATTATATATTGTCCTCTTGTGGTCAATTAGAGCATAAGAAATCAATTTTTGGTTTAACCATTCAAAAGTTATGCTTGTTTTAATATTAACTGTCTAGAACAAGTGAAGGTGCATGTCACCTCTGTTCATTTCAAATATGAGAATTTTTTGTGCATTTTCTGAATAAATGGCTGTAATAGAGTTGTAGATTATCCTCTTGTGATTAATTAGAAAATGGGTTCACTCAATTTGGATCAACTATGTAAAAGTTATGCATGTTTTAATGGCTGCTATCCTGTGTGGCAGTAGTTTGGTTTTAGGGCAAGAATTGAAATTGAGATGGATTACTCGTGAAAAGATTAATTAGGCTAATTGAGGAAATTCAAAGCGGGGTTAAGCATAGGAGTGAAAATATTATTGTTATTTATCACTTGAACCGTGATTTGCATTGTTTGAGATGAATGCATTTGTATGTTATTGCAGGAAGTGTGATCTCGGGGGTGGCCACAACTTCTTGCCACTCTATTCCGAGTGGGTAAAGGCAAGTGTATCATGTAGATTAAATGCTAGAATGTTTTGTGAAATATTTTGCTTTGTGATTTTGATTATATTGATAATTATGAGTTTGATTGTGATGACGCAAATGCTAAGTTCATGGATATATGAATATGTCAATACGTATGACTGTGGTTGTGGTTCTGATAGGATGATAAAAATGCTAAGCTTATGTATGTAAGAATATACCATATGTGTGTTAATGTTTAAGAATATGATTATGGTGAGGTGAAGGTTAAAATACAATGCCACTTGCAATTTATCCATTTCATTCACATTTATGCATTCATAATGGAAGAGGCGATCCATGCTAATGTGGGCCTCTGTGCTCACACGTAGTGAGTATGAAAGTCCTACCTCGTAGTCCCATCCACATGGTTGGATGGGAGCAAGACAGTAAGAGTAGGCCCCTCCATGGGATGGAAGGGAATGAGAGGGTGCACATTGACGGGTGTGCACTCGGCAATACCGGTATGTGCAAAGAAATGTGCATTCATGAGCATGCATGTTGCATTGCATCGCTAATGATAATTATTGTGTTAATTGAAAATATATGGATTCGAGATAGAGTCATGGACTCCTCTCAAGAGGCATAAGGAGGTATGTGTGTGAAATAAGCAATGAGGTAAATGGTATTGATATAATTGTTTTATGCACTTGCTGAGTTGTATAAGAATTATAATCATGTTGTGGATTTAAATGCGTTAATTGGTTATGAAATTATTATATGATACACATTGCTGAGTTTTGGACTCACGCTTGTTCATTTAATTGTTTTTAGGTACATTGAGAGCGGCATATGGGAAAGGAGTTTAACACCATTTCACTCACACTAATCATCCATGTAGCTAGAGTCGTTGTAATATATTTCTCTTATGCTTGGTTGAACTCATGTATCTTAAATGGTTCATGTGATTCACTCGGTGGTTATCGCTTTGTTTCGCTCCCGTCACTATGAATGATAATATGGTTGTTATATGTTGTACTTGCTCTTCCATGTCATATGCTTATTAGGTTATGCTAGCTAGTTAGATGTCATAAATTGCTACATATATGTTAATTGTTCTTTTATCTGTTGAGTGGATGTCCGAGTTTTAGGGGAGGTGCTGCCAAATTTTTTAGTTAAGTTCGGCAAACCTACTAGTATGTTAGCTTGCGTTACTAACATTTCATGGTGATTGGTAATGTTGGTGCTTGAGGGTGTAACATTCAGGGTACGTGGGGTGCCGGGGTGTTACAGTTGGTAACAGAGCGGGCTTTAGGTCTGTGGCATGTGAATTTAGTAACTTATTCTAGAGTAAACTAAAATGTTGACATGAAAAA
Source organism: Guadua angustifolia (assembly GCA_036346375.1). Classification (NCBI taxonomy): domain Eukaryota; kingdom Viridiplantae; phylum Streptophyta; class Magnoliopsida; order Poales; family Poaceae; genus Guadua; species Guadua angustifolia. The sequence goes on along the minus strand of CM070500.1, from coordinate 86,561,715 downwards.
GTAGAAACATGGTATAGGTATTGTCAGGACCCGAATGTGCAAATTCGGACCCTCTGTGTATTCAGCACTAGTCCAGGATCACGCTAGTGCACACAGTCTCAACATTGGTACATATCACAGACATATCCAACGAAATAGTAAAGTACTTTAGTTAGATACTCAAACTAGTTGATCGATCTTATGGTCGGGTTACAAAAGTACGCCTCGTAGGGCGAAGACTTATTAAAATAACCAAGTGCAGCGGAAATAAAATAAACTCATGGCGCCAACCAATTTGCCACGAACAACCGATCGGGCTCGCTCCTAGTTAAATCGGCTCCTCCTCAAACTCCTCCTCCGAAGACAGGGTTGCTTCTTCTTCAACTGAGGTTGTGTTGTTGCAAGGGTGAGTACTTTGAGCACTCAGCAAGTTATGCACAGAATGCAAATCTAATATTCTACATGCCTGGCTTATTACAAAGGATGGCTATGGCTCAATTGCAGTAAAGCATTCATGACAAATACAGTAATAGATTGCAAAGCGTTAAAACAATAGTAATGATAATAACTTTCTCAATTATTTCACAAGTAAGACATTTCATAACCTAAGTCAAGTTCATCAATTCCATCCCAAGTATTTCCCATAAACAAGTTATTTTCATGAAAGTCTAACCCTTGACTGTAATCACCAAGCGATGCTCAATACCGTGAGCACGGCTATTCGAATAGGTTGTACACTCTGCAGAGATTATACACTTTACCCACAAGATATAGTCAAATGCCATCGAGGCGAATAACTGTAACAAAGCTTTTCCAAAGATCCGTCTAAACCCAGTACTGCACGCTAAGGTTTCAACACTGGAGGGACTGGTTACCACACCCAGGGCCCCCCTCTTACGCCATGTGAGTTCTCACCCGCTCCTCCAGGCCCCACACCCCCACGACAGTACCAAAGAATAGATTTCACAGTTTACTCAGCTAGGCCCGTCCCATTTCGGAACTTGTGGTTGTATGAAAGACTCAGTTCAAAGGCTTGCAAGGTTAAGTCCTTAGCTGACCAAAGCAAGACTAACCAAGTGTGATCTCAACATCCAAAACCAACGAAAACCAAATACGACCGCCCAATTGCCACTCTTGGCCCACCAGAAACAATCTTGCCACTTGCCCCAGTCTAAATCATTTTTCCACCCCAGTTCTTTACCATTTCACCACGTGCCATCATCAACTCAACAACACATGTCTCATCCACAAAACACGTTCCATATTCCATTAAGTCAATGTTAACTTTAATATTCCAAAATCATGAAATGTCCACGTGGCGGGGCTAAGCATACTACTTACGGTCTACTCAACCCGTGTTGGCAAGTTATTAATGTCCAACTATTAATCCACAACCTAGGGTGACAAATGATTCATGGCCTACAATTATATACGACAAGGTGGCATACAGCAATTAGGCATATAACTAATCCCAAAATTTACTCGAATCCATTTCTATTAAATTAGCACGCAATAATTTAAATCAAAATAACTTGCTAGAATAGGTTCAACATGATCAAGCACTACTTGCCTTCAAAAAGTACTGGATCTGGTTCTTGAGCTGGCTCCTGGGTCAAGACTTCACCTTCGAAACCTTCGAGCACCTCGACGTCTACGCGTAACGTAAATAAATAGCAATAAATAAATAATACAGAGAGCAACTCAAGTCTAAAATTCAAATAAAATTCATAAACAGAAAGATCTTGATTTTAAAAAATTTTAGAAATTTGAATCAATCAAATCGGAGTTAAAACGCAAAAGTTATAGCCAATTGAAGTTTGAAAATAAATTAAAAGGAATAAATCGATTTTCCACATTTATTTCTATACGGTAAATTCGGAAATATGACGTCAGCATGGCTTCTGCTGACGTCAGCACCGAAATGATTTTCTACGAATTATTTTTGTAGAAGAAAATCTAATTATGATGTCAGCATGACGTCACTGCACAGTGCGGCGCTGGTGCTTCAAGATTCGTGCGCCCAGATTCAATCGAGCCCGTCCGTTTAAACGGACGGCCGAGATCGCGCGATCGATCCTATTCACCAAAGCACGACGTGATCACAGCCGTTCGATTCAAAATGAACGGCTCAGATTACCCCTCCCGATTTGACTCAGACGTACTGCGGACACGACGCGTGGCGCTACGGCTACCCTCGGATTTAGATCCGACGGCTCGGCGGCAAGGCGACGCTGTGACACGCGGCGCGATCGGAGACCAACCGGCGCATATCAGACGGTGGCGGCAGCTTAGCGACGTGGCAGCACTAAAACCCTCTGATTAAGATCTAATGGTTCTGATTCAATCTAACTGCGCATAACCGATTCAATCCTAGCCGCATAAATCCAATCCAACGGCTAAGAACAGATCTACCACCACAGTATGCGAATCGATCTAAACCACCCGATCTAAATCCTACGGTTCAAAATAGATCTAACTTAGGTCTAATCTAGGCCTTTAGATCTTAATCTAACGGTTGAGGTTTAGAGATGGGGTTTACTGTTCAAGGGCGATGTGGCGAGATCCGGAACGTCGATGCACAATCGGACAGTGGATGAAGCTCGGGCTCAGCGAAGATGGTGCGGCGGCGAGACTTCACTGGAGTGGAGGAAGAAGACGTGGCCGACTGCGCTGCGGGGCTTCTCCGGCGTGATGAAGTGGCTTCTCCGACGCGGCTTGGCGAGATGAGTTCGAAGGGACCAACGGCAGCGGCGGAGGATGACCGGCAGCGACGGAATGAAGCAAAAACGATGGCGAAAGGCTCGGCTAGCTTCGGCGAGGTCGTGCAGCGAGGCAGCGGCAGCTCGTGCGGCGAGAGGTGTACGGGCGGGTGCGGCGCGTCTAGGGGTGGAAAAATAGCTCGAGGCTCGCGGCTCGGCTCGGGCTCGGCTCGGCTCGGTGCGGCTCGGCTCGGCTCGGTGCATCAACGAGCCGAGCCCGAGCCTATCGTCTGGCTCGGTGCTACAATGAGCCGAGCCCGAGCCGGCTCGCGAGCAGCTCGTTGGCTCGTTAGGCTCGGTAAAATTCAGATATTCAGAATCACTTTCACTAATCACTAATCATTAATTGATTATCCAAATTACATGAGGCTTAATTTTAATACAAAATTAGCCACATCTCACAGACATTCAATCGGCTTGGCATTTATACAGTCATATTGAACAAGGAACATACAATGAACATACTTGAGAGTTGACGCAATGAGGCGGGCCCACATGCCAGGCGGCTCATGAGCCGGCTCGGCTCGGCTCGAGGCTCGACCGAGCCCGAGCCAAGCCCGGTTTTCAGCTCGACAAAGACAATGAGCCGAGCTCGGCTCGGCTCGCAAACTAATGAGCTCGGTCGAGCCGAGCCAAGCTTGGCTCGGCTCGGCTCGGCTCGATTCCACCCCTAGGCGCGTCTAGGGCTTCACGGCATAAGTGGTGGCGCATTAAATAGTGGGCTCGGGCGTCCGTGTCGCTGCGAAATTCACGGAGGAGTCCGTGGTGGCGGCGGAGTCCGGCGGCGATACGGAGAGACGACGTGGCGCGACGGTGTCCATCCGATCCAACCAGATCCAACGGTGCGACGCACATGGCGACGTGGCTTGATGCGAGCCCTTGGATCCGGATCGCATGGCGGCGGTGCTAGGGTTTCCCGAAATGGGCCGCACAGTGTTTGGCCCAACACTGTTCATCCGGTTTTTCAATTCTTTTTCGAATAAAAATAATTCCAGAAAATAGAATAACTCATTTGGGGCAATAAAAATATCAAAAAAATTCTAGAAAAATCCTCAAAATTTTTTTTATGATATTTAGGATTTAAATAAAATATTTGCAACAAAACTTTATTTTAACTTTTCCATTATTTAGTTAATTAAGTAAATAGCTAAATTCAAATTAAATCCAAATAAATTCCAAAAATTCCCAAAAATTCAAAATACCACTTAAATGCAAGAAAAGCAAAAATTGGGGTGTTATAGGTATATACTTGTTAAATTTTGGCCTTAGGGCAATAACCATAAAATCTGGAATAGATTGCATAATTAACTTAAAACTTGACACACTCTGATGCACAGTAGAAAGGGTATGGGGATGTTGAATGCTAAAGTTGTTGATGCATATTGCTTTGATTATGAAAGAATTATTTGAATCAGTATATTTAAGTGAACTGGTTAAGCCGAAAGGTTTTTAGCCTTGTTCTTTTGGCCGTATTAAGGGCCTTGGTTGTGGGTGTGGCCGGTTAGAGCCACCCCTTGAAGTTTGGGGACCTCTTGTAGGTGAGGGTCACCGTCTTTTGCGATGTAGTTTAGAGAGTGGGTGGAGAATGATGGTTTCTTTTGTCCTTGACGGTTGGAGACAAGGAGGAAAGATTAGTGATGATTCTTTTTAGATTGTTATCGCTACCGTTTTGTCATTCAGTTTGATTGGTTGTTTTGTGTAGAAAAATAATATATGGTTCCCGTGATTGTCATTCTTTGAGTCCAAAGGAGCTTATTGAAGTTTTGATGTAAAACTTAAGTCATGTGGATTTTGGTGTTAAGGTTTTACCATAAAAAGGGATTGGTTGATAGCTTGGCTTTCTTTTCATGAAAGCATCCTTGCATCCTTCTTCCTTGTGGAAGTTGTAAATCTTGAGATTTATTTGAAGAGCTTTTGTATGCCAGAGTTTGGGAAGCTGAGTGTCGAGTTTCCTTGTGATTTATGGTTGGGTTTTTCTTAAAAAAAATGTTTATTGGTGTTGTTCATGCCTAAGAATCGCTGTTTTCCTTAAAGGTTGGAGTCGCATCCTGTTTTCCAAGGTAGGTGACTCCCGAGGATATTCAAAACTTTAAGTCTATGATACGTAGTTAGAACATTGAGATGATGTAAACTACTAATGTGATTAAAGTGAATTTGTTGGTTGTTTAAAGACAACCTAACTTATTGTGTTGGTAGAGAAAGATTAATCTAGATGGTAAGTGATCTAAAGTGAAAGTAGATTAGCATTTTATGTGAATTGTTGCGAGTCATGAAATTAATTGGAAATTCAAGATTTGGGTTCCTGTAAGGCCATTAATGATCCATTTGATGGCCTTACTATGGCTAGATGTTGGTGTAAAGCACTGGAGTGTGACGGTGTAAAGTCATGAGGTTTGTTGGTCTATGTTGCTTATAGGTTGGTCAATACTGTGGATCAACAGAATGATTTAATCGTTGTGTAATCAAAGAATGAGGATATATGGAATGAGTATATTGGTGTTTGGGATTTGTCCTTGACGAAGGTTTGCTTTGGGGCCTTATTATGAATTGTATCTCGTGGAGATCATAATGAGTGGTGGTTGGAGTTATTTATCGGTTGAATGAACTTGGGATACTAAAATGTTGACTTATGGGTTGTAAAAAAGTTATTTGTTGAACATGCCGAAATTATCGTTGAAACGATGTGTCTTAAACTTGGAACAGATAGTTGTATGATTGTTGGCTCGGGTTGGTTAGTAGACTAGAAAAAAAATATATGTTGATGCACTGTCTTATGTTGAATTAACTGATAAGTTATTTGTGCTGAAGAAGTGAGAACGTGGTTCTCCTTGTTAATTGTCATGAGATAGACTTGGTTAGGGTTTGATGATATTATGACCAGTGGTGGTTATATGAATAGTAGAAGGTAATTAGAGAAAGATTGGGTTTTGTAACTTATGCTCAAACCTATTGGGCTTTTCAGGATACCTTTGGGTGAATATGAAATCTTTAATAGCAAGAGTATTGGAATACTAGAAATGGTGAGATTCGAGTTGAACCTTCTTTTAAAGGTTCACGGATTCAATTAATTGTATGATCTTTTGGGAATATATGCCTTTTGGTTAAGGCATTCTGATTAGTGGGCAGTAGAACTCCCCTGATTAAGTTTGCATTTCTGGTCAAATTGCGGAGTTGTCTTTGATGATTGAAAAATGAGGATGAGAGGGAATGATGAAGTAGTCGGTTGATGGATTTCGGGGTACCTTATCTCATTGAACCATGCCAATCTTTGGTCTCGGCTAAGTTGTTTGGCTTGTGCTATGAATATAGGGTTTACCCTCAAGAGTGTATGAGTGGATCGCGCTCCTTAGCGTGCAACCTGAATTATCGTTGGAATCAGCCTTTAAAGGAAACAAACAGAAATGATGGAATATGTTGGAAACTCTTGAGTTGAAAATATTTGTAACTCTATTTTGACTAGAGTTGGATTTGATTAAACATATGTGTGGTATTTGTGAGTGTTTTAAAATGTAAATCTTATGAATGTCACATAAGAAATTTTTGATGGTGAAGTGGTTTTTGTTGGGAATAAGTTCCCTTTCTCCTGAGAGAGAATGTGATGGTTATGGGTACAGATGTTTGACTTGAGAATCGGTTTTCTCTTCCAAAACATTGGTTTTGGTTAAGTGCTAGAGATTTTGCTTTGGTAAAATGAGCTGATTTGTTTTTGGTTATTATGAGGGCTTCTGTCAAAGATTTGTGTGGAATCAATCTTTTAATTTGAGTTTCTCCCCGGTGCGAATTTTATTGTATTGATTTGAAAATGATAAAAGTGGTTTTTGTGATGTAAGAGAATTGAGTTTTCCTTTGCGTTTTGGCTTGGGAAAAGAAAATGAGTGTTCATTGGGATTTGTCGAGTTCTCTCCAATGTAAGTTTTAGCGCTTTGGGTTCGAGGTGATGTACGTGGTTCTTTTGGTTAAAGAGAATTATATTTTGTTTGCGTTCTAGCCTGAGATAAGAATATGAATGTTTAGGGTATCTTGTTGAGTATAATAAAGGATTATACTTTTGGGCTTGGTTATTTGAGTGAAAGTATGTGAGGACGAGACCCTCTTAAGAAGATAACCATTTGTGATTTCGTAATGATCGGCGATCCTAGCTTGGGCTAGGTGTTGACCATTAGTGATTTAAGGGTGGATTATGATGAAGGTTTTGATGTCTTAGTCCAAATTTTGTTGGGAGTATTGTTGGTTGTTGGGAAGGTGATAGCAATTTGATGTAAAGTGTTCTGTTGTGAACATTTATTGTAGCTAGTTGTTCTTAGGTGTGAGATATGCCTAGGAGAGGATATGACTAGAAATTTGACTTCTATATGAATTCTTGAGTAAAATCCCTAAATAACTAATTCAAAATAAAAATAAAATAAAATCATCAGCTCAATCTATATAAAAATTCTAAAAAATAATAAAAATTAGGAATAAAAAATGATAGAAAGCTTGCAATTTGATTTCTATACGAATTCTAAAGTAAAATCCTTAAAATAACTAAAATCCAAAATAAATTATATAAAATTAGTAATTTAATTTATATATGAACTCTATAAAAATAACTAAAATTTCGAATACAATTGAAAGTTATACCGTGGATATCACGAGTGTTCACGAAGAGACAATTACGCTCTCTCATCTTTCTCTCTCATATATATTCGTAAAAAACTTACGTAGTAAAGCTTATAGATGGCTGACATCATAATATTGTACATGCCCTTACATCGAGGAGTGACATGCTAGGATTTTTGCTGCCTTAGGCATAAGTGTACTTGCACCAAGCCGTAGGAAAACTGCTGCAATACTATCATGAGAATATAAATATCCAAATCCTATGCCATAAAGATCGGGACAAATCCCCGTATCAATCCATCCTCAGCAGTGCATTGGAAAGGTCCCGTCACTCATTCACCCGTGCCTTCATCAGCACCTTAATTTTTCCACCATTCACTTAAGTGTCTGAGTGAGCTTCTACAGTGAGATCTATCTCCACTCTGGCCATGTATAAGCGCGCACACACCACATGCACTCGAGATGACTGGCTAGCTCGCCGTGCGACGTCCGCGGCAATGTGACCTGCAGAGGCCCTTCTCCTTTCCCTCCGCTCTCCCCTTCACCCCAAGGGTGCCGTCTGTTGATGCCAAAAACTTGAAGTAGGGTTTTCGACTACAATACATCAGACGAACACCTAGTTCAGAACGCGCCAACCAATTTCTCCCTGCAATCAGTAAGGGTAAAATATGAAAGCTACTTAGCCGATCCTACATGACGATCGGCTTAAATCCAATCAGCCAAAAGTCGATCGGATCAAAGTAGGCAATTAGCCGATTATGGCTAATTCAAGGGCAAAGGTAGATTAACTCCGAGAAGGCGATGTGCAACAAAACAGAGCAAATCAAACCTAGGGCATAATTGATGAAGACCAATAATCGGCGATGTGCAACTTTATTGATCAGGATCGAATTACAAGACTAAATTACAAAGCTAACTCTAGTCAACCGAAAAATAAAGGTAGATGCGAATTTGGCTGAATTGTGTGTGTTTCTTAGCCGACCTGGGTTCATCTTTTGATACACTCTGGCCGATCCGAGTCCAAATACAACACGTTGACAAGCAGGATCTGTATCGGCCTTGGTTTCCTAAATAATTCCTTTTCTATCCAAATATCTTCAAATCGTGTCCTGTTCATACTTCGTTGACTCAAAACTGCCGACCCTGATCGTATCTGTCAAATTTAGGTGCAAACATATGCCCCCTATTTTTGGGAGATAACTTGTTATCTTACAAAAATCTTACCCATCGGCTTGTCCAGTATCGGCTTAAAAGAATCTCTTCCAGTAACCGCTACATTAATGGCGCCGTAAAAATCTCAGTGCATTTTAACTGCATGTGTCACTTCGAAATCTTTTCCCGTCGCATCAAAATTTTTACCGTGCTATAAATATGCGGGGCCCCCACCATCATTTTCATGCTCCTAAGCTCTTGAATCAACTAAAATTGGCTTTTCTCCTTTTCTGCGCTCAAGCTTTCCAATCGGTTCTCCACTCAGATCGGCTGAATGAACCCCAACTAGGTTCTCATCCCAATCCCTAATAGTGACGATCAGTACTACCTAGGTCCGGTAGGGAATTTAGATGCCGACACAGTCATACATGAGGAAATCACTATACTCCCTTTATCGACTTTTGGTTATAATGTGGAGGAATGGGGCAAGAGTTTTAGGGCTTGGCCGACAGCCCTCAAAGGGTGGAGATCTTGGTACATCCGTGTGTCAGCCCAGAAAAGAGAGGAATGGGAAAGAATAAGCATAGCCAAGTGTCTCCCCCTCTCTCTAGCCTATCTAGAGGCCAACGAGCCCTTAGTGGCCACGGCTTGCTACTTCTGGTCGGACACTTTCAATTCCTTTTTGTTCCGGACTGGCCCCATCGACCCAACCCTTCTTGATGTGGCTGAACTATGCTGCCTTAGACCGGATGGTGAACAATTGTCGGCTTGCAGTGGCAAACCTAAATACAAGCTGATCCAGTCCAAGGGTGAGGGATGGAGTAAGTATATCCAACACAACAACAAAGTGAATGGGCTGGTATCAGACGAGGAGCATGTTGCTTTCCTGAACCTATGGCTAGACAGATTCTTATTCTATGGGGCATCTCTTGGACGACGCAAGTCTACCAGTTGATAGCGGAGCATCTAGTGGAGGGGTGTCGGCTTGCCCTAGATAAAATGCTATTAGGGGCAATCTACCAAATGATGTATATAGTAAGGAGTCGGCTATTTTCTAGCTTCACTAAATTTGTTGTCGGTAATATAGGAGGGCCCTTGTGGTTCATCCAGATATGGATGTGCTGCCTTTTCAGTCGATCACTTATTTCTGAGCCTCTGGAAGATACAGCGTTTCCCCATGAAGACACTCCAGAGAACGCTATCCCTCAGTATAGAGCCAGCCGATCTCATGGGGAAAGGTAAATCATGTGTTTGGGCAATGAGACAAAAATCACTCCCATCGGCTTGAAGAAATATTTGTTATTTTTCTTACAACTAGACAGTATGGTCTTTGGTCAGCAAGACTTCTTCAGTTACAGCAACATGGCTAATTACCAATGTCCATCTTTCCTTCACCTGGAGACCGACATCTCTTCAATGCCCCAGTCGACTTTAGATTTACACAAAATTTTTGTTTCCCTAAGTATCCTTCATGTCGGCCTAAATACCAGGAATCGGATGTTTCAACCTTCATATGAGTTCTACCATCCTTCAATTTAAGTTCGTCAATTGGATTTTGGCCAAGTTATCCCAAGCTTCCCACTCCTCGATTGGCTTCAGCCCAGAGCCAGAGTGAGGAATGCTACTGCAGTGGACATTATCTTAGAAATAGCCGATGAGCTTCAGATTGGGGACTTGTCACATTTTTTCCTGAATTTGCATCGGGCAGGCCAATTCTCTTCTTGGTGGTCATCTATATCTGAGGCCCTTTACTTAGACAGGACTCCTGTCGGGACCGGATTTTCAAATCTGAACCTTCTGTGTATAATCGTGCTAGTCCAAGAAAAGCTAGCACACATAGTGGAAACAGTGATGATAACACAATCATACCACGAATCAAATAATATTTATTAAGCGGAAGGATTTAGCCTTATGGCTAAACTATTACAAATAAACCAGCCTCATGGCTTGAGTTCAATACGAAGTAGCGAAAATAAATTAACAGCAACAGAGTGAGCCAATCCATTTACCCAACAGGCAATCGACTGGGGTACGTGTCCTAGTAGTCCAGATCGCCTTCATCATAACCACAAGCATAGAACTCATAGTCACCTTCAGCTTCTGCGCACTCCTCTGTGGAAAGTTAGGATGTTACAAGGGTGAGCACAAAATGTACTCCGCAAGTCTTGGAAACATAATGCATGATAACTATATGCATGGCTGAACAATTGAAGGCATAATATGGTTCCTTTAGCATAAAGCAAATTTTAACTTTAAATACCAGTAATAATTTCACAAAGCATCTTTTAACCAAAATATAATTGAATTTGATATAACAACTAAATAGATTTCAACCATCTGACTGGCTCCATCCGCCAAACCATAACCCGTGAGTTCCAACCACTCGTGGATTCCCAAACCATCATTTTCATTTAAAACAAAACCATAAGATCCACATTGTGTTAGCGTACCTTGCCTACCCTTGACCGTGGGCACGGCTACTTAAGTAGTTTTAACTCTGCAGAGTGTGTACAACTTTACCCACAAGACATGATCAACTCTTATTGCCATGCAATTAACACATTTCCTTTGGTGTGTCAGCAGAGAGATCCCGCTTATCTGTGACAGACTTGTGCAACAATGTGGTGAATCATGTATGTAATGATGAATCTAATATATGGCATTCATGACTTTGTCATATTAATCTTGGTTGCATGACGCGCTTAGCCAGTATGAGTTTAATCCTAAAATTCACCCCAATCAAAGGTTCTAAGTGCCAAGTATGTGTTCAATCGAAGCAACCCCGCAAGCCTCACAAGGCAGCAAAGGCGAGGAACTTGGCACCATTAGAACTAGTTCATTCCGATTTGTACGAGATAAACGGAGAGTTGACAAAGGGTGGTAAGAGGTATTTCATGACTTTGATAGATGATTCTACTAGATACTGCTATGTGTACTTACTAAAGTCTAAAGATGAGGCACTTCACTATTTTAAGATCTATAAAGCTGAAGCTGAAAACCAACTTGAGAGAAAGATTAAGCAGCTTAGGTCCGATCGTGGTGGAGAGTATTTTTCAAATGAGTTTGATTTATTCTGCGAGGAACATGGTATAATCCATGAGAGGATGCCTCCCTATTCACCTCAGTCAAATGGGGTTGCCGAAAGAAAGAACCGCACTCTAACTGAGATGGTCAATGCCATGTTAGAAACAGCGGGACTTTCCAAGGAATGGTGGGGTGAGGCTATATTGACTGCATGTCATGTACTAAACAGGGTTCCTACAAAGAATAAAGAGATAACACCATTCGAGGAATGGGAAAATAAAAGACTAAACCTCTCTTACTTACGAACTTGGGGTTGTTTGGCTAAGGTCAATGTGCCAATCTCAAAGAAGCGTAAGCTTGGACCTAAAACCGTGGATTGTGACCTTATTGGTTATGCTTTTCACAGCGTTGGGTATAGGTTCTTAATAGTGAAATCTGGAATACCTGATATGTATGAAGGTACGATAATGAAGTCCAGAGATGTCACATTCTTTGAGGACATATTTCCAATGAGAGAAACATCTAGCACATCTAGCCATGAACCTATCTTCTCTCCAGAGTCTACCACTCCTTTAATACACATTGAACCTTCACTTGAAGATAATCCAATAGATGAAGACAATGAAGCAACTCGCAAGAGTAAGAGACAAAGGATTGCAAAGTCTTTTGGTGATGATTTCATTGTATATCTAGTGGATGATACTCCAAGAACCATTTCTGAGGCATATTCATCTCAGGATGCTGACTATTGGAAGGAAGCAGTCCGGAGTGAGATGGATTCCATCATGAGTAATGGAACTTGGGATATCGTTGATCGTCCTTTTGGGTGCAAACCTGTAGGATGCAAGTGGGTGTTCAAGAAAAAGCTTAGGCCTGATGGTATGATTGAAAAGTACAAGGCAAGGCTTGTGGCCAAGGGTTATACCCAGAAAGAAGGCGAAGATTTCTTTGATACTTACTCGCCTGTTGCCAGACTGACTACTATCCGAGTACTACTATCATTGGCTACCTCTCACGGTCTGCTTGCCCATCAAATGGACGTTAAGACGGCTTTCCTTAATGGAGAGTTGGAGGAGGAAATCTACATGGAACAGCCAGATGGATTTGTAGTAAGTGGGCATGAAGGAAAGGTGTGTAAGCTATTAAAATCTTTGTATGGCCTGAAACAAGCACCTAAGCAGTGGCATGAGAAGTTCGATAGAACTTTTACTTCTGCTGGTTTTGTTGTGAATGAAGCTGATAAGTGTGTGTATTACCGCTATGGTGGGGGAGAGGGAGTGATCTTGTGTTTGTATGTCGATGACATACTGATCTTTGGGACCAGCCTTAATGTGATTAAAGAGGTCAAGGATTTTTTGTCCGAAAACTTTGAAATGAAAGATTTGGGAGAAGCAGATGTCATCTTAAACATTAAGTTGTTACGAGGAGATGATGGTGGGGTTACACTTGTGCAGTCCCACTATGTGGAAAAGGTCTTGAACCACTTTGGATTTAGTGACTGCAAACCTGCTCCAACACCGTATGATCCTAGTGTGCTATTACGAAAGAATCAAAGTATAGCAAAGGATCAACTGAGATATTCCCAAATCATTGGCTCGCTGATGTATTTAGCTAGTGCTACGAGGCCAGATATCTCGTTTGCTGTGAGCAAACTGAGCCGGTTTGTTTCAAATCCGGGAGATGATCACTGGCGTGCTCTGGAAAGAGTGATGCGCTATCTAAAAGGGACAGCTAGCTATGGCATTCACTATACTGGGTACCCAAGGGTACTAGAGGGTTATAGTGATTCAAACTGGATATCTGATGCTGATGAGATAAAAACCACAAGTGGATATGTGTTCACTTTGGGAGGTGGCGCTGTTTCCTGGAAGTCTTGCAAGCAGACCATCTTAACGAGGTCAACTATGGAAGCAGAACTCACAGCATTAGATACCGCCACTGTTGAAGCCGATTGGCTTCGTGAGCTTGTGATGGACTTACCGATTGTTGAGAAACCGGTACCTGCTATTCTTTTGAATTGTGACAATCAGACTGATTGTCAAGGTCAACAGTTCTAAGGATAATATGAAGTCATCAAGACACGTCAAGAGGCGATTGAAATCTGTCAGGAAGATGAAAACCTCCGGAGTAATAACGTTGGACTATGTCTAGACAGCTAAAAACCTGGCAGATCCCTTTACGAAAGGGCTTTCACGGAATGTGATAGATGAAGCATCGAGAGAGATGGGCTTGAGACCCACTTGAGTCATGCCTTAGTGGTAACTCATCCTATGTGATCGGAGATCCCGTGAAGTAGGGTGGCGAAACAAGCTATTGGCTGGCTGAGAGGAGAGTACTTTTGTACACAGCCCACTCCGTTGGAGATGCATTACTCTCCTAATCTGTATGGCAGGTTGGTTATACCTTAATGTGTTCCAAGTGGCTTGAATAAGCAGAGATGTTGTCCTACAGGACATCTTATGAGGAATACACCTATATGAGCCCGACTGCTAGTCACAGTCTATGAGATTGGGTGATCTCTAGAAAGCTCATGAAAGGCCACGGAGTACGACTTATATGTTCCAAACCGAGGGGATGTATTTGGCAGTCTAGTATCAGTAAAGGGCTTTGGTGAAACTTATTCGCACAAAACTGTCAATTCAAGGCATAGTCCATTGGTCAGTTGTGGATGAGCGTAATCTCTGTTCTAGGTAGATGTTCAACTTAATAGTCTCCATCAAAACACTGATATATCGAACTACAGTGGAACTGAGAGTATTTTCATTTGCCTTGAAATTAGGTGGGGATTGTTAGATTAATTGCCTTTCATCTACCGGCTCTTGACATTCATCTTTCGGCTCTTGGCCTTCCTCTCCTAGCGCTATAAAAGGGCAGGCATATACTAAAGAAAGAACAACTCCTTCTCCACCGTAGCGCTGCTCGTTTGCATACCCGGCTCTGTTTTCCTGCGCACACAGGCGAACGGAGTAAGCAGGCCTCCGAAGCCCCGTCTGCGTGAGATCCTGCTCGGGATACGCCGGCGATAAGGTTTTTGGGGAGCGTACTTTCTACGCGACTGCTCGGGTTTATCTACTACTTCATCGTTTACTTCCTGGTGGCCGATCGAGGGATCGTGATCGCGAACATCTTCTGCATCAACGCTCGATCGACTACATCAACAACCGCGATCATGACAATCGATCGTGAAAGCACCACCGATGTCACCGCACCTGGTCTCTTCTGAGGTATAAATTAAGTAAACTATGTTGTGTTATTTTTATGGTTTTCAGTACTATTTGCATATGCGATGAATATGCTAGCTACTACTTATGTTAAGTACTACATGTTCAGTATGTATTTCAGTACTGTTTGGTTTATCAATATGGTCACTCATTTTGTCATGTTATATAAACTCTGGATTAAAATTAATCGAAAAGTGCCTACTACACGTGTAAACTTAAAATAAAATATGTTCCACAGGTGTCAATGCATGAACGAAAATCAGAGTATTAGAATAAACTTAGGGTTTGTTTCGTTGGAAGCTAGCTTTGCTACGTCTAAATTTTAGACGTGCTACAAATTCTTAAATAGTTGTTTGGTTCATTGCTTCAACTATAACTTCTCACACTTTCTTAGGCGTAAATCCCACGCGTTGTAAACTTTGTTATTTACCAAACTTTGCCACACTTGTGACGCTGAATTTTGTTATCATAAAAAGTATGGTATTCTATATTTGTCTAAGATTAGTTATGAAAAAATTAGTTGCAATCCAAACATGCCCTTAATCTCTTGGTCAAGGGCGAAAAAACAAGGATCACATAAAACTACCCAAGGTTCTAAAAATCAATGAAAATCGGTTAAAAATCATGATTTTCGACCATATCGTACCGAATCGATAAACAAAACCGGCCAGTAAAAAATCACGATTTTCAACCGCATCAAACCGATTCGACGCAAATCGCCGGTCGGTTTCTTGACGCCGTGCCTACTAGTTTGTTCCCAACGACGAAGATGTCGGCACAGATGAAGAATAAGAGACGCCGGCCTTTGCTGGCCGTGTCTTTCCCTGCAGGTTACAGTTGTTGCCGCATACTCCACCTATATGAGTACGTAGATGCATTTAGATATATTAGATAGGTTTTGCCTCAGTGTGTACGGATAATTTATGCCTTGCAGCCTATACTGCTGTATGGAGTATGTGACGGTGTGACAGAGAACGCGATCATCGATCATATCTACACACTAGGAAGGACGCCACAAGTTCGAACACTAGATGGGCTGATTTTGTGGTTCGAACAGTAAATTGGGTTAGGGAGCTATAAGGTTAATAGATCGGTAGTGGATGTGGCTCAAAGTTTTTTAGTTCCGATTCCACATTGTGTTAGGTTTCACCCTTATGTAAAATTTTTAAAAAATTTAAACCTTTCTTATTGCTAAAGTAAATCTATTATTGATCATCGGCCTTTTAATAGGATAGTAGCACTGTTCGAATTTTTAAAAATTCATGACACCTGATCATCATATGAAAATTTTATGAGAATATTATGGATGTGTCAGGACCATTCAGAAAAATTTTCAAAATTTTCTAACCTCGTTTGTTCTAATTTTCATTCGGATGAAACTTGCCGCTCAGCGCTTTACCAAGACAGTACCAATGTTTGAATTTTTAAAAATTCCTCACATTTTATCATCATCTGAAATTTTTACATAAATATCATAAATATGTCAGGAATCTCCACAAAAAATTTCAAAATTTTCTAACGTCGTTTGTACTTTTTTTTTCATCCGATTCAAACTTGCCAATCAACGTTTCATCGGGACAGTACCAATGTTTGAATTTTTTAAAAATCCACAGAACTGATAATCACCTGAACATTTTATTACAACATCTCTAATGTGTTAGGAACCTACAAAAAAAATTCAAAATTTTTTGACATTGTTTGAACTAATTTTCAGTCAGTGCAATTTCGGCGAAATTTTAGGTAATTTTGGCGAAATTTCGGAAATTTCGGTGCTAAATAAATCGGATTTGAATTTTGGTTTTTGAATTTTGAATGTACTCCGGCCGAAAAACCGAAATTTTGTCTAAAATTTTGGATTTCGGAGGGCTCCGAATTTTTCCAAGAAACGAAAAGTTTAACCCTGACCCAGAAGACTTGCCCGACTACGGTCGCCGGTCGCTGCTTGCTGGTGGCCACAAGGAACGCAGATTCGATCTGTTAATGTAGTAAGTCCAGGGACCAGACCAGGGCCCCTAGCTAGTCCCATCGGATGTTACGGTCGTTGATGCAGCCAGAACGACTTGCCCGACTGCGGTCGCCGGTCGCTGCTTGCTGGTGGCCACAAGGAACGCAGATTTGATCGAACAGATCGAAGGTTGCAAGAGTCCACATACCTTTGCATCTATGCATGCCATCCAGAGTCCAGATATATACCTTCCCTGCACGTGCCTGGAAGTTGGAAGCTAGTGTAAATTAACTTCTAGTCACAAATATTTTTCCGCGTGCAATTTTTCCACACGGCCAGTAGCTTTCTACTACCTGTAATGATGTAGGCATGTTGCAGTATCGTCCTAATCCTGGATAATCAGAATTTAGAAATGTAACATGAGCTGCTACTATCTTCCTAGAAGATGAAATTAACTAGCTAGAATAACGCGCTATGCCGCGTCGCGCACGATGATGTAACGTGAAAAAATTGATAAATTTAGTTGTATTTTCGATTTACGTATTTTTTTAAAAAATAGGTTGGTAGGACCCGTCGGCGAATCCATGAGCTGTTATAAACTTTCGACGAATTAGTGTTTTCTTAGATAACCGTGATTGTTTTTTTACGTATTTCGGGAAATCAAATCGTATTTTCGGTTTTCGTATTTGTTTAAAAAAATGAGTCGTTAGGACCCATCGGCGAATCTATAAGCTGCTATAAACCTTCGACGAATCCGTGCTTTTTTTTAGAAAACTGCGGCTACAACCCGTTGGCGAATCTATGAGTTGCTATAAACCTTCGATAAATCTGTGTTTTTTTAACTGTAGAGAGACATAAAGTAATTTATTCTTTTCCAAGGTTCGTTCCGCTAAAAACAACCTGAGGATCTAAATGTAAACCACAGAGGGAGCAAAACGTAATTTTAAAATTTTTCAGGTCTATTTTATTAAAAAAACCGCCGACAAGACCTAAACGCGATTTCTAATTTTCCAGAGGGCCTAATTGCAAGGAGGGTGAGGTGGCACCTCCTATTGCTCTCCAAACCTCAACACTTTAATATATAGTTCGTATTTGTTTAAAAAAATGAGTCGTTAAGACCCATCGGTGAATCTATGAGCTGCTATAAACCTTCGACGAACCTGTGCTTTTTTTTAGAAAACCACAGCTATAACCCGTTGGCAAATCCATGGGTTGCTATAAACCTTTGATAAATCTGTGTTTTTTTAACTGTAGAGGGATATAAAGTAATTTATTTTTTTTAACTGCAGGGCATGATCGCCCACCTGCTTGCCAGGCCGCTCGCCCGGCGAGCAAGGCATGATCGCCCACCTGTTCGCCAAAGCCGCCACGCTGCCGCCGCCCGGCGAAAGCGAGGCATGATCGCCCACTGCTGCCAAAGCCGCCACGCGTGGTGGCGCCCGATGGCGGCTCGATCGCCCACCGCTCATTGGCCGCTACGTGGGCTTGTTTTTCTGTGGCGAAGAGGTTACCCCGACGTAAAGTACGCCTACAGCGAGATTGCGGCACAGACGAGACAAAGGAGGAAGGTGGTTGCGAGCTGATCTCTGCGCGGGAGAGAGAACAACAAGGGAGTGGGAGAAGAAGAAGACTGTGGAGGCTGCGGCGCTGGCTGACGTGTGGGGATAGGTGGCAAGGAGTGAAGTCGGTCGAGGCTGTCGGATGGGCCAGCTAAAGTTGTCGTGCCCACTTGTCTGTTGCACAACTACATACTGCTTTACAGCCTTCTGGACAGATCGAGGTAAGTTTACTGGATTGAGCTACCAAACCAACTTAGATTTTTATGAAACTTTTATCACAGGTCGGCACGGCAAGGTTTGCTATGAATTTAAATTTTTAGATAAAAATTATTTACATAAAAATTTGAATAATTCTGACAATGCATGCTGTCTAATTTTCTAGTTTATGATTTTTATTTTATTTAAGATCAAAATAAGGTCTATATTTTATGTAGATTTTTATGGAGGTTTATAATCACAATATTTATCTTCTTTAAAATTTTTATATTTTTATTTTTGATATTTATATTATAAAAATTCTGACATTGAAATTTTTAGATTTATTTAATTTCTGTTTTTGAATTTTTAAAAGCTTTAAATATAGGTTTTAATTTTTGATATTTTTATCAGAGGTATATATCAAGTTCTTGTAAGCATGATAAAAATCTTGGCTTCATAAAAGGCATGGAGATTTCTACATAAATCTGACAACATCAAGATTGACATCTCATCTCATAATTACATTTGTCTTTTCTTACATTTTAATGGTTTAGAATATCTCAACTGACATGATTAGGGATCTGGAGTGCTCTGATATTTTAGTATAAGTTTTGCAGATTTTTATTGATTTTATGTTTTTACCTTTTTACTTTTACCATTTCGCTTTATTGATTTTCTTTTAAAAGCAAAGGCTCACAAAAATTCAATAATTCAAGAAAAATAAGTAAATGAACATTTCAAATTAAACATCACATTTAAATTTTATTCTTATACTTTGTTTGCTTTGGGAGAAATAGTTTTAATATTGCAACTTATTGATTTCTTAAGATTTGAATGCGAGAAAATGAGAAAAAGATATTATTTTAAATCAAAATCTTGATTCCGATTTAAAATTTTCATTCAATTCCATTTTTAAATTCAAATTTTTTATTTTTTCTATTTTTAAATTTTCCGGGATGTTACACTACAGCGCAGGAAGCAGGTGAAGCGAGAGCTGGGGGTGAGTGCGGTTGCCGTGGAGGGGGCGCGTAGCAGGAGCTGTACATAGGAGCAGCCACGTCGCGTGTGGAAAAAGGGACGATATTGTGGATGGGAGGAGCGAGAGGTCCTTCTATGGTAAAGAAGCGTGACAGGTGTCTCCCACGACGTATGGGAGGTTATTTTTGTAATTTTTGAGAAAGTCATTAAAGAGAAAAGATGAGGGGTAGATGAGTGAACAGCTCCTTTTAGGATAGAGAAGAAACTCTTGACGCAACCACTATTTCGCGCTTGTCTTGTTCGGGCTTGGCGGAATCTTGACGCGCGACACGGTGGTAATTATTAGGTCTGTCTGTGTCAGCTGGCGGCTTAGAAATTACTAGTAATGTCCACGTTTGCTGATGGGCGCGAAAGCTGTAGTGACACGAGTGGCTGCTAGTGCTACTGACCTGTGCCCTAAACTGTGCGATCGATCCTCCTGATACTTATAAGCGAGCAATGGATGACGCGTTCCCACGAAAGGAACATGCTGAAAGTATTAATAAGTATTAGCTAATTTGATTCATTGGGTAGAAAAGAATGAACTATCTATATTAAATTTATTGTACCATACACGAGCTCTTTATGAAAGGTTTAAACTCGACACTGAACAAAGGCTCACAAGCTTTGAATAGTTCTCTCCAATAGTTTAATTATGGTACTAGTTATATATAACCAAAGCCTAAACAAATATATGGTTTTTAACTGAGCTTTTTCAAAAACTATAAACATCTATATAATTAAAAGTCAAATGACACTAGAGATGTGCTTTTTTAAGCTTATTTAGGTTTAGTTTTAGACTAATGCCATTAAAATTAGGGTAAAATTATCCATCCCTACCACATATAAAGGTGGATTACTTTTAAGCTACTTAAGGCAAAAAAAAAAAAACTAAGACCTTATTTGTTCAAGCCTTCAAAGGCATGCCCTTCATTAGCACCCAGGTCAAAGTCGAGAAAGGCAACCTCACCTTCGAGCTTACCGACACAGCTATCGGGCTCTCTATCAAATATTCCCTGACTAGTCACACCGGGCTATATATCTCTTTACTTTCTTCTCGTCTTGTCCATTTATCTATACGTGCGGTTCTTCACTGTTGATTTTCTTGTCTTGTTGCTTTGGAACTGGAATGTTTTATTTGGGCTTGTGGTTCTTGATCATGAAGGTTCGTGCTATTTCATTTCCTCTACCGAGTTTATTGGAGATGAGTTCGAGCTTTAATCAAATCAAGCTTAAGCCAAACTTCAAGCTTGAACACTAAAGGTCTATTCTTTTAACTTTTGATTCTAGATTTTGACCTCAAAAGCGAAATAAAAAACAAACAGCCTGATTCTAGAATCCGATTCTCACAATTCAGCCTACCCATACACACTAGAATCCACAATCCACTTCATATGTGCTTTTGGATTTCAGTTTTTGGAGAATCAACTTCTCTAAAACCTCAATTCAGAATAAGTTTTTAGAGAATTGAAAGCTGAAACAAACAGGCTCTAATTGGGCTCGCTCTAGCTAGATCAGGCCCTACTCAAGATTACTAATTACGTGGTATGTTTTTTTTTCTGTCACGGTTTGGTTGATCAGTTACGGGTACGCGCCCACGTCCTCGGCTTGCTGGGCTCTTGGCTGCGGCGGTCGCGTCCTCCAGTCTCCGCGCGCCGCGATCCATCGCCATTTTGTGGCGCGTTGGATGCATGGAAAAGTGCCCCAAGGTCTGAACCTGCAGTGCTACCTACCAGCCCATACGTGAGATATCTCTGTATCGACCAAACCAAACCCTAAGCCCAGCAGACGGTCGGCCCTGTCTGGCACGATATCCAATCCCTGCCCCAGCCTGCTGTGCCTATCTATGCCGCACGGCAGATCAGCCTAGCATTGTTGGGCTACAGAGCCAGAACCGGGTTTGGGGTTGCATAGTCAGCAACTAAGCATTAGGGGTGCAATTAGCTCAGACTTCATTGGATATTGTTTTTTTATAATTTAAATCATATTTTTTTCCGGATTTAGAGTCGGATACATATAGTACTGGATACAAATACGGTGCGGATAATATCGGTCACAGATTCGAAACGAATACGGAATAAAATCGATACGATACCAGATATTTTTTATCGGATATTGCACGAAGATAGGTACCACATAAAGAACACATATAACAATACTTAATCAACCGTATGTATTCGAATGCAAAAAAGAACTATCACAATTTAACTAGTTATTTTATCAAGTAGTCATAGGAATGGCTTCCTCAATCTTTGGCTGCCCATTCTCTTTCTTCGTGATGTTAGGCGTATAAAGATACACATAAGGACACAAATAGGCAATAACATGAACTCCTTGGCCACAGATTCCCTTTCTCCATATGTATACATTGATATCTTAAGAATAAGATTGTATGACATGTTTAATATTAATAAAAAATATAAAATAGGAGGCAGTTGGCGGCACAAATCAATGATGATTTCTAGTAACATTGATGATTTCTGACAATCATTACAAATGGAATGTCCACAAACTCTTAAATCTGGCAAACAATTTGGAAGAATCTGCTAATTCAAATTAAAAAACACCAGTAATATCTAACCTAGATTAAAAAAAATACCAGGAACATCTAATCTATTGCAGTTAACTCAATCACTAACTAAACCGTAAGGGTGCATCCCTCCCATTACAATCACTAACCAATTGCAGTTAACTCAATCCCTAACTTAGGTGTACAAATTTCCAGCAACTCTTACAGAAGCTGGAGCCGCACGGGCTTAAGAGCCAAAGCTGAGAAGCCGCTGAAAAGCCAGAGAGGTTTTGGAGTCGAGAGAAGCCTGAAAAACCAGATACAAAAAGATTAGGTGCCCATCTAGTTGTTTCGGTCCGGCAAGATTCTCAGGCCTTCTTCTTCACGCGTTCCTTACGAGTTCTTCACTGGATGAGGTGGAGGAGGAACATGAGTTACTTAGGTCAGCGGTCGACAGCTACAGGAGTATTGGCCGTCTAGATGCCGGTTGGGCCGAAAGTTAGGTGTCGGCCGGGCGAAGAGGCGGCCGCACATGACCGTGCGAAGACGGTTGGACGTGGTGGTGCCTCTCAAACGACGGCATGGGCACAAAGAGTCGGCATGAGCCGGCTGGCCATGCGGCGACGATGGGTGCCAATTTTTTCCGTCAGTTCAGGAACAAGGAACTTATGAACATGTTCAAGCGGCTGTGCAAACAGAACCAGCGGAGGAAGTTCGAGTCGCTGTGGAGGACGTTGGATGAACTAACCAAGAAGCAATCACTGAATCCAAGGGATGGCGCTAGTTCGTCAAGGAACCCTATGGTGTACCACGAGCAAGGAGATGACCCCACAGCCTTGTGTGCGCTCCCGACCGACGCACCAAACATCCGGCGTAGGCCGGGGGCAAGCATAAAGAGTTTCACAGAGTGGATACGACACGAGCCGTTGGAGAAATGGTCCATTCTGCATGACGAGGGCGGTTCCCGCTATGGAATAATGACAACCAACCTGGCGGAGATTTACAACTGGGTAATGAAAGGCGCGAGATGCCTCCCGTTGGTGGGCATTGTTGAGGGTGTGTTGCTAGGCACCCAAAGATATTTCGTTGAGCGGTACAAGGCCTCCGTTGCATGTATGTCGGACAATCGCCTGTCGTACTCGACGGTTGTCTCTACGTACATGGCAAACAAGACACGGAAGGCACACACACCGCTTGACACCGGAGAGTGGCGTGGAACGGAGGTACCACGTGCCTTCGCGGTGACCGGGTCAAGAGGTGCCCACCGAGAGGACTTCCCATCTGGCGTACTCGAGCCGCCGATTGCGAGTGCTCTGCCGAAGCCACGCCGCTTTGACTTGCCGTGCTTCGCGCGTGATTGCCGCAGCGGCGAGACACACCGATCATGTCGTCCGTACATCTCCCACTACTACTACAAGCAAAGTGTTCTCAACACGTGGCATAACGAGGTGTCTGGCACGGGTCGATGGATCGTTCACGGCAGCCCCCCCTCCAGGGCATCGATGGGTACCGGACATCCGAATGTTGAAGCAGAAGGTCGGGCGTCGAAGGACACGGCGTATTAGGAACGATATGGACGAGTCTGAGGCGCGTCGTAATTGTGGATAATGCAATTCTATGTACCAGTTATTTGTTGTCTCCGTCAATGTATTTTCGATTCTATGTACCAGTTAATTGTTGTCTCCGTCAATGTATTTTTCGATTCTATGTACCAGTTAATTGTTGTCCCCGTCAATGTATTTTCGATTCCATGTACGAGTTAATTGTTGTCCCCGTCAATGTATGTTCGATTCTATGTACCAGTTAATTGTTGTCCCCGTCAATGTATTTTCGAGTGTATGTACCAGTTATTTGTTATCCCCGTTAATGTAATATTTGAATATGGAACATTGCATTACTTTTCATTTACTTTTTTGTAGTTGCAACGTGTACCATGAATTTTCTTTCTAACCATGAATTTGCTTTGTAACCACGCAGTGCAAAGCGGCGATGGCGAGAGTTAGGCGTCTTCTTGGCCTTCCCGAGTGCTAGACCAAAGACGTGGACTTGACCCACCGGTCTAGGTTGTTCTGCGATTGAGGGCGGGCGGTGGGGACACTGCGGTCTCGGTGTCGAACGAGTTTCTTGGATCGACCAGCGCTGGGTTCCTGATGGCCGAAGTTTTCGCACTCTTTACTTACGCTAATGGAATTTTAACGACGCTACACACTACGTGCGAGTTACGAGCTGCGGCTTACTTCCGCTTCGCCAGATGGTGGAAGCAGCGATCGTGGAGGCCCGACGTCACACGGTTCTCGTCGACCGGTCCTCGCGACCGCTCTCGTGGACCGGTGGAGACCGGAGACACACGTTCCACTGCCGTGCGGAGAGATGGCTCCACGCTGCGGGGCGTGTCGTACCTCCTCGGCCTCCCTGCGGTCGTGCGGTTGTGTCGCACGACCCCTCGACAGTGTGGCGGTTGGAGGCGCCGCCCGGTGGACCGACACCCGCGGCCCGCCCGTCGTGCCCCACAAGGCAGATGAGAAGCACGGAGTCGAAGCGTGGTCGCCCGGTTCACGGTTAGTACCTCGTTCATTGCAACCGCGGATCGACCGAAGCTGGCGACAATCTCTCATACCGAATCTTTGCGGTGAGTTTCTCCACCGGAGGCCGCGAGATGACTGGCATGCCACACAGGCGTATCGCTAATCTGTTCGGTTGGTACTGTTCCGTCCTCGCACGGGGACACGGTGGACCGGCTTTTGTCGAGTTCGCCCGGTTTATCGCCGACACCCGGCGAACCTGTAACACATTTCGTTAAAATCTCTTCTGACGGGACATGTCTAACTTTGCCGTTGCACACACAGATGGTGCGATGGTCGTGGGGCTCTGCCGTGCTTTCGCGTGCGTCAGGGTCTCAGGCGAGGTCTCCAAGGTAACCAAGCAGCGCCTGTTGGCGGGCTGCGTTCTACTCTCGCAGTTGTGGTCACGGGAGCACTTCTCCTTCGATAGGCCGAGGTTGACCCGGCGCCCGTACTCACTGAGACTGTACCACGGCCTCCCCAGATCGACCGCCCACTATGGGCCTCTCTGGGTTCAATGACAGTATGCCCCTTGTATCTAACCCCTAATTTGGACACTTTAATAAGGCGCACTACTTTTTGTTCCGTGGTGTATGCCCACCTGCCAGACCAAGAAGTCGTACCGAGTTCGTTCAGAGTTTGACAGATCAGACGCCGAGGGCGTCGCGGTGGACACCGTCATGTGGCGACGTCAGTCCGAGCACCTCACGGGCTGTCCGAGCATTGCTAGCGTGACCATCAGCTCTGGCTCACCCGTAAGGTCCTCCTCTTTGACCTGTGCGTCGAGGAGTACTCGCCGCACCGGGTGCTGCGGCAGTTCGGCCTCTTCGGACTTTCCCCGCAGACTACTCACATTGTCTCACGTGCGCGCGACAAGTAAGTGTCTGAGCACAATACTTACCATTCGGCGGAATGAATGTTGTATGTAAATTGCCGTTTTGCTTTGCGCAGATGACCGGTCGGGGCATGCACTAGGCACTCCGTTCTTTTGCGCGCATGATACCGTGGGTCGATGCAAATGGGGCGAGGCGGGCCAGGCGAGGTGGGCGAGACCGGCCGTCTGGCCGTGCTAATGCGTTTAGCGATTACATGGATGGTTCGCGCGGCGACTCGGCTTAGGGTTGGGTACACACCAACAGAGTATGTCAGCTCGGCATCCGATGTCGAGCGTACCCTTCACAGATGTCCCGAGAGGAGAAGCGTTGCGGTAAGGGTCACCCCAAAACCCTACGTATGTTTTTATGTAAATTAACTCATATCAAGTGGCATTACTTGCGAGCACGTCTTGCGAGGCAGATGTACGGGAGTTCGAGTCCGTGTTGGCGGGCCTCGGCGGACGTCGTGCTCACCCCGTTCAGCGGCGGAAACAATTAGTCGGTGGCGCGCCACGATGGGGCGAATGTGCCGCCTACTCACTGGGGGGCGAGCGTGGTGCCCGCCACCAAGACCTCCCGCCTAGTGGGCGTGCCCACACCTCGCCAATGAGTCGGCCCTGCTTGCCCGCGTCACCCAAGACGTGCCCTCGTGTCCTCCACAGACGCAATAGCCACGGTGGGGCGGCCGCAGCAAATCTTCGTCTCTCGCGCACCGCGGTGTCGAGGTGGGGTGACGCGGGCGATCTTCGCTCTCGCCTGCGGCCGCAGTGTCGAGGTGGGGTGACGCGGCAGTCCGCCGCAGTCTTGTCGACTACTCGAGGTACGCACGACATTAGCGAGGATGCGAGGTTTCGACGTGGAGCGGTTCATGTCCACCGAGGAGCACGGGCCACCATCGCGGCGAACACGAGCCGCCGACATACTACGCTACCCCTCGGGAGGCGGGGCGGGCTAGGAGGGTCGTCCGTCGCCGTCGCCACTCACGTACCCACCGAAAGCGGATCGGGGAGGCGTCGCCGTGGTGACTTGTTGTACAGCTTGTACTTTTGTAATGTATTTATCTTCACACCATGTTGTCTAACTATCTCGAACTAAGTGCTTGCATTTGCGTAGGTTATGTTTTCTTAGCCATGTCGTTCGACTTATTTTTCTGATTTTCGCAACTTCGTGCCGGAACAACGTGGTTATTAATAAACGATGAACAAATAACCTTCTGTGAAAATGTAAGGAGGCACACTACCCGAAGGTAAATTTCGCCCTGAAATGGGGCGATAGCCCTGATATGTCGAGGCACTTTGCTCCAAGGTAAATTTCACCTGAAATGGGCGATAATACTGATATGTCGAGGAGCACATCGCCTGAAGGTAAATTTCATACTGAAATGGGGCGATAGCCCTGATATGTCGAGGCACATCGCCGAAGGTAAATATCGCCCCGAAATGGGGCGATTGCCCCATACCCAGGCGATATCTACCCTTTATAATCTTCGCTCTCGCACGCCCCCCTCGCATACCCAGCAGCGAGAGAACAAGAAAGAACAAGAGAGAAAGGAAGGAGAGAGAACAATGTCGTTCTACCGTCGCCTCTTCAGCAAGCAGAAGTCATCCAGCCCCGAATATCCGGATGAGAGTTGCGTCGACGCCCCAGTTCTCCCGGAGTTGCCCCGACCGAAATGTGACTGCAACCTACCGGCCAAGATGATGCAATCTACCTATGGAGACACGGCCGCCCGCGCTCACTACTGTTGTGCCCGCACCTACAAGGTAAACCTACTGGTGTCCACACAATACATGGTAACACTACCATCTCATGCTTCGTTCTTTCTTTTCTTAGCACAAGGACCGGTGTTGCTTCTTCCAATGGATCGGCGGGAACGACGCGACTCTGAATTTCTCAACAAGCGCCACGACAACTACCCCGCTTCGCCGAGAACTTCACCGGTGGGAGAGGCCGCCAGATATGTCCTTTTCTAGATCGACCCGAGCTTAGGGCGGTGTGCAAGGGCCAACCGATCGGTGAGTTTCATGCGACATACTCATGTTAAACTCACAAAGTAGTAGTTCTAAACCAGTTCATCGCATTAGGACTTCAAGAGGATACTTTCGAACATCAACAAGTCGAGGAGGAACCTCCTCCGGGGCCACCAAAGCCCGACATTTGCGAACATGGCACGGAGGCGATGGTTGATACCGCCACGGTGATCTAGCGGACCGGAGATTCTACGGTGCCCCTTGGCCGAGGATGAGCGGTCTTTGGTACTTCAACCGGTGGACGGGAGGCGTACCACCCACATCTCGAGCAACCTGCATGGGATAAGCGGGGAGCAACCCTCTCCGTGGTGCCACTACCGCCCGAAAAGCCGGACCCGAGAGTGCGTTCACGGTGTTATGCAACCACCAAAGGGCATCTTGCATTGATCGCAGGCACGCTTCCGGTTGTCCAAGCATAAGCCCAACACACACCTCTGCACCATATAGTGGAGTGCGAGCGAACAGAGCGGCGTCTCGCATGTCTCCGCCTAACAGCCAACACAAAGAGAGGTGCGGATGGTTCCTCCTCTCAAGAAGAAGGGACAAGGGAAGCGGCCGAGGTCCGCACCACGCAACAAATCCTCGCGCGTTCGCGGACCATCCGGAACCGGGTGGTATTAACATAGGGGACGCCGGGAATCGGGATGACATGCCCATATGGGAGGGCAGAAATCCACATAAAAAACAACCAAAATTTAAGTCTTATACACCCGAGACGTACGGCATAGGCCACCCAATGGGCGACAGTTGGGAGCACTGCGGAACCCCATGGAGTTCTTTCATAGTAGGGATTCAGCGGTGTCCGAGGATAGGCCGCAATATTAGAAGCAGGTCGTAATATCGAAAATGTCTTACATCATTCATTTGTACCCGGATAAGCGAACGATCATTTGTTCCACCACGACGAACAGTGCTTTCCTTATTAACCTTGTCACTGTTGTAATGCCATGTAATATAATATAATCTAATCTATTGCTTATTTTATCATCTGAACTTTCGGTGTATGTGCCCTTATATATGTATTGTTTGAATTTTAAAAAATTCCTCATATATTAAAATCATTTGAAATTTTTATGGTAATATCACTGATTTATCAGGAACCTCCATAAAAAGTTTCAAAATTTTCTGACCTCGTAAAAGTTTTCATGGTTTCGTGGCCGCGAGTGCCTTTTCCGATTTTCGCAACAAAATGCCGGGGCAACGTCCGGCCATCTCGCCCATACGTAAGTGGTAGCCCGCATTGCGTAGGCCGCCCTTGATTTTTTCCGTATTTTTTTGACCATGTCCGGCCTGTCCCGCGGGGCTACGAAAACCCCTAAGTGGCCACGATTTCCGTGGTTTCGTGGCCGCGAGTGCCTTTTCCGATTTTCGCAACAAAATGCCGGGGCAACGTCCGGCCATCTCGCCCATACGTAAGTCGTAGTTCGTGTTGCGTAGGCCGCCCTTAATTTGTTTCGTATTTTTTGACCGTGTCCGGTCTGTCCCGTGGGGCTACGAAAACACCCAAGTGGCCACGATTTCTGTGGTTTCGTGGCCGCGAGTGCCTTTTCCGATTTTGGTAACAAAATGCCGGGGCAACGTCCGGCCATATCGCCCGCGCTGAAGTGGTATCCCACATTGCGTAGCCCGCCCGTGCTTTTTCCCGTATTTTTTCGGCCGTATTCGGCGGATCCTTCGAGGCTACGAAAATACCTAAGTGAGATGCGTATCACTAACGAACTAAAACAATTTTTCCGGTTCATTACATGACAATAAGTTTTTTTCTAATTCGTCCCAATTCAATACAACAATTGTACAAACAATTTACAACAAAAAATTCAAAAAAATTCTACAGTACTGATCGCCCCTGGCAGGGGCGATCGGTACATTTTTTATATTTTTTTACTTTTGCCGTTAGGTTCGCGAGTTTTGCCGTTAGTCAGCCCGCCTGTCGCCCGTACAGGGGGCGATCGCCCCTGGCGGGGGCAACGGGCGGGTATTTTCCAAAATTTTTCCCGCTGACGACTACTTCTGAAAAAACGATTAAAATTAAATATTAAATAAAAAAATTCCATGGAAAAGTGCCCCAAGGCCTGAACCTGCAGTGCTACCTACCAGCCCATACGTGAGATATCTCTGTATGACTGTATCGACCAAACCAAACCCTAAGCCCAGCAGACGGTCGGCCCTGTCTGGCACGATATCCAATCCCTGCCCCAGCCTGCTGTGCCTATCTATGCCGCACGGCAGATCAGCCTAGCATTGTTGGGCTACAGAGCCAGAACCGGGTTTGGGGTTGCATAGTCAGCAACTAAGCATTAGGGGTGCAATTAGCTCAGACTTCATTGGATATTGTTTTTTTATAATTTAAATCATATTTTTTTCCGGATTTAGAGTCGGATACATATAGTACTGGATACAAATACGGTGCGGATAATATCGGTCACAGATTTGAAACGAATACGGAATAAAATCGATACGATACCAGATATTTTTTATCGGATATTGCACAAAGATAGGTACCACATAAAGAACACATATAACAATACTTAATCAACCGTATGTATTCGAATGCAAAAAAGAACTATCACAATTTAACTAGTTATTTTATCAAGTAGTCATAGGAATGGCTTCCTCAATCTTTGGCTGCCCATTCTCTTTCTTCGTGATGTTAGGCGTATAAAGATACACATAAGGACACAAATAGGCAATAACATGAACTCCTTGGCCACAGATTCCCTTTCTCCGTATGTATACATTGATATCTTAAGAATAAGATTATATGACATGTTTAATATTAATAAAAAATATAAAATAGGAGGCAGTTGGCGGCACAAATCAATTATGATTTCTAGTAACATTGATGATTTCTGACAATCATTACAAATGGAATGTCCACAAACTCTTAAATCTGGCAAACAATTTGGAAGAATCGGCTAATTCAAATTAAAAAAACACCAGTAATATCTAACCTAGATTAAAAAAAATACCAAGAACATCTAATCTATTGCAGTTAACTCAATCACTAACTAAACCGTAAGGGTGCATCCCTCCCATTACAATCACTAACCAACTGCAGTTAACTCAATCCCTAACTTAGGTGTACAAATTTTCAGCAACTCTTCTGAAATTTGGAGCCGACGCGGACTTAAGAGCCAAAGCGAGAAGCTTGTTGAAAAGCCGAGAGGTTTTGGAGTCGAGAGAAGCACGAAAAACCAGATACAAAAAGATTAGGTGCCCATCTAGTTGTTTCGGTCGGCAAGATTCTCGAGCCTTCTTCTTCACGCGTTCCTTACGAGTTCTTCTTTGGATGAGGTGGAGGAGGAACATGAGTTACTTAGGTCGTGATCGGCGACTATAGGAGTATTGGCCGTCTAGATGCGGTTGGGCGAAGTTAGGTGTCGGCGAGGCGAAGAGGCGGCCGCACATGGTAGTGCGAAGATGGTTGGGCGTGGTGGTGCCTCTCAAGCGGCGGCATGGGCACAAAGAGTCGGCATGAGCCACCGCCATCTTGGCGACGCAACGGAGGAGCATCGTGGTGGCGGGGACCCGATCGGCGATCTCGGCGGCGGAGAAGCGAACTCGTGAGGTCTGTTGGTGAGCCGACGGCGCTTCGAGACGCGCACAGAGACGACCAAGCTTGCGCAAATCTAGCGGGAGGTACGACCGCGTCTCGACGGAGCCGAAGAAGGGCAAGGCGGAGGTGGTGCCGAGGTCACAGGCCGGCGTGGAGGGCACGCTAGCGTCGATGGTCAATGTTGGATATCCGATAGACTATTTTTTCGAATATATCCGAAAACCATCTTAGAACGTCCCGATCTAATAGATAGTAATCTCTCGAATCTCAATCCGATAACTATCCAAAATAACTATGTAAATCCAATTCAAATGCATCAGGTCGGTCGGTCAAACGAAAACTATTCGAACCGATCGCACCCCTACTCAACATGCATTGCAAGATAACATACAAGGTTGTTGTGACCAGCACCTTGGGAGGATATGCTGATGCATACTGTGCACATACGACGGCTGGATCGAGGTCGTTACGTTTTTGACCTTTTGTAGTATTGCTCGAGGTGAGGACGAGGTTGACTGACCACTTTTGTAGTACTGCTTGAGGTGAGGGACGAGGTTGATTGACCAGTGAATATATACCATGGATGGAGCAGTGAAAACCCACCAAACTGTCGATCGACTTGCTAAGTTGGTTTCTATGGTCGCTAGTGGCTGGCCAGGATCCAAGTTTCTAAATATAAGCCATCAATTCAACAAAAATGATATATAGGGTTCGTGTTTACAATGAAAATTGAAAGAAAAAGGTGATGAACCGTAAACCCGAATCCCATACAGATACTTAGACTAGGTGGTAGTGTGATCGTAACATGTACAGAGTTACTGCCTCATTAAAAAGCTTACACCCCGGTGTGGGTACCCTCGGTAAGAAAAATAGTACAATAACTCCTTGACCGCATGTGATTGAAAATCAGGTCTGCCACCTAAAATCCGGCTCAGTCCCCTCCTTTTTCTCTTTTCTTTCCTTCTCTCTCTCGTTTTTCTCCTTTTCTTTCCTTTTTTCCCCCTTTTCTTTTCTTCCCTTCTTTTCTTTTCCTTTTCTTCCTTTACTTTTTCCCCTTCTCTCTCTCTTTCTTTTCCTCCCTTTTCTCTTTCTACTTTTCTTCTTTTCTCCTTCTGTCTTTCTTTTTCTTTCCCTTCTTTCTTTCTTTTCCTTCCTTTTCTCTTTCACCATCATAGTCACCTCTGTCCCCTGCCTTCGCCTCCCTTAGTGTTGGCTCCGCCTCCTTACATTGCCATCTGTCTCCCCCATCACCTTCGCCTCCCTCGGTGCCGGCTCACCCCCGGGAATAGTAAGTACTGTGCTCAGGACACCTACTTGTGCGCGCTACGTGAGACAGCGTGAGAAGTCGGCAGGGGGAAACTCTGGAAGAGGCCGAACTGCCGCATCACTTGGTGCGGCGAGTACTTCTCGATGCACAGGTCGAAGAGGAGGACCTTACGGGTGAGCCAGAGCCGATGGTCACGCCAGCAAAGCTCAGACAGCTCGTGAGGTACTCGGACCTAGACCTCGTGCGGGCTGTACGGTGTCCACCGCACATCCTCGTCCTGCAGCCTGTTAAACTCCCGAACGAACTCGTGGTACGCCTTCTTGACCTGCAGGTGGGCGTACACCCGCTGCGGAAAAAAAGTAGTGCATGTTATTAAAGTGTCCAAAGTAGGGGGTTAGATACAAGGGGGCATACCTGTCGCTGAACCCAGTACAGGTCCATAGTGGGCCAGTCGATCTGGCGTGGTGGTGGTATAGGTCCTGTGAGTACGGTGACCGGTCAACAACGGGCCTACCGATGGAGAAGTGCTCCCAGGACCACAACTGCAGTAGTAGAACGCAGCCCGTCAAGAGCGCCTCTGTCGATACCCGGGAGACAGCCTCACAAAGACCCTTGTACGTGCACGCGAGCACGGCAGAGCCCCACGACCACTGCACCATCTGTTTACAATGGCAAATTTAGACATGTCCTATCATAAGAGATTTTAACGAAATGTGTTACCTCCTCCGCTGGGGTGTCCGCGATAAACTGGGCGAACTTGATCAGGTGCCGGTCCACCGTGTCCCCGTGCGAGGACGGAAACAGGTACCAATCGAACAGGAACAGCAGGTACGCCTCCAGGTGGCGTGCCAGGTCCTCCTTGTCGGCCTCCGGGTGGAGAAGCTCAGCCTGCATTATTCGGTACAATATTGTCAGCAGCTCAGTGCGTATCCGTTAAGTTACAATGAATGAGGTACTAACCGTGAACTGGAGCAGCCACGCCTTCTGCACACCGTGCCGCTCCTCCGTCTTGTGGGGCACGTACGGGGGGGCCCGGGGGTGTCGCTGCACCTAGGCGAAGCGCGCCTCCAGGTGCGCAAGCCACGCGGCGGGGGCGTCCTGCGGCACAACTGCACGGCCCGCGCAGGGGAGCCCTAGGAGGTAAGACACGTCCTGCAGCGTGGGAGCCATCTCTCCGTAGGGCAGGTGGAACGTGTGTGTCTCCGGTCTCCACCGGTCCACGAGCTTGATCGGCGAGGGACCGGTCGTCTGAGAACAAGTGAGCGTCGCGGGCCCTCCACAGTCGTCTTCTCCACCATCCGGCAGAACGGAAGTAAGCCGGCAGCTCATAACCTGCACGTAGTGTGTAACATCGTTAAAATTCCATTAACAGGTAAGTAAAAGAGTAGGAAAAGTCGGCAGCTTACTATGGAACCCAGCGCGGGTCGATCCGAAGAAACTCCCTCGGCACCCGAGAATGCAGTGTACTCAGCTGCCGGCCCTCAACTGCGGACAACCTAGGCCGGTGGGTCAAGTCCACGTACTGGTCTAGTAGCTCGGGAGTAGCCTCAGCAGCACGCCCAACTCTCGCCATCGTCGCCTGTGCCTGCGTGGTTACAAAGCAAATTCATGGTTAGAAAGCAAATAAAACAAACTGGACGATTAGTAAGTATAGGAGCTAAATAAAATATACCGGATAATAAGTAAGTGGTACACGTTACAACTACCAAAAATTAAATGAAAAGTAATGAAATGTTCCATATTCAAATATATGTTCGATCGCACACATACAACCAAATATTACATGTCGGGGACAACAAATAACTAGTACATAGAATAAAATTACATTGACGGGACAAGAAAGAACTGATACACCCATCGATGCCCTGGAGGGGGGGCCGCCGTGAACGATCCATCCACTCGGTACCCGTACACCTCGTTATGCCACGTGTTGAAAACACTTTGCTTGTAGTAGTAGTGGGAGATGTACGGACGACATGGTGGTGTGTCTACTTTCTTTGCGGCAATCACGTGCGAGCACGGCAAGTGCAGCAGGTGTGACTTCTGGCAAGAGCACTCGCAGTCAACAGCTCGGAGTATGCACAGATGGGAAGTCCTCTCCCGGTGGGCACCTCTTCGACCCCGGTCACCGCAGTGCACGTGGTATCTCCGTTCCACGCCACTCTCCGATGTCAAGCGATGTGTCTGTGCCTTTCGTGTCTTGTTGGCCATGTACGTAGAGACAACCGTTGAGTAGGACAGCCGATTGTCTGACATACATGCAGCAGAGGCCTTGTACTGCTCAACGAAATATCTTTGGGTGCCTAGTAACACACCCTCAACAATACCCACCAACGGAAGGCATCTCGCGCCTTTCATTACCCAGTTGTAAATCTCCGCCAGGTTGGTTGTCATTATTCCATAACGGGAACCGCCCTCGTCATGCAGAAGGGACCATTTCTCCAACGGCTCGTGTCGTATCCACTCCGTGAAACTCTTTATGCTTGTCCCCGGCCTACGCCGAATGTTTGGTGCGTCGGTCGGGAGCGCGCACAAGGCTGTGGGGTCATCTCCTTGCTCGTTGTACACCATAGGGTTCCTCGATGAACTAGCGTCGTCCCTTGGATTCAGTGATTGCTTCTGGGTTAGTTCATCCAACGTCCTCCACAGCGCGTCGAACTTCCTCCGCTGGTTCTGTTTGCACAGCCGCTTGAACATGTTCATAAGCTCCTTGTTCTGGCCAGCGGAAAAATTGGCACCCATGTGCCTCATGTACCACCTACTCTTCAGGTCTGGCCACTTTGCTGCTCCCACGACGTCGGACCCTTGTTGCATATCCACGATCGCCCTCAGCAACCCTGCATGTCGGTCATGGATGACACATACATCAGGGCGGTCTTGGACAACTGCCATCTTGACTCTTTCAAGAAACCAGTACCAGCTCTCTGTGTTTTCCCCCTCCACGAAGGCCAATGCGACCGGTAGAACCTAGTTGTTGGCGTCCACCGCGATTGCAGTTAGAATCTGGCCCTTGTATTTCCCTGGGAGGAATGTGCCGTCCATGCAAATGACCGGGCGACAGTGTCGGAAGGCATTTATGCATGCACCGAGGGCGAAGAAGGCCCGCTGCAAGACCCACTTGCCCGCGCACGCACCATCTGCGGGAAACTCCGCAAGGTCGATGACCGTACCGGGATTCCTACTTGATATTGCCCTGAGCAAGTGTGGAATATTCTCATAAGAAGTCTCGTATGTCCCGAACCGTATTTGCAAAGCTGTTCTTTTTGCTCTCCATGCCTTTTCGTAGCTAATCTTGTACTGAAACCTCTCCTCCACGGCTCTGATAATGGATCGAGGC
The DNA here is from genome assembly GCA_036346375.1 of Guadua angustifolia. Lineage (NCBI taxonomy): Eukaryota > Viridiplantae > Streptophyta > Magnoliopsida > Poales > Poaceae > Guadua > Guadua angustifolia. The sequence continues at coordinate 86,526,127 of CM070500.1, read as the reverse complement.
TGCAGGTGCAGATTGTCCACGATCTAACCATAAAACATATTTGCCACCCAAGTGGACGATAGATTGCGGTGTTCCTGCTCCGCTTCCTGCAGTTGGCAGTTATGCTCCGTCACTATGGAACATTTCCAATAGTCCCTCCACTTCCCCTTGTATGCATGCACCCGTCATGGGCACGAGTCAACTACGCACTTCACGTCGTAGTCTTTTTTGCTGGACTTCACTACCCTGAATTGCCGCCGAAGAGACATTGACCAGTACTTCACCGCATCCATCACAGCCTCCTTGTCTTTATATATGGTTCCCTGCGCGACCTCGTTCTCATGATACTCCCATGCATCTCTGTTCCCTTTATTCATTGTTAGGTCTTTGAAATTATAATTAGTCCACGCACCGGGGACAGGCACCTCAGGAGTATTGTCCTCCTCGTCCGAGCGTTCGCCATCGGGGACTTCCTCATCCGCACGGTCCTCCTCCTCCATCAAGTCAACTATGTGCTCCACCTCCTCCCCCTCGTCGGCCACCCCCCGCGCCTCCACGGCTGCCTCCTCGCCCCGATCCCGTCGCCACCGCCAACCTCGTGTCGCCCGTCTCCGGGGTCCTCGCCACCTTCATCATCGCATTGTTGCATATCTGTCCTCCCCTCCTCCGTAATATCTACCCCGACATCACGAACCTCCGACACCGATGGAGGTACCTGGTACCAATCTACCAGCAACATGAGCGGCCAGCCCCGCTCTACAGCGTACCCAACATAGCTCCTCCATGTCGATGTCGCGTCAATAGGAACCAGCTCTCCATAAAAAAAGTCCTGCGCGTGGCTTACTACTGCTCTAACCCGCAGCCGAACACTCTGGGTATCCAAACTAAACATCCGAAACATCCACTCCAACAAACCCCTGTATGTCCTATCTCTCGGTCTAGATATGCCCCGTATGACTGTTGAAAATGCTGACAAATCGACTCCATCCGGCCCCTGTGCTATCTCCCCATCTCCATAGAATATTTGAAAATACAATTTCTCCGACATACTGCCTACAACGTCGAACCGAAAAAATCATCATTTCTCCATCTAACCGCTATATAAATGTTACATTATATTGTCAAATTTTACTCTCTTGATTTGTAACGATGTTCGACATTTCCAATTTTTTACTCTACTAATTTCTAGCGTATACGGTGATTGACGATATGTTGCTAGCCTACCATATTTTTAAATATACTAATTTCTAGCGTATACGGTGATTGACTATAAATAAGTAATTCGACTACCCATTTTTTCATTACGGAATTACTACTATATATTATTCGTTTGTCCTAATCTTAAAAACTGTATATATACATGATATATCGTACTTCCTATAATTTCCACGTCGCAATTTTCGAAACATTGCCCACGTAACATATGGCTAACCTACCATGTTAAATTAATAATATTAAATTTCTACACAATCCTATGGCTAACCTACCATGTCTAATATTTCTATTACATGGAATCTCAATATTTCTGAGTACTACACAATCCTAATATTTTCAAACACTAAATACTACATTCATTTCTAATAAATATTACCTAAAAAAAACCACCACATAAAATTAAAACTAAATACTATACAATTATATAATTTCTAAATACTAGACAATCCTAAATACTACATTATATTTCTAAATATTACATATAAAATTTCTACATACTACATTGATTCTCTAAATTTCTAAATACTACAATCCTAATATTTCTAAATACTACATTTCTAAATATTACACAATACTAAAATTTCAAAAAATATTACACATAAAAATTTTGGACTTACCTTCACAAAAACGCCGAATATTTTTTTTCTCTCTTTTCTTCCTCTCTTTTTTTCCCTCTCCTTCCTCTCCTCTTCTTTCTCACAGCGCTGGCTTCTCCTCTCGCTCGCTTGGCCAGCGCAAATGACCACAGTGTCGGCGCGCGCGCTTTAAGACGCACCGATCGCCCCCCATTTCGGCGACGGCCAGCCAAAAGCCGCCACGTCGCAGCGTTCAAACAGCGACTCAACGAGCCATTACAAACAGATTAGTCGCGGCGTAGGTATCGCCCGGCGGCGATCGCCCGTGATAGGGGCGACGGAGTGTATACGCAATTTTTGGCGGCGATTAGATTTGAAAAAAAGATTTAAAATAAATATTAAATAAAAAAATTCTAACGCGTTCCACTTCCGGCCCTCGCCACCCTCCACGAAAGGAACCTGCTCGGGTTGATTAACAGCGATCAGTTGCTCTGTTTCAATCAAAGCAGATCCAAATCCACCAACGATCACGGGGCCCAATAGCTAGGCCACTGGCAGGAGGCCCCACGCGCGCCTGGGCCCACTGGCCAGCCTTTCCGTCAAGGTCCGTCGCTAGATCCGTAATGCCGGGCTAAAGCCCATCAGTCATCGTGCGAAACGCGTGCATGTGCTTCTGCGAAATCTTATCCGGATAGGGTCAGGTGTAAGGATGGCAATCTTACCCGATTACCCGTGTGCCCGCGGGTAAAAACCCTAATGGAGGTGGGTATGTTCTTCTTTTATTACCCGCGGGTATGTTTATGGGGGCCAAACTCTACCCGACGGGTAAACGGGTATGGGTATGGGGGAGCTTCACCCGTACCCGTTCCGCCCGATTACCCGCCACCTCCTATTGACATACGGGCTAAAACAAGCGTCCAGTTGGCCCTTCAATCCCCAATTTGTAGTATCTCATTTCAGTAATTGTTGAACTTGACCATATGTGTATTATTTGTTTGCATATATTATTTTAATTATTATTCTTATGTACATTTGAAATTTTGAATCATTGATAATCATTCTTTAATCTATAGAATATTGCTAATACCTATAACTTCATCAAAAAGATTGTATTAGTATCATAACTCATTAGCTTCTAGTACCATTTTGTTGGAAAGATTGTTGATGGTGGCGGTAAGCAGGTATACCATGGTGTCGGGTACCCATGTAATGGTATGGGCGAGATTTTTAGCCCGCGACCCTTCATGGGTATACCCGTGGGGGAGATTTTGGTTCGCGGGTATGGGTATGGGCGAGTACTACCCGTACCCGCCGCACCCGATTGCCATCCCTAGTCAGGTGATTATCAGTTTATACTCACATTTTTGGACATCACTCCACTCTATCGACTAATTTTTATTATAATATATTTATAAAATATAATATTATAAAAATACTAGTTGATCGTATGTGATGAATAGTAGAAATCAGATTTAGCCATTGATTTATTGGGAGTGTTTCTGTTACTCTACTACTAAAGGAAGTGTTAACAAATATTAGCTAATTTGATCCATTTGATAGAAAAAAATAAACCATCTACATTAAATTTACTGTACCGTAAACGAGCTCTCCATGAAAGATTTGAACTCGAGACTGAACAAAGGCTCACAAGCTTTGAATAGCTCTATCCAATAGTTTAATTATGGTACTAGTTATATATAACCAAAGCCTAAACAAATGTATGGTTTTTAACTGAGCTTTTTTAAAAGTCATAAATATCTATATAACTAAATGTCAAATCAGCTGAGGCGGCGGCTGGCTCATTGTTGGGCGGGTCGTGCGGATCAGACAAGATCAGATAGTTTCTTCCAATTGGGGGGAGAGGGGAAGGATCTGGATGAGGCGACGCCATGGCGGTCGCGCTCGTTCCTTTCGGATGGCCTTCCTTGCTAAATCTGTTTCGGATGAAAGGAGGTGCAATTCGCAGGGTGAGTTGGATTGTGCAAGGTATTGTCTTTCTTCTTCAAATTTGGAGAAGATGCATTTGTCGCGAGATTTTCGGCTCCTTTTGCGGAGGCAAATTCGATCCTCTTGCAGAATCTGGCCTTGTTCACGAGTCCAATCTCGGCGATGTGCAACCGGATGTGCAGGATATTGGGTAACGATCCTTTAAGAATCAATTTAAAACAGTCATAGCGGGTGGAGCGGTAATTGCTTTGGTGGCGATCGATTTAATGGTCGCAGCTATGGTGGTCCAATTTGTCTTGCTCGTGGTGGTCTTCGTCCCCCAAGATTTCAAGTTGGTGGTCATGGACGGTATGGAGTCCGTGCTCGCGTTCAAGATTTTGGAGGGCGCAATGATTCAAATAGCCGCGGTGTTCTTGGTGGTGGCGCCCAGAATGTTGGAGATCCAGAGGTTGCCGGATTGTGGCTCCCAGAATGTTGGAAATCCAAAGGGCTGCTGGATTGCTTACGTGTTCTCTTTTTTTCCTTTTTTGTTTTGTTTAAGGGCTGTGTGCTTCTTGTTAAGCAGAGGTCGAGAGAAATTTTAAGGACTTGTATCATCTTGATGTAATGTTCTTGAGATTAATAAAATCTTCCTTCATCTAAAAAAACTAAACGTCAAATTTCAAGCTCGAACACTAACTGGGCTCGCTCCAGATCGGGCCCTACTCAAGATTACTAATTACGTGGTATGTTTTTTTTTTCCTGTCACGGTTTGGTTGATCAGTTACGGGTTGTTCTTCCAATCCAACGCTCCTACGGACATACGAGGGCATGCATTCATGCGACGTGCGTTCCTGGGGTCGCGCGGCGCCCACGTCCTCGGCTTGCTGGGCTCTTGGCTGCGGCGGTCGTGTTCTCCAGTCCCCGCGCGCCGCGATCCATCGCCATTTTGTGGCGCGTTGGATGCGTGGAAAAGTGCTCCAAGGCCTAAGCCTTCAGAACTACCAGCCCAGACGTCAGATATCTCGGTATCGACCAAACCACCCCTAAGCCCAGCAGACGGCCGGCCCTGTCTGGCACGATATATATCCGATCCCTACCCCAGCCTTCTGTGCCTAACTGCTTATCTATGCCACACGGCAGATCAGCCTACCATTGTTGGGCTACAGACCCATAACCGGGTCTGGGGATGCATAGTCAGCAACTAAGTATTAGGGGTGCAATCTGTTTAGATTTGATTGGATGTTGTTTTTTTAATATTTTAAATCATATTTTTTATCGGATTCGAAGTCGGATGCATATAGTGCTGGATACAAATACGGTGCGGATAATATCGGTCACAGATTCGAAGCGAATACGGTGTGAAATCGATATGATACTGGATATTTTTTATCGGATATTGCGCGAAGATAGGTACCACATAAAGAACACATATAACAATACTTAATTAACCGTATGTGTTCGAATGCAAAAAGAACTATTGTAATTTAACTAGTTATTTTATCTCGTAGTCATAGGAATGGCTTCTTCAATCCTTGGCCGCCCATTCTCTTTCTCCGCGATGTTAGGCGTATAGAGATACACATAAGGACACAAATAGGCAATAACATGAACTCCTTGGCCACCGATTCCCTTTCTCCATATGTATATATTGATATCTTAAGAATAAAATTGTATAACATTTTTAACATTAATAAAAAATATAAAATAGGAGGCAGTCGGCGGCACAAATCATTGATGATTTCTAGTAACATTGATGATTTCTGACAATCATTACAAATGGCATGTCCACAAACTCTTAAATCTGGCAAACAATTTGAAAGAATCGACTAATTCAAATTAAAAAACACCAGCAATATCTAACCTAGATTAAAAAAAATACCAGGAACATCTAATCTATTGCAGTTAACTCAATCACAGAGCATCTCCAGCAAGGGCTCCTAAAACAGGGCCCCTATTTTGGATTTAGGGACTCCCCTTATTTTTTGAGGCCCTGTTTTCAGAGCACAAGTCCAGCAACATCCCTTAAATCTCAGCCCCTATTTTACTTTTTCTCCTATTTTGACATATTAGCTATGTATAATCTTCATTTGACACCACTAAAATTCAATCAAAAATATTTGTAATACATAAAACATAAGCATATTAACATTTACAATTTAAAAACATGATATTCAAAATTTAAATTTAAAATTTTCAAAATTTTCAGCAGCAGATACAGATGCAACAGTTGCAACTTATCCAGCAAAAACACGCTCAGCTGCAGCGAACTAATACAAGCCATCTTCACTTAACTCCCTATTTTAAGGTTTAGGGGCTGGTTTAGGGGCTCCCTGGGAATTGGGGCTGAGGAGGCAAATTTAGGGGCCTCCTAATTTTAGGGGCTGGATTAGGGGCTCTACTGGATCTGTATTTTTTACTAAACTCCCTATTTCAAGGTTTAGGGGCTAGTTTAGAGGCTCTGCTGGAGATGCTCTAACTAAACCGTAAGGGTGCATCCCTCCCATTACAATCACTACCCTATTGCAGTTAACTCAATCCCTAACTTAGGTGTACAAATTTCCAGCAACTCTTACAGAAGCTGGAGCCTCACGGGCTTAAGAGCCAGAGCCGAGAAGTAGCTAAAAAGCCAGAGAGGTTTTGGAATCGAGAGAAGCCTGAAAAACCAGATACAAAAAAGATTAGGAGCCCATCTAGTTGTTTCGGTCCGGGCAAGATTCTCAGGCCTTCTTCTTCACGTGTTCCTTACGAGTTCTTCACTGGATGAGGTGGAGGAGGAACATGAGTTACTTAGGTCGGCGGTCGGCGGCTACAGGAGTACTGGCCGTTTGGATGCCAGTCGGGCCGAAAGCTAGGTGTCGGCTGGGCGGAGAGGCGGCCGCACATGACCGGCGCGAAGACTGTTGGAGGCGGTGGCGCCTCTCAGACGGCGGCATGGGCACAAAGAGTTGGCATGAGCCGGCTGGCCATGCGGCGATGACTGGAGGAGCACTGGATGGCGGGGACCCGATCGGGCGATCTCAGGCGGCAGCAGGCGAACCTATAAGGCTGCGCTGGTGAGGAGCCGGTGGAGCTTCGAGACGCGCACGGAGACGACCAAACTTGCGTAGATCCGGCGGGAGGTACGACTGCGTCTCGACGGAGCCGAAGAAGGGCGAGGCAGAGGTGGTGCCGAGGTCACAGGCCGTCGTGGAGGGCACGCTGCCGTCAATGGTCAGTGTTGGATATCCGATAGACTATTATATATATATATAGAGAGAGAGAGAGAGACAGAGAGAGAGAGAGAATTGCTAATGTGCTCTCGAGAGCACGAATCCTTCCGTGCTCTCGAGAGCTTTTGCGAAATCCGTGATAAAAATGTTCGATCCGAACTGTTCATCTTCTTCACCTTGTTGAAATGTAGCTACAGACAAAATTTCATAATTTTTTTGAATTTTTTTACTATTTGTTTTGCATTTTCTAAAATCATCGAAAATGCAAAACAAATAGTAAAAAAATTCAAAAAAATACAAAATTTTGTCTATAGCTACATTTCAACAAGATTAAGAAGATAAACGGTTCGGATCGAACATTTTTATCACGGATTTCAAAAAGTTTCGAGAGCGGAAGGATCCGCGTTCTCGAGAGACTGATCGTGCTCTCGAGTGATTTTGCGAAATCCGTGATAAAAATGTTCGATCCGAACCATTCATCTTCTTCATCTTGTTGAAATGTAGCTATAGGCAAAATTTCATATTTTTTGAATTTTTTTACTATTTGTTTGGTATTTTCTAAAATCAGGCTTTTTGGATGGTCCAAAACTAATTAGATCGCTGATTTTAGAAAATGCAAAACAAATAGTAAAAAAATTCAAAATTTTGTCTATAGCTACATTTCAACAAGATGAAGAAGATGAACGGTTCGGATCAATCATTTTTATCACGGATTTTGCAAAAGCACTCGAGAGCATATATATATATATATCCGGAAATATAGATAGTAATCTCTCGAATCCAAATCCGATAATTATCCAAAATAACTATCTAAATTCGATTCAAATGCATCAGGTCGGTCAGTCAAACGAAAACTATTGGAACCAATCGCACCCCTACTCAGCATGCATTGCTAGATAACATACAAGGTTTTTGTGACCAGCAACTTGAGAGGATATGCTGATGCGTACTGGGCACATACGACAGCCGGATCGAGGTCGTTATGTTTTTGACCTCTTGTAGTATTGCTTGAGGTGAGGACGAGGTTGACTGATCGGTGAATATATACCATGGATGGAGCAGTGAAAACCCACCAAACTGGCGATCGACTTGGTAAGTTAGGGCCTGTTTGGTAGAGCTCCAAATCCCAGCTTCTCCTGAGATCTGAAACTTGTAGGCTAAAATAAAGTAAATTAAGTTTATATTTTTGGCCTAAAATATAAACAAAATGATTCATCTAAACATTCTTAATGTACTCACAGCTCCAGCTTCACGGATCTGTGGAGCTAGAAAAACCCAGCTCCACCAGATCCACAGATCTGGTAGAGCTGGAGCCGTACCAAACAGGCCCTTAGTTTCTGTGGTCGCTAGTGGTTGGCTAGGATCCAAGTTTCTAAATGTAAGCCATCAATTCAACAAAAATGATATATATAGGGTTCATGTTTACAATGAAAATTGAAAGAAAAAGGTGACGAACCGTAAACCTGAATCCCATATAGATACTTAGACTAGGTGGTAGTGTGATCGTAACATGTATAGAGTTACTGTCTCGTTAAAAAGCTTACACCCTGGTGTGGGTACCCCTGGTAAGAAAAATACAGTAACTATATATACATGGACTAGTTGAGGTTCAGCCTATTTGCACTATTGTGACAAGAAGAAAGGAGCTGGAGATGCACATGGTTAAGGTAGTGGACACAAATATTGCCATTTGCCCACTGTTCTCTCTCTCTCAGCTGTTACCTCTCTCAATCTCTCTCAGCCTCTCTCGCTGTCCTTCCAGCACGCTCTCTCTCAATCTCTCTCGCCCACCTCCCCAACTTATCCCCCTCCGTCATGATCGCCTCCGCCTAGAGATGGCAGTTTTACCCATGGGTTTGGGTACCCGTGGGTACCCGACCCGATAAGAGTGGGTATGGGTAGCATTTTAGATCCATGGGTTGATGGGTTTGGGTACCCGATAAGCTCATAGGATGGGTGTGGGTGTCAATTTGTACCCATAGGTACCCAATGGGTATCCTATGACATGTGGGTCTACTTTTTTAGAGGTATATTAGAAAAACAAACTCACTGACTACTCGGCTGAGTCAGCTACTCCTTGATTCCCCTACCCCCATCACTTCCCTCCCCTTGCTCCCATCACTTGATTGTTTCGGCCTCCCTTCCCTCGCCTTTGCCTCCCTCGGCGGTCGACGCCTGCTCCTCCCCTTGCCGCTGACTCCTCCCATCGGCTCCCTCCAGCCCGGCGCGCATAGTGCCCAAAAGAAGAGAGAGAAAGGAGAGGTGAGAAGGAGATAGAAGGAGAGGTGACCCATACTCACCCGAAAGGCACTGCTTCCCGCGCTACCCCTAGGTCTAGTGTTCCGGCGGACCGAGCCATGGCCTTCGGTGTCTGCGAGGGGGGAGGAACATATGGTGGCCGTAGCACCCCTCACCTCTTCGCTTCGCCCTTCGGTGCTCGCACACAAATCTGTGTCCGTGGGTACCCATTGGGTTTGGGTATGGGTACAGATCTGTACCCGCAAAGCTTAATGGGTTTGGGTAGACGGGACTTTGTTCGGGTTTAGATTTGGGTTTAAGACAGTGGTACTCGGAGGTACCCACCCGATTGCCATCCCTACCTCCGCCGCCTCACCCTCCTCTTCGCCTTACCCACTCCACTTCTCCGTCTCCTCACCCGCTCGCCTCCACGCCCCCTCTGCATACTATGACATATTACCATGAGTGCTGAGAATAAATAAATCCACCGTGGGCAACTCCTTGACCGCATGTGATTGAAAATCGGGTCTGTCACCTAAAATCCGACTCAGTCCCCTCCTTTTTCTCTTTTCTCTCTCTCTCTCTCTCTCGCGCGCGCGTTTTTCTCCTTTTCTTTCCTTTTTTTCTCCCTTTTCTTTTCTTCCCTTCTTTTCTTTTCCTTTTCCTCCTTTACTTTTTTCCCTTATCTCTCTCTTTCTTTTCCTCCCTTTCTCTTTTGTAACATCCCAATTTTTGGTGTTTCAATTAATTAATATTATTCTATTGCTATTTAGAAATGTTGTGAATTTTTCTGGAGTTATTGGATTTTCTGAGATTTATTTGAATTTTTGAATTATTATATATAGCTTTTGTTAATAAATAACTAAAAGGGAAATTTAAAATAAAGACTGCCTCAAAAATATTTTATTTGGGTATAGAAGGTCTCGAAGTATTTTTGGGAAGTTTTTCTTTCTTTGGGATTGAACCGGATTAGAAATAGGCCGACCGAGTTTCATTACGACTCGGATCAAGTCTTTGCGTGTTGCATTTGGGCTGTCCGTTTCACTGTATGGATGGCTGGGAATTCGGGCGCCGCTGTGTCTCCGATGAAGATTTGGAGCCGGACCCGACATGTCCAGAAGAATTCCGATCGAGTAACAAAGTCATCGTATCCAGAAGGAGTATTGCCGTGAACTTTTGGTCGCATGGAACTCGGGCGATTGACCGAAGCAAATAAGGAAGTCGGAGCCGTGATCGAGCAGGTGGCACCAAAATTGGTAGAGCATGGAGTCCGGGCGGGAGACGCAACGCGTATCGGGACCGTGAAGTCGGCGACGTGGACTCGAACGAGCCATCTCGACCGAAGGAGCGCCTGGAGTCCGTGTTCGCACGGGAAAGGACGGCTGGCTCAGCACGCGTGGCCGACTCGAATCGATGGAATAGGCGCTGAATTTGGCAAGATTTCGGAGACAGTCCGTGCGGGAAAAAGGAATGCATGGCCGTTTCCAAATTTATGCGTGGGCGCTGAGGAAACCGAAGTCCTCTTCCGCGTGGGATAAGGACACCTGGGGCTATTTAAACAGGCGTATGGCCTCGTCAAAGGAACCGAGCCACTAGAAGCAACAAGAACATCGTGAGCACTTGAACTAGTCGCGCCAGCGTTCGAGGGATCTCGCGAGGAATAGCAGCGCCGCCAGGAGAGTTTCGAGCGCACTGCCGGGTTGTCGCCGAGGAGCTTAGGGACCGTGTCGCCTTGTCGAGAAGCATCCCGTGCATACAGTCGTACCACCGGAGCCTCGCCAGGAACCAACGGAGCGCCGTGAGGAAAGTCGTCGTCTTCGTCTCCGAAGAATTCAAGTCGCCGTCACTTCATCGCCGATCGGGAACTTCACCAGCCGGCGGATCGTAACCAAGTGCACGGAATTCGTCCACGTCACTTCGGAATCGGTAAGCGTCTCCAAATAAATATCAGCCATTGGATTTAAGTCGGACGGTTGACATTAGGCCACGTAGTAGATTTACCCGTAATCGTTAAATTGAGTTCATCAGTCTAGATTTCGCCACGTTTTGTCCGTACAAGCCGGGGCAGGAAAATTCGGATTTTCTTTATAAAAATAATTCGGAAAGATTTAGAATTTCTAATTCCAAAGTTTAGTTTATTTTCGAAACTTCTAAATGCTATAGCTCTTGCATATGAACTCCGATTTGGGTGTTTCAAACTCCTAAAAATTTATAAAGATCAAGATATATCTAATGGGGGTTTTTATTTGAATTTTCGAGTTCATTTGCTATTTGTTATGGGTGTTTATTTGCTATTTGGTTTTGGTTTTTATTTGCTTTCTCTCTCGATTCGCGTAGACGTTGAGTTGAGCGAGGTGTCGGAAGAAGGATTATTATTTCAAGAGCAATCTTCGGAGCAATATCAGGAGCTTAAGCAAGGCAAGTTGTGCTTTGATCATGTTGCACCCATAAACTAGATTGCATGCTATTTTGATTTACCTTATCACTTGTTATTTTATGTGTATAAATGATTTCAATATAAGTTTGGGATTAGCTACTATACCCTTTGGATTACACCCTACCTTGATATTTGTATGCCATGATCTATTGTCACCCTAGATTGGTTTACTATAGTTGGTTAATAATGAAATCAACCTGGATGGTTAGATCGAATTAGAATTGCTTAGCCGTGCCACGTCATCACCTGTACATGAATCTTTGAGAAATAATCTTGACTAATGGACTATGGAACAATGTTATGAAATTGTGTGTCATGTGTGGTCACACGATGAGATTGAGTTGTGGTGGCAATGGATGTCACACAACGATATTGAGTTGTTGATGGCACGTGGTGCTTGGTAATCAACTGGGGTGATTTTGGGTCGGAGCAAGTGGCAAGGGCAGAATGCCTGGGTGGGCCCGATGGGCAAAGGGTATGTGTATGTCTTGCTTTGATCAAACCATAAGGACACCTTGCGAGCCTTTGACCTGAGTCTAACTTACAACCACATGTCTGGAATGGGACAGCCTAGCTGACTGATTTGCAAAGTCTTAGCTTAAGTACTATCGTGGTGGAGTGGTTTTCAGACTCAGATGGCGCAAGAGGGGGGCCCTGTTGTGGTTTTCAGACCCTTCAGTGTTGAAACCTTAGCGGGTAGTACTGGGTTAAGATGATGCATTGTAAAGGCTTTGTCATGATTCTCTGCCGGCATACCAAAGGAAGTGTGCTAATAGCTTGGCATCAAAGAGATTATCATGTCGTGTGGGTAAAGTGCATAACCTCTGCAGAGTGTACAAACTATTCGGATAGCCGTGCTCACGGTATTGAGCAATGCTCGGGGATTTCAGTCAAGGGTTTAGATTCTTTTTGAAAACATGGGATGGATGGTAGGTTGCCATGGAAAATTGAATCTTGACTTAGGATGAGAAAACTTGGTTTATTTGAGAAATGCTGAATCTATCTATTACTGTTATTTGCTTTACTGTCATTTCAATCTATATACTGTACTTGTTTTTAAATGCTGCTTAGTTGCAAATGAACCATTTAGCCATTCCTTTGGAATAAGCCTTGCATATAGCTATGATAGAATTGCATTCTGTGCACAACTTGTTGAGTACGTGTTGGTGTACTCACCCTTGCCTACAAAAATCATCGAGTCTTTGAAGAAGGTGTACCATGAAGAGACGAATGTTTAGGGTGCGAGCCTTGTCGGTTGCTGTGGTATCTTGAGGGTTTATCTCGTCTTCATTCATTGCAGTTCAATTTGTTGTTCAGCCTTATGAGGCATTGCTAAGTAAGTTGACCATAAGGTCATACAACTGCTAAATATTTAGTATATTATGTCTTTATCTTATTTACGTTGTGTATGATTATGATATTCACTAATGTTGAGCCTGTGTGCACTAGAGTGATCCTGGACTAGTGCAGTATACACAGAGGGTCCGGATTTCCATATTCGGGTCCCGACATCTTTCTACTTTTCTTCTTTTCTCCTTCTATCTTTCTTTTTCTTTCCCTTCTTTCTTTCTTTCTTTCTTTTCCTTCCTTTTCTCTTTCACCATGCTCCACCTCCATAGTCGCCTCTGCCCCCCCGTTGCCTTCGCCTCCCTCGGTGTTGGCTCCGCCTCCTTACACTGCCATCTGTCTCCCCCATCACCTCCGCCTCCCTCGCCCTCCTTCGCCATGGCGGTGACCGTGGTGGGCGAGGGGTGCGGTGCGGTGACTATGGCGTGGAGCGAGCATGCGTGCGGTGCAATGCGGGCATGTCGATCGTGGCGAGTGGCCATGGCACGGGTGCATGCCGAGCATTGCGTGGTGCCTGTGGCAACTATGTTGTGAGGGCACGGTGAGCATGGCAAAGCTAGGTATGCTAACTACCTCTCTCCCTCTCCTATCGTGTGCCTTGCTGCATGCATGGGCGTGCATACGGGTGCACGCGAGCGTGGCCCCAGGCATGATGATCGTGTCCATGGGCCCTGCTGTGGGCCTTGTCGCCGACCACGTGCCCTATTGAGGGCCCTGCCGCAGGCCATGGCTACCATGCTTGCCTGAGCACTGCCCATTCGCCCATGTCGTGCACGTGCTGACGTTTCATGGTGTGGCACGTCCGCCATTGTGGTGTGCCGTGCCAGCTTGAGCATAGTCCATTTGCTCATGACGTGCCGTGTCACCTGTTGTGCCCAATTGGCAAGATCGACATGGTCCGAACAACCATGCTATGCTGGCATAGCCCATTCGAATGTGGGCTGGACTAGGCCTTGGACTGGGTAGTGCTCACTATGCCACATGCCAGCACAAAAAAGCCCGGCCACACCTTTGGTCACACCATCAACCATTGGATAAGACAACCTGTATTTTCCAAGAGCACTGTTTAGGGAATACTATAGTAGTATATGTTGTAGCGAATACTATAGTTGCACATTGTAGCAGCGATCTAAACCGTTTGATTCTTTGGATCAAATGGTATATGTGGTGGATCATTTTAGCTTTCTGTTAACTTACTGTTTTGATTGTTGTCTTCATTATCTTGCTCTGTCGGTTGTTTCTGTTATCTTCTTGTAGTTGGCCGATACTGTTCTAGCTATTGTTTGATTTTCAAGTGTAGTTCAGTAAGCTACCCTAATATTTGATTCATTGATACACACACACACACACACAATTACAAACATATGTGGTAAAGTTATTGCAAATTAGTCTATGATTTTGTCCCTAGTGGTGAGGAGATCTTTTAATTAAGGTAGCCCGATACCTGTGAACACTTTATTTATATTTGTCAAGTATTTTTGTTTCGGTATCCTTGATTGACTTGAGCAACTTGCATGCTGTCTAACATCCTGTATAGTCTATGTATTGGCAGTTACCATCTTGACATGTCATAATTGGTCTTGAACTGGATATTTACCTTCTGTTAATGCTAGAAAGTTGACATAATAATTATGAATTGTTTTATCCTTTTGATTATGTCTCAGTGATTGCAAATTACACGCATATATAAAATAGAGCCTACAAACAAGGTAGACAACATGAAAAGCTGTTAGATGTTAAACAAAAACTCGAGGTAGAGACAAAACAATTGAAGGGAAAGTTTGAGGTAACATAAAAAATATATGAGATGAAACAAAAACTGAAAGACATAGATGATAAATCGCAAGATATTAAATCTCTTAACAAGGTACTCATTAATAAAGAGTGCAAAACAAATGCAGAGCTAGAAGAAACCAAAGTTGAGTTTATAAAGGTAATATAAAGGTACTGATAATATATACCAAGACAACCTATTTTCACAACACAATGATCACTTTTGTAGGAATTAAGAGATATGATTGAAAATCAATCAGTTATTGGTATTAAACAAATAGGCTCTGTGTAAGAGCTATGGAACTACAAGGAGAACCGAAAAGTCTCTATTGTGGAAGTTGTGGAACATATGATGGCAGACATAAAAAACACTAAGGTTTCATTATCTTGATCTGTCAAATAATGTTGCTTCTCCATGTATACTTTTTAATATTTTAACTAGTTTATTGTATCCTTGTAACATAACAGGAAATATTTTAGACAAAAGTTGGCTATAAAAATAACTTGTTCTTGTGCCAAGAAGTATATGCCTTATATCAATAGACAATCTCTATGGTACTCTAAATGCAATTGCTTGGGGCAAAAAGCCCTCTACTAGGACATCGGGGCTCTTGTGCCTAAAAGTTCTACAAGGTAAAGGGTTCTAGAAGATTGTGCCACCAATTTTTGCATTGAGTATGTATCTTGAGAAAAGTTACATTAGAGTATTGTGCTGTTGATTTTTGCATTAAGTATGTATCCATAAATTAACACTGTCAACAGTTTTATGAATGTGAATATATTATGAATTTGTCAATCTGTGAGTATACTATGAATGTGAATATATTGTGAATTTGTCACTTGTGCATAT
This sequence comes from Guadua angustifolia, assembly GCA_036346375.1. NCBI lineage: Eukaryota > Viridiplantae > Streptophyta > Magnoliopsida > Poales > Poaceae > Guadua > Guadua angustifolia. The sequence continues at coordinate 86,510,575 of CM070500.1, read as the reverse complement.
ACTGTCAATGTATGAATATACTGTGAATTTATCAATCTGTGAGTATACTATGAATATGAATATATTGTGAATATGTGAATTCCTGGTGTTGTTCTAGTAAAATAGCCTAGAATTTATCTCTATCAGTTCCACTCTTGGAACCGATAGAGATGTCATTCAGAGTCGATAGAAATAATTAGTCTTCTGGGTCATAGAACCGACCCAAATGACTCTATATTTCTATCGGGTGAAAATCGACCGTGATAGCCGCTTCTCATCGTTGTTTAAGGACTTTGTATCGTCATCAAAACCAACCCAAATGACGAAAAAGAACTAGATGACTATTTCTATGGTAGCATCCTTCTCAATGCATGGCAGGGCTACTGCCGTTCTTAAAAAAAAAATTGACTGACCGGTGAATACTGATAGATGGAGAAATGAGCACCCACGAAAATGGCGATCGACTTAAGTTGGTCTCTGCGGTCCCTAGAGGATAAGCCAGGATCCAAGTTTCGAAATATAAACCGTCTATTCAACGAAAATGATTTCTGATTTTGTAAATCAACTTGAGATGTCTGCATTCGTAGTTATTCTGACCGATCAACTTCCGATTACTATATATGTCATCTTCAGCAATATCAGTAGCTACCATCCATGCTTGAAGGTACCTTTGGAAGTTACTGTTCTAGAGTACCGTATACGTCAGTCTTATAACTTCCAAGAGGTAACTACTGGCTGAAGATGATATGAAGCCATGTGGAGTGTGGCCTTACTAACATCAACCGCTACGTACCAATGCCAGGGTACTTCTTTTATCAGTAAGTTTATGTGGAAGTTGAAACTTCCTTTAAAAATAAAAATATTTCTGTGGTATATTCAGAAAGGAATAATTTTAACAAAGGACAATCTAGCTAAAAGAAATTGGAATGGGGATAAAAAATGTTGTTTCTGTAATTGTAATGAAACAATTCGATATTTATTTTTTCAGTGTCAGCACTCACACTCTATTTGGCGTGTTGTGCAAATTGCTACTGGTCTCTCTCCGCCGAAGTCTATGTCTCATATGCTGAGTCATTGGTTAACAGGCATTGACAAGTGTGCTCAAAGAATTTGGTGCACGCGTAATGAGCTCATTTTTCAAAAAAAAAAAACAATTATCTTCTTTTATGCAGGCTACTTTTAGGGGCGCATACTGGCTCTGGTTCTGGGCATTATTGCAGCCTGAAAACAACAGGGAGATCATCCGCATGGTGAGCAGGTCATTGGAGGTTGTGGTATTGGATATTTTCGCCAAGAATGGATGGAGAAGCAACTATAGAATTTGTTTTTGATTTTCAGTTCTGTTTGTTACATTTTCTTTCCAGCTATACGGCTGTGATATTTGTATGAACTCGATCGTGTGCTCTTGCAGAGACCGGATTTAATATCCTTTATCTAAAAAAAACGTACCAATGCCAAGCAGGCACATCCGATAGTTAACCATTGCGTACTTCCGAGGGAATCATCGGCTGCCTCGACTTGTAACCGGGGAGCCGGTTGGCCATGGCCCATGATAACGGCGCGTACGTACGTCCAATATGCGAGTGCAAGAGGAAGGCTCGCGTGCGATCGTGTTGTTGCCGTACTTGTTATTGCTGGCCAAGAGAGCTAGGCTGCATGCGCCATTCTGTATATAAACGGGGGCAGGGTAGCAATCTATCTCCCTGCATAGAAGCTCACCTTTTATTAAGTTTCTAACCCATCCAATCAAAGATGCCATTTTATACGTCCTCCATGACGATGGCCCATCCCGAGCCACTGTTGCTACTCCTGCTGCTCCTACAAATCCAGCCCGTGGTCGTATTCTCGCTTCTCCCTTCAGCTGCTACGTACACCAACCACACTGCTGTACCGTCCGTCGTTCCATGCCTGTCCGACCAGGCGTCCGCGCTGCTCCGGCTGAAACGGTCCTTCACCGCCACCAACCACACCGTCTGCGACTTCCGGTCGTGGAGGGTCGGCACAGACTGCTGCCGCTGGGAAGGTGTCCGCTGCGGCGACGGCAACGGCCGCGTGACTTCCCTTGATTTGGGCGACTGCGGCTTGGAGAGCGGCCGCCTCGATCCTACGCTTTTCAAGCTAACCTCCCTCAGGTATCTGAATTTAGGTGGAAACGACTTCAACATGTCCGAAATCCCATCCACCGGGTTTGAGCGGCTCACCAAGCTCACCCATCTCAACCTCTCCGACTCAAACTTTGCAGGCCAGGTACCACATACCATAGGTCGTCTCACGAATTTGATCTCTCTTGACCTCTCCTTTCGTTACGAAATTGAGGAGATATTCGACACCGGTTATACTTATACCTGGGGACCTGGTTTAACTCAACCTGGGCAGCTCAAACTGCCAAACTTTACAGCCTTAGTTGCAAACTTTAGCAGTTTGAGGGAGCTCCGTCTTAGCTTCGTGGACCTGTCCAAAGCAGCGGAGTGGTGCAATGCTCTGGCCAAGTACACTCCGAATCTCGGCGTTCTTAGCTTGCCGTTTTGCCGACTCTCTACTCCCATTTGTGGATCTCTCTCTCTGCTTTGCACACACTCTCTGTTATTAACCTACAATACAATCATCTTTTCGGTCCAATTCCAGAGTTTTTTGCCAACTTCTCCTTCTTGAGAGTTGTCCAGCTTAGCTTTAATAATCTTGAAGGGTGGGTCCCCCCGATAATCTTTGAACACAAGAAACTAGTGACAATTGATCTTCACTATAATCCTGACATATCTGGTACTCTGCCGAATTTCTCAGTTGATAGTTGTCTAGAAATTTTGCTTCTTGGTAGAACCAAGTTCTCTGGTATAATACCAAGTTCCATTGGCAATCTCAAATATTTGAAGAAGCTAGGCCTTGGCACGAGTGGTTTTGCTGGAGAGCTTCCCTCATCAATCCATAAGCTCATATCCTTGAATTCATTGCAGGTCTCTGGGTTAGAAGTCGTAGGATCGATTCCTTCATGGATCACAAACTTAACCTCCTTGGAGGTTCTCGAATTTTCTAATTGTGGCTTGCACGGACCTATACCTTCTTTCATAGGCGATTTAATGAAATTGAGAAAATTAGCACTCTATAAGTGCAATTTTTCAGGGGAAATACCTTCATATATCTCAAATTTAACTCAATTAGATACCCTCCTTCTTCATTCAAACGGTTTCATTGGTACAATCGAACTCGCCTCATTCTGGAGACTACCAAACCTGTTTGAATTGAATCTCTCAAACAACAAATTGGTTCTAGTAGATGAAGAAGATAATTCTTCATTGGTATCATTCCCCAACCTAATGTACTTAAGTTTAGCATCTTGTAACCTAACCAAATTACCCAACATTTTGAGGCATTTAAATGGGATTGATGGACTTGACCTTTCAAACAACCAAATCAATGGGGCCATACCTCAGTGGGCATGGGAGAAATGGGCAGGCTTGGACCTTTTCTTTATGAACTTATCACACTACAAATTTACTAGTGTTGGATATAACACCTTTCTTCCTTTTACTATATTTATATTGGATCTCAGTTTCAACATGTTTGAAGGGTTAATACCTATACCCCAATCTGGATCTGTGCTTGATTACTCAAGCAACTGTTTCTCATCCATGCCTTTTAATATTTCTACTCAACTTGGAGACACAATCTTTTTTTTGGCCTCTAGAAACAACCTGTCAGGGAAAATTTCACCTTCTTTTTGTAGTACAGGTCTAGAATTTCTTGATCTCTCTCACAATAATCTCAGAGGCTCAATCCCTTCTTGCCTGATGGAAGATGCCAATGTATTGCAAGTATTAAGTCTGAAGGCCAATGAACTTGCCGGAGAGCTGCCGCATAATGTCAACGAAAGTTGCATGTTTCAGGCGTTAGACTTCAGTGACAATTGGATAGGAGGACAGTTGCCAAGATCTCTAGCCTCTTGTAAAAACTTGGAGGTACTTGATGTCGGAAACAATCAGATTAGGGACTCTTTTCCATGTTGGATGAGTGCACTTCCTATACTTCAAGTCCTTGTCCTGAAATCTAATGAGTTCTTTGGACAAGTGGGGCCTTCTCCTATAGAAGAGAAAAGCAGTTGCGAATTTGAAGGTCTGCGAATACTCGATATATCCTCAAACAACTTCTCGGGCAAATTGACACGTGATTGGTTTAAGAAGTTGAAGTCCATGATGGTTAAAATTTCTAATGAGACATTGGTCATAAAATATCAAATAGGGACAGAAGGACCGGCTTATCAAGTTACCGTTGCACTCACGTACAAAGGGTTTAGCATTACATTTTCTAAGATTTTGAGGACACTTGTGCTTGTTGATGTCTCACAGAATGCATTCAACGGCAGCATTCCTAGGGCTATCGGGGAACTTGTTCTGCTCTGCGCCCTTAACATGTCACACAACTTCTTCACAGGGTCAATCCCATCTCAGTTTGGCGGTTTGAACCTGAAGGATCGAGGCGCTAGTAGATTAAACGAACACGCATGTTTAAATAAACGATTAGTCTAACTGAGCACAAAGAGCACAGATCAAACAATCAGAACCACGCTTACTAAGCAAATCAATTGAGTACTGATTTCATTTACAGAGAAGAAACCTCCTGACATTGGCCTGCCTTTGCGCCGGAGTTCCACTGCCTGCGCACGCCAGGGCACGTCGCCTGGCTCTCCTCAGCTCGCTAGCCGCGCGTGCAACCTTCACCTGGCGCTTGGCCTGCTCGGCAATCTCCGGGAGCTTCCTTTCCTTCTCTCTTCGATGCTCACGTCCCAACCAATCTCTTCATTTTTCCTTCCCAGTTTCCTTACGCCGCCACCCCGGTTAATCTCTCAATGGAAACCCTCACGTCGTGCCCTTTTTTTAGTGTGCGGCCAGGCCTTCTTTTATGGGCTGCAACCAGGGCCCACATTCCATGTTGCATCAATGAATCACTTCTAGTCAAGCACATCAAAAACAACACACCCGCTGCATCTTTGCTCTATTTCTTTGCATGCTTTGATCCAATTCCAATAGCCAAAATGAAAATAGATTACTCATCATAAATACATTATTCCATCACAACTGTTATTACTTGGCAAATCACTCAACACAAAAATTATGAATCAACAGAACCAACTGGAGTCTTTGGACCTCTCCTCCAATGGGCTTTCAGGAGAGATTCCACAGGGGCTAGCATCACTGGATTTCCTTTCGACATTGAACTTGTCATGCAACATGCTTGTGGGAAAAGTACCAGAATCACCTCATTTCTCCACATTCTCGAATAGCTCGTTTCTGGGCAACACTGGTTTGTGCGGACCTCCACTGTCCAAACAGTGCAGCAATGTGACAACGCCCGGCGCCGAGTGGAGCCCTCCGAAGAAGAAATCTGCAGATATCATGCTTTTCCTCTTTGTTGGACTCGGATTTGGTGCTGGGTTTGCAGTTGTAATTGTAGTGGCATGGGGACTTCGCTTTAGGAAGCCATCTTGAGATAGCGCTCTTAATTATGTATTGGGTTAAAGTATTCCGTATGAAGACCACTAACTATAGTTTAAAAACATCTCTACATAGTATTTAGGGCTACGTGCTGTTAGCGGTAATTCCATAGATATTGAACCTTGTAACTTCAGCATAATCGTAGCACATGTTATTGTATCCCCCAAAGAAGAATTTACGTTTGGTGACCAACCTCGTAGCTGGTTCAAAATTTCACAATACAATGTGTTGGATTTTTTATTAACATAATTTCACATTAAATTAAAAACTCTCCAACTGGTCAGACATATTGTAATAAAGCATGTATATTGTTTTATCAAATTCAAATAGTAATGGGAATAGTAGGATAGTATAACACTTTTTATGAAAAAAAACCTATATTATATTGGCCTCCATATATGTTTTGTTGAGAATTTGACTACTCAGTTTAAATATGATATAAACTATTAATCGAATAGGAAAGTGCAGGTCATATCAGTATTCCATTGGATATCCATTTTACATAAGCCACCTGTCGCTTGTGGCGCAGTGGTATGCAGGCCCCCAAAGCCCACTTAATGAAACTAGTAAATTTCGGCCCTTGCAGCAGCCAACCGCTCCTCACATAGAAAGCCCTCCAAGCAATCTAGGCCCGAGTGTCAAGGCCTTCACCCTTCTCTCACTCGGTACCCCGTGGTCCATCTTTGACATTGTGGTAGCGCCCTCTAAAACAAACCAACCCGTTCGGTTTTCTCTTCCCGTATAGTTCTAGGTATCACTGGTTTGGGGTTATTCTAAAACCAAAAAAATAAAAAATAAAACATCTTTCTAGCATATTACGTGTCATCTTCTCTATCCATCTCCACTTTTTTCTTTTCCCTCTTCCCTACTCTCTTTCCCTACCTTCCTTCCTTCATCTCTAACACAAAAATTTCAAATTATAAAGTATTAACTTCAAAAATTTTAAACTGGAAGTTTCAACTCAAAATTTTTTACTCGAAAAATTTCGACACAAAAAAGTTTCAGCTTGAAAATTTTTAAATAAAAAATTTCAAATTAGAAAAGTTTCAACTCAAAAATTTTTAAATCAAAAAGTTTAAACTCTGAAAACTTTCAATTCAAAAAAAAATATTCAAAACTTTCGGTTTGAAAGGTTTTAATTCAAAAACTGTCTGAAGTAGTTAAAAAATACTTCTTATTCACAATTTGGAAAGAATTCTAAAAATAAAAACTATTTTGAATTTGAGGGGAAAGGAACTGGGGTGGAAAGGGGTAGCTCTCTGGACTAGGGAAAATGCAATGACAAGTGACAACAATAAGATTAGTAATTTGATTTCCATACAAACATCAAAATAAAAATGAAATTTGAAACAAAAAATTAATTTAAAATTATTAGTTAGATTTGTATAAAATATAAATCAAAAAATAAAATTCAGAATAAAAACAAACTAAAATTAGCAATTTGATTTCAAACAAACTCCAACGTAAAATTCATAAATTACTTAAATTTGGAGAAAAATAAAAGAAAAAATATAAATTGGATTTGTTTACAATTCCAACCTAAAACTATATAAAAAACTCTATGTCATCTGTGAACCAACAATACAAAAATATAATTTGGAATATAAATAAAAATGCCAATTTGTTTTAGATAAGAATTCCAATCGAAGATAACTAAATCTAGAATATAAAATATAATGAAATCACCAGTTAAATTTCCATATGAATTTCTTAATAAAATCACAAAATAAATATTATTTGTCATTAAAATTAAAGAAAAATTAGCCATTGGATTTTTATACGAATTCAATAAAAATAACTAAATTTTGGAATAAAGATAGAATAAAATTGGGAATTTGGTATTGATATGATATGTAAAGTAAAATCCTCAATAACTAATTCAGAGTAAAAATAATTAAAAATTAGTTATTTGACTTCTATATGAATCCCAACAAAAAATAACAAATTTAGATTAAAAAGAAATAAAACTATAAATTTGATTTCTATATGAATTCTTGAGTAAAATCCTAAATAACTAATTCAAAATAAAAATTATCAGCTCGATCTATATAAAAATTCTAAAAAAATAAAAATTAGGAATAAAAATAATGAAAGCTTGCAATTTGATTTCTATCTTTATGACCCAAAAATTAAGAACAGTAAAAATATAATATTTAAATTCGATTGTGAATATTTTTGGGATTTCTGAATATTGTTTGCTTTGTTTATATTTTCTTGGATTTTTGTGTTGCAAGAAAAATCAAACAAAAGGGAAATAAAGAATGAAAAAGAGGAAAATGCAAAAATGTAAAAAGTAAAAATTTAGAAAAATTGCCATGAGAACCCTGATCATTCAATTAAATCATTTCAGCCAACAATTAAAATTTTATGCATAAAGAAATGAAGAGACAAAAATGAAGAGACAACTTTTAAATCAAAATAATGCATTGTCAGAATTTATAAAATATTTATAAAACTCAAATGGAGCTGAAAAATTTATCATAAAAACCTCAATGCCTTATCTACCTCTGGTAAAACTATTATGAATTAATATTGTCATTTAGGACTTTTCTAAATTTAAAAACAGAAATCCTGAAAATCTAGAAATTGCCATGTCAGAATTTATATTAATTAATGGAAGCATATTTTGAGCTGAAAATTTTACAGAAGCATTCTGAGACCAAATCCATTAGAAAAACAAAATTATAAAAATAATAGACTTCAATTGGTCTCAATCAAAAATCAAAATATGAAACAAGAAATTGGGAGCAGTCACTGTTGTCAGAATATTAATAATTTTTCGGTAACTCATTTTAACCTAAAACTTTTACCAGACATCAAAATATATTCAAAGACCTTGGTCAAAAAGTTTGGATATTTTCTACACCCATTTCACAGCTCAATAAAATCTGGTTCTAGAAGTCTCCGAGCCGGTTTCAATTCTTTTGGCGCCAACCTCACTGACCGGTGGACCCCAGGCCCACTCGTCATCTTCTTCCTCCTCCTGTTCTTGTGACCGAGCGGAGCACTCCTGAGTTCATCCCCCCTCTCCGTTCTCTCTCTCTTTTCCAGCAACTCCCTCACCTGCTCCTTGTACCAGCTGCGTCAACAAGAGCTCGATCACTGCCACGAAGCCTCTCGCGCCATACCGCAGAAGCTAAGCCGCCAGCTCGCCATTTTCTTGTCGCTTCCAGTGAAACTCCCAGCCGAGACAATCCCAACCAAGGCCGGCTTATCCCCTGCGATCATTGGCTATAAATTGCGCCCCAGTGTTCACAGTGAACTTCTTTTCTCATTCCCCTCTACGCCCTTTTCTCCCGGCTGACGCAGAAATTCCTCTGCACTTCCGCCATTGCCAGGGGACTTCAGAGCTTGAGGCCGAAATCGAATCAACCAAAGGAGTGCACCAATCCTGAATCCCTCTGAGCCATAGCTTCCTGATGCTCTACTAAGTAAAAGCCCTCAAAAACATTCGAGCTCCTTCATGCGAAATGTCGCTGCAGCCGTGCGCCCCTTCTTCCCCATGTCCGGTCACCGGTGGCGGCTCAGCCCAGGGCTTCTCCCTTCAGGTACACCTCGAAAATGGAACATCCAGTACCCCCTTATGCTTAATTTGCTACCGATTCAAACTGAAACACCCTCGGTTGTCTCCTTCATCTGGTCATCACCATGACTGCCGCTCGAGCTCGGTGGCGCCCCTGTCTGCTTCGTCTCCAACCGAATCAACTCCACTCCCGTGTGCGCCTGGCCATGCTCTTCCTCCCGGTGTGGTCGCCTTCGCCGGAGAATCGCCGGAAAACCGTCGCCGTTGAGCCCTAGCCATGCCTCTGCTTCCTCTCTCTGCCGATCGAGGCCCAGACATCAGTGGCACAGAGGACTTCAGCTCAAAGTGGTAAAAGACGCTTCCTCTGTGGTAAAAGCGTATTCCCGAATTTTCTAGTTAATTTCCAACCGAATAAGTTTTTAATCTTGAATATCTTCTGAAATATTAATCCAATTTCAATAAAATAAATTCCTATATTGATCTAAAATCAAAAGAATCTGAATAGGTAAAAATATTTAATTTTTGAACTACAGAATCATTATTTGACTTAAACTCTGATTAAAACCATAATATGGTCCTTACTTCAAATTTGTGCACAGTAAGGCATAAAATGCTAAAATAAATATTCATATAATGAATAGACCAGGATGAATTTAAAAATGCAAGAATAGTTAATTATTGAGTGATAGAATAATTATTAAAAATTGAAATGAGATAAACATTCTATTATGGACATTGTTACACATATGAAAAATATAACTTTTAAAACTATAAAATAAATTCTTGTTTGTCTTTGGAATCATAATAAACTCAAATATGTAAAATCATCTAATGTTTAACTCAATTTAAATTATTTGCTTCACAATCATTAATAAACCTTGTTATGGCCATTAACAAAATAATAGCATAATGGCTCACAAAATGATAATGTAATTTGCATTAGGTTCCTAAAACAGTAAGGATCCATGTATGTAAAAATCTTTAAGATAAGATTTAATTTGTATTCTTTTAATGAAAGAAAATGTAAATTATAACAATAAGTAAATAGATAATCTATTGCAATTAAAGTTAAAATAATGCCAAACCAACTTTAAAACATTCTAGGATTGCTTCCTGCTAATACCTGAAAAATGAATCAAGAATCATGTATAGTATAGTCACAAACTTCAAATGAATCTTGACCGATTTAGTGTTCGCGTTGAGATCATTTATACTATTTCATTGATTAATAAAATAACTTGTCTAAATGTTAAACTCAGTAAAACCAGTTTAGAATCACTGTACAAAGTTCATACTACCATATTCTATAAAAAGAATCTTATTTCATTAAGGTTTGCATAATAATCTTATTAGCTCAAAACCCTTAAGTGTTAACCTTTCGTTTCACTTTCTTGCCGATTCCAAATAGTGTAAACTATATAATGCCACATAAGCCTTTTCAACGATGAATATAATGTCCCGTATAAATCGTAAAACTTGTGAAATTAGCTCAGTAGTGCTCCTCAAAGTATAGTCTACTCTATTAGGAAAAGATAATCTCACTTTACCATGATTTGCATATTAATCTTAATAGCTTAATAACCCTAAGTAATCATATTGCTTTAGACCGTAATATGAATGAAGAACTGTAGTTGCAATTGAGGAAATCTGTAGTTAAGTTATTTGTATCACCAGAACCTTCTCAAATATCATGGAAATAATCTCTGTAGCCTAAATCAGTAGATTTAACTTGCGTAAAGCTAATTCTGTACAATATCGATCAAAGGTCCAACTCTGTTTATTCATGAACAAATTGTGATCATTTAAGCCTTTTCATCAGCTCGCAAAGCAGCTCGTCTAAATCTGAATTTAGTAAAGAATAGTCTAGAAATGATCTTTAGGATATAATCTGCAGTAATCTAAGAAAATATTCTTATTTCATCTTGCTTTGACTTTGAATCCTAATAGAGCAAAACCCGTAAGTCATAAGGTTGCAAGAAGCATATTGTGAATAGTATAATCAATGAAAGCTTGCAACTAATGATTAATTCTATTAATCTTAAACTATTTTTGTGTCTTGAATTCGTAAAATAAGATCAATAAATTCATAAAGAGCAATCCTTGTTTCTTGTGAAGAGATTTAATTGTTCTTGCTATCTATTTTCTTGTTGCCTTATTGAATTTCGTTATTTTGCTGTATTTCCCGTTGTTCGACGTGTAGAACCCGACGTCTCTATCTTCCGTCATCGCCATCGTCATCCGCAATCCTCGCCTTCGTCGTAATCCATGATTGAGCAAGGCAAGCACCCCTTTGATCATATTAATCCCAGTACTTTACCTACAATATATTGTTTTGTAATTGTATTATGCATGCATTTACTTTCTGTAAACTTGCTATTTTGCGGTACTGGTAGTTATACTTGTTGTCTCATTAACCTTCTTTGATGATTATTGTCATGTGAACCTTGATAACCATAGATTGAGGATAGGCATTACTTAATGTCATCATGGGTATATACGTTCATATTATTCATGCTTAGCCATGCTTTAGCATCAGCAATGTACATGATCAAATCAATATTTGTTTCCTGAAAACTTTGAAAATGGCACTGTTGGTTGCGGGTACTTTGATTAAAAACCCAAAATGAAACTATGCTTTGATGCGGGCGATTATTGGCGATAGCCGGATGTGCGAAAGGAATTGCACGTAGTGTAGGGTGAAGTGTCGCCCGTGTCAATTTAAGGACCGAGCAATGGGACGCTATTGATCCAAGAATTCCGTGCAACCACGAGGGTGAGTATGGGTTAGCCATAGCCTATTAAGTTATTTAGACATGGCTTTGCTCATTGGTAGGCGGGAGCTAGCGGAAGCATTCCAGTTCGGATTGCTTGTGAGGGGCTTCCATGCAGTTCGTATGGGTAATTACTGGCGATTACAGCGATGTACGCCTTGCCATGGACAGAGCGTGGTGTTGGGTGTGATAAATGTGGATCCACGGCTTGGGTGAGTGTCTCTGTTTTCAGGGCGGGGGTTAACGTCCCGGGCTGGATCAAAGTCATGTCTAGGTAATGTAACAGCTATGTATGATCGCCTGGCAAGCACAATGGCCTATTGGAGGCATGTGTGATCTTGCAAAAAGGATGATCATTCCTTGTGGGTAAAGCTGTTGTAGGGTCGAGGATGCGCCTAGAGGGGGGGTGAATAGGCGATTTACAAAATTCGATCGCTCACTAATCAATTCGCTCTAATCAACCCCTATGTCAAAACCTACACAATTATAATGCGGAAGCGATAAACTTGGTTTTGACAATTAAGGCCTAAATCAACTAGGCTCACTAGTGCACTAACTAATTTATGTCTCTAAACTAGAATTGCTATATTGAATAAACAATTTACACTAAGCAATTCTAATGCATTCAAGCAATCAATAATATGCAAAGATAAATACTTGAACGTAAAGAGACAAGGGACAACCGATGTTTTTCCGTGGTGTTCGGAGACTTCTTGGTCTCCCTAGTCCACGTTGAGGCTAGCCCACACTTGGACCGGCTCCCGCTCGAGCACCCGCCTCTTTCCACTAGTCGTGGTTTTTCACGCTCGCGCGTAGGCTCAACCCGAACCTTCACAAACTTGCCGGGGCTTCTCACACCTCGAGAGCTCCCTACGACGACGCCTACGCCGTCTAGGAGTCGGCAACCTCCAAGAGTAATAAGCCGCTCCTTCGCTTGAACCTCACCGGGCACAACAAATGCGCTCCTCGGTGATCACCAAGTGCAACACATGCACAAGGACCTCACTCAAGTGCAACACATGCACAAGAGCCTCTCAAACCACTCACTAATTGCAACACATGCAATTAGCCTCACTCTTAAGCTCAAGAAGCAAAGGGAGAAGAGCAACACATGCAAATGACTCCCACACAGCCTAACCCATTGCCCAAGCCCCCCAAAGGGGTATTTATAGCCCCCCACAAGAAAACTAGCCGTTTGGGGGCAAAATGGTAAAATCAAGCAAATTCGGTCCATGGGACCTCTCCCGGTCCGACCGCTCCTCACTGAGAACAGCGGTCGGATTCGGCCAGATTGCACGGCAATCCGCTCATCTACGGTCACACCGCGTGGTTGGTCCGATCCGCATAGCTCGGTTGCACCGCCCATGCAAAAACAGCAAAACTCCGAAAAACAGCTCCTCTGGAAAACACGCGCGCGCTCGGTGGTCGGACCAAGACACGGCCATCATCTATAGCCGAAGCGGTCAGACCGCCCATACGCACCGAAAACAAAACCTTTCTCTGGAAAAATCAAGCCGGGGAACGAGCGGTCGCACCGCATGCATGCCCGGTCCGACCGGCCCTCTAGCGGTCCAACCGCCCGCACTCCAGCCGCAGCACACCGCTTCTGGAGAATTTACACCGAAGCCCTAAGGTCGGTCGCACCACTCGATGGATGGTGTAACAGCCCTAAATTAAATAAAAGGAGAATATTATAAATGAAAATATATGTGTAATTATTATTGCATTTTCCTGATTTCTTTGAATTATTGAAAAATATTTTGGCTTTAATCATTAAAGCAAAGTCCATAAATGCCATATGGTAAATGGTAAAAGTAAAAAGTTAAAAATATTAAATCCATAAAAACCAGCAAAAATCGTGTTTGTCTGCTAGATATGTCTAGAACCTTAATTATGCCACTTGAGATCAGCCTGGCAATTAAAACAAAAATAAAATGCAAAATATCTGCCGCAATGTAAAGCTGAAATTTACCATGTTAGATTTGTGTAGAAGAAACCAGTAAGAACCTGGCCTTGAGATTTTTACCTTGCCGACATGGTGATCTTATCAACCTCTGGTAAAAATATCAAGGATAAATATTTACATTTGAATCATTAATAAATTCGAAAACAGAAAAGACAGAAAAACTGAAAAAGGGATGTCAGAATTTTACTAATCTATTCGTTAAATATAAAATTCTGAAATTTTTACAGAAGAATTTTTAGATCAAGTAAATCTGAAAAAAAAAAATTTCAAAGATCAAATAAATCATTAGTATATTTTAATAAATCGAAAACAGAATGCTCAGAAATATCATTATTACATTGTCAGAATTTTAATAAAAGTTCTGCTGAGAATTTTTATCTATAATTTTTACTGGACATTTATCCTTGCCTAACCAACACTCAGAAAAAGTTTGGTAAATTTCTAAGTCGGTTCACTGACCGGAACTTACCAGATAAGCTAGCTCCTTAGGATTTTATTGCCCTGAGCTTGCACTTGAGGCTTACATGTGGGCCTAGCCCTGTGCTCTGGCCAAATCACAGCCATTCGATTTATCTCCCGTGCCAGCTGCCTGCGCCGGATGCTTCTTCTCCCTTCCTCTCACGCAGCTCTCCCTCTCTCTCGCTCTCTCCCTCACCAGCGCAGAGAGGCAGTCTCTCCGTCGCTTCCTTTTTGACTCAACCGCGCCGCAATTCAGTCCCCGAGGTCCCAGTACACCTTGCTGTCCCTGCCGTGCATCGCCTTGGTCACTGCGACTCAGAGAAGCGCCGACCACCTCGCGTGATTATCTCGGTTCCATCCCGCCGCCTTGCCCACTTGCTGCCACGGCAAAGATTTGCCTGTGCAAATGCTGCCACGGCTTAAGTCGGCACTGACCCAGCCGATTCATTCCCCCAGCGCGTTGCCCAGTTGCTGCCACGGCAAAGGATTTCCACCGAATTCGTTGCCACGGCACACCCAGCGCCATTCTTCTCTCTTTCTCTCTTCCGCGCCAAGCCAGAGCTAACCGCCTTCTCTCTTCTATAAAAGCCACTGCAAACCCACTCCAGAGCATCAACACACCCAGACCAACCCATTTTTGAGCTTCTTCCGTGCGTGCCAACTCCGGTCATCCTCTTCGAGTCCGGTAAGGTCGCCAAAGGGAAGAAACTCTGCGCGACGCTCAATATTCCGAATTAGCCCGAATCGTTTGAACTGAACCTTCCTTGTGATCACAGGAACACAACCCAGGCGCCAATTTGAGCTCTCCTCTTCCGTTGAACCGCGCAGCCACACTTTTCCTTCCGCCCGAGCCGTGCACGGTGAGAACACTATCCCGCATGCAATCTTTTCAAATAAAGTGCTCAATCATGATCTCTAGTACCCACTGATGCTCATGCCGTAGAGAATCTGATAGAAGAGTTAAGCTTTAAGTGTTTTTGCTCGCCGGCCATGGCCTCCGCCGCATGCTCACGGTGGCGCGCCAATTCCGGCCGTTCCGCAACCAATAAACGGGTCCCCTGGGTGCGCACGGATGTGCTGATGCTCATGGTGGTACCGATTCGCCGCCGTTCGCCGTCGTTTGTCGCCGGCGAGCCAAAAACCGCAGCACTCTGTTCTGTCTCGCTGTTGTGCGGGCCAGGGATGTCAGTCGCTCGGTTCTTTAGCCTCTGCCGAGCGGGTCCAGTTCGTCAGCCACTGCGCTATACAGTCGCATGACCCCACACGCCAGCCACACGTACACGCACAGCCTCACTGCCATCTGGGCCCGGACCAATAGTGCCTCAGCCCAGCCGATTCTAAAATGGAAAGCGCATTTTGAATATGAAAGCGTACTTTCTGAAAACAGTAAATTTTCCAATTTTCATTGATTTCTAGACTTTAGCATTTTCAAATGCTTATAACTTTTAAACCGTAAATAAAAAATTAATGAAATAAATTTATAAATTCGTATGAATTCCTGTAGATTCATAATATGCAAAAATATTTAAAAGTTCAACTCTGGTTAAAATTTGAATATTAATTTAAGTGAAGAATTCAAATATGTTATACATAGAATTTGTGCAAATGAACTCAAAATTAGGTAAAACCAATTTTGTTAGAATCATATGAATTTAGGAACCTGAATATGTAAAAATATATAGGGTTCACCATGGAAGAATGTTTAAGTTATAATATGAAGAACAATAAGTCATTATTAAAAATATATGATTCAATATTAAATTATGAATATGTGCTTCATAATTTTGTATTGCTGGAATTGTAATCATAACCAATACTTTAAAGAATTTATATCATCATGTTATACTAAATCAATAAATGAAACATGTAATCTTATATACATATATACATAATGATAATCATACATGTACATATATTGATTACAATAAACATATGAAACTTAAAACAATATAATCAAAATTCATGCATGCTATATGAAATTATTTTATTTGGATCTTTTATTTGCCTTATTAAGACTTGTTATTTGCTGGGTTAATATTATTGAACGATTGAAGTAGAACCCGACGAATCAGAATTAGTTGCTGACGATCGTGAGTACGACTTCGACATCAATCAACAAGGCAAGCACCTTCCTTTGACCATGTTGATCCCAATTTTATAAATGTTTTCATTAAATGTTTTTCATGCATGCGTATATTCATTAAACTTTGCTATATTGTGGGTATTGGTAGATATACCTGTTGATTCCTGAAACCTCCTTGACATGAATGAATTTGTGAACCTTGATACCTTAGAATCATGCTTAGACAATATATAATGTCATTCTGGGTATACACGATGATTAATAATCTGCTTAGCCATGCTTTAGACTTGGTAAGGATTTGTTAGAAACATTGATTACATGATGTCTCGATATCTTGGATAAATCAATTGAAGACATTGATCAAATGATATTTGGATATGCTGAGGCATGATGATGATTCTTAGATATGTTGAGACATGATGGTGATTTTTGGTTATTTTAATTAATGAAAATAAAATTATAATATTGAGGCAGGCAATTATTGGTAATAGCCAGGTGTGCAGAAGGGATTGCACGTAGATTAGGGGGAGATTATTGCCTGTGTCGGATTAAGGACCGAACTATGGGTTGTTTTCGAGGCCAAGGTAACAGTGCAACCACAAATCCTGGTATGGGACAGTCTTAACTAATTAAATTGCTTAAAACTAGCTTTGCACATTGGTAGGCCGGAGTAGTACGAGCTGTTCCTTAATGGATTGCTCGGAGGGGCGCCCACACCGAGGTGTTGGGAGTCACGTTTGCTGATGCAACGGTGTACGCCGTATTTCTGGAGAAGTTCCATCATTTCTATGCACTGAGTTCTTCTTCCAGGGTATGGGTTTTACGTCCCGTCGCTGGTGCAAAGTTAGGGTTAAGTAATCGAAAGGTTATGTCATGACTCTCTGCGGCACACCAAAGGAAGTGTGCTAATACGTTGCACAAAGAGTTAAGTCATGTCTTGTGGGTAAAGCTGTACAACTCTGCAGAGTGTAAAACTATTCGAATAGCCGTTCCCGCGGTCATGGGCACTTGGTAAAGTCATCACATAGTTAGCATTTTATTTTACAAAATGTGGATGTTGATATATGCTGTCTAGCATCGTGATTTGGATTGGATATCCTTGTTGGAAAGATTATTTCATATTGACTTGTGATGTCAATGATTGATGAATTATTTTGGATTGATATGGGATATATCAATGATTGATTCATGAAGATGATCGAAAGAACTGAGGTTCGTGAAATTTATTGTTTCATACTATTACATTAACTGCTTTTACTTAAATTCCGTTTATGTTCTACAATTGATAAATTCTTTTGCAAACTAGCTTTACGCAAATTAACCATGAAAGCCTTTCCTTTGAGCGGCTGCATATATAATAGGTTTCGCTAAAGTCTTCTTTGAGTATGAAAGTACTCACTCTTGCTTACATGTTGTTTTTAGGGTGAAGAATTAGAATAGCTCGATGAAATCCTTGACGCAGATTCGGGAATGTTAACGAGATTTTCTAGGATTATACCTTGTCGGTTGCTCGAGGATTGTATGGGCATACTACAAGACTTAAATTCTTTCCGCTGCATTACTTTGAATTGTAAGACTATTATGCACATTACCTTAATCATTTGCAATAAAGAGTATGGATGTGATATCAATTGTATAAATGTGCGTACTAGCTACTGATCCAGGGACTAGTACTGCAAGCACATGAGATTTCTATTTTCGCATTCTATGTGAAAATAGGGTCCTCTGATTGGTATCGAGCTATATCGGCTGAGATAAACCCTAGATAGAATGGTCGTTAGCATTAGAATAACCAAATTCAAAATACTATTTTCAAAAGTTACTACATTTGTAAAGTGTAGTCGTTGCTATTCTTTCCCCATTCCTTAAGATTCTCACTCTTACCCTACTTTCATTCTGGTTTTAAAATAAATTCCTCTTTTCTTAAAACAATGCCGCCCATAGTTTGTTTTCGCTAATTGCTTCAGAAGATGTCCAAGTCTTGTCGCTACCATCCTTCATGCCTACCAATGAAGATTACAACATCAATGCCGTCAACCTCAAGAGGACAGACATTACTCTTGCCACTCCTCCGACAAGGCGAAAGTAAAGTTGAAGATTCTACTTCATGAAGAGCTGGTATCGCACAATAGTGAAATGCAAATGGTTAGAGTATGTTAGGTTCTTCGTTTAGGAAAGGAACCCCGT
Organism: Guadua angustifolia; assembly: GCA_036346375.1. Taxonomy (NCBI): domain Eukaryota; kingdom Viridiplantae; phylum Streptophyta; class Magnoliopsida; order Poales; family Poaceae; genus Guadua; species Guadua angustifolia. The sequence goes on along the minus strand of CM070500.1, from coordinate 86,492,121 downwards.
TGCATAGTAGTAACATTCCGCTTTAGCTATATAAAATATTTTTATGTAGTGTTTTTGTCTTGTTCTTCGCAATTGGTTTTTATGTTCTTATCCGGATGATTTACGTGTTAACTTAACCTTTAGGTTAAAGTTTCACGGTGAGTTGCCCTTATGCATGAACCCAGAAACCTCAACCCATAGGCTAAAAATAAAAATTTATAAAACAATTTCTCTTCTTTCTGAAAAATTTCCCTCAAAGCTTATCTTTCTCTTCTGTAGAATTTCTTGTCTACGTATTCTTTAAAAAAAAAAAATCCTACCCTCCGCTACCATTTCTAGCTAATACTTGAACCTTATCACAAAGATTCATCTTCTCGATACCAGTCAAGAAATCTCACCATTCAAGCCAGAGCCATCTTATCTTCTTACTTGCCACAAAGAAAATTTTGCCAGTTCATCTCCCAGTCTCCTTTACCAAATTAAGCAAAAACTCCATGAAAAAGTCTGCATACATCACAACCATTCGCCTTTATTATATGTTCCTAACCTTAGCGCCATGTATTGCTCTTTTCCTTTGCACCCACCTTGCATGGAAAATCTTATCAAAACCCTACCGACATTCGAAATGAATCTCTTTATAGCCTCGTAGGATTAGTAAAAACTTTGAGCAAACATTATTACCAGAGTTGAGCAGCAGAAGCGTGGTGGATTTACGTTTTCAAGATAGAAAAGTTTCCGAAGATCCCGATGACACCAAGTTGCTTCATGAAGAATCAGTAGAGGGAAAAAGAAACACTAGAATAGATTAGTTAAAATTTACACCTCCTTATTCGCATTGCGTGAGATCTTTTGCATTATTCGACTTTTGTTCTTTGTATTGCTTCTCGGATTACCCTCGAGAATGTAAAACCTTTCGGTTGAAATTCACGATGAGTCAATCCCTGAAAATGATAATAATAATATAAATTAAACTTTTAAAGAACGAAATGTTGCCATGTAACTGACCAGCAATTGCATAATCCATGAAATCTATTCGTAAGATAATGTTTGAACTAAATCACTCTCATCTCATCTTCTCTATTCTATAGAATTATGAGTAACATTAAAATTTTAATGAATTGGAAGTTACTTGATAACTAAAATAATTCTTATCTTACCTCTTTCTGTCCCACCTATCTATCCATTCATTAGTAAATTTCAGAATCAAACTCCTCAATCAGTTCAAGGGGCACCTCAGCGACCCCCAGGTCGACCTCAAGGACCTGGCGGTGCTCAAACTTCGAAGCCCGCATCTACCCCAAGTCAAGGAACAGTCAGTGGTCGCCTTCATCATGTGACTGCCGAAGAAGCTAATGATGCAACCGATGTAGTACTGGGTATGTTCTCTGTCTACTCAGTACCTACTTTAGTATTGTTTGATTCCGGAGCATCGCATTCGTTTATTTCTAAAAAGTTTGCTAATCAATTCAAGATCAACTCTGATCTTCTCCCCACTAAAATGTTAATCTATTCTCCTGGCACCACTATGAAGTCATCAGAAATCTGTCCTAATGTTTGCATTGAAATAAATGGGGTAATCTTTTATGCTAACCTCATCCTCATAGAAACTTCAGGACTAGATGTAATCCTTGGCATGGATTGGTTGTCTAAGTATAAAGGATGTATAGACTGTGCCAATCGATCCATATCTTTAGTTAGTCCTGAAGGAATTTCAGTTCATTTCTCTTCTATTCAAAGTTCTTCACAACCACAATCTTTTCTTTGTTCAACCACAGCAAGAGACTTCAACCAAATTCCAGTGGTTTCTGAATATCCAGATGTCTTTCCAAATAAACTACCCGGCCTTCCACCAGATAGAGACATGGAGTTTGTTATAAATCTTGTCCCCGGAACCGCTCCAATTTCTAAACGTCCTTACCGCATGCCCCCAGATGAGTTAGTCGAATTAAAACAGCAAATCAAGGAGCAGTTAAGTAAAGGATTCATTCGACCAAGCTCTTCTCTGTGGGGTAGTCCAGTTCTTTTTGTTCCTAAGAAAGACGGTGGTATACGCATGTGCGTAGATTACCGAGCTTTAAATGATGTTACCATCAAAAACAAATATCCTCTTCCTCGTATCGATGATCTATTTGATCAATTGACTGGTGCTCATATCTTTTCCAAAATTGATTTGAGACATGGGTACTATCAGTTGAAAATCAGACCAGAGGATATTCCAAAAACTTCTTTCACCACACGTTACGGGTTGTATGAATACATCGTGATGTCTTTTGAACTTACAAATGCTCCAGCTAGTTTCATGACCCTCATGAATAAAGTATTTATGGAGTATTTAGATAAGTTCGTAGTGGTTTTCATCGACGATATCCTCATATACTCCAAATCCGAAGAAGATCATGTACAACATTTGCATATGGTGCTCGAGAAACTTCGAGAGCATAAACTTTATGCCAAATTCGAGAAATGTGAATTTTGGCTAAAGGAAGTTGCTTTTCTCGGGCATGTTCTATCTGAAAATGGTGTTGCAGTTAACCCCAGCAAAATTCAAACTATCTTAGATTGGGAATCCCCCCAATCTATCCCCAAAATCCGAAGCTTCCTCGGTATGGCGGGATATTATCGCCGCTTTATCGAGAATTTCTCCAAAATCGCTCGACCCTTGACACAACTTTTAAAGAAGGAAAAGAAATTCGAGTGGACATCTGAATGCGAAGCAAGCTTCCAAGAGTTGAAGAAAAGATTAACAACAGCCCCAGTGCTGGTGTTACCCGACGTCCACAAAAACTTCGATGTCTATTGTGATGCATCAAGACACGGTCTTGGGTGTGTTTTGATGCAAGAAAGAAAAGTCGTAGCTTATGCTTCTCGTCAGTTACGACCTCATGAGCTCAATTATCCCACTCATGATCTGGAATTAGCTGCCGTAGTGCATGCCCTCAAAATTTGGCGTCATTACCTCATCGGTAATCGATGCAATATCTTTACTGACCACAAAAGTCTGAAATATTTCTTTACTCAACCAGATCTAAATCTGAGACAAAGGAGATGGCTAGAATTGATAAAAGACTACGACCTTAACATTCAATACCATCCTGGTAAAGCTAATGTCGTAGCAGATGCTCTAAGCCGCAAACTCCATTATCTTTCTGTATCATCCTATACCAACCAAACAGATCTAATAGAAGAGTTTCGCATGCTCAATTTGGGAATCATTGAAAAGGGTTTCTTAGCCACACTTAAGGTGCAACCAACTCTTAAATCCCGAATTAAGAATGCTCAACTCAAGGATGAATCCATCATCAAAATTCGTGAAGAATTGAGTCAAGGAGTTGAATCTGAATTTCATGAAAGTTCAGATAAAGTACTTATGTACAAAAATCAAATCTATGTCCCTAATGACTCTGAGCTTAAAGATTTAATCCTCAAAGAAGCTCATGAATCACCTCTCTCGATCCACCCCGGAAGCACAAAAATGTATCAAGATATTCGACAAGAATATTGGTGGCCCGGTATGAAAAAGGACATTGCCGCATATGTCGCAATCTGTGATGTATGTCAGCATGTGAAAGCCGAGCATCAACGTCCTGCTGGACTTCTTCAACCTCTGAAAATCCCTGAGTGGAAGTGGGACGATATCAGTATGGATTTCATCACTGGTCTGCCAAGAACCAGAAAAGGGCATGATTCCATATGGGTTATTGTTGATCGCTTAACCAAGGTGGCTCACTTCATCCTAGTCAAAACCACCCATTCAGGTGACAAACTTGCTGAATTGTATTTGGAAAACATCGTTCGTCTACACGGTGTTCCAAAAACGATTGTTTCAGATCGAGGATCCCAATTTACTTCTCGTTTCTGGGAAAATCTGCATAACCTTCTGGGAACTAAGTTAAATTTCAGTACAGCTTATCATCCCCAGACAGATGGTCAAACTGAAAGAACAAATCAAATCCTCGAAGATATGTTAAGGGCATGTGTGTTGTCATATGGCCTAAATTGGGAGAAAAGTTTACCATTTGCTGAATTCTCCTACAACAACAGCTTTCAATCTAGTCTTCAAATGTCACCTTTTGAAGCACTTTATGGGAGGAAATGCCGAACTCCTCTTTTCTGGTCCGAAGTTGGAGAAAGGAAATTCTTTGGCCCAAATCTTATTCAAGAAGCTCAAGAGCAAGTAGATATGATCAGAAGCCGATTAAAAGAAGCTCAGTCACGGCAAAAAAGTTATGCTGACAATCGTCGATGTGACCTTAGTTTTGAAATTGGCAACCATGTCTATTTGAAAGTTTCATCTCTTCGTGGAGTCCGCCGTTTCCAAGTTCGAGGAAAATTAGCCCTCGATACATTGGACCATATCAAATCCCGGAAAAAGTTGGTGAAATGGCATACAAGCTAGAATTACCACCTCAGCTATCTGATGTTCATAATGTCTTCCATGTATCCCAACTCAAGAAATGTCTTCGTGTTCCCACCGAGCTTACCAATCTGGAAAACATTGATCTTCAGCCAGATCTCTCTTATCGAGAACATCCAATTCGTATCTTGGAAGAAGCAGAACGTCAAACAAGAAGCAAATCTCATAAGATGTTAAAAGTCCAATGGAATAATCATACCGAAGACGAAGCCACTTGGGAAAGAGAAGACCATCTTCGACAAGAGTTTCCTGAGTTCTTCTAAACCCTCGCCAAATCTCGAGGACGAGATTTTTGTAAGGGGGGTAGATTTGTAACAGCCCTAAATTAAATAAAAGGAGAATATTATAAATGAAAATATATGTGTAATTATTATTGCATTTTCCTGATTTCTTTGAATTATTGAAAAATATTTTGGCTTTAATCATTAAAGCAAAGTCCATAAATGCCATATGGTAAATGGTAAAAGTAAAAAGTTAAAAATATTAAATCCATAAAAACCAGCAAAAATCGTGTTTGTCTGCTAGATATGTCTAGAACCTTAATTATGCCACTTGAGATCAGCCTGGCAATTAAAACAAAAATAAAATGCAAAATATCTGCCGCAATGTAAAGCTGAAATTTACCATGTTAGATTTGTGTAGAAGAAACCAGTAAGAACCTGGCCTTGAGATTTTTACCTTGCCGACATGGTGATCTTATCAACCTCTGGTAAAAATATCAAGGATAAATATTTACATTTGAATCATTAATAAATTCGAAAACAGAAAAGACAGAAAAACTGAAAAAGGGATGTCAGAATTTTACTAATCTATTCGTTAAATATAAAATTCTGAAATTTTTACAGAAGAATTTTTAGATCAAGTAAATCTGAAAAAAAAATTTCAAAGATCAAATAAATCATTAGTATATTTTAATAAATCGAAAACAGAATGCTCAGAAATATCATTATTACATTGTCAGAATTTTAATAAAAGTTCTGCTGAGAATTTTATCTATAATTTTTACTGGACATTTATCCTTGCCTAACCAACACTCAGAAAAAGTTTGGTAAATTTCTAAGTCGGTTCACTGACCGGAACTTACCAGATAAGCTAGCTCCTTAGGATTTTATTGCCCTGAGCTTGCACTTGAGGCTTACATGTGGGCCTAGCCCTGTGCTCTGGCCAAATCACAGCCATTCGATTTATCTCCCGTGCCAGCTGCCTGCGCCGGATGCTTCTTCTCCTTCCTCTCACGCAGCTCTCCCTCTCTCTCGCTCTCTCCCTCACCAGCGCAGAGAGGCAGTCTCTCCGTCGCTTCCTTTTTGACTCAACCGCGCCGCAATTCAGTCCCCGAGGTCCCAGTACACCTTGCTGTCCCTGCCGTGCATCGCCTTGGTCACTGCGACTCAGAGAAGCGCCGACCACCTCGCGTGATTATCTCGGTTCCATCCCGCCGCCTTGCCCACTTGCTGCCACGGCAAAGATTTGCCTGTGCAAATGCTGCCACGGCTTAAGTCGGCACTGACCCAGCCGATTCATTCCCCCAGCGCGTTGCCCAGTTGCTGCCACGGCAAAGGATTTCCACCGAATTCGTTGCCACGGCACACCCAGCGCCATTCTTCTCTCTTTCTCTCTTCCGCGCCAAGCCAGAGCTAACCGCCTTCTCTCTTCTATAAAAGCCACTGCAAACCCACTCCAGAGCATCAACACACCCAGACCAACCCATTTTTGAGCTTCTTCCGTGCGTGCCAACTCCGGTCATCCTCTTCGAGTCCGGTAAGGTCGCCAAAGGGAAGAAACTCTGCGCGACGCTCAATATTCCGAATTAGCCCGAATCGTTTGAACTGAACCTTCCTTGTGATCACAGGAACACAACCCAGGCGCCAATTTGAGCTCTCCTCTTCCGTTGAACCGCGCAGCCACACTTTTCCTTCCGCCCGAGCCGTGCACGGTGAGAACACTATCCCGCATGCAATCTTTTCAAATAAAGTGCTCAATCATGATCTCTAGTACCCACTGATGCTCATGCCGTAGAGAATCTGATAGAAGAGTTAAGCTTTAAGTGTTTTTGCTCGCCGGCCATGGCCTCCGCCGCATGCTCACGGTGGCGCGCCAATTCCGGCCGTTCCGCAACCAATAAACGGGTCCCCTGGGTGCGCACGGATGTGCTGATGCTCATGGTGGTACCGATTCGCCGCCGTTCGCCGTCGTTTGTCGCCGGCGAGCCAAAAACCGCAGCACTCTGTTCTGTCTCGCTGTTGTGCGGGCCAGGGATGTCAGTCGCTCGGTTCTTTAGCCTCTGCCGAGCGGGTCCAGTTCGTCAGCCACTGCGCTATACAGTCGCATGACCCCACACGCCAGCCACACGTACACGCACAGCCTCACTGCCATCTGGGCCCGGACCAATAGTGCCTCAGCCCAGCCGATTCTAAAAATGGAAAGCGCATTTTGAATATGAAAGCGTACTTTCTGAAAACAGTAAATTTTCCAATTTTCATTGATTTCTAGACTTTAGCATTTTCAAATGCTTATAACTTTTAAACCGTAAATCAAAAATTAATGAAATAAATTTATAAATTCGTATGAATTCCTGTAGATTCATAATATGCAAAAATATTTAAAAGTTCAACTCTGGTTAAAATTTGAATATTAATTTAAGTGAAGAATTCAAATATGTTATACATAGAATTTGTGCAAATGAACTCAAAATTAGGTAAAACCAATTTTGTTAGAATCCTTATGAATTTAGGAACCTGAATATGTAAAAATATATAGGGTTCACCATGGAAGAATGTTTAAGTTATAATATGAAGAACAATAAGTCATTATTAAAATATATGATTCAATATTAAATTATGAATATGTGCTTCATAATTTTGTATTGCTGGAATTGTAATCATAACCAATACTTTAAAGAATTTATATCATCATGTTATACTAAATCAATAAATGAAACATGTAATCTTATATACATATATACATAATGATAATCATACATGTACATATATTGATTACAATAAACATATGAAACTTAAAACAATATAATCAAAATTCATGCATGCTATATGAAATTATTTTATTTGGATCTTTTTATTTGCCTTATTAAGACTTGTTATTTGCTGGGTTAATATTATTGGACGACGAGTAGAACCCGACGAATCAGAATTAGTTGCTGACGATCGTGAGTACGACTTCGACATCAATCAACAAGGCAAGCACCTTCCTTTGACCATGTTGATCCCAATTTTATAAATGTTTTCATTAAATGTTTTTCATGCATGCGTATATTCATTAAACTTTGCTATATTGTGGGTATTGGTAGATATACCTGTTGATTCCTGAAACCTCCTTGACATGAATGAATTTGTGAACCTTGATACCTTAGAATCATGCTTAGACAATATATAATGTCATTCTGGGTATACACGATGATTAATAATCTGCTTAGCCATGCTTTAGACTTGGTAAGGATTTGTTAGAAACATTGATTACATGATGTGCTGATATCTTGGATAAATCAATTGAAGACATTGATCAAATGATATTTGGATATGCTGAGGCATGATGATGATTCTTAGATATGTTGAGACATGATGGTGATTTTTGGTTATTTTAATTAATGAAAATAAAATTATAATATTGAGGCAGGCAATTATTGGTAATAGCCAGGTGTGCAGAAGGGATTGCACGTAGATTAGGGGGAGATTATTGCCTGTGTCGGATTAAGGACCGAACTATGGGTTGTTTTCAGGCCAAGGTAACCGTGCAACCACAAGTACTGGTATGGGACAGTCTTAACTAATTAAATTGCTTAAAACTAGCTTTGCACATTGGTAGGCCGGAGTAGTACGAGCTGTTCCTTAATGGATTGCTCGGAGGGGCGCCCACACCGAGGTGTTGGGAGTCACGTTTGCTGATGCAACGGTGTACGCCGTATTTCTGGAGAAGTTCCATCATTTCTATGCACTGAGTTCTTCTTCCAGGGTATGGGTTTTACGTCCCGTCGCTGGTGCAAAGTTAGGGTTAAGTAATCGAAAGGTTATGTCATGACTCTCTGCGGCACACCAAAGGAAGTGTGCTAATACGTTGCACAAAGAGTTAAGTCATGTCTTGTGGGTAAAGCCGCACAACTCTGCAGAGTGTAAAACTATTGAATAGCCGTTCCGCGGTCATGGGCACTTGGTAAAGTCATCACATAGTTAGCATTTTATTTTACAAAATGTGGATGTTGATATATCTTTGTCTAGCATCGTGATTTGGATTGGATATCCTTGTTGGAAAGATTATTTCATATTGACTTGTGATGTCAATGATTGATGAATTATTTTGGATTGATATGGGATATATCAATGATTGATTCATGAAGATGATCGAAAGAACTGAGGTTCGTGAAATTTATTGTTTCATACTATTACATTAACGCTTTTACTTAAATTCGTTTATGTTCTACAATTGATAAATTCTTTTGCAAACTAGCTTTCTGCAAATTAACCATGAAAGCCTTTCCTTTGAACGGCCTGCATATATAATAGGTTTCGCTAAAGTCTTGCTGAGTACGAAAGTACTCACTCTTGCTTACATGTTGTTTTTAGGGTGAAGAATTAGAATAGCTCGATGAAATCCTTCGACGCAGGATTCGGGAATGTTAACGAGATTTTCTAGGGATTATACCTTGTCAGTTGCCTGAGGGATTGTATGGGCATACTACAAGACTTAAATTCTTTCCGCTGCATTACTTTGAATTGTAAGACTATTATGCACATTACCTTAATCATTTGCAATAAAGAGTATGGATGTGATATCAATTGTATAAATGTGCGTACTAGCTACTGATCCAGGGACTAGTACTGCAAGCACATGAGATTTCTATTTTCGCATTCTATGTGAAAATAGGGGTCACTACAGATGGTCGCACCACTCGATGGATGGTCGCACCACCTGATGGATGGTCGCACCACTCGATTCTGGATTTTCGCGCAAACTCATTTCCAAAACTCCAAGCACCATTTCTTGAGCCAATAAATGATCAACACATGATCATACACACGTGCAAAACACATTTGCACAAAATTAGCTCATGCTCAAAGAATTCCAACCAAATTTCGAAAACGCATTCCGCAACCAACTCAAGAACTATTTGCGAAACGTATTAAGCAAATCAAACTCGAGATTATGAGATTAATCCCCCTAGCCATGTGAAGGTCAACACAAGACCCGGTCAACTTGCCAACACCCGGTGCAAACCCCACTCACATGCTCTCGGAATTCCGAACTCATAAACCTCAGTTTATTCGCACAACGAACTTGCAAATAACGCAATAGACATATTTCATGCTTGAGCACTACTCTTTGCAACACATGCAAAAGTCTAGCTCCAAGCAACATCAAATCAAGATGCATGAACTCTCTAATTGCAACACATGCAATTCTCTAGTTCAATGCAACACGAAACCAAACTTCAAACCAAAACCATTTCAATCGTATGAGCTCTTTACTCGCAACACATGCGAGCCTCTAGCTCCATACAAACACATAAACACCAAATCATGCTTGAGCTCTCTCCTTTTGCAACACATGCAAAACTTAGCTCCAAGCAACCACACGGTTTTTAGAAAGATTGTTTTGCGAACCAAAACATGAAGCGTCAACTAATGCAACACATGCAAAAGTGAACTTCACGCAAAAGCCAACGTACTAGCTTATCCTATTTGCAACACATGCAAATCAAAGCATAATGCGAAAACCAAATACAACCAAGCATAAGTTTAACCCATTCGCAACACATGCCAAATGGTTAACCCTCATGCATAAACCAAATCCAAATGGTTTGAGCTCGAGTGAACGCGGAATGAGATCACCAACACATGATGAAGCTTAAGCTAGGGAACGACCCCTCTTAATAGCACGGCGATAAAAAAACCTTAGACTCAAAGACTATAAAGTCCTTAGCCTATCTAATTATACCTTCGCCACATCAAGCAATCCCCTTTGGGGTCTTTATGATCATCACTTTGATACTCCCCTGGGATCTCTACTCGACTCCTCTTCGGGATCCACTCTTGACGCCCATCAACTCATGATGCCGTCCTTGTCCCGTTTTCATCATCTCATCCATCTTTGGACCTAACTCAAACATAACTCAAGAAACTTGTTAGTCCAAGATGCATGGTTGTCTCAATTATCTTTTGCACTCCATTAACACATAATGGATGCCTTTAGATCAATTGAGCACAACCTAAATCAATTGAAATGATTTAATTGTGTCTTAAGTACAATAATGCAACTCATGCTTTATTATACTTAAGAACTATTTATTTGTCCTTAATTAATCACAAAACACCATCAACACATGATGAAGTGTTCTTTAACGATTAACAAGACAAATGAACTCAATTTAAATTATCATTTAAATTGATATGAGTATATATTAACTACACAAGTTTTCATATACTCATGTTGATGAAAAGTAATGATCCATTATGTGTAACTATATGGAAATGATCATTGCTCTAAGTCATCAACTATAGAATACACCCCACATGTATATGTGCATAAATATGATTGACTTGGATATAATATGCACATATTTACTTGATCATATTGGAGTATATCCCATATTACCATGAGTATACTTATAACTAGGCAATTCAAACATATACTCAAGGATTTAGTTTCTTTGTCTTGATCCTTATGTATATCAATAAAGAATCGATCAATACAAAGAGACTTTCAAGTTAAACTACAAACTCCCCCTAAGTATGTGCATCCATGTAATATATGGATTGGGAACCATGATGCACATTTGTGGTTAATATAATGGGGACATTCATACTTTAACTTGACTCCAAAGTATGCAACTAATACTAGAATGAATATGCAAACATACCTTGGGTTTTCCATTTTTCAATGCGATGAGACTAAACAAAGATATTCTAAATAAACAAGTTAGTCTCGATATAAGATTTGTCATTAATAACAATATCGCATTAGGGGATAAACTTAATATGAGATTTGTCATTAACACAAGATTAGATTTGTCATTAACACCAAAACCATAATTAATGAAGGTTGAACTTACAGCTGTACACCTCTGCAGAGTTTAAATCTAATTGATTAGCCGCGCCCGCGGTCATGAGCACTTGGTGAAGTCATCTCAATGTTAGTTGTTTTATTATTTTCAAAAGGGTTGGTATCATTTGTTTTGCAACTGTGTTGTATGTCGAAGGGCTGACATTGTTGGATTTTAGGATTTGTTGAATCGTCGCTCACGTCATGGAGGACTGTGAGTGTTATTTATGCTTTACTTATTTGTTATCAATCGAATGCTCTTATAAATTCCGTTTGCAAATAACTTGGATTTACAAATTCAATTTCGCTTTATGCAAATTAACTGTAGAAGCCTTCCCTTTGAAATGGCCTGCATATATGATAGGTTTTGCTCAAGTCTTGCTGAGTACGTAAAGTACTCACCCTTGCTTAATTATTATGTAGGTGGATGAGTTAGCGAGGCTTCGAGTCTCTTTTCGTCGCAGGTTGCGGGATCCTCTTCGTCGTGTTCTATCTGGAGTTTATGCCTGGTCAGTTGCCTGCGGGATTGGATGGGTACACTACAAGGCCTTGCTTCTTTGCTGCTATATTCTCTGAGTTGTAATATTTCTGTAATTATTCGTTTCCGTTTGATTAATTTAATGTATGGTTGTGATTCCAATTGTTGAAATGTGCGTGCTAGCTACTGATCCAGGGACTAGTACTGCAAGCACATTAGATTTCCGTTTTGGCATTCGTGCTAAAACGGGGGTCGTCTCATATACGAATTCTAAAGTAAAATCCTTAAAATAACTAAAATCCAAAATAAATTATATACAATTAGTAATTTAATTTATATATGAATTCTATAAAAATAACAAAAGTTTTGAATACAATTGAAAGTTATAACGTAGATATCACGAGTGTTCACAAAGAGACAATTACACCCTCTCATCTTTCTCTCTCATATATATTCGTAAAAATCTTACGTAGTAAAGTTTATAGATGGCTAACATCATAATATTGTAAATGCCCTTACACCGAGGAGTGACATTCTAGGATTTTTGCTACCTTAGGCATCAGTGTACTTGCACCAAGCCGTAGAAAACTATGTAAATATCCAAATCCTATACCGTAAAGATCGAGACAAATCCCCATATCAATCCGTCCTCAGCAGTGCGGTGGAAAGGTCCTGCCACCCATTCACCCGTGCCTTCATCAGCGCCTTAATTTTTCCACCATTCACTTAAGTGTCTGAGTGAGCTTCTACGGTGAGATCTATCTCCACTCTGGCCATGTATATGCGCACACACACCACACGCGCTCGAAACGAATGGCTAGCTCGCCGTGCGACGTCCGCGGCAACATGACCTGTAGAGACCGATCGAAACATGTAGCCAGTCAAAAGCAGTTGATATCGCATATCGATCGGGCCGTTATCGTGAGTATGCATGTATAGGAAATGGTACGAGACTACGAGTTTTCAGATTGCTCCATCTGCTCCATAATATTGTTATGAGATAAGATATTCCAACCGAATTCTGTTAGACTTTATCTCTTATGTGCGGGCGAATCCGAACTTATCTCTTGCGGTTTTCTTTTATATATTGGGCATCCCCTATGTACAAGAATCAATCTAATAAAGCGAGAGAGTTCTACCCCTTATATTCTGTATGCACCTTCCATTGTCACCGTGATTACATTGCTGTGTTGATTGAACGAACGTGAGTGAACGACTATGTTTTATAACAAATATAAGCAATTCATTTTTTTCTCTCGGATTTACTTTCAAATGTAAGGCGTGTGATTGTAATGATATTTTCTTTCTTTTTGCGTTCATTCATTTTCCATTCCCTTGAACGTACATACTAAGTGCAATTTGAGCACATATCTAAGCTCTCTAATTCTTTTTTAAGACCCAAATCCGTATCCCGAATAACCCGAATTTATATCCATATCTGGCTAGTCTGTATCCGATTCTGAATTCGAGAAAAAAAAATATAGGTTAAGATATGTGAGCCAGCCGCTGCACAGCTGCACCTACTACTGAGCCATGCTGAGCCAGCCGCTGCCAGCTGCTGCTGTGTCCGTGGTACTCGGTATTTTTTTTTTGTTGATTGGAAGGTTTTTTAACTGAAGGTTTTTGGTTGAAAGTTGATTCTTCTTAAAGTTTCGAATCGAAATTTTTTATGTTAGAAGAGATGAAAGCGGTGGGAAGAGGAAGAGAAGGGGGAGTAATGGAATGGGCGCTATATGACAACACCAGAACGTGTCCTCAACCAAAGGTTAGTGAGAGTATCCTCGAAATAGCAATAAACATGGAAAAACTCCCTTTTGATATTATTTTTTATGACTGATGTTGACGGAGGACATGCTGGGTTAAGACTTGAGTGTCTGAGTGAGCTTCTACGTATGGAGGTCTGCTCAGGGTACGAGGACCTTGACCTCGAAACTCCTGGAGGTGACGGGATTACGAAGCTAGGAGAGGCAGTACACACTTTCATCCTGTGGCGCAAACGGTACATAATTTTTCGAGATAACATGGACATGTCCTCTACGCGAAGAAGCCCGAGAAGAAACCCGTCTCCTCCCAAGAAGGCGTCGACTCCTACACCACCTCCTGCGCATATAAGCCCGACAAGAAGCCCGTCTCCTACACCATCTCCTGCGCATATAAGCCTCGATAGAAGCCCGTCTTCTCCCAAGAAGGCGCCGACTCCTACACCACCTCCCGCGCACATAAGCGCCACAAGAAGCCCGTCTCCTCCCAAGAAGGCGCCGATCAAGGGAAAGAAGCCAGCTCGGCCAGTAGCTCCCAAGAAGACGGGGTCCTCCACCCAATCCAAGAAGCTGGCTGAACTTCCGAAGCGGCCGTATGATATGAACGATGAGGAGACCAAGAAGGTGGTAAAAGGAGAGGTAACTAAATTTCTTAAACCCAAGTCACCAGAGAAGAAGGTTCAACCTGGCACAGAAGAATTTTATAAAGGCTTAATGACTATTAAAAATTTGAAGGATAAAAAAGAAATGCCTCGCCAATCAAACTACGAGCGCACATTGAGTAAGGAATGCCCCAAGAAGAAGATGTCAGCTGAGGGGAAGAGTAAGGAGATGCAAAAATTCTTCGATGAAACTGGCCTTACCGCAAATCAAATATTAGGCACGGAAAAGATTGAGGTTGCCCAAGTAAGATGGTCATTTAAAATGGGCGGTCTTTGGTCGAGCATGAGGAGCTGCCTTGACTAACGACAAAGATGCGGCAATTTCATGAATGGTACTTGGACGCGACCAAGCATGGTCTGAGATGTTATTTGTGAAGTTTAAGCAAGAAGATTTTTTCACGGTGAAGGTGAATTTTTGTCGATTGGGACTACATATATGATCTATACAGACATGAGGCGCCCTCGGCGTGAGCTTGATGGGTTCTTGGACTCTGTAAGTGTCTTAATTATTTGCAAAAACTATCGTGCACTTCCTTGTACTATACTAACTTGCAAGCCTAACTAATTTCTTATGTAGCATGGAGATACAAAGATGCCGAAGGATCGTATTTTCGACATAGGCTTCATGGACCCATGAGTTATCAACAAGACAACCGTTAGAGACCACCCAAGCGAAAGCAGAGACTAACATATTCAATGCGCTAATGGGTCAAAGATATAAGTCAAAGATATATCTAGCCTACTCATTTGAGTACGTGTTTTCGTACCACCTCATTCTACTCTTTTTTCATAACACGATGTTAGAACTAATTAGTTATCTCGTTGACACATCTATGTATAGTTTTCATGGATTCTTCTTATGATCGAGCTAGATCGTAGCTTGATCACAATTATGGACTCATAAAGGAGACCGGTTGAAAAGTATCAAAACTTTATCGACATACTCGACCGGTATTAATTCTTGTTCCTTTCATTATCGTACTAGCTCTATTTCCTTCAATTTGAAACAAATTCTAATCATGTACATACAATTCGTAATCACATGTGTAGTGCATTCACACGGTTCCGGGCTAAAAATTAGGCGTATTCAAGGAGAAATTTGACATTGCAATTACCTCTCATGTACGTATATCATAATGCTAGCTTTTAGTTAGTTAACTTAATTTCTTTGCATCCATTTCACGCTTTCTACTTTTTCCACCGAGATCTTGACTCACCACGGGTAACAATTTATCGGCTACTATGTATGTGAGTTTATGCACACCCAAACCGAGCCATGACCGCATGCTAAAAGGCAACAAGGGGTGAGTAAATATAATTACTAGCTTTAATTGTGTATAGGTACTCCTTATATCTTGTACAAATTCAAGTATTGATTAGTTAATGACTTAACGATAGGTGCCTCAATATTTGGCGAGAACAAGGTTCGAACTCTCGCCGCACGCAGTGAGAGCAATCCAAGAACAACTCGTTGGTTTTATTTATTACGATGAGGTTGTAAATCCAAAAGGCGAGTTTCACAAACCAAACTTTAACAGGTGGGGCCCTTCGATAAGGACCAGTGAATCGTAAGTGGTTCGACATCTCTGACTAGCAAGAGCGATGCGCGTAAAAGATCCCGATGAATAGAAGGAAAAGAAATACTAAAGTTGTAATTAAAGTTGTGTACATATATATTGTAATACATTAGAAGAACAAATATGTGTACATATTTTAATACATTAGATGTAATTAAATTTATTAATGAATGTTCATGATTTAATTATCGTGCAAAGTGCATGATTGATTATCGTGCTTTTAATTAGTTGTGATTTAACACACACATATATATAATAGCTACCGGAGAAATAGACCTATATATATACAAAACATTAGTACCGGTTGGAGAAACTAACTGCATCGATGAGGGTTCATCGAGACGGTTGGAGACACCAACCGATCGATGAGGTCCTCGAGGGTTCCCAATGCGCCGCCCGCAGAATTCGAACCGCATCGATACTCCATCAAGACGGGTGAGTGAACAGGACTAATGCCCTTGAGCATCGGTCCCGGATATTCTGCACGGTTCAAAACCGGTACTAAAGGCAGTTTTGGACCGGGACTAAATGCCCTTTCCGTAGTAGTGCGATCTATCTCCACTCTGGCCATGCGCACCCACACCACACGCGACGACCAATCCGAATTTGCTTGCAAGTCAACGTAGATTGTAATGATATTTTCTTTCTTGTTGCATTCATTCATTTTCCATTCCCTTGAACATACATACTAAGTACAATTTGAGGACAGATGTAAGCTCTCTAAGGCTATTCCCAGTGTATGGTAACATACCCATTTAATGTATGCCACATAAGTATTTTTGATGATGTGGCAAGAGAGTTAAGAGGGAAGAGAAGAAAGCTGTATCTTGAGGAAGATATACTACTTAGACAAGAAATTATAGACATTAAAACTTGAATCATCTAAGTGGCCCACAATTCATACTCTTATACACATATAGCATTTAATTATCTTATGGAGACTAAGAAACAATTCATGGTACCATGCATTGGGATAGTTGTATCTTCTATAATATCATATGATATGGTAGCTTTGGATATTATGACAATATACAATGCACTGTGAATAGTCAAATTCTTTTTTTTTTAAGAAAGCGCATGGGCAACTTAATTATAATACCTACTACGCGTGTAAAATTAAAATAAAATATGCCCCACACGTGTCAATGCACGAACGGAAAATCAGAGTATACCAGTAAGGAGCGACCTTAATGCAACATGTAACATCGTCGATGGTCAATACAGCCTGAGAATTTAAGCAGAAGACCGAAGAACAACGGTCGTGTTACGTTGATGGAATATTAATTAGGCGTATTAACGATGAATTTATTCTGAAAATAAACTATGGCACTAATTAAAGATAGAATAGTGAGAATAAATAAATTAGACACTAACAACATATCAATTGCAATGTCTATCTTATGCATATTATTAGATAAGCAGAACAGGCTAACGAGCATTATTAATCTATGCATAAAAAATAGTTGCGGTTCGTGTGTATTACTGAGATGACGCGAAGACGTGGTTGAACCGGTAGTAGATGTTGATGAAGATCAGCAGGCGATGTAGTCAAAGCTGATCGTCGGGTGAAGAAACCAGCAAGCAGTCGCGTGAAGATACTTCATAAAAACGTGATTCGTTCTCTCTCGGTACAAGATCTCAAGGACGGATGTTTTGAAGACCTGCTCTCCCACCAGTCGATGCATGCTGGTGAAGGGATGGAGAAGAAGGAGGCATCACAGTATTGAAGGATGGTTAAAGGATCGAGAGTAAAGAGTGATCTGATCCTTATTCTGTATATATATAACAGAGAGAAAATCGTAGAACACGATACAAGTCGATTACAGATTCACATACACGTAGTTAATTCCTCGTAAAATCTGCCACTATCACAGTTAATATCTCATTCATGTAACCGCGTTGACAACTTAGTTCCACGCTGCAAAAAAACTGCAAAAGAGAATTGCGTTTGCGCAAGCCGTCTGATTCGATTTCGCTGCACTATTAACGCACATGCCGCGTACGCACCACCTAACGAGGCGAGCAAGCGCACGCGTGTGTTCTCTTCTTCTTATGTTCTAGTATGGTGGAGAGAACCACCACTTATAAAGAGGTCTTTATCTACCTCCACTAGTTTTCAGATTGCTCCATCTACTTAATATATAATATATAAGCCATTCATTTTTTTCCTCAGATTTACTTTCAAATGTAAGGCGTGCGATTGTAATGATATTTTATTTCTTTTTGCGTTCATTCATTTTCCATTCCCTTGAACATACATACCAAGTGCAATTTGAGGAAAGATCTAATTAAGCTCTCTAATTCTTTTATTCAAAAGAAAGCGCATGGGTAACTTAATTATAAGGCAACGTATCCTGTGTGCACAGGCCTTCCCATGTACATATATACCGTGCACACCAAATAAAAAAAGTCATAAAAAATTCTGAAAAAATTATAAATGTACTTTATAGGTTACTCTACCTATGTATGAAGTTTCAAGATCAAATTCATATATACAAAAAAGAGAAAATTTTGACAAGTTTAAAGAGTTTAAAACTTGTCAGAATTTTCTCTTTTTTGTAACTCTTGACATATAATGAATTTGAATCTACAATTTTATATATAGGTAGAGTAATCTATGAAGTACATCTACAATTTTTTTTCAGAATTTTTCACAACTTTTTTTAGTTGGTGTGCACGGTGTGTACACGAGAAGACCTGTGTGCACAGGTTACATTACCTAATTATAATACCTACTACGCGTGTGAAGTTAAAATAAAATATACTCCACACGTGTCAATGCACGAACGGCAACACAGAGTATACCAGGAAGGAGCGACCGTAATGCAACCTGCAACATCGATAGTCAATACAGCCCGAGAACTTGAGCAGAAGACCGACGAACAACGGTCGTGTTACCAGACTTCTTCACCGGCAACGAACCTACCTTCACCATTTTGTCGAGCTCTTTTTGTGCTGTTCCTGCGGAAGTCTGGAACCAGTAGTTACCGGCCGAGCAAAACTTAAGAGTTTGTTTGGTTGGAAGTTAGCTTTGCTATGTCTAAATTTAGACATGCTATAGATTCTTAGATAGTTGTTTGGTTCGTTGCCATAGATATAGCTTTTCACACTTTCTTAGATCCATATCCCACGCATTGTAAACTCATTTATTTGCCAAACATTGCTACAGTTGTGATGCTGAATTTTGATACCATAAAAAGTGTAGCATGCCATACTTATCTAAGATTAGTTATGATAAAATTGGTTGCAAACTAAACTACCCAGGGTCAAAATCACGATTTTCGACAGTGACAAACCTAATCGATAAATGGAACCGGTCAGTAAACTAGTCCAATTAAAATTCAAAAAATTTGAAAAATTTTATCCAAAATTTCCTAAAATTAGTATTAATACAAATAGCTTCTTGACATCTGACATAAATATACGAGACTTTTTAGCAAATCCGAATATAAATAATATAAAAGGAAAAAAAACAAAGTAGGCAGCTGCCCATCTGGCCCACCAGGGTTGTCCCACCTATTTAGGGATGAAAATGGGTCGGATATCTCTCGCCTGATCCAAGTCCGGATTTTGCTATCCGGTCGGATCCAGGACCGGATCCAGATACTTGAATCCGAATTTGGGGTTGGATCCGGAGCATTCAATATCCGGTAAATATGGGATGGATCCGGATATTCTGATTTTTTCTATTCTGATATCCGGATTTTTTCTATTTGGATATCGAATCGGATATTTAGATTTTTCCTACTCGGATATCAGCAAGGCCTTTTCATCATATTTTTTCCATATCAGCCCATTTATATTAACAATTAGTTGGTTCTTTTGATGCTCAAGTTGCATATTCTTTCTACGATGTATGTTGAGTTTGATTGATATACAATTTGTTACAATAGTCATGTATTCATATTGTTTTAATTCAATATATATTACTCTATATATGTGCGAATTATCCGTATATCTTTATCTGTTTCCGACCCGAATCCGTCACATATCCGTTCCATATCCGTATCCCGAATAACCCGTGTGAGACCCCGTTCTGATGAACAGGAACCTCCATGTGATTACTGTGCTATTCCCTGGATCAGTAGCTAGCACTCACATGTTTACAACAATTGGAAATCACAACCATACAATACGCTAATTAAGCGGAAACGATTATACAAATAAATATTACAACTCAGAGAATATAGCAGCAAAAGAAGCAATATCCTACAGTTTGCCCATCCGATCCCGCAGGCAACTGACCAGGCATAAACTCCAGATAGAACACGACGAAGAAGATCCCGCAACCTGCGACGAAAAGAGACTCGAAGTCTCGCTAACTCATCTACCTACAATATAATTAGGCAAGGGTGAGTACTTTACGTACTCAGCAAGACTTGAGCAAAACCTATAATACATGCAGGCCATTTCAAAGGAGGCTACTACAGTTAATTTGCATAAAGCGAATTTGAATTTGTAAACCAAGTTATTTGCAAACGGAATTTATAAAAGCAAGATTAATTGATAGCAAATAAGTAAGGCATAGATAACACTCACCGTCCTCCATGACGCGAGTTCGAATCGATCATTGCCATCGCATGGCATATATCCAGTTCTTTGCCAACACATGGCACAACAGCTGATACCAATACTTGCCAACACATGGTATAGTATTGAGTCATCTGTGGGGGTAAGCTAACTTATAAAATAAACCTTTTTGAAAATACCAAAGCTAACATTGGAATGACTTCACCAAGTGCCCATGACCACAGGCGCGGCTAATCAATTAGATTTAAACTCTGCAGAGGTGTAGAACTTTATCCACAAGGAATGATCAACCTTTTTGCTCGACGCACTTCCTTAGGTGGCCAGCCAGGAGATCATACATAGTCGTTACAATACCTAGACATGGCTTTGATCCAGCCCGGGACGTTAATCCCCCGCCGTAGAACTAGAAACACACACCCAAGCCGTGGATCTACTTTCACACACCCAACACAACGTTTCTAAACACGGCAGGGCGTACACCGTTGCACGGGTGGAAACCCTTCCAGGCAGACCAAACCGGAATGCCTGTGCTAAGCTCCCGCCTACCAATGAACAAAGCCATGTCTAAATACATAACAAGCTATGGCTACCCCATCCTCACCCTTGTGGTTGCACGGAAATCTTGGATCAATAGCGTCCCATTGCTCAGTCCTTAATCCGACACGGGCGACACTTCACCCTACACTACGTGCAATTCCTGTCGCACATCCGGCTATCGCCAATAATCGCCCGCATCAACACATAGTTTTCTTTTGGGTTTTTAATCAAAGTACCCGCAACCAACAGTGACATTTTCAAAGTTTTCAGGAAACAAATATTGATTTGATCATGTACATTGCTGATGCTAAAGCATGGCTAAGCAGGAATAATATGAACGTATATACCCATGATGACATTAAGTAATGCCTATCCTCAATCTATGGTTATCAAGGTTCACATGTTCATAATCATCAACGGAGATTCACGAGACAACAGGTATAACTACCAAATCCACAAGATAGCAATTTACATAAAGTAATCGCATGCATAAAACAATTTGATGCACAAAAGGAATATAAAATACTGGGATCAATGTGGTCAAAGGATGCTTGCCTTGCTTAATTGACGAATACGACGAAGACGAGGATTGCGGCTGACGACGACGACGGAAAATAGGGACGTCGGGTTCTACACGCCAATCAACGGAAAATAACGCAAAAACACTAACTTCAATAAGGACAAAAGAAATAGATAGCAAGAACAAATAAACTCTTCACAAGAAACAGGGATTGCTCTTTTATGAATTTATTAATCTTAATTTACGAATTCCAGATGCAAAGATTGATTAGATTGATAGAATTAACCATGAATTACAAGGGTCATTGATTTTACTTATTCATAATATGAGTTTCTGCCAATACTTATCACTTACGGGTTTTGCTCTATTAGGATTCAGATTCAAAGCAAGATGAAATAAGAGTATTTCCTTAGATTACGACAGATCATATCCTAAGGATCATTTCTAAGCTGTTCTTTACTAAATTCAGATTTAGATAAGCTGCTTTACGAGTTAATGAAAAGGCGTAAGCGATCACGATAAACTATGGGTGAATAATTCTTTATCTTTGATTGATTTCGCTTAGAATTAGTTTTACGCGAGTTAAATCTATTGGTTTAGGCTGCTAATATCATTTCCATGATGACTGAGAAGGTTCTGGCGATACAAATAACTTAACTACAGGTTTCCTCATTTGCAACAACAGTTCGTTCATTCATATTATGGCTTTTAGACACATGAACACTTAGGGTTATTTGGCTATTAGGATTTGCATGCAAAACATGATGAAATATGGTTGTTTCTTCATAATAAGGTGATTTATACTTTGTATAACAATCCTAAGCTAATTCCATAAATTTTAGGATTTTAGACAAGACTATAAACTTCTCGCTAAAATGGTTTATGCTATACTTAAAGACTATACTATTCAAAATCGGCAGGAAGGGGAACATAAGGATTAATGCTTAAGGATTTTGAGCTATTTGGATCAATATGCAAACTTTGATGAAATAGAGTTATTTCTTTAGGATATGGTAGAATGAACTTTGTACAGTGTTACTAAACTAGTTTTACATATTTTAGTGTTTAGACGAGTTATTTTATCGGTTGTTGAAATAGTCTAAATGACCATATGGGTAACATTGAATCAGCTAAGCTTCAAACTTAGTTTCTAACTACACTAAACATGATTCTTGATTAATTTTTCAGGTATTGACATAATACCATCCTAGAAATGTTTTAAAGTTGATTTTGCATTGTTTTGCTTTTAACTGCAATAGGTTACCCATTTGATTATTGTTACATTTGACACTTCTTTATGATAAAAGAATTCAAGTTAAACTTTATTCCAAATATTTCTACATATATATGTCCTCACTGTTTTTAGGAACTTGATACAAATTACATTATCATTTTGTGAGCCATTATGCTATTATTTTGCTAATGGCCATAACATGGTTAATTAATGATCATGAAGCAAATATATTAAATTGAGTTCAACATTAGATGATTCTACATAATTGAATATATTATGATTCCAGAGATAAATATAAATTTATGTAATGATTTTTGGAATTACGTTTCTTTGAATACAACATCATCCATACTAATGTTTATTCCTAAATTAAATTTTACTAATTGTTTTGTGACTCAAGAATTAAGTATTTTGTATATTTGAATACATTCTGATCCTAAACTCTCATAAATATTTATTTCATCATTTCACTACTGATTATACACAAATTCTCATTAACAACCATATTAGCGCCATAATCAATGTTTAATTTGAATAATAATCCCGCACTCCAAAAATTAAATTTTTTTGTATATTCAGAATGTTACTGATGTTATATGATTATACAAATTTGTTTCACTAGTTTCTAACTAAAAATGCACAAACTATTAATGATTAAATGTGTTTCGGCCAGGAAATGGACTGGGAATTGAAGAGTACGCCTTACACAAGAGAAAGCGCCTTTTGGCCTAATCTTCTTCTTCCACCTCTGGCGCCTGACTCGCTGGCCCCATGCGCAGAGACAGAGAAACAGAGGACGGCTAGGGCTCCGCGGCGAGGGTGCTCCGGCGGTCTTCCGGCGACGGTGACGGCATGGGGAGGGAGAGCTCGACGAGGCGCATCCAGGGGAGGTGTCAATTAACTGGAAGAGTTACCGGAACGGAGCGCAGCCGAGGAGGGGCGGCGGCGGAAATGGCGGCTCGTGGAGGAAGAAGAACAGGGCGTTAGAGGTGAAATCGGTGGCCTTGTAAGCATCACGGGATCACAGGGAGTTCATTTTGACTCTTACCTCGGTCGGGGATTCACTGGAATAGGCTGCCACCATGCGACCGGAGGTGAGGAAGAAGGGCGCACGGCGGCGGCGCAATTTCGCAAATAAGGTTCCAGGGATTGTTGAGGGGTTTGGCTCAGTAGTGTATGAAGATGCTTCGGCTCAGAGGGATTTGGAATTGGTTGGCTCTCTTGCTCGGATTTCGCTTCGCACTCGAGCAGCAGAGCCTCCTGGAAAACCCGGCTTTGGGGCGAGTTTTGGGCGTCTCAGGCTGAGGAAGAAGAAGGGAAGTGAGGGGGAATGAGGAAGGGCTCATTGCGGTCAGGGAGGAGTGGTTTATAGCCAGGAATTTGCAGCGCTGAGTGGGATTCGTGGCGGCAATCGCTGGTAGTGCGGCACTCAGGCTTCGGGAGAGTTCGCTAGTGGAGCGAACGGAATTGAGGAAGAAGGGTTCGGCAGTTGGGACCTGGGACCTCTGTCAGTGGCTGGGAACTTCTCCATTGCGCCAACGGAACGGGACAGGAACAATTGGCCCACACGGCAGTGACTGGTTGAGGAACAGAGTGGTTGGGGTGAACGTTTCCCTTCTCTCTCTGATTTTGTTGGTGGCCAACTAGAGGTAGAAAATGGTGAAACTTTTTGACCGAAGTCTTTGAACACATTTTGATGCCTGGTAAAATTTTGAGATTAAGATAAGTTACCAAAAAATTATTAATATTCTGACAACAGTGACTGCTCTAATTTCTTGTTTCGGATTTTGATTTTTGATTGAGATCAAATGAAGTCTATTATTTTTCAAATTTTGTTTTTCAAAAGGATTTGACCTCAGAATTCTTCTATAAAATTTTCATGCCAAAATATGGTTCCATTATTTTATAAAAATTCTGATATTGCAATTTCTAGCTTTTTACAGTTTCTGTTTTTAAATTTTTAAAAAGATATTAAATGACATTATTAATTTATAATATCTTTACCAAAGATAGATATTGCATTGAGGTGTTCATGATAATTTTTTTCAGCTCCAGATAAGATTTATAAATATTTCATAAGTTCTGACAATGCATTATTTTGATTTAAATGTTGTCTTTCCATTTTATCTCTTCATTATTCTATGCATAAAATTTCAATTGCTGGCTAAAATGATTCAATTGAATGATCAGGGTTCTCATGGCAATTTTCTAAATTTTTACTTTTTATCTTTTTGCCTTTTCCTCTTTTTCATTCTTTATTTCCATTTGTTAGATTTTTCATACAAAGAATAAATCCGAGGAAATCCAAATAAAACAAATAATGGCAAGGAAACTCAGAAATAATTATATTCAAATTCAAAATACACATTCTTATTGAATTGCATTTTTCGGGATGTTACAACCCGAATCCGTATCCGTATTTGGTTAGCCCGTATCCAATTCTGAATCCATGAAAAAATATAGGTTAGAACACGAAAAAAACAATATACATCTGTATCCGACCCATTTTCACGCATGCACCTATTTAACTGCCCTTTCGTCCCCAGAAAACCTCGCCGCAGACGATGACCTCCACCATTTCCATGGCGATGGCCCATCCCGAGGCATTGTTGCTACTCGTGCTGCTTCTACAAATCCAACCCGTGGTCGTACACTCGCTTCTCCCTTCAGCTGGTACGTACACCAACCACACTGGCGTACCGTCCGTCGTTCCATGCCTATCGGACCAGGCGTCCGCGCCTGCTCCGGCTGAAACGGTCCTTCACCGCCACGAACCATCTGCGACTTCCGGTCGTGGAGGGTCGGCACAGACTGCTGCCGCTGGGAAGGTGTCCTTTGCGGCGACTGTGGCTTGAAGAGCGGCCGCCTCGATCCTACACTTTTCAAGTTAACCTCCCTCAGGTATCTGAATTTAGGAGGAAACAACTTCAACATGTCCGACATCCCATCCACCGGGTTTGAGCGGCTCACCAAGCTCACCCATCTCAACCTCTCCGACTCAAACTTTGCAGGCCAGGTACCAAATACCATAGGGACGTCTCACGAATTTGATCTCTCTTGACCTCTCCTTTCGTTACGAAATTCATGAGCTAATCGACATCGGTTATACCTTCGATGTTCATGTAACTAAACCTGGGCAGCTCGAACTGCCAAACTCTACAGCCCTAGTTGCAAACCTTAGCAGTTTGAGGGAGCTCCGTCTTAGCTTCCTGGACCTGTCAGACAAACAAGTGGAGTGGTGCAATACTCTGGCCAAGTACACTCCGAATCTCTCCGTTCTTAGCTTGCCGTTTTGCGCACTCTCTACTCCCATTTGTGGATCTCTCTCTGCTTTGCACACACTCTCTGTTATTAACCTACAACACAATTTTCTTTTCGGTCCATTTCCAGAGTTTTTTGCCAACTTCTCCTCCTTGAGAGTTGTCCAGCTTAGCTTTAATAAGCTTGAAGGGTGGGTCCCCCCGATATTCTTTGAACACAAGAAACTAGTGACAATTGATCTTCACCGTAATCCTGACTTATCTGGTACTCTTTCGAATTTCTCAGCTGATAGTTGTCTAGAAAATTTGCTCCTTGGCAGAACCAATTTCTCTGGTATAATACCAAGTTCCATTGGCAATCTCAAATATTTGAAGAAGCTAGGCCTTGAGACGAGTGGTTTTGCTGGAGAGCTTCCCTCGTCAATCCGTAAGCACAGATCCTTGAATTCGTTGCAGGTCTCAGGGTTAGAAGTAGTAGGATCGATACCTTCATGGATCACAAACATAACCTCCTTGGAGGTTCTCGAATTTTCCAGTTGTGGCATGCACGGACCTATACCTTCTTACATAGGCGATTTAATGAAATTGAGAAAATTAGCACTCTATAAGTGCAATTTTTCAGGGGAAATACCTCCATATATCTTAAATTTAACTCAATTGGATACCCTCCTTCTTCATTCAAACGGTTTCAATGGTACAATCGAACTCGCCTCGTTCTGGAGACTACCAAACCTGTTTGACTTGAATCTCTCAAACAACAAATTGGTTCTAGTAGATGAAGAAGATAATTCTTCATTGGTATCATTCCCCAACATAAAATAATTAAGTTTAGCATCTTGTAACCTAACTAAATTCCCCAACATTTTGAGGCATTTAAATGGGATTACTGGACTTGACCTTTCAGACAACCAAATCCATGGGGCCATACCTCAGTGGGCATGGGAGAAATGGACAGGCTTGGACCTTTTCTTTATGAACTTATCACACAACAAATTTACTAGAGTTGGATATAACTCCTTTCTTCCTTTTACTACATATATATTGGATCTCAGTTTCAACATGTTTGAAGGGTTAATACCTATACCCCAATCTTTTTTTTTTGAAAGCAGCAAAGGCTGATATTAGATTAGATTAGGAGGAGAAAACCATAGAGGTCACAGTACAACTTTCGGGAAGACAAAGGAAGCGAAAAACCAAACAAGCTCAAAGGGCACAGAGGACGCGCGCCCAGGGGAAGAGCCTAAGACTAAAAACCCAAAAAACACCTATGCTATGGCTGTGAATGGATCAGGCTCCCAAGGTTCGAGGCTCCCGCTAAGGCCTAGGTGGCTGCCTCATCTCGGACGGATTGGAAAATTTGGTCGTGTGATGCCCAGCTTCTTTGAAAAACTCTATTGTTTCGCTCTTTCCACCATTCCCAGCAGGTTAAGATGATAAGAGTTTTGACCCCTTTCCGGAGGGTCGTTGACAGTTAATGCGGTGGAGGTTCCATTGGTCAAGGCATGTCGCCGGCCCCCACTAGTCTCGGTGGAGCGCAGGAATGCGGACCCATTGCGCAATTGACGACCAAAGAAGTCGAACTTGGGGACATTCAACAAACAGGTGGAAGGCTGTTTCCAGGTTCCGATTACACATTTGACAGAAGAATTGGTTTGGCCATCCTCTAATCTGCAATCGTTGCGCTGTCCATAGCCGATTCTGCACTGCTAGCCAAAGGAAGATCTTAGAGCGTAACGGCACCCACGCAGTCCAAATCGTAGATCGGAAGGATTTCTGAGTGCACCCATTGAATTGGAAATTGTATGCCGAGGAAGCTGAGTAGGCACCTTGCGTCGTTTGCGTCCAAATGAAGTCGTCCTCCCTGTCTGGGGTTAGAGGAACAACCTGCACTTTGGACCACAAGCGGACAAATTCCGGAAGCAGATGAGAGTTTAGGTGGTTGCGAATGTCTCGCATCCAGTTACCGCTATGCAGGGCATTGGCAACCGATCTATTTTTTCTCCTGAGAGTTTATAAAGGCTCGGCGCGATTTGAGACGGTGCCTGATCATGCAACCATCTGGAGTTCCAAAAACTGGTTGTTTGCCCATTGCCGATGACAACTTTGGTGATTGTCATGAAGAGCTACTGGTCGGTCCTATCACATGGCATTGGCAGCCTAGCCCATGGCCTGGTGGGGTCTGTATGCTTGAGCCATAGCCATCGGAGTCGGAGTGCCCGTGTGAAGGTTTCCAACTCAAGGACTCCAAGTCCTTCATAACTGAGCGGTCGATAGACAATTGTCCAGCGAACCTTGCAATTCCCACCATGAAGGGGTGCATTGCCAGCCCACAAGAATTTCCTCCGAATCTTGTGAATGCTCGCAATGAAACTCTTTGGCACCTTGAGGGCCGTCAATAGATAGGTCGGAATTGATGAGAGTACTGATTTGACAAGGATCAGACGACCTCCCATTGTGAGGTGCGGTGCCTGCCAGGATGCCAAGCGGCGGGCCACTTTATCTTGAACCGGCCTATACCCCAATCTCGATCTGTGCTTGATTACTCAAGCAACTGTTTCTCATCCATGCCTCTTAATATTTCTACTCAACTTGGAGAAACAACCTTTTTTATGGCCTCTAGAAACAACCTGTCAGGGAAAATTTCACCTTCTTTTTGTAGTACACGTCTACAGTTTCTTGATCTCTCTCACAATTATCTCGGAGGCTCAATCCCTTCTTGCCTGATGGAAGATGCCAATGTAATGCATGTATTAATTAAGTCTGAAGGCCAATAAACTTGCCGGAGAGCTGCCACATAATGTCAACGAAAGTTGCACGTTTCAGGCGTTAGACTTCAGTGACAATTGGATAGGAGGACAGTTGCCAAGATCTCTAGCTTCCTGTAAAAACTTGGAGGTACTTGATGTCGGAAACAATCAGATTAGGGACTCTTTTCCATGCTGGATGAGTACTCTTCCTAGACTTCAAGTCCTTGTCCTGAAATCTAATGAGTTTTTTGGGCAAGTGGAGCCTTCTCCTATAGAAGAGAAAAGCAGTTGTGAATTTGCAAGTCTGCGAATACTCGATATATCCTCAAACAACTTCTCGGGCAAATTGACAGATGATTGGTTTAAGAAGTTTAAGTCCATGATGGTTAAAATTTCTAATGAAACATTGGTCATGAAATATCAAGGGACAGATCAACAGGCTTATCAAGTTACCATTACACTCACGTACAAAGGGGTTGGCATTACATTTTCTAAGATTATGAGGACACTTGTGCTTGTTGATGTCTCACATAATGCATTCAATGGCAGCATCCCTAGGGCTATCCGGGAACTTGTTCTGCTCTGTGCTCTTAACATGTCACACAACTTCTTCACAGGGTCAATCCCATCTCAATTCGGTGGTTTGAACCAACTGGAGTCTTTGGACCTCTCCTCAAATGGGTTTTCAGGAGAGATTCCACAGGAGCTAGCATCACTGGATTTCCTTTCAGGAGCTAGCATCACTGGATTTCCTTTCGACATTGAACTTGTCGTGTAACATGCTGGTGGGAAGAGTACTAGAATCACCTCATTTCTCCACGTTCTCGAATAGCTCGTTTCTGGGAAACACTGGTTTGTGAGGACCTCCACTGTCCAAACAGTGTAGCAATGTGACAACGCCAGGCGCCGAGTGGAGCCCTTCGAAGAACCCTGCAGACATTATACTATTCCTCCTTGCTGGACTGGGATTTGGTGTTGGGTTTGCAGTTGTAATTGTAGTGACATGGGGAATCCGCATTAGAAAACGGTCTTAAGAAAAGCATATGTATTGAAATAAAATTTTCTATATTTTTTCGATAAAGGAAGCTTTTATTAATCTTAGTAAATTACATCAAGATGATACAATTATACTAAGAAGACTCCCGGCCTCTACACAGCTAGGGTGTACACAGCTAAACACACACACAAGAAAAGACAAAGGAACCATCGCGGCAAACTACATCACGCAATATTGTCTTCAAGGCTATCCACCATCATAGTAACACTTGGACCGCGATAAAAACTCTCCAATGACAACGCCTCCAAGAAGGACTCGATACGCACACGCACCGCCATTGCCATGATCCAACCAGTGAAGGCCAGACCAAAGGTTTTCACCTCGGAGAGCAGATCCTCAGACTATAAAACAATGCCTTCAACAAGGCCATTGCCAGGCACAACCAACTAAGGTCAGACAAAATTTTCTATATGAAGATCACTTGCATTACATTTGTAATCAGGGCTATGTTGTTGTTGCAGCTAATACTACACCTGAATCTTGCATATGGACCAAATTAACTAGCAGAGTTTCGGAGTTGAATTTATTTGAAACTAGTAGATTTATTGTGGCAACCCGTATAATTAGCTCAGGTTAGCGACAATAACACTGTTTCACCCTTAAGTTAATCACATGAATCTCGGCATAGCCGCCGGCAAAATATTGGAAAATCCAATGCTTTGCCAGCTACTATGCCATATTCAGAGTGTTACAGCAGAATAATAATTAGAGACTGCATGAAAATACATTCATTGCTTAGCCACGCAGGGCTATATGTTCATTACATAATATTACAATGTTTCCTTGTACAACAAAAGAGTACGACTACTGCTTGGACAAACTATATACCTACTAGGGGCCCAGCAAGGCCTATATAGACTCCTAGTACACCTGGTGGTAGTCGGAATAATAATAGCCTTCCGAGCCATCCTCCTCATAACCCTGGGGTTGATCCTGGGAATAGCCTTCATCTTCGGCCTCATATGTTGATCCATCAGGATCTATTTTTAGAAAAGGGGGAGTACAAGAGTGAGTACAACATACTCAGTAAGCATTAGATAACAGAATGCATTATGATGATTTTCTCTCCATCCAATTTTTTTCCTCCAAATATGAGTTTAACAAAATTTGGTTTTTAGTTTTCTCTAAAGGTTGGAAGTTTTAATTATTAGAAATTGACTACTAGCACCCGTATATGAGACAGACTTAGCTTCCGTATTCTCCAATCCAGGAAACAGACTTGAATTTAAGATTTTGACCCTGCGCAGGTTCGTTTCGTGTCACTTTACCCATAATGGCCCCCACCACAGAGGCTCCAAAACGTTTATCGCTACTACGGTATTAGATCTCCAACTCTGTACTCGAGCGGGGAGCCTCCACCAGGTCCTCTCAAACTCGCAGATACAGTTGTACCCCGGCAGCTCCAGAGGTACACCACGAGCTTCAAATATACACCCCTCTCACATTTCATTATCACATTTCATCATCATACTCATCTCACGTCCCCCTGGGTCATATCGGCATTTCCCAGCTTGACCATAATTACTTACCCAATGTGGAGATCATAATATTTTCATAGGATAACCTTTTCTGGCAACGATTTATCTCGCTATGGTTGACACTGAAATACGGCTCATTGCCCGAGTGTAGGTGTTTGACCTTATATGCTAGCCATGTAGAGGGCCCTACCAGCAACTCTCCTCATTAGCACTCTCCTTTTCATCGGCGCCCTCTACCCACCATAAATATTTCTAATAAACCGCCCACAACTCTATTCGTGGACCCTAAGCTCCATCACATCATTTTCAAACCGCAACTCGGTTTCAATTATCATTTCCAAAACCACACACCATTCTCCACATCCAATTTAGACATTTCATTTTTAAATTAGATTTTTGATGCAGTGAAGATGAATAATATACAAAAACCTGAAAATCATTTCAGAAAAGATGATCGAGGAATCTTGCCTGGTATAATATTGATCAGTTCAGCCTCGCCCGTAGATTGGTTCTAACTGGTGAGATGGTTCAGGTCGAGACCTGAAACAGGAGAATACGCGAAGGCAATTGAGTATCAGTCATTTAACTTGGTGTCCAACCCATTTGGATGATCTGTCGTTCCAGTTTTAGTTAGCACGAAATACATAAGTTCACAGTCTGCGGTGCGAGTTATTTTTCTATCTTTCTATATTTTTCTCTTCTTTTTTTCTCTTTTCCTTATTTTTTTCTTTTTTCTTTTTCTTCTTTCTTTTCTCTCATTCTTTTCCTTACTCAGCTCTCTGCCCTTCCCCTTTTTCTTGCTTTCCTGGCCGACAGCCATTCAGCTGCCTCTCTTTTTCCTTACCTTGGCTACATCGGCTTCTTGGCGATTTGGCTGAAGCCTCTGGCTTTGTTACCTCCTGTCGATCTCACTCCCCTCCCTACTATACTACTTCCTCTCCTTCCCTCCTCACTCCTCCTACTCGACGCCTCTCTCTGTGCCTCTACGCCGCTGCCTCCTCTTGGCGCACAGCTCTGCTCTGGGCTCTCCCTTCTCGGGCGACTACTCCCCTGGAGCCTCCTCCTACTCGACGCCGTCCTTGGCCCCTTTGCTGGCTTGGCCCGAGCTCCCTTTCCTCTACCGATTCACTGGTGCTAGGGTTCTACCCACATTTTACATTTCTTGCATTTTTGTTTTGCATGCTATTTGCTTTAGATTAGGGTTCTATGATTACGTGGGATGGGTTGAGCTATAAAAAAAATGAAGAATAGATGCTACACACCCTGATGGCTATCCCACCTATTGAGAACCCTCGGGGACTACCCGATCTATCCCCTACCCTACCCCACTTGGCAACCACCTACCCCGGTCTACCCTCTGCCATGGAAACCCACACTGTAGCTACAGGGTAGCTAGGGTGGTTCGGCTGGGATGGAAGGCTGGCTGAGTGGGTTGGCACTGGGGAAGATGAGGTTGCAGAGGTGCGGTTCCTTCGGGGTCGAGCTGCCTTTTGGTCCCCTTCCCTTCTGGCTTCGGGTGCCTCCTCTCCTTCTGGATGTGGTCGCCTCCTTCTTTTGGACCTCACTCGCCTACTTCTTTTGGCGTTCCTCCCTTCCTGGCCTTCCTGGCTTTGGCTGCCTTCGGTTGGAAACTAGTTCGGTTGCTGGATGCTTTGGTGTTGGGGAAAAAGGAAACACTAGTTGCTTGGCTGGTGCTTCGGTTGTGCCCTTGTGGGCTCTCGGCTTGTGTGCAATTGGGAGACAAGAAGGCTCCGGTTGGCTGGCTCGGTTGGTTTTATAGCCTTGGCAATTTGGTGAATGACCTTTATGCCCCTAGGGTTTTACTGCTCCCTATTGGCCATGGGGGTATTTCAGTCTTTCTGCGCCCAAAACACTAACGATACACGTATATCGTACTAGGCAAGTCTAAAAGCGCTGAATAATGAACCCAAAAACTAGCTAGAGATGCCTGTCTGGGTCCCGAATAGGTCGGGTACCTCAATGAGCGGTACTTTTCACTACGAGACTGACATCACTTTTCTAACCCTTACATTTTATTTTCTTGCCTATCTCTTTTACTGTTTAATTAATACTTTAATTAAACTGATAACCCTCAGGTTATCACATTTATCTATGCAACTGCCTGGCTAGATTTCATTGTACAATTGTATTTGATATACAATTCTACTTTTATAATTGAATACAATTGTATTTGTTATATAACAATAATATCTATATATGATTAATCAGCACTGTTACAATCTTGTCTCATCAAAAGTGGCATAGATCATTCTTTTTTTCTTTCGATTAATGTGAGAATTTCTAGAATTGTTCCTTTTTAGGATTATTATGATATTTTTCTTGCCCTTAAAACGAATAAGATGTCTTGAATATCACTAGTTGTTTTTATTTATATAAATACAGTCAACCAGACATACATACCAATTAAACTAATACGCTTAGAGCATGTGCAATAGTAGATACAGTTATTATCTATATACTTCTTCATGTTATCTAAAAATAAAACTAAAGATAACTTCTATAAAAGATAATATTTTAAGGTTGTCTCTCTAAAATCCCACAATCTTTTAATTATGGTATTAAACAAGGTATTTTAAGATAAATTCTGGCAGTGCTACTAATGCATTTAAAGCAGCTTCGTTGATTTAATTGAGCCACTAAATTTGCAGATTCTTGAAAATTTTTGAAAAGGGTTCTGAGAGCATGCCTATGCTACCCTAAAAATTTCATATCATAATCAAACTTTTATGATTTTTAGAAAATATAAAAATTCTACTAAAGCACTTAAAACAACTTTGTTGATTTAATTGAGCTATTAAATTTGTAAATTCTTACAAATTTGTGGGATGGATCCTGAGAGCATGCCTAAGCTACCATAAAAAATCGAATCAAGATCAAACTTTTATAATTTTTAAAAATTCTGACAATTTGGTTTCCTTTTTTGAGGTATTCTCGAAAAGGTTTTCATTTCTCTGTTAGAATCTCTGTCTATCCCGTCAAATTCCTTCTGCCTACAGCAATGCGCAGGCCCGCTGCATAACTAGTGTCTTAATATATTACTTTAATGAAATATAATAGACACAAGCATGGCTATAACTCAATTTGTTTTCTTTTTTGAGTAAATTTCACAAAACTATAAGTTTTTTTACAAACTATTAGAAAATTACAGGTTTTAACTTACATTTCATAAAACTATAGATTTAAGATAATTTGTAGCATAAAAATACAAGTTTTAAAATTGAGTGTTCCTTGCAATAAGTCTAATAGCAACGGGTATAATAGTGTCGGTCCATATGACAGTCTTACACGGTCCTATTTCCCATTTCACTCGAAGCTGTTTTACTCTTTCTCGTGCTCTCCGTCACAGGTTGATTATTTTTTGAGCTCTTTTACAATACACAAGAATGAATATGGGCCGTCCATTTCTGTAGGATCAAAATATACTAATGTAGCAATCAGAGGGGGGGTGAATGATTGCGCGGAAGCTAAAATCAAAATTTTCTTGATTCACAAAACCCCCTAAATTAATTATGAAATATTGCTCTCGGTTTCAACAAAAAAACAGATTAACAGACGTTCACTAAAACTGTAATTCCCGAAGATCCAACCGTCGGATTGATGTGAAATTTTAACTGTATAAACTAGATTCAAATCCGAAATTAATTCAATATGAATCACCTCAATCGGATATACGGATCTAGAGTTATAACCTTCGCAAGTTGACTGTATCAAATAATGACGAGAATAGATCAAACCTTAATTATGAGATTAAACAAAATCTACAAGGAATTAACCAATCAAACTTTTAAGATCAATTACTAGATGCCCTAGCAATATTTTGGATGGATCAAATCAAAATTATCATGATGAAAACATGAATCAATCTGAAATCAAAACAGGCATACAAAGCGAAGAACGGAAAAGTAAACCAAAATATCAGAGAATCGCCATGTATCAATCCGAAGAATACTGTAGCAATTGAGATTATCAGAAGCGCCGAAAACTGTAGCATCGCCGAGCACGAAGTCCGAACTTTCTTCACGCTGCCGTCTCGAAGCCTTTGTGTTGCCGGTTTTCAACTAGCACAAGAAGGAACTTCTACTCGCCTGGCCGCCGCCTTTTAACGCATGCATGCGTTCTCGCCGCAAGATCTCAAGACGCCAGGACACGAGCACAGCAAAAAGATTTTTTATTTGGTTACAGCACTTGAAATAAAAGAGTACAAACCCTAAAACTGGCTCAATAATAAACAGGGAACACCTCTCCCTATTTATACAGAGCAAACACACAGAGATTGAATACAACTCCACTTCCAACATGGAAAGAGTTCGTATCTATCTCAACTTGGCCCAACATGACCAAAAACAACTCTTGCACACATGCAAGAACAGAGAGATTGAATACAACTCCACTTCCAACATGGAAAGAGTTCGTATCTATCTCAACTTGGCCCAACATGGCCAAAACCAAAACCTTGCACGCATGATCAGCCTACCTGCTGCACATACGTGACTAACTAGCCTTCATGTGCATGTTCTCTAGCCCGAACGTCCCGCATGATATCCTCGACCACCAAGACCTCGATTCCTCCCTGAATCTAGTCCCGAACCCCAGTTCCTCCATGAACCTAGTTCCAGTCCCGTCATCGACCACGTTCGCCCTCGAGCAACACCTGCACATGAAGTAACAAACAACGCGTCCGAGCACAAGTCCACGACTTGACTCAAGATTAATCCATGCAACCACTCACACGAGTGCATTGCATTAAGCAAAACCATTATGCTATCACCAGCATAAACAAACGATCATTTGAGCACAAATCCACGACTTGCCTCAAAAACAATCCATGCAACCACTCACACGAGTGCGTTGCATCAATCAAACTCCATCATGCTGTCACTAGCATGATAATCATCTCAACATAACACATGCACAAGCACCACACATGCCATAACCAAAATCACTTTACAATGCCAATTTCACCATTCAACCAATTTTTCATCACATGATCTCACAATCTCCCCCTTGATGAAAACATTGGCGACACCATTTGGAAACGAACATTGGCATTCACTTCACAATGGCAACACCATTTTTAAAAGAAGTAAAGTGACTAAAAGAAGAAGAACAAAAATCTCCCCTTATCTAAAAAGAAATCTCCCCCTATCAAAAATTTCTCCCTTTGACTCCAAAATTTCTCCCCATTTGACAATGGGTTCATTAAGAATGCAAAAAGAGAGCAAAAGAGAAACTTCTCTCCTTTTATGTTTGTTGTTTTCCTTTTTTTTATGTACTGAGCATTATGAATCATGCACAAATGTAACAACTTGATCACCAAGTCATGCTATCAACAGTACTTGCACCCTCAAATCTACACATAAACAATGTAGAGTAAGCATAACTAGAAATCAAGTACTATTAATGATTTTTTTGCATGGCATGATCTCCCTTTCTCAACAATCTAGAACCTGAAAACATTGAATTTTTGTGCACTTTATTTGTGCTTTGAAAAACTGATTCATTACTTGATTGCAACAATAACAATTGCAAGGAATTACATGCACCATCAGCCTTACTTTTCAACCATGCCAAGCAATCACAAGTTTAAGGTTTCATGGTTTCGGTCATACACAACCTCTTCCAAGTTCATATCAAAGTGCAATGATAAGGGCCTCAGAAAGAAGAAGTGCGACAGTACATAACCTTGATCTTGTTTTTATCAACAATCACTTTTTAAGCTTTAGCACTTAACTTTCATATTTAGCACTTTTTCGAGCAGGATCAAGATAGCCAAGAAAGTTCAACCATGACAAGATTTAATTCAAGTTGACATTCCATTTAAAAAGTCATGACATAAACTACACCATATATGTATAAAAGAAAGTTGCAAAGACCTTGTAGCATAAATATGGCTTCAAATGACATATGTGTATGAAATACAATGCTCAGTACCTTTTTATTGTTTTTCATTTTTTTTTTGTTTTTCATTTAAGAAACACACAAAAATAAAAAGCATATTACACAATATTACAAAAACTTCAAAAACTCCCCCTCAAAACAACCATCTTTAAAAAACTTCTATAGAATATCACTTGAAGAGATTAAATTGAAAACAAAATTTGAAAGAACAAACCTCCCCAAAAACAACCGAAAGAGACTTTCACCAAAAAGCATTAACTCCCCCTCAAATGGATAACCAATGAAATCAACAGAGAGGAGATGATGATATACATGTGCTTGAGTTATCATGACATGTTCGGTTAAGAATAAGCATGAATCATAACAAAAGTTCTAAGCATGAAAGGCATGATATAAGATATAACAGTATTGAACATACCAGGGGATACAAATGAGCATATGAACAATCTTTTCATCTCATGCCACAATTAAATATCTGTGAATGTAAAAGACATAAGTGTGTAAAAATAGCTCACAAAGAAGATGAAGAATTATTGCACGTGCTTCTTGAAAACCATCTCAAGGGTGAGAACCATCCAAGTCTTGACCCCATCTTGCAAAAGACCAAGATCCACTAAGCTTCTGTTCTCCAACCCAATCCTGAAAAACCTACATAGCACAAGAAGATGTCGAGGCCTCGGTACTGGGGTTAGAAATAAAACATTTGGGAATCCAGTACTGAGACACACGACGAGTAGGCACAACACGAGTATTCTTGTTCACAAAATCAGATTTGCCCTTTCTCGTGTTTCTTGCAACAAGAGGTGTTTGCATCACCCTAGGCACAAAATGAGGAGTGAAATGTGCCTTCCTGAAATTAGACCTAGCCTTAGCCTTTTCTTTCTTTTGCTGTTTAGCTAGCCTAAAGCAAAAATCTACTAAATGTCCATCTCTACCACAATGAGTGCAAGTGTACTTAACATGATGTTTAGCATTAGAAATAGAAGTAGCTTTTGCATTCATCATAGTAGAAGATAACACACCAGCAGACTTGAAAACAGTTTTCTTAGGCTCATTGACAATTTCGAATTTTCCACTTTCAAGTGTCTTCACAACAGTTGGAGCATGTGATTTATGATGAGCATAAGAATCAAAACCTAAACCTTTGTGATGAGTGCTAACTTTTGATTGATCCAAAATCATGTTTAGGTTTTTCTTTCCTATAGTGAAACGTTCTAACGATTTCTCCAAGTAATCAACCTTGCGAGAGAGAGTTAAACAATTATTACAAGGAACGTCCACTTTTCCTTTTTGCTTACGACAGTTTGAGCATGAAAGAACCTCATGAGTGAGCACAGTATCTGTCATTTGAGAAACCCTAGCATTTGCATCATGCAACTTCAATTCCAATATAGCATATTTAGAACAATGAGTTGAATCATGCAAATCAATAGTTGAACAGCTAGCATTTGTCATATGTTTCTTATTTTCTTTCTTTTCAGCATTGACTTGCTCTAACAAAGAAACATGTTCTTTTCTAAGCAAAGTAAGCTCACT
Source organism: Guadua angustifolia (assembly GCA_036346375.1). Taxonomy (NCBI): domain Eukaryota; kingdom Viridiplantae; phylum Streptophyta; class Magnoliopsida; order Poales; family Poaceae; genus Guadua; species Guadua angustifolia. The sequence continues at coordinate 86,453,383 of CM070500.1, read as the reverse complement.
GTAAATTAAATCACATGATTTGCAAGCATCATCATCAGGAATCAAAGATTTAAGTCTAGCAATTTCAGCATTCAAAGATTCCACAAGAACATCATGTTTCTTAATTTTCTTGTTGCGTTTGTCAAGTAATTTTCCAAGACGAACAACAGCAATAGTTAATTCATCGTAAGAAGGTTCTACCTCATTGAAGTCGCTGTCATGATCGTTCTCGGTGAAGCTTACATCACTCCTAGCCATGAGACACAACCCTGTCAATTCATGTTTGCTTGGAGTTGTTGTGTCATCTTCATCGCTCTCGAATCTACATCACTCAAATTGACTTGTTCAAGAGCGGAAAGGACCCGGTGGACAACTTTCTTTGTTGATGAAGCTCTTCTTCTTTCTATTGCTTGGAGAAAACTTCTTCTTCTCTTTTCTTTTGTCATTGTCCTCCTCTCTTGATGCTTTTCCTGCAAATTTAGGACAATTTGGACGAATATGGTTGAAATCACCACACTTGTAGCATCTTGGAGGGCCACCACCAACTCTCTTTCTCATTCTCACATTCTGCAAAGCTTTATTAAAGCGAGAAGAGAGTGATGCCAAGTCTTCTTCTGGAAATTCCTCAATCTGTTCATCGGTTAGTGAAGACAAGAAAGACAAAGCAAAACTTGAAGAAGCATTATTCTGAGACATGCTAGATTGAGAGGTTAATGCAATTGATTTATAATCAGTCCTCCTAGCAAGAACATCCAATTCATGAGTTTTTAGTTTAGAGAAAAGAACATCTACAGTAAGGTCACTCATGACAGTTGATTCTCTAATGGATGTAACTTTCATTTCCCAAATAGACATGTCTAATGCACCAAGCAATTGTCTAGCATTAGTAGCCTCATCAAAGTAAACTCCAACAGCACGTAAGTTGCTAAGAATCTTATTGAAACGTGCAAAGAAATCATCTAGTGACTCACCAGGCTTCATCTCAAATCGCATGTATTTTTTCTTGTATATATCTTGACGAACCTCTTTGATAGTGTTTGAACCCTCATGATAATCACAAAGAGATTTCCATACCTCATATGCAGACTTGAGATGGATCACGCGGTCGAAGTCACTTCTTCCCAATCCTTGGATGATCAAGTTTAGGTGCTCACTGCTTGCTTCAACATGTGCTTGATTGGCTTCATTGACTTGATCATTCTCGTGAACCTGATATGGCTTGTATACCTTCTCCCAGATTGCAAAGCCCTGAGCTTGACTGTACGCCTCCATCTTCGCTTTCCAAAACTGAAAATCAACACCATCGAAAACACAAGGTTTTGTCGAATACCTATCCATCACTACGGTTTCTAATCACCTGTTAAGAATAATTAGAAAAACCTTGCTCTGATACCACTTGTAGGATCGAAATATACTAATGTAGCAATCAGAGGGGGGTGAATGATTGCGCGGCAGCTAAAATCAAAATTTTCTTGATTCACAAAACCCCCTAAATTAATTATGAAATATTGCTCTCGGTTTCAACAAAAAACAGATTAACAGACGTTCACTAAAACCGTAATTCCCGAAGATCCAACCGTCGGATTGACGTGAAATTTTAACTGTATAAACTAGATTCAAATCCGAAATTAACTCAATATGAATCACCTCAATCGGATATACGGATCTAGAGTTATAACCTTCGCAAGTTGACTGTATCAAATAATGACGAGAATAGATCAAACCTTAATTATGAGATTAAACAAAATCTACAAGGAATTAACCAATCAAACTTTTAAGATCAATTACTAGATGCCCTAGCAATATTTTGGATGGATCAAATCAAAATTATCATGATGAAAACATGAATCAATCTGAAATCAAAACAGGCATACAAAGCGAAGAACGGAAAAGTAAACCAAAAATACTGTAGAATCGGCCACTGTATCAATCCGAAGAATACTGTAGCAATTGAGATTACTGTAGCGCCGAAAATTGTAGCCTCGAGAGTACTGTAGCATCACCGAGCACCGAAGTCCGAACTTTCTTCCGCGCTGCCGTCTCGAAGCCTTTGTGTTGCCGGTTTTCAACTAGCACAGGAAGGAACTTCTACTCGCACAGCCGCCGGCCGCCCTTTTAACGCATGCATGCGTTCTGGCCGCAAGATCTCAAGACGCCAGGGACACGAGCACAGCAAAAAAGATTTTTTTATTTGGTTACAGCACTCCGAAATAAAAGAGTACAAACCCTAAAACTGGCTCAATAATAAACAGGGAACACCTCTCCCTATTTATACAGAGCAAATACACAGAGATTGAATACAACTCCACTTCCAACATGGAAAGAGTTCGTATCTATCTCAACTTGGCCCAACATGACCAAAAACAACTCTTGCACGCATGCAAGAACAGAGAGATTGAATACAACTCCACTTCCAACATGGAAAGAGTTCGTATCTATCTCAACTTGGCCCAACATGGCCAAAACCAAAACCTTGCACGCATGATCAGCCTACCTGCTGCACATACGTGACTAACCAGCCTTCATGTGCATGTTCTCTAGCCCGAACGTTCCGCATGATATCCTCGACTATCAAGACCTCGATTCCTCCTCGAATCTAGTCCGAACCTCGTTCCTCCATGAACCTAGTTCCGGTCCGTCATCGACCACGTTCCTCGAGCAACACCGCACATGAAGTAACAAACAACGCGTCCGAGCACAAGTCCACGACTTGACTCAAGATTAATCCATGCAACCACTCACACGAGTGCATTGCATTAAGCAAAACCATTATGCTATCACCAGCATAAACAAACGATCATTTGAGCACAAATCCACGACTTGCCTCAAAAACAATCCATGCAACCACTCACACGAGTGCGTTGCATCAATCAAACTCCATCATGCTGTCACTAGCATGATAATCATCTCAACATAGCACATGCACAAGCACTACACATGCCAAAACCAAAATCACTTTACAATGCCAATTTCACCATTCAACCAATTTTTCATCACATGATCTCACAATTTCTTTAGATCTAAAGGTTGAGATTAGATTAGATTTGACTATACTACCATGTGTAGTATGGGTAGTATAACCCGTGGAGGGGTATAATGGTAAATAATTTTCTGAGCCAGCACCCAACCCTGTGTCTCGTGGAGGGGTATAATGGTAATTGAGCAAAATGGCATTCAGCACCGTCCCGACCCCAAGCCAAAAGACCAGAATGCCTTCGACAAATCAACGGTCAGATTTAATTTCTACTACCGCTATATACTACCATGGTAGTGCACAGTAAAAATTCTCTTGCGCATTTGTGCAACTTAGGTTACCTAGCTGGTGATGGTGAGTCAACAGTAAAGTGCACCTTTTAATTATTTTTCCTTATTTTTAACCCGAGTTCACGGGGTGTTCATGCTCAGTGCTTCATTAGTTCATAAATCCGGTGACAGAGTTGTTTTTTAGTCTGATTTTGTTGCCCGTGACCCATGAGTTCATAGATCATGATCACAATTCACAAGTAACAGAGTTGTTTTTAAGCTACTACTTTGTTAGAAGCACCCTTTAAAAAGAGAGAGTGGAAAGCTGATGCACTTGATCTGCATGTATAATCAATAGCATGCTTCTAACAATCTGGCGAATCTTTTATATCAAACTCAGCATGTTCCAAGACTGACACACCTTGATTGATATATAAGACACTTCTTTACCGTACCCATCGGTATTTGAAAATGAACTCTCCAGCTTGTCATGGCAATTGTTGACTATTCCTCAACTACTCATCTCATGTTGTCATGTGCTACAAGTTTCCAATCTTTTAAGCTACTACTTTGTGACTATTTGCTGCTTGGCCCAGACCTTTTATAGTTTTCTTTTTTTTTTACTATAAAGAATCTGTACCGAGGATAAATTCATCACCTCATAAAATTTATACCGAAGCGTACTAGCATATGAGTAAAAATGGACACCATAATTTAAACTCTAATAGATAGAGTGGTACACCCATGACCCCATCGTTTCATCGAGAAGTTGGTTACCTATTTCCATGAAATTTGGCCCTGCTATATTGAAACATCCGTGCTTGCTCGTCTCAACCTTGTCATGTTCTCAAGATGACCGATGTTGCTTGCTCCTGTCCACCTAACACGGTCAATTCTTCACCCGCTTTTGTGCCGATTGACCGGTCACTATCACCTTTAATTCACCGGATTTATGAACTAATGATGCACTGAGCATGAACACCCCGTGAACTCGGGTTAAAAATAAGGAAAAATAATTAAAAGGTGCACTTTACTGTTGACTCACCATCACCAGCTAGGTAACCTAAGTTGCACAAATGCGCAATACAATTCTCTAGTGTGCAATTTTACGTTTTTCTCTTCTTTGAAACACTGTCGACGCTCAAATGCTTCGTATTAGATGTTCTCTTGAAAAAGGCCAAGGTTGAAAAAGGCCAAGGACATATAACTTGTCACAAATTCACAGTAGGTAAGCAAGCAGCTGTGAAAACTTCTGAAATTGCCGCCGTTTAAGTCAAGTTTCAGAGGAGCTACAGAGCTCTACAGGCATTCTGTTGTCAAATTTGCATGAGAATCTGCATGGGGAAATTCAACATCATTTATCCCCCCAAAAAAGATACTCGAATGCCTAAACAGATAACAAAAAGAAACAGAGTTAGTGCAGCATCATAACTGTTGAACGCTTAAATTTTGTTCAGCTGCACAGTGTACAGTTACTGTTGCACAGTGTACAGTACTGTTGCAACGCACAACAGCCTGTAAACACAATGTAATCTGGCACACAGACTCCACTCCACTCCGTTGTAAGAAGAACAGCTCACAAGTCCAATAAAACATGGGAAGAAAAGGATTTGAAACCAACGCCCATCCAGCTTCCTCTCACCTTCTCATCACTCATCAGTCATCACATTCACCAGCACCTGACGAGGCAGTTGCAAGTCAAATATGCCACCATAACACCATTAAGTGCTAGTTATGCCAATGGGACATGTCTCCGGACTGATTAATTTGTTTGTGTCATGAATGAACGATCAAGGAACGCTAGAAGATGACTAAGGCTGAGAAGTGGTTGCGAGCCAAGAAGACAAAGAGTTGGAGCGTAAAGCACTGGTGATGGACATGACGGATAATGGTATAAACTAGAACTAGGCTCACGAAGAAGTTGAGGTCCAGAACGGTCAAGGAAACCGACGCAATCATAGTGAAGCAGTCAAGGACATGTGGTGCGTCAAGTGATTTGGGTCCGTTTGCAAGTGAGGACGATTCGGGAGAGTCCAGATGCATGAGAAGCTTGATGGGAAGTCATTGGGGCTATATGGTGGATGACGAAGTATGGGCAATGCTTTGAATGGAAGGAAACGACTGGTCATGGGGCAAATTGGTTATTTGTCTATTACCAATGATCAAGGCGGTTTGAAAAACCGTGACAGTGGCCTAAGTGGTTTAGGTCAAGTCAAAGTGGACATAGACACAAATTCATGCTCATAGAGCGAATTGCGCGTCATAAAGAAGGTCGCTTTAAGAAGTGTATTTATGTGAGTTTAAAACCCATTATGTGTGTTAGATTATCAGGTTAGCCTATGCAAATGTGGATGGTATCCACTTGAGTGTCTAGGTTTTAGAGTTGTCTACTCTATATAAAGAGATGTGGAGGGAGATAAAGCCTTAAGCTTAGTATTAGGGTTTCCACAAGATTTTTTTGTGTGTGAGTGCTCCTTAGGAGTTTTGTCCTCAGGTGAGAGACTTTGTAATCATTTATGTTATTTTGAAATAAAATCAAAATTCATGCTCAAACTTTGCCGCTTGTTTTGATCTTTTCTCTTTTTGAGTTTTTTATCTTTCTTGGTAATTTTTTTTCTCTTGATTTTGTGTTGTCAAGTATGAATGATTGATGGATGAATTCTTTATAAATCTTATCCTAATCATCCAGGAAAGCTCTCACATGAATACATGATCATCAAGAGATTTCTCAAGAAATTAGTTTTTGGTTTAAGAATGAAGGATTTAAGGTAGATTTTGATCTTGCACATTTGAAGGCAATTTCTTTGAAGTTCTATCTTGATATGACATATGGGAGACCATATAAGGTCATCTTGATCATCAAATCCACACGAGCAAGCCTAAGGTGAAGTTTTTATATTTGACAACGTTTTGGTGCAACCTTCGTGAAAGACCAGAAATGGCGATCAGAAGGGCTGAATGATCACACGAGAATTTTTCCCTTAAAGAATCCAACTAAAACCTCTCTAGATCAAAGAAAAGCTGAAAACCTAATTTTTTAAGAATTTCACTTGAGGGACGGTACTACCGCCCATGTAGAGGCAGTTTTACTGCGCTATAGTGAAATCAGGTGAATAAACAGTAAAAATCAGCATTATACCACAGGGGATAGCATCTCTCAATGTTGAACCTGTCCTACAACAACCTGGAGGGAAGAACACCGGAATCACCTCAATTCTTGACATTCTCCAATAGCTCATTTCTGGGGAGCGATGGTTTGTGCGGACCTCCATTGTCGCCAGGATGCAGCAACATATCAACGCTGAATGTGGTGCCAAATCCTTCCAGGAAGAACTCTGCAGACATTATGCTACTCCTCTTTGCTGGACTGGGATTTGTTGTCGGATTTGCGGTTGTAATTGTAGTGGCATGGAGAATCCCCATTAGGAAATGGTCTTGAGTTGAGAAAGGCAAAAGGCCCTCTTAATTATGTTTTGAAATAAAATTTCTGTAGGAAGATCACTTGGAATCAAATTTCTGTAGGAAGATCGCTTGCAATTAATATGTAATCAGGGAATCTTGCATATGGAGTTATGGACCAGATTAACCAGCAGAGTTATGATGATGAATTTATTTGAAATACAGCCATGCACACATACAAACCAAACTAGCAGTTTACACCGACAAGTGCTCACTAGGATTGTCGCTGACTCGAGCACCAGTATACCTGCACCAACCTAGCTCCCACGGAACAGCTTCAGCGCCGTCGCGGCCGTCATCCCGCCCGGCACCTCCACGAACAGCAGGATCCCCACCTTCTCGGCGGCCTCCTCCACCGTCTTCACATCCATGCCCTCAAACGTCGTGAACTTTCCCGCCGGCCGCGCATCCGTCTTCAGCAGCGCGGCGGAAAGGACCTGCCACCCGTTCACCTGCTCCTTCATCTGCGAAGTAATCTTCCCAGTCTTCATCGCCGCCTTCGGGTGCATCAGGTCGGACACTTTCTTCGACACGGTCAGGAACCGCGTGGCCTCGTGCACCATGAGAAGCAGCGCCACCAGCGCGCCCTTCGCCCGCTGCTGCCTCGCGCTGGAGGCGAGGTCGGCCGGCGTGCGCGCGGAGAGCACGTTCACGGCTTCCGTCATCTGCTGCGGGCCGAGGGCGACGTCGAGCAGGAAGTCCGTGTCGCCGAGGAGGTCGCGGTACGCGCCCCCGAACCCCACGTACGTGGCGCCGGGGATGAGGCCGTGGGTGAGCTCCCACCACGTGCGGTCGCTGCTCCGGAAGCCCTCCAGGTAGAGGTTGTCCGCGCGCGTCGCGAGAGTCAGCTCGCTGGTCTGCGTCTTGAGCACGATGTGGAACCACCGGCGCGGCGGGACGTTTGGCTCGACCGGCGGGAGGACGGGGCGGTTGTGGGAGAAGTGCTTCGGGTTGCCGAGCCTGTGGCGGAGGCCGGCGATGAAGTCGCCGTAGTTGTCGCTGCTCTTGACGTCGAACGTCACGGTGAAGAGTGGGTTCAACGCCATGGATGCACGCACCGAGTACTGTGATGTCCGGTCAGCGTGGAGCAGAAAAGCTTAAGTGAAATCAAGAACAAGATGAGACAAGCAAAAGATAACACAGCGAGACTAACGAATCGACTGGTGTGATTTATAGGCGAACTTTGCTTGCTAATCAAAAGAAGAGGCGAAATATGGACAAGATGCAGAACGCAGATCATACATGGGAGGATGGTCAACGGACGCCTGAGGTGGGCATCGTGCCGGGCCGGCACGGGCCTATCGTACTTTGGGCCTATCATGCTTCGGATCTAAACCGTGCCGGGCCACGACGGCCCGTCATGCCAGGCCGGTCCAGCCCGGCTAGCTTTCGGTGAGCCCAGGCACGGTCTATATACGCTTCATGCCTGCTTCGTGCCGTGCTGTTCCAGGTTCGGACTATTTACACTATTGCGACAAGAGGAACGACCCAAAGTTGCATGCAGTAGCGTGCGTATGCCGTACTACGGTATGCAGCGAATGTATAGCCCAGCCGGTATTGACATAGGAGATTATGGAAGAGGAGTGCATATGTGATTTCTTTAATTACATTAGGGGTGTCAATTTTACCCATGGGTTTGGGTATCCACGGGTACCCGAACCCGATAAGAGTGGACACGGGTAGCACTTAAGGTCTATGGGTTTTTGAGTTTGAGTACCCAATAAGATCATAGGATGGGTGTGGATGTCATTTGTACCCATGGGTATTCGATGGTGTTAAATATAGCATGTATATATTTGGATAGGTTTTGTATAGCAACCAATCCTGTCCAATCCCTTGTAATCTGTACGTTCCTGATTGCATTTCATGCAATATATATACACTTCGGCCAGCACCGATTGTGCTTGAGCCAGTACACAAATCATCTCCTCTCTTGTTTAGTTTACATGGTATCAGAGCAATCATCCTGATCCTCTTCCGCTGCTTCTCCACTTTCTCTCACCAATGGACGCTGGTGGCAACAACAGTTCTTCTCCTGGCGATGGGGATGCTATCTCTGTGCTGGCGAGTGGTTCGGCGCCTGCACCACCCAGCGTCATCACAACCGTGGCCTCTACTCCGGCCACTGCTCCTGCTCCGATCGCGACGGCGCTGAGCGTCGCCAGCGTCCGGACGCATGTGCCTCTCACCCTCGACCTCAAGAACCCGAACTACACCAAATGGCACATGTTCTTCGTCGCGTTTCTTGGGAAGTTTGGCCTTCTTCGTCACGTCCTCTACATCGTCCCGACTGCCGGCACTCCAGCTCCTCCTGTCGTCGATGCTGTCACTTGGGCATAGGACGACTTCGCCATCCTCACCGCCCTTACTGCTCCATCGCCAATGACGTCCTCGACATCATCATGGAGGCCAACCAATCTGCTCGTGCTCTTTGGCACGCCGCCGAATCTCTCTTCCGCGACAACCGTGAGACTCGCGCCATCTACCTCGAGACCGAGTTTCGCAGTCTACTTCAGGGCGACATGTCCATAACGGACTATTGCCGCCGTCTCAAGACTCTCGCCGACAGCCTCTGCGACCTCGGCGAACCCATCTCCGACCGCACGCTCGTCCTCAACATGATTCGCGGTCTCAGCCCTCGCTTCGCCACCCAGGCTGCTATTCTTCCTATGCAGGTCCCGTTTCCTACCTTCGCCCGTGCCCGGTCTTCTCTTCTACTGGTAGAGATGAGCCTCCCCACTGACCTCTCTGGCACGGGCTCGATGCTTGTGGTCCACCAGCCCGGCACCGTCGGTACAGCTACTCCCTCCGGTGTCGGCACCACTGCTGGCAATACCCGCGGGCGCACCAAGAACAGAGGCAAGGGCGGCCACACCAAAGGGAACGGCGACCGATCTGGCGGCGCGCACGGCGGGCACGACGGCGGTGGCGGCGGCCGTCCTGCTTCCACTGCCCAAGGCGCTAGCTCGTTTCCTCCTCCCACGGGCCCCTGGATGGTTCTTCGCCCAGGCCGCAGGTTCTCGCCTGGCTTCTTTGGTGGTGGGCCGCCTACGGGAGGGCAAGCGCAACCCTGGGCTGCTTCATGGCGCCCCTATGGTGGACCTGGCCTTCTCGGACCACGCCCCAATTATGCCCACGTTGCTGCTGATTCGCTGGGCCATCCCGCTTCACAGGCCTGGGACCAAAGCTCTCTAATTTCAGCTCTTAACAATTTATCCATGCAGGGCTCGCACACAGGCGGTTGGGTCATGGATTCCGGTGCTTCCTCTCACATGGCTTCCTCCGATGGTATCCTCCATTCCTCTCATACCTTGTCCTCTCCCACTGTCGTCACTGTCGGTAATGGGTCCTCTATTCCGGTCTCCCGTTATGGTCATGCCTCTCTCACGGGTTGTCTTCTTCCTTTGCTCTCAATATGTTCTTATTGTTCCTTCCTTAATCAAGAATCTAATTTCCATTCGTCGTTTTGCTCGTGACAATAATTGTTCTCTTGATTTTGATTCTGATGGTTTTTCCATTAAGGATCGGCGCTCGGGGACCGTTATTCTTCGGTGCAATAGCCCGGGGGACCTCTACACCATTCCAAGCTCCGTCGTTCCCACTGCCCGTCGCCCTGCGCTCCTGGCGTCTACTCCCTCCATCGACCTTTGGCATCACCGTCTCGGACACCCTGGCCGCGACACTCTCGCTCGACTACAGCACGCTTCCATTATCTCCTTTAATAATTCTAGCGCAGGTCTTTGTCATGCTTGTAGCCTGGGCAAACATGTTAAACTCCCTTTCTCACATTCTACCACAAAGACTACTGCTCCTTTCCAGTTATTACATTGTGATTTATGGATGTCTCCTCTTTTGAGTTTATCTGGTCTTCGCTACTATCTTATAATTGTTGATGACTATACTCATTATACTTGGACCTTTCCTCTACGACAAAAATCTGATGTTCTTCCAACCTTACAGTATTTTGTAACTTATATTCACACTCAGTTTCAGTTGCCTCTCCTTTGCTTTCAAACTGACAATGGTCGTGAATTTCTTAATTCCGCTGTTCTTGCTTTTCTACGTAGCCATGGCATTCTTCTTCGCACTAGCTGTCCCTACACCTCTCAGCAGAACGGTAAGGCTGAACGTTGCATTCGTACTACTAACGATGTTGTTCGTTGTCTTCTTCTCCAGGCCCATATGCCCGTTCCTATTGGGCTGAGGCGCTTTCCACCGCCACCTATCTCCTTAATCGGCGCCCCTCCCAACCCATCAACTTCCAAACCCCTTTTGCGATGCTCTACAGAACTTCTCCTTCCTTAGACCATCTCCGTGTGTTTGGTTGTTTGTGTTATCCCAATTTATCCTCGACAGCTCCCCACAAACTTTCGCCCCGGTCCTCCGCCTACGTTTTTCTAGGCTACCCTAGCTCTTAAAAAGGATATCGTTGCCTTGATCTCTCCACACATCGGGTCATCACCTCTCGTCATGTTTTCTTCAATGAGTCCGTTTTTCCCTTCTCCACTGTTGCAGGTGCACCGGATCCCTCTGATTTCGACTTCCTGTTGGACGAGACCTCGCTGGATGCTGGCGCTCTACGTCAACCTCTGCGTCGTGTGTCCACATGCACGCCTCCGTGCAGTGACCCACCTGGTTCGCCTGGTAACAGACGCCCTCTGCGCTATGCGCCCGCATGCACGCCTCCGCGCGATGGCCTGTGTGATCCGCATGGCGCTGGCCACTTCTCCGACACACCCTCGGCTCGGCCTGCTGAGGCCGCCTCGTCACCTCTGCGTCGGGCTACTGCGGGCCCTACTGACGACTTGGGCCGGCCTGCTGCGTCGGGCCAGGACTTCTCGCCGGCTCCCGGTCCAACCCCGGCCTTGGGCTGGTTCTCTTCGCCGACCGAACCAAGCGCGTTGCGCTCATCGCCCGTGACCAGTACGTCGTCATCGATCACGACCGGTGTGACAGCTGCGACCAACGCGTCGCCCGCGTGTAGCATCTAGGCCCTCGATTCTTGTAAGTTTTGGTAATTAATGACAAAAAGATGTTAAAGTACTAACCATCTCTCTGAGTTTTTTAAAAGCACAGGTTGGATTTCTCCATGAGTCTTTCAAAAGGATAAATCAATGATCAAGAAGAAGGAATCGAAAATTAAGAATCAAATTATCGAAGACAAGGTAAGCATGGACTAAGGACATTTTATTTAGACTTTCACCGATCTCGGAGTTAGGGGAAAATGATCGGATTCTTTAGATTAAATGCCGTACTATTAAGGGGGAGTAATGAATAGTAGTTTGATGATGATTAGAATGTCTCATGGCTCAAAACTATATTAGAATCAAGGTCATATCATTTGCATCAAAACATATTTTTAGCGGTGCTAGTTCTTCAGAAATATCGGCACTACCGCAAGCTTGTTCACGGTAGTACCGCTGGAACGGCAGTACCGAGATTAGCTCTGCGGTACTTATTTTCCAGAGAACACTTTTTGCTGAAAAACCTGATCGGTACTACCGCTGCATATATTCCGGTAGTACCGAACTATCGGTACTACCGCTCTTAACATTGCGGTACTCTTTTTACAGAGAAGCGTTTCTCGTATTTTCTTCTGAGGGTTTTAAAGTCGGTACTACCGATGTGAAAAATGCGGTACTACCGCAAATGCGGAAGTACCGGTGAAATACCCGGTAGTCTTTTTCCAGAAGGATGTGTTTTGTGAAATTTCTCAGGGCCGGTACTACCGCAGAGAAAAATTCGGTAGTACCGGAATCTCGGTACTACCGTAAATCGAGTAGCGGTACTCTTTTTCCAGAAAGGGTTTTCTCTGACCCCTTTTTACCAAAAGAACTGGTACTACCGCACTTTGCACGCCGGTAGTACCGGGGTTCCCTCAACGGCTATTTTTGCTGCATTAAATGCTCGACACTTGTCCGTTGGCTGAGGGGCGGTACTACCGGACTTCTCACACCGGTAGTACCAGAATCCCTAATTTTTCAGGGGAAGTGTGTCCAACGGCTGGAACAGTTTGTGGGGGGTTATAAATACCCCCACACCTGCACAATTGGTTGGTTGGTGACTCATTGAATACACTTGTGAGCTCTAGCAAGTAAAATTTCTCTCTAGTGCATTGCAACTCTCATTGTTGAGTGGAAATAGAGAAATCAAGTGTTGCATCTAGTTTTGAGCCATTAGAATCTTGTGTCATCCTCAAGCGAGCGCCATTACTCTATTCTCTTGGAGGTTGCCGCCTCCTAGACAGCTTGGAGGCGATCGGGATTGGTGATCTTCTCGTAGAAGGTTGTGAGAAGGCCCAATCGTTGTGAAGGCAATGAGCTCACCTACCCGGAGCGGGGAAGAGCTACCTCTAGTGATCGGGGAAGGCTCAAGCAAGTGGAGCTGGCTTGAAGAAGTTCAAGTCACCTCAACGTGGAGTAGGGGAGACCGGCAAGTCTCCGAGACCACGGGATAAAATTTCTTGTCTCTCATTATTTAAATTATTGAAATTTTGATTTACATGTTCAATTCTTATTTGCATTCATAGATATTGACTCAAACATAAGAATTGTGCGTATCTTGTTTGTTTTATTAAGTAGTAAAAGTTGCAAGCATTTAGTGGTCAAATTTATATTCGCAATTATTGCCTAGTGGTTTTGTAAAATTGCAATTAGAAGTAAAAAATTTAGTAACCTCCTATCCACCCCCCTTCTAGTCGGTTATCCTTGATCCTACAAGTGGTATCAGAGCTTGGACTCTTTATTCGGGCTTTACCGCCTAAAGAGTAAGAATGGCTAGTGATGGGGTGTCAATAGGCAAGGCGCCATTTTTCGATGGCTCAAATTATGCATATTGGAAAATTCGCATGACCGTTTATCTTAAGGCCATGAGCCCAAGCATATGGAGAATTGTAGATGAGGATATCGCTTCGGGAACTAATCCCTCACTTACAATAGAACAAGTAGAGCGAAACATTCATCTCAATGCTCAAGCTATGAACGCTCTCTTTGGTGCTTTGAACTCGGATGAGTTTAATCGAGTGAGCAACCTCGAAACCGCTCATGAGATTTGGACAACCCTCTCGGAAATTCATGAGGGCACAACCTCAGTCAAAGAAGCCAAATTGCATATGCTTCAGATCAAATATGAGAGTTTTATTATGTTACCTCATGAGAACATTAATGAGATGTACTCGCGGTTAAATAACATAGTAAATGAGCTCAAAGGCCTTAGTGCATCACTAACCGACTTTGATATTGTTCGAAAGATGCTTAGGGCCCTTCCGGAGAAATATGGGACATTGGTGACTTTATTCCTCAACTCATCGGAATTGACAAGGATGACGCCAACCGGACTTCTTGAAAATCTTATCACTAATGAGCTTTACAAGAAGGACAAGGAAGAGCTATTGGAACAAAGCTCTTCGAAAAAGAAGAACATTGCTTTCAAGGCAAAGGTGGAGTCTAGTGATGAGGCTCTTGAGAATACCGAAGATGAAGATACGGAAGAAGAAATGGCTCTTCTTGTAAGACGAATGAAGAAGTTCATGAGAATACGCTCAAGCTCAAGCAGGCCTCAAAAGTTTAGAAGAGGGCAAAACTCTAGCACCAACCGGTATGCTAATATTTAGTGCTATGAGTGTGATGAGAAGGGACACATCGCCTCTCATTGCTCCAAGAAGAAGGATGACAAAAACAAATCACCCAAGAAGAAGATATTCTTTCAAGGCAAGAAGAAGCTCTTCAAGAAGTTCCAAAAGGATGGCAAGGGTGAAGCTCATATTGGAGAGTGGGATTCCGAAGAAGAGTACTCGGATTCCGACTCATCCGAAGAAGAAACACCTTCAAAGAAGAAGGGTCTTGCCGGTATCGCCATCAAGGAGGCTTCATCGCCTTTCGTCACTCCTTTATGTCTCATGGCTAAAGGAGAATTTAAGGTAAATTCAATTGACGATGATGAACCTTCATATGATGAGTTAATGGATATGCTTGAAGACTTAAATGAATATCTTGGCAAAGAGAAATCAAAATTTAAGGTTTTGAGAAAAGAGTTTCTCTCTCTCAAAAATTCTTATGAGGAGCTAAAGGAAGCTCATGAAGTTCTCCTTGCCAAGGATCATTCAAAGTCCACAAAAGAAATTGGTATTGAATGCAATATTATAAATGATTTGCCTAAACTAGAAATTGACTCAAGTTGTGTTGCAAAATCAAGTATAGCTACATCGTGTGATGATTTAGTTGATATATCATGCTCTAGTGCTAACTCATGTCATGAAAATTTAATTGTTGAAAATAACGAACTTAAAGAACAAGTAAATAAACTCAACAAAAGTTTAGATAGATGCTTTAAGGGTAAGGATACTCTAAATAAAATCTTGAGTACTCAAAGATGTTCTTACAATAAAGAAGGATTAGGTTATGTTCCTAAAAAGAATAAGAAATTAAGTAACAAGGCTCCTCGCTTTGTGAAATCTAATGGTAAATTTTGTTATAAATGTCATGATGTAGGACATTTAGCTATTGATTGCTCATTAAGTAAAGCATCTAAAGAAAATATTCATGACTCTTGCTATGTGCTTAAAAAAGATAAAAATGGTAAAGTTTTTGCTCGATTTGTTGGGACTCCCATAATTGGCCAAAGAAAGAAAGCCGTTTGGGTTCCCAAAACCTTGGTTACTAACCTCCAAGGACCCAAACAAATTTGGGTACCTAAAAAGGTTTGATTTTCTTTTGTAGGTGAACTACAAGACTGGTGGACAGCATTGGGTGCTAGATAGTGGATGTACCCAACATATGACCGGCGACTGGAAAATGTTCACCACATTCGATTCGGGAAGTGGACAACATGACAAGATCACTTTTAGCGATAATAGCAAAGGAAAGGTATTAGGTTTAGGTAAAATTACCATATCAAATGATCTTTCCATTTCTAATGTGTCCCTAGTTGAAACACTAAATTTTAATTTGCTATCCGTCGCTCAAATATGTGATCTTGGTCTTATTTGTAGCTTCTCTAAAAATGGTGTTGTTATTTCTAGAGAAAATGATAATTCTTTAGTATTTAAAGGATTTAGATTTGGAAATTTGTATTTGGTTGATTTCACCTCAAATGACTCATGTCTTCAAACTTGCTTAATGGCAAAAATATCTTTAGGATGGTTATGGCATAGAAGACTAGCTCATGTTGGGATGATTCAACTTAAAAAGCTTTTTAAAAATGATTTAGTTGTGGGCTTGAAAGATGTGAAGTTTGAGAAAAATAGACTTTGTAGTGCTTGTCAAGCCGGCAAGCAAATGGCTAGTTCTCATCCTTCAAAGAGTATCATGTCCACATCTAAACCATTAGAGCTCTTACACATGGATTTGTTTGGCCCGACAACCTATAAGAGCATCGGGGGCAATTCTTATTGTTTGGTCATTGTTGACGATTATTCTAGATATACTTGGGTATTCTTTCTAGATGACAAATCCGAAGCCTCCGAAATTTTCAAAAAGTTTGCAAAAAGGGCTCAAAACGAATTTGATTTTAAAATAAATAAAATCCGTAGTGACAATGGTTCCGAGTTCAAGAATACAAGAATTGAAGATTATTGTGATGAACTTGGAATAAAGCACGAGCTTTCCGCAACCTACACTCCGGAACAAAATGGAGTTGTAGAACGGAAAAATCGAACATTAATTAAAATGGCAAGAACAATGCTTGATGAATATGGCACTTCCGATAGCTTTTGGGTGGAAGCCATTAATACCGCTTGTCATGCAACAAATAGACTTTATTTGCATTGACTTTTGAAAAAGACCTCTTATGAGCTTCTTGTTGGAAGAAGGCCGAACATTTCTTATTTTCGAGTTTTTGGTTGCAAATGTTATATTTTGAAAAAGGGTGTTCGGCTCTCAAAATTTCAAAGTCGTTGTGATGAAGGGTTTTTACTCAGTTATTCCTCAAATAGCAAAGCTTATCGAGTTTTCAATAAAAATAAAGGTTTTGTGGAGGAAATATGTGATGTTGAGTTTGATGAAACTAACGGCTCTCAAGAAGAGCAAGAAAATTTAGATGATGTAGGTGAAGAAGGGTTGAGAGAAGTAATGAAAAATATGACTCTTGGAGATGTGAAGCCGGAAGATGACAAAGAGGATCAACCCTCATCTACTCAAGTTGAGCCTTCCACCTCTATCACGCCAAGTCAAAATCAAACTATCGATGTAGACGAGAAGGACAATTATCAACAAATTCAACCCTTACCTCAAAGAATTCATCATGGTCTCTCCAAAGATCATCCAATAGATCAAATATTGGGTGATGTGAGTAAGGGTGTTCAAACTCGATCTCGTGTTGCTTCCTTTTGCGAACACTATTCTTTTGTATCATCTTTTGAACCTACTCACATAAATGAGGCCCTAGGTGATCCGGATTGGGTAAATGCAATCCATGAAGAATTAAGTAATTTTGCCCGAAATAACGTTTGGACTCTAGTGGAAAGACCTAAAGAACATAACGTAATTGGCACAAAATGGGTCTTTCGGAATAAGCAAGATGAAAATGGTATTATTGTAAGAAATAAAGCTAGATTAGTAGCTCAAAGTTTCACTCAAGTCGAAGGATTAGATTTTGGTGAAACATTTGCACCCGTAGCTAGGTTAGAGGCCATTAGAATCTTGCTTGCATTCGCATCATGCTTTGATATTAAATTATTTCAAATGGATGTAAAGAGTGCATTCTTAAATGGACAAATATCTGAAATGGTATTTGTAGAACAACCTCCCGGTTTTGAAAACTCTAAACACCCAAATCATGTTTACAAACTCTCTAAAGCGCTATACGGTCTCAAGCAAGCTCCTAGAGCATGGTATGAGCGACTTAGATATTTCTTAATTTCAAAAGGTTTCAAAATTGGGAAGGTTGACACTATGCTCTTTACAAAAATAATCGATGAAGATTTCTTTGTATGTCAAATTTATGTTGATGACATCATTTTTGGTTCTATTAATGAAGATTTTTGCAAGGAATTTGGTGATATATGATGTCTAGGGAATTTGAAATGTCGATGATTGGAGAATTGAGTTTCTTTCTCAGATTTCAAATCAAGCAACTCAAGAATGGAACTTTTGTGAGCCAAACCAAATATATCAAGGATCTTCTTAAAAGGTTTGGCATGGTGTTAAATATAGCATGTATATATTTGGATAGGTTTTGTATAGCAACCAATCCTGTCCAATCCCTTGTAATCTGTACGTGCCTGATTGCATTTCATGCAATATATATACACTTCGGCCAACACCGATTGTGCTTGAGCCAGTACACAAATCATCTCCTCTCTTGTTTAGTTTACAGATGGGTATCATATGACATATGGACCCTACTCAAAACCCTAACTCAATCTTAGTACCTCTACCTTATTTATCGGTGGGTCAGTCCTTCACACACTGCAAGCCTGCAATATCCTGCTGCCCTCGTTGCCTTAATCCCCTCATTCCCCCCATTGCCACCGCCCTCATTCCCCAAATCCTCGTGTCTCACGGACCCTGGCATTGCTAGCCCTCGTGCATCCAGCCTCAACGCCTCTAGGCATGGCTCCTCTAGTCCCAACACCACCAGGCCTTCTGATCTCCCACCCCTCTCTTCTAGATCTGCCCTATGTCACTACCCGTCCTTCTAGATCTAGGCGTCAAGTTGCTAGCACCATTGCGCGGGAGTTGAGTCACACAGCGACCTTCAACAGATCAATTTTATCTATCCTGGAGCACAAATGGCAACACACTCTATGGTGGTTATACTGATGGAACCATCCAGATCTTTAAGATCTTAGGTTCAGCTACTTGAGCTAGATGTTGAATCTTGTTCTTGGAAAAGGCTATTGTATCTTCCTAGTTTTTCATGACTGTCAGAAAGCATAATATCCACCATGTTTTGATTTTTGACTATTCCAATATATCATCTCATGAATCATGTAATCCATGGTGGTGTTTGATCTTTCAGTTGTGGTGTTTTTGTACCTTTGTATTCTCCATGTGTGCCTCAGTAGCTTGCTTGTGCTTTTTTTTTAAAAATATTCTAATGAATATTTTGAATTAAATTTAAATAATTTCTGTGGAGATAAGAGGGATTAGTTGATATTATGCTCCCCTCTTTCTCTACCTTTTCCCAATCCAGCTGGACCCAGCCTCTCTTCCCCCCCTCTCACCTTTTCCCCCGGGCCCCTCCCTCTCGGTCTCGGTTCTTCCGTCGATAGCCAGCTCCGAGCGCACCCCCTCGGTGGCCTCGCCCTCGTGCCCAATGGCCCTCCCCTCCCTCCCCATCAGTCGTCGGCCTCCCAGCCCCCCTCCCTCGCTTGCACGCCCAAGGCCCTCCCCTCCCTCCCCGCCGACAGCTGGCCTCCCCACTCCCCTCCCTCGCCTGCGCACCCGAGGCCCTCCCCTCCCTCCCCGTCGGTCACCGGCCTCCCCGCCCCTCCCTTCCTTGCACGCCCGAGGCCCTCCCTTCCTCCCTACTCCCTCCTCGCTCAAGACCGAGGCCCTCCTCTCCCTCCCCAGCGCCTCGGCCCTCCCTCCTCCCTCACCGGCCGTCGACCTCCTCCTCCCCTCCCTCGCCTACACGCCCAAGTTGCTTCCCCTCCCTCCCCGCCAACCCCCCCCCCCGCTCCCTCCACGCGACCCTCCTCCTCCCTCCCCTCCATGCGAGGCGCAACCCTCCTCCTCCCAGCGAACTTCCTTCTCCCTCCTCGGTGACACATGAGGTGGTGGCGCGCATGGCGGCGACGCGCGAGGTGGTGGGCGAGGCTGCCCGACGTGCAAGGCAGTGCGCGTGGCATCGACGAGCGAGGCGACCCAACCTGGTGGCTCGAGGCGGTGCTTGAGGCGGTCTCGTGTGAGGCAGCGCGTGGCGGCTCAGGGGCCCACCATAGCTCCCTAGCGGTTCACAGCACGATGGCGGTGCCTCGGCGACATGGCAGCTCCCCGGTTGAGTGTGGCCTCGGTCGCGCGATCGAACACTGAGGTGAATGCATTCTCTGGCAGGCCCGGGGTGAGCGTCTCGCCGTCGAAGTTGAAGATGCTGTCGCCGACAGACCAGGTAACACCCCGGCCCCTCTCCCACACCCCTGCCGCGGGTCGCCTGTGTGCCCTGCTAGCGTACCCCTGCCGCGTGCGGGGCGTGCCCCGTGCTAGAGCGTACCACCGCCGTGCCGGGTGTGCTCTGTGCCCGGTGTGCCTCCTCTGTGCTGGGCCGGCACGAGCACGGTCCAGACAGGCGTGCCGGACTATGCCGCCCATTGTGCCCAGGTCCTCGGCCCGGCACGGCCCAACAAACAGTGACGGACCAGTCCGACATAGCCCACTTCGTAACGAGCCGTGCTTCGGGTCGAGCCTTGCGGCCGTGCCTCGGGTCAGCCTACAAAGGCACGGCCCAAGTGCCCATCTCTACCTCTGTGATTACCCAAGATGCCCAAGAAAAATATCAGCGTAGAATGGGTCGCAAGACTGCTTCGAACAACAATAATTGCAAGATAAGGATGCTACTCGCTTTTGCAACTGGTCCCCGGGCTGCCAATCAGTGATTTGCGTCACAGCTCACAATCTGCAAGGTTAATTCAGGTCCTACAACTAATGGTAATGGATACATGTACAACACAAAGCTACTTCGTCTGGTCATAAGTAGCAGTCAAATGTTCAAAATTTTAATTGTTAATATTTAAAAAGATATCTAATTCAAACATTTAAAAAGATATTAACAGTTGAGATCTTTTTTATACCACCGGCTAAAGGCCTTAGACCCAGCCGTATTGGAAAGCGATGCTTGGGCTACCAGCTTTTATTTTTGTGAATCAATTATTAAAATCTAAAAATTGGTATTAAATTCCAGAAATTATATTTTCTAGGTTTATAAGCTTTCGAAAATTTGAAAAAATGAATTTTAGCATACTCTGAAAGTCTCTTGCTCTGGGTTTATTTTCTAGCATCATGCCATGATTTAATATGTGCAAAATATTTATTTCCTGTTATTAAGTAATTCCGAAAATTGCTTAGTAATTAACAGAAATGCTAGAAAATTATGGAAATAATTGAGCTATCAAAGCGGTTTTGGGCTTGAGGGCATAAGTGGTTGGGTTTTTTATTTCAGTTTTGAAGGAATGGATACATGACAATTGGTGTCTAAGGAAAACACACATGAGACTAGGTTTCTTAATTGGCACCCGGTATCGGAAAGTGTTCCCTCCCTCATGTGAGCCCTTGGGGCAGGTTGACCTAGCCAAGAGTCATGTTGACGGAGGCATTCATTACATGTTTTTATACCCAACCAACAAGAGTTACATAAGATGTAATTAGTATTATGCCAGGTTTATTTCACGTTGAAGTTTATTCTTCTGTTAATTAGTAATTCTGAAAATTGCTTAATAATTAGTAGAAAAATTATGAAAAATACTAGGAAAATTCGAAAAAAATTTGTGGTAATTATCTACTGAATAGATATAAACCGTACTTTACTGATTCAATAGAAATCATGTAAAATAATATTTTTACCTGAAGTAAAATCCTTGTTTTGTTTGCATATAGGATATGTCCGACATTGCAAAGAAAGAGTTTGACGAGCTTGCCCTGAATGGCGGCAACTACCTCACTTGGGTAATAGATACCAAGATCAACTTGATAACCCGATCTCTTGGAACCACAATTTCCCAGCCTGAAGCTGGTGCTCCTGTTCTCCTTAAAGCTGCTAAGTGCGCAGCTTTACACTTCCTGAGGCACCATCTTCATGCGGACCTGAAGGCCGAGTATTTGATGGAGGAGGACCCGCTGGCAGAAGCACAACGTGAATGGACCCTCCTACGCTTCCAAGATTTTAAGTCAGTGGCAGTGTACAACTCTGCCATGCACAAGATTGTTGCAGAACTAGCGTTTTGTAACCAAAAGATCACAGAACCTGAAAAGATTGATAAGACTCTGTGTACATTCCACCCCAACATGAGAATACTGCAGCAACAGTATCGTCATGCAAAGTACCAGAAGTACTATGAGCTGATATGCGTTCTGTTAGAAGCAGAAAAGCATGATGAACTTCTAATGAAGAATCATCAAGTCCTACCTAGTGAGAGTCATGCATTGCCTGAAGCACATGCAAGCACTCAACAGGTTAGCAATAGCCGAAGCCGCAGAAAGGGCCAAAATCAGAAAGGGGATAAATGGAAGAATAACAAAAATCATAAAGGAAGAGGTAAATCCTAGTGGAAAACAAAAGAAAATGGATCGGGTCGCTTCCAGAAGAAAGGACCAACAAATAATGCTATTGACCCTAAACAACCATGCTATAGGTGTGATGTACTGGTCATTGGTCTCGTAAATGTCGCACCCCAAAGCATTTGGTGGAGTTGTACATGAAATCCACTGGGAGATTCCAGAAGAATCAAGGGAATAAGGCGGAGGCGCACTTCACTTCTGAACCTGTCGTTGACAATAAAATGGAGTTGGATGACGATCAAGTCTCTGACCCCACAGAAGAATTCAAGAAGGGCCTCCTTGGTTATAGTGACACTCCCATGGAAGAGGATGATCTTATTGGGGATGAGCTAAAAGAATTCCAGAAGAATAAAGATAAGTCCTAACAGGATGATATAAATGATTTATACGGAGACATGGAGTAGTCTCCCAGTTTTTTCTTTAGAGTCGATGTTGTATTATCCTTTAAAGTCTCCTTAAGAGCCTCATTTATCAGTTTAGTCTTTGTATTCCTGAATGAACAATGGTCTACGCTCCTGTTGAGCAATTATCAATCAAATTTAATAAAGTGTGATTTTCTCAGAAAATTTATTTAATCATGCTATGCTTGTTCTATATTATTTGTTCCCGATGCAACAAATGTTTGATTAATTTTACTTGTTTAATATAAACTCCATGAATAATCCAATGTCGGAGGAGGAAATCTGCCTTGTAGACAGTTGCACCACAAATATGATTCTTAGGGAAACTAAATATTTTCAGACATTGATTAAGAAAACTGAAAATATTATGACCATCGCCGGAAGCGATGCTCTTATTGTTGGCACCGGAAGAACCATCATAGTTCTCCCTTTGGGCACTCGTATAATTATAGAGAATGCCCTATTATACCCTGAGTCCAGTCGCACTCTTCTAAGCTTTGAACACATCCGTCTAAATGGTTTCCATATATAGACTAAAAATGAGGATGGTACTGAATACCTACTCATTACTAAGTTTGACGGGTGTAATAAACGTGTGGTCGAAAAAATTCATTCCTTCTCCTCCAGATTATATTACATATATATAAAATCAGAAGTTTATGTTGCGATGAAAACTATAGTTAAAACCCCAGAAATATTCAAGATCTGGCATGATCGTCTAGGTCATCCTGGGTTGAACATGATGAGAAGAATAATAAATAATTTTGCTGGCCATAATATAAAAACTATAGCCTTTCCCAAATCTGAAGCTTTTATATGCCTTGCTTGTGCTAAAGGAAAGCTGATAGTACATCCCTCTCATCTTAAAATTAGGGAAGAATCACTGAATTTCCTGGAGAGAATTTAAGGTGATATCTGTGGACAAATTCAGCCCCTGTCGGGCCCCTTTAGATATTTTATGGTGCTAATAGATGTTTCTACTAGATGGTCCCATGTATGTCTCTTATCCACTAGGAACCATGCATTTGCTAAACTAATCGCTCAAATCATTAAATTAAGAGCCTCCTTTTCAGAAGAAAGGATTAAGTCCATTCGAATGGACAATACTGGCGGGTTTACCTCAAAAGCATTTAATGATTATTGTATAGCTCTAGGCATTAATGTAGAGCATTCTGTACCCTATGTCCACACCCAAAATGGCCTTGCAGAGTCATTAATTAAGAGAGTAAAGCTTATTGTTGGGGCCATACAGTGCTGCACGATGCATCATTAATTCAACTCAGACCAACTGCATACCATGAAGTTTCCCCCTTGCAGCTAGTGCGTGGGAAAAAACCAAGTATTTCCCATCTACGAAAATTTGGCTGTGTTGTATACATGCTAATCTATCCACCACAGCGTACCACCATGGGACCTCACCGGAAGTTGGGGATCTATATAGGTTATGAATCTCCGTCAATAATTAAATACCTAGAGCCTATGATAGGGGATCTGTACACGGCTCGGTACGCTGATTCTATGTTTGATTAGGACAATTTCCTGGCATTAGGGGGAGATAAGTACCACATTGAAGAATGCTAGGAAATAGATTGGAATGCCACTGGCATTCAGTCTTTAGACCCACGCACTAAAGAAGCCGAACTTGAAGTTTGGAGAATAATACGTCTGCAATAAATAATCGATAACTTGCCATTGGAGAGGTTTAATATAGATAAAGCGCATCCTTTGAAAACCCCCATGGTCGTAAGATCCCTTAAAGTGAATAAAAACCCTTTCAGACCGAGGATAAAACATGAGGAAGTCTTAGGACCTGAAGTCCCATATTTAAGTGCTATTGGAGTACTCATGTACCTTGCGAATTGCATAAGGCCTGATATTGCATTTGTAGTGAATTTGCTAGCAAGACATAGTTCAGCTCTAACCAGAAGATATTGGGCTGGTGTAAAGACTTTACTCAATATCTCCAAGGTACTCAAGATCTTGGGTTGTTTTTCTAGAAGAACCAAGACTTGACCATGATGGGATATACGGATGCTGGCTATCTGTTTGATCCCCACAGTGCCAAATCACATACTGGTTTTGTGTTTCCTGTGGTGGTACAACCGTTTCCTGGCGATCTTGTAAATAGACCCTGGTAGCAACTTCTACCAACCACTTAGAGATTATAGCCTAGTATGAAGCCTCACGTGAATGTGTTTGGCTGCGGCGTGTGATTAGCCATATCCAGAAGTCATGTGGCCTTAACACCGTCGATACCTCCACGATTAACTATGAAGATAATACTGCTTGTGTTGCACAAATGCAATTGGGTTATGTAAAGAGCAACATCACGAAGCATATTACTCCTAAGTTATTCTACCCTCACGAACTCCAGAAGAGCAGTGAGATAAAGATCTTGCAAACTAAGTCATGTGAAAATCTGGTAGATTTATTCACTAAGTCCTTGCCCAAATCCACATTTCAAAGATGTTGACGAATACTCATACCAGGGGTACCCCACGGCAAGGTACATCTATTTCAAGATCATTTTTCTCTCAATCATACAGACTCCCCAAAAGGATTAGTAGCTGCGCTGGATGCCGAAGGAGGTATTACCAAAGTCTCGTCTTACAACAAAGACGGGATTGTCCCTAAATATCAGCCAGAATGCCAAATGGACCGTCATAAGTCCGACTCCGATCAAAGGACCTCGGCCAGGATCACGAAGGGCCCTCAGCCTCCGCCGCGACCTCCAGGAACGCTCCGATCCAACCTCGAATCGGACGTCACCAACCCAGCCTCCGATCAGGGACTTCGGCAGAATCCCGACCACTGGCCGAAGCCCCGGGAGCTCTATCCCAGCCGCTCCGACCGGGTCAGATCGGCCTCAAAGTCGGCCTCCATTGTCTGGACAAGACAGCCGTCCAGGGATAGGCGATCCTTCCCGAGGCAACACCGGAGGCGCCGCCCACGCAACGTCTACTTGTGACAAGCGCACATGGGGAAGGCGCGCACCTCCCCCAGGAAGCGCCGCTAGCTAAGGCTACGGACTGGGCGTGGCCGGCTAGGCCTGCCCACCCATCATGATTCCAACGGGAGCCTGTCAGTCATCAAGACCGAAGACCAGGTCTCCAAGACGCAACACGCCCTGATGGCCCTTTTCTTCTGAACCCCGTGTAACCTGCCCCCCTCTGCCTATATAAGGAGGGGCCGGGTCTTCGAGAGAACCCCCCAAGGGAGAGGCCCGGGAGGGCGACAGAGAGGTCGAAAAGGGGAAGAGGGCTCCTGTTTTTTTTTCCTTTCTCCCGACTTGAGCGGTGCTTGGGAGCTCCGAGGCTCCCAAGCTCGGTCCTGCTCGGACGAGCGCCTGGGGCCTGTCCCGCGCCCTCGCTTGTAACTCCACGCGGTCCGCCGTGCCTCTAGCAATATACTACCACCGCCACGAACTGGAAGTAGGGACGTTCAGCCCGAACCAGTATAATCCTCGGACTCACTGAGTCAACCACTAGGGAGAGGGAGCGCGCGGCCCCTTGACTTACAAATTCACTTGCCGGTTATACGAAACACCGACAGTTGGCGCGCCAGGTAGGGGGCTCGCGCGCCATCATCTTCGTCTCTAGACTCCCAGTGATCTCTCTGGTGGCCTCCTTCGTCTGCGACAGTTGTGCGTCCTCGACGCAGGGCCATGCCGGGATCTGCCGGGAGTGCAATCGAGGCGGGCTAAGAGGGCGGCCCCCGCTCGCCGTCTGAGAAGGTGTCTGCGGTTGCCAGACCATGCCGGAGGCCTCCGTAAGGAGAATCCTTCACCATTGTGGAGATCCCCCGGCCCGGCACCGTCCAGCTTGAGGATCTCGGGCGCATGCCCTTAAGTCCGGTGTCAGACGACGACCATACTGTTGGTCGCTGCTGCCGCCGCCGGGCGGCAGACGAGCATACCCGCCTGGGCTCGTCCCCCGGTCAACCATTAGGACCTCCTAAAGGGAACCCCCATCGACCCGGAACACTACGGCCCACGCCCCAGTGGCTACGGTTGCAAAGTGGTGCTTTGTGGGAGAAGGGAGCATCCCTGCGGGGCGGCCCTTGGTCGCTCGGGGAATGCGCTCGCGAACATTGGTGTCCGTCACTATCCTTGCATTTTTCTCAAGGGATCGGCGCTGGGACCTATGCTCAAGCCACCCTCGCGGTTCCTAAGGGCTACGGTCATTTGGTGCGCACCAAGCGAGAAGGAAGAATGCAAGGTACTAAACAGAATATCCAAAATGCATTACATCCCAGGAAAACCAAAAGGAAGACGAAGGCACTAGGGAGTTCCTTAGCTGGAGGCATCGTCGTCACCCGTATCCTTTGTTTAGACGACGTCACCAGCGCCGCCACCTTCTCTGCCATTGCACACTCGCCCGCACCGGCTTATGCGTCTCCTTCAATCCGGCGATACAAGCATGGTCGAAGGAAGCATCATGGCCGGCACAGTGAGCCAAGACATGCTTTGCCACACCGACGGTGACTCTCGCGCCTCATGAACCGAAGGCCTTCAGGCGCGAAGCGGCAGCAAGTCACCAATGGCGTCGGCCGCCTGGGTAAGGCCGGAGGCATATCCCGCCGGGGTGCGATCCGGCGGGTCATTTAGCCTCACCCCGAGTGGCTTCAAGCTCCTCCCCATGCCCTTGAAGGCCGGCCGGAGCATGGACAGAAGGGCCTCGCGCGAGGTCCAGCATTCCTCGCGCAGCCCGGCAAGCTCCACCTCGGCGACTTCGGCCCGAGCCCGCTGCGACCGCGCCTCCTCGCGCGTCTTGACGAGCTCCTCCTGGGCGGCCCGGGCTAAAGCCCGCTGCCGTGCAGCTTCCGCCGCGTGAGATGCGGCCCTCACGACGTGAGCGTCGAGGGAGGCCTCCAACCGCGATAATGCGGCCACCAGATCCATCGTCCGGGTCACCGTCGGAGGGGGATGGCCCGGGACGGCCGGAGAAGTAGCAGAAGACACGCCGCCCGCGCCCGCCTCCCTCGTTGTAGTAGCCGCGGGTGGCTGTTGCCGACCCGGGTCGGAAGCACTAAGGAGGAGACGAAACGGCCCGACGTCAGTAAAAAGCGCGATCGAGGCCATCCCGAGGCCCGGTAAAGAGGACATACCCACGGAGGGGGATCCTGATGCGAACACTCGACGAGGGCAGCGCGACCTTGTCCCTCGTCGCGACAGTCGAAGGCCCGGCGTCGGTGCGAGGTCTCTTGGCGTCGGGGGCCCGCGGGTCTGCCGTCGGCTCCCGCTCCCTAGCCGTCCGGTTGTCGCTGTCGTCCGCCATCTGCCGTTCGAGTGACTGCCCTCGAGCGCTCCGTGCGGTCTTTATAGGAGGCGAAGAGAAGCGGCCGAAGTGCGCACCACGCGGAGGGCCGCGCAAATATTAACAGTTCATACCTCCATCCCCACTGTTGCGCATCGAAATACGAGGGGACGGCGGAGCGCTGCCCCAGGCGAACCGAGGCACGGCTCCTCGACTTCGACTACTGGCCCAACCACACCAACAGAAGGCGGGCCTGAATAGGCCGCTACGACCACAACGAAGCGGGAGGTCAATCCGCTCGCCACGAACGAGCGAATGGGCCCGACCACCGACAATCTTCTGCGCGCGCAACGAGAAGTTAAGGCAATCTTTTCCTTAAGAGCTTCTCAGTATTCGTTTTTCCATTCCGAATTTAAGCGTTGTGTAGCGACCACAAGCTCGGTCCCCACACACCGCTCGGGGGCTTCAAGTTCACACGCTTTTACGAGTTAGGTGACCCGGTCGGCCATGCGGTCCTCCCTAGTGGTAATCCTCTCGACCCGAAACACTACGGCCTACGCCCCAGTGGCTACGGTTGCGAAGTAGTGCCTTGCGGAAGAGAGGGCTACCCATGAGGTGCGACTCATAGCTGGTCGGGAACACTCCTCTCCCACACAAGTACAGATGAGCGGTTTGCGCCTAAGTTCCTACACTCACGCGGGTTAGGCGACCCAATCGGCTGCTGGATTCTCCCAAGCGGCAACCCTCTCTGCCCAAACGCTACGGCCTACGCCCCAGCGGCTACGGTTACGAAGTAGTGCTTTGTGGAAGAAGGAATTACCCGAAGGGTGCAATCCATAGCTGGTCGGGAACACTCCTGCCGCGCGACGAGTGCAAGCGAGCAATCCGCTCTTAAGCCCCCCCTTCTTTTTCTTTTTTCTTTTCTTCCTCCCTTCTCCGAGCCTTCCTCAAAGGTGCCAACATACCGACCTACGCTCGTATAACCCCCGCGGTTTTCGAGGTAATGGTCGTCGAATGTTCGTCACCTTTGGGAAGCACGAAGAAGAAGGATCGGGCCTACAGAATGATCCGACTAGCCGTTTATTTCCTTTACAATGGTAACCCTTTCGACCCAGTCCATGACATTCCCAGGAATGGAGACCGCAAAAAGACGGGGGAGCGGCGACGGCAAAAGGCGGGAAAGCGCCCTAGCGCTCACCGCCCCAAGTTTGCAGGTACCTGCCGAAGTACGTACCGACTGAGCGAGCATCGACCGACCGCTCGCCGGTCAAGCGGACATCGCTTCAACTAAAGCATCACGCGTCTCATCGCAAGCGTCACGCCCGGCCGCCGGTAAAACGCATCGCCCCCCAATCATTTCGTTTTGCATTTAATTCCCGCACACGTATCAAATGCTTGCAGAGACGTCGAGGTATCGCTCTGAGCGAAACGCTCCGCGACCTCTCGAACTCCGCCTCCGGGTCGGTCCAGACCGGCCCGAAGCAGGTATGAAAAGACCACCAGGTCCTAGTGGCCTCGAGGTGGCGAGAGGGCTTGAATGCCCCACGGTTAAGACCTGGCTGCGGGTCCCAAAGGCCAGACCCACCAAGTGGATCTTTAGCCGACCCCAGTAGGCAAGCGAGCGAGGGGCGAGTTTAAGGTGAACCCTCGGGGGGTCTTTAGTTGGGTTGGCGGACGACCCAATCGCCTTAACTCGTGTCCGAGACCATACTTCAAACTCTCCCGCGGTGCCCCCCGAAAGGGCAAGAATACCAGTGCGCCCGAAGTTCTGAACGGCTCGGGTCCGACACGGATCGAGTAAAGAAAGGTTTTTTATGGGTCGCCCCCAGCGGGTCGGACACCCGACGTAGGGATCATCCGCTCGGAGATCGCGTGATCTCCAGGGCCCACTCGGACAACCCGTTTGTAGCTCCGTGAGCACGGTGTTCGGCCGACGTAGGCAAACACGCGTCTGCTCACCCCCTCCAGGTCCCACACCTGCGGACGGGGCGTATACGTGGGATCGACAGCGGCCTCTCCTCCCGCAGGTTGCCTCGTCGGACGAGGACTCGGGAAGGATGCCCCTCGCTTAGCTCCGGCGTTAAACCAGCACGACTAACTCGCCTAGCTCCAGCGTTAAACCAGCACGACTAACTCGCCTAGCTCCGGTGTTAAACCAGCACGACTAACTCGTCTAGCTACGACGTAAAACTAGCACTAGGGAACCAGAACCTCTCGCGAAGGCATCTGGACCTCCCTGCCGACCACGGCCGCGTCTAGCTACGACGTAAAACTAGCACTAGGGAACCAGAACCTCTCGCGAAGGTATCTGGACCTCCCTGCTGACCACGGCCGCGTCTAGCTACGACGTAAAACTAGCACTAGGGAACCAGAACCTCTCGCGAAGGCATCTGGACCTCCTTGCCGACCACGGCCGCGTCTAGCTACGACGTAAAATTAGCACTCGGGAACCAGAACCTCTCGCGAAGGCATCTGGACCTCCCTGCCGACCACGGCCGTGTCTAGCTACGACGTAAAATTAGCACTCGGGAACCAGAACCTCTCGCGAAGGCATCTGGACCTCCCTGCTGACCCCGGCCGCGTCTAGCTACGACGTAAAATTAGCACTCGGGAACCAGAACCTCTCGCGAAGGCATCTGGACCTCCCTGCCGACCACGGCCGCGTCTAGCTACGATGAAAAATTAGCACTCGGGAACCAGAACCTCTCGCGAAGGCATCTGGACCTCCCCGCCGACCACGGCCGCGTCTAGCTACGACGTAAAACCAGCGCTCGGGAACCAGAACCTCTCGCGAAGGCATCTGGACCTCCCTGCCGACCCCGACCGCGTCTAGCTACGACGTAAAACGAGCACCGGAGCATTCGCGTCTGCCCAGTTGATCGAAGGCACTCAGCAAATTAACCCCCCGACCGGCTCTCCGACCCGCTCGGGGGCTCGGGGGCTACACCCACCGGGTGCGCTCGCGCGCACCAAAAACGAGGCCGATCGACCCAGCAGGTCGGGCCTTACGGGACGACGCTGCTCTACGACGCGGCTGATTGCCAAAGCAAAGACCCCGGGTAAGCGAAATGACAACGGCATCCGAACAAAGCATTGAGTAGCATTCGGCCACTATCCACCTCCCGAATATCAGGGGAGGGCAAAGCAAACAAAGATACAAAGAGGGGCTAGGCGCCGAGCGCGCGCCGAGCTGCTCCGATAAGGGCGGCCCTTGCCTAGGCAAGCCTTGGGACGGCGCCAATTAGCGCATCAACGGCGGCAGTGGCACCGCGATCGACAGCGTCAAGCCTCGCCAGCTCCGCCATGGCAAGGTCGAAGTCCTCCCATAGCTCCGCAAGGAAGGCCTCCTCATCCATAGTTGGCAGCGGCTCCTCGTCCCCAAAGCTGAACACCACCGGCAGTCGCCCGCGACCAGGATAAGGCGAACAAAGGAAGGCCATGGCAGCTGTTAGGCGTTCCGGAGGGATCAAAGATCTAAACGACGAGCAACTACTCCGGCCCCAACTTCCGTGCCGCCTTATAAACACCCAGCGCCCGGAAGCCGAGCAGACCCGAGTTAATGAAGACTCAGGAAGCCGAAGCATCGCCGCGCCTGCGAGGAAGCAACATCATGGAAGTCGAAGGGTCCGTCCGGGAACGCACGCGTTTCCGGGTGGCCCCAAGGGCTACTGACGAATACTCATACCAGGGGTACCCCACGGCAAGGTACATCTATTTCAAGATCATTTTTCTCTCAGTCATACAGACTCCCCAACCAGATCAGTAGCTGCGCTGGATGCCGAAGGAGGTATTACCAAAGTCTCGTCTTACAACAAAGACGGGATTGTCCCTAAATATCGGCCAGAATGCCAAATGGACCGTCATAAGTCCGACTCCGATCAAAGGACCTCGGCCAGGATCACGAAGGGCCCTCAGCCTCCGCCGCGACCTCCAGGAACGCTCCGACCCGACCTCGGATCGGACGTCACCAACCCAGCCTCCGATCAGGGACTTCGGCAGAATCCCGACCACTAGCCGAAGCCCCGGGAGCTCTATCCCAGCGGCTCCGACCGGGTCGTAGATCGGCCTCAAAGTCGGCCTCCCGCTGTCTGGACAAGACAGCCGTCCAGGGATAGGCGATCCTTCCCGAGGCAACACCGGAGGCGCCGCCCACGCAACGTCTACTTCTGACAAGCGCACATGGGGAAGGCGCGCACCTCCCCCAGGAAGCGCCGCTAGCTAAGGCTACGGACTGGGCGCGGCCGGCTAGGCCTGCCCACCCATCATGATTCCAACGGGAGCCTGTCAGTCATCAAGACCGAAGACCAGGTCTCCAAGACGCAGCACGCCCCGATGGCCCTTTTCTTCTGAACCCCGTGTAACCTGCCCCCCTCCGCCTATATAAGGAGGGGCAGGGTCTTCGAGAGAACCCCCCGAGGGAGAGGCCCGGGAGGGCGAAAGAGAGGTCGGAAAGGGGAAGAGGGCTCCTGTTTTTTTCCTTTCTCCCGACTTGAGCGGTGCTTGGGAGCTACGAGGCTCCCAAGCTCGGTCCTGCTCGGACGAGCGCCTGGGGCCTGTCCCGCGCCCTCGCTTGTAACTCCACGCGGTCCGCCGCGCCTCTAGCAATATACCACCACCGCCACGAACTGGAAGTAGGGACGTTTAGCCCGAACCAGTATAATCCTCGGACTCACTGAGTCAACCACCAGGGAGAGGGAGCGCGCGGCCCCTTGACTTACAAATTCACTTGCCGGTTATACGAAACACCGATAGATGTATTAAAGGCATTGGAATGAGAAAACTTAGTGAGGTGCAGAGTTCAGGGGGAGAATACCCTTGAACCATAACCCTTATGGTGATCTTGAAAATCCTAATAAAACCCCGAAGGTTATAAGTTGTACTCTTTTCCCCTTTGCGAGTTTTCCTGAAGTTTTCTCACATGAAGGTTTTTAATGAGGCAACTAGTGCAACATAAAATGCGAGTGCAATGTACTCTTCTCTCCATCTCCTTTTTTCCACTGGGTTTTTGAGTGGAATTTTTAACAAGACATATGCATTACGTGGTATTCGCCCAAGGGGGAGTGTTATGAGATAAGGAGTCTAACTGGATTCGGTTTAGGACTCTATCTCTTTATGGTGTGGGCAAATCCGAACTCTTCTCTCATATTACTATATATACCGGGTGTTCCCTATTGTATTGAATCAATCAATAAAGTGAGAGAGATTTCCACCTATATTGTGCGCTCTTGTATTCTTGCTCTTGGAATTGTTTCTACGAATTTTTTACAAACTATTAGAAAATTACATGTTTTAACTTATATTTCATAAAACTATATATTTAAGAGAATTTGTAGTATAAAAATACAAGTTTTAAAATTGACTATTCCTTGCAATAGGTCTAATAGCAACGGATCTAATAGCGCCGGTCCATATGACAGTCTTACATGGTCCTATTCCCCATTTCACTCGAAGTTGTTTTACTCTTTCTCTTGCTCTCCTTTACGGGTTGATTATTGGGGGGCATCCGTACGTTCCTTCTGGAAGCTTCTATGGAGTATGACAACCATTGTTCAACCTTTGAACTCCTCTCTTCGTACGAGGTCCAACTCGACCTCCGGTCTACCGCGTGACCTGCTAGGAAGATATACATGCATTGCATAAACAAGGCTGCAGGAAAGATTGTAGTACCAAACAAAACAAAATCCTTATTAACTTGATTAACCTGAGCCGCGACCGACGTGGCAACCAGAAGCTAAGAAACCCAACACTTGGAAATGCTAATGCTAATGACTGTCCAAGGCAATTAAAGCAATCCACAAGTCTCATCATGTGGGTCTGAGGCTCCAAACACGGCAATATTAAACAGAGGTAGTGAGGATGTGAGACTGGAAGTCCACATGTCTCGTGCATGTGCCTGCCTTCTTCTTCTTCTTCTTCTTCTTCTTCTTCTTCTTCTTCTTCTTCTTCTTCTTCTTCTTCTTCTTCTTCTTCTTCTTGGTCTCAATTCTCAAAAGCAGATGGAGAGAGAGGGGAAAGAAGTGCAAAACTCCACGCCGACAGAAGGTTAGCAAGTAGTACTGTGCAATGCTTACGGTTTGCCTTTTGGGATTTTTGGTCAAAGGGGTGGCTAGTGAACAAGCTAGCTCATGCGCAGGCGCAGCCGAGAACTTGAGAGGTGATCGAAGGGGGAATTGCCCTAGGTGGGGACGGCAGCATGGGACAAAGTAGGTCGTCGAAAACAACCTGCAAAAAATAACAGTTCCCGTGACCCATGAGTTCATGGATCATGATCACAATTCACAAGTAACAGAGTTGTTTTTAGTCTGATTTTGCAGGAGGGCTAATTGCAAGCCCCCTTTAAAAAGAGAGAGTGGAAAGCTGATGCACTTGATCTGCATGTGTAATCATTAGCAAGCTTCTAAAAATCTGGTGAATCTTTTGTATCAAACTCTGCATGTTCCAAGACTGACACACCTTGATTGAAATATAAGACACTTCTTTACCCATCGGTATTTGAAAATCTGGTGAATCTCCAGCTTGTCATGGCAATTGTTGACTATTCCTCGACTACTCATCTCACGTTGTCATGTGCTACAAGTGTAAGTTTCCAATCTTTTAAGCTACTACTTTGTGACTATTTGCTGCTTGGCCCAGACCTTTTATAGATTTCCTTTTTTTTATTACAAAGAATATGTACACGTAAACACACCACCACACAGGGAAACCGAGGATAAATTCGTGACCTCATAAAATTTATATCGAAGCGTACTCACATACGCGTAAAAATGAACACCACAATTTAAACTCTGGTAGATAGAGTAGTACACCCATTGACTCCATCACCTCATCGAGAAGTTGGTTACCTATTTCAATGGAATTTGGCCCTGCTATATTGAAACATCCGTTCTTGCGTCGTCTCAACCTTGTCATGTACTCAAGATGACCGATGTTGGAACTTTTTTTTAATAATACATTTTTTTCAAAATTTTAAAAATATACCGTGGAAAAAAATTACATAAATATACATCTGTCGCCCGTTAAATGTCGCCCAACTAACAGGCGACAGGAGGCCACATCACACGATCAACGGGCGACAAAAGCGTCACGTCTACTTGTCCCCACGCTGTAAAACGCGTTGATCGTGCGACGTGGCCTCCTGTCGCCCGTTGGTTGAGCGATATTTTAAATGTTGCCCAACCAACGGACGACATTTAAATGTCGTCCAACCAATGGGTGACAGAGTTATATTTATGTAATTTTTTTCTGTGGTATATTTTTAAAATTTTGAAAAAAAATGTATTATTAAAAAAAAAATCACCGATGTTGCTTGCTCCTGTCCACCTAACACGGTCAATTCTTCGCTTGCTTTTGTGCCGATTGACCGGTCACATTCACCTTTAACTCACCGGATTTGTGAACTAACGATGCACAGAGCATAAACACCCCGTGAACTCGGGTTAAAAATAAGGAAAAATAATTAAAAGGTGCACTTTACTGTTGCTGCGTGGTGTAACATCCCAATTTTTTTTAGCCTTTTTAATTAATTAATATTATTTTATTGCCATTTATGATTTTTATGATTTTTCTGGATTTTCTGAGATTTATTTGAATTCTTTTGAATTAAAATTCATTATCTTTTGTCAAGAAATAATTATAAAAATACATTTGCAAAATAAAGTTTTTGAGAAAATATTTTATTTAAGTCCGGAATAGCTCAAAATATTTTTGAGAATTTTTCTTGGAATTTATGATGTACTTTTGCTATTTTAAATAAATCAAATTGTTTTGTAGAATTAATTAAATTAGAAAACAGGGAAAATCGCCCTTAAACAGTATTGGGCCTTGGCCCAACTACTGTGCAGCTGCTAGCCCGTTTCCTTGCCACCGCGTCAGCCGTTGGATTAAGGAAAGTCCCGATCCGAAGGATCATTGGAAATCTCCCTGTGGCCGTCCGATGCCGATCCGATGGATAGCCGTCGTCGTCTCCGATTGAACTTTCCAAAATCGCCGTCGCTTGCCGTCTCCAACCCGGACGCGCCGCCGCTCTCTTCCTTCCATCTATACCGCGCCAAGACCGAGTTTAAAAAGGCCCCGAGCCTCCTCCGGTACCCACACCTTAGCTCCGCACCTTTTTCCCCACGAGCTATCGCCGGAGAACCCAGTAGCAAGCGCCGTCGCCGAGCCACCAGCATCAAGGCCGGCTTCACGCTGCCGCCGAAGACCCCATCCGCCGCACCAGTAGCACCATTGGAATCCTCGTGCTGCGCCGAGCCCGTTCCGCCACCTCACCATCACCGGAGTGCGCCACATCATCGTCGGGTTGGTCATCTTCCTCGCGGCCGGTGAACGAGCGCCGCCACGTCCTCACCGTCGCTTGGAAGCTTCATCAGCCACGTCTTGACCGTACGGATCCGGGCGGGAAAATCAGATTTTTCCATATAGAAATAATTCGCTAAATTCGGAATTTCTATTTTCAGAGTATTTTCAAGATTTTCAAACTTCAAAACCTCATAACTTTCGCATACGAACTCCGATTAAGGTGATTCAAATTCCTAAAAATTTGTAAAAATGAGATATTTCTAATGATGGCTTTTATTTGAATTTTTGAATTTGTTTGCTCTTTGGTTTTGGTTTTTATTTGCTTTTCTCTCTCGATTCGCGTAGACGTTGAATTGTGCGAGGCTTCGGAAGGGGATTTCACAGCTCAAGAATTATTTCCAGACCAGGAGCAGGAGCTTAACGAAGGCAAGTTGTGCTTTGATCATGTTGCACCCATAAATTAGACTGCATGCTATTTTGGTTTACTTTATCACTTGTTATTTCATGAGTACAAATGATTTTGACCTAGATTGGGATTTAGATATTGTACCCTCTTGAATTACACCCTACCTTGTTAAATTGTATGCCATGATCCACTTGTCACCCTAGGTTGGTTAATTATAGTTGGTTAATAGAAAATCAACATGGATGGATAGAACGGAATAGAATTGCTTAGCCATGCCACATCATCACATGCTCGTGAAATATTGCTTAATAATCTTGACTAATGGAATATGGAACAATGATGATAACTTATGGGCCATGTGTGGTCGCACAAAGAGATTGAGTTGTTGTGACAGCGGAGTCACGCAACAATGTTGATTTGTGAAGAGCACGTGGTGCTTGGTAACCAACCGGGAGGGTAATCACTTTCGATTGAAGCAAGTGGAAGGGGCAGGTGTGCCAGGGTGGGCTCAGTGGAGCTGAGGGTATGTGTATGTCTTGCTTTAATCAATCCTAAGGACTTAACCTTGCGAGCCTTTGACTGAGTCAAACTTGCGTACCACGTCTGTTATAGGGCAGCCTAGCTGACTAATTTGCAAATGCCTAACTTAAGTGCTATCTTGGTGGTGTGAGTCCGGATGCACGGGGGAAACTCACATGGCGCAAGAGGGGGGCCCTGTTGTGGCGGCATAGCCCTTCAGTGTTGAAACCTTAGCGGGTAGCACTGGGTTAAGAGGATGCATTGTAAAGGCTTTGTTATAATCGTTCGCCTGTGTGGTGCATAGTTATATCGTGTGGGTAAAGTGCATAACCTCTGCAGAGTGTACAAACTATTCGGATAGCCGTGTTTCACGGTATTCAAAGAATGCTCGGAATTACAGTCAAGGGGTAGTTAATTTAAAATGAACAACTGGATGGGATGGCGGGATGCCATGTGGATAATGGAACTTGATTTAGGTGGAAACTTTGGTTTATTTGAGAAACATTGAATCTAGTACTTGTTATTATTTGTTTTAATGTCTTTTCAATCTACATATTGCTTATGTTGAAAATGCTGCTTTACTGCTTATGAGCCACTTAGCCATTCCTTTGGAATAAGCCTTGCATATAGTTATGTTAGACTTGCATTCTGTGCACAACTTGTTGAGTACGTGTTGGTGTACTCACCCTTGCTTACAAACCAACAACAGTGGAGGAGTCATCGCCGGTGCTTGAGGAGGACTTTCAGGTGGACACGGGTCACTAGGCCAAGCCTTGTCAGTCGCCTGTGGTGTACTGATGAGTCACTACGTCTTCTACAATTTTTCCGCTGCATTTGTCTTATTTCATCTTAGTCTTGCCCTATGAGGCCGAATAAATGTAAGTGATCATAAGATCATACACTAGTTATATTAAATAAAGGAAGTCTTATTGTTATTATCGTTGTGTATGATGTGATGCTTACCGATGTTAAGCCGTGTGCACTAGCGTTGATCCTGGGAATAGTGCAGCATACACGGTGGATCTGAATTGGTGAATTCGGGTCCTTACAGAGGTGGTATCAGAGCATACTGACTGTAGGATTTGGCCCTAGTTGGTAGAGTGTCCAAACCTATTTTCTAAAGAAAAAAAATCTAAACTGGATTAATACAACTCTCTCAACTCATCTCATTCTCCACCTCGTACCTTTGCAAAAATTTTCATTACCTTTCTAAAAATGAACGAGAACTTAACTACTTCTCCTTTAAATAGATGAGGATGGTCCAAGAGTACGGGGAGCAAGAAGGAGGTTACACCTTCAAGGCTCGAAGGGCCTCCATCGCGACTCAAAGATCAGCGGGGATGGGAGCGGTTTCACTCCGCGACACCACCATGCTTCTCCTTCACCAAGTCATCACTAGCCCAAAGACAGCATCATTCTAGGGAAGGAAGCCGAATCTGGGTCTCTGGCTCGCTCAAGCCGCTTGTTAGCGAGAGTACTGCTCTCTGGACGTGGACATCGTGCCGCCTCGACAAGCCTCAAGCTCTCCCACTCAAGAGTCTCATCAAGACCGCCATCGACGGCGAGAGGTTCCTCGCGGGCATGGCCGTGGAAGCAGTCCCAAAGCAGGGTAATCAAGGGAGGAACCCATATAGCCTCCCCCCGCTCGCCCATGCTGCAGTATCAAACAGGGTTCCTTTCTAGCCGCTATGCTTGTTGAATGAAGGGTTCGGGGGGCTACTCCTATACCATGGCAAAATATGTCAGTACCTCAACTCTAGAATGGCTAGGTACTTAAAGGAAGTACGAAAGATGGAGCACCACTTTGTTGGGCTTGAGGTTCGTCAGATTCCTCAAGGAGAAAATTATCAGGTGGATAGTCTAGCCCGAGCCACGGTCCGTCAAAAGCCCCCCCCCCCCTTACAGAAGTCTTCTTCGAAGTTTTAACTATGCCATCAATGGAGGAGGAAATATCATACCCCAAGTTACCTCTCGAGGACAATGCGGCTTCGATTTTGCCTCCCACTTGGATGACTCCCATCCTCAAATGCTTTCATGGGGAGGAGGAACTTGAAGAAGCAATAATGGCTCATAGGCTGCTATCCCAGGCTAAGTCATATGTAGTCCTTAAAGGAAGGTCCTACAAGCGTGGAGCATCAATCTTAATCACGTGCATCGTAAGAGAAGAAGGTATCTTGCTCCTTGTAAATGTATATGAAGGTCTCTGTAGCCCCTAAATCACGCCAAGGGCAACAACAATAAAAGTATTACGTCAGGGCTTCTATTGGCCCATAATGGTGCAAGATGTTATCAACAACCTCAAGTCATGTGGAGGATGCCAAAAGATGGAATCCGACCGCCATACTCCTTCCGCTCTATACCAATCATCTGGTCTTTCGCCCGATGGGGAATGGACCTGCTTGAACCATTTCCACCGGCCGAGGGGGGCTATGAGCATATGGCGATAGCTGTGGATTATCTCACTAAGTGGATAGAGGGACTTCTACAGTTTTGTCGGTACTACATTGCACTTCAGTGGCTCATCCAAAGACTAATTGCACAGAGGCTATCCTCCCTAAAGAGCCTGGGGAAAACTTCATCCAAAGTACGAAGTCCCTTATTGTACCTTCTCAGTTTTGAGGTCGGACTCTTGCCGCTTTTCAACTAGGAAATGAAGCACACGTGAAATACGGACAAGCTCCGCAAGCTTTACATCTAAGCCGTATTGTATACCATGGCTCCTAATACATTTTCTGGGTATGGGATTTTCACCCTTGCGGTGCATAGGGCGCACGACCCCCGTGGTCTCCCCTAGCAAAAGTCCATGGTGGCTTGGGCGTCCGTCGCCTCCACCATGGCAGTCCTTATACATTTCTCTTGTATGGGATTTCACCCTTGCAGGTCGAGGGCGCACGACCCCGTGGTCTCCCCTAGCAAAAGTCCATGGTGGCTTGGGCGTCCGTCGCCTCCACCATGGCAGTCCTTATACATTTCTCTTGTATGGGATTTCACCCTTGCGGTGCGTAGGGCGCACGACCCCCGTGGTCTCCCCTAGCAAAAGTCCATGGTGGCTTGGGCGTCCGTCGCTTCCACCATGGCAGTCCTTATACATTTCTCTTGTATGGGATTTCACCCTTACGGTGCATAGGGCGCACGACCCCCGTGGTCTCCCCTAAACAAAAGTCCAAAGTGGCCTGGGCGTCCGTCGCCCCCACCACGGCAGCTAATGTCCTGCTGGACCCAGGGCATTAGTGACAACTTGGGCCTAGGGCCCAAGTTAATGGATGTGCTAAGGATTAGTCCCCCTTGTAGCCTCTAGGCCATGTGCTGAACGACCTCCGGGTCACCCCTTGCCTTGCTCCGCAGCTTGGCAAAGGTTAATCGCACTCATGCACCCCTAATCTTTTTGAGAAAGCCCCTATCTACAGGGCCAAATGGCTATGATGCTCACATATTTTGTGAATGCCACAGCATGCCCCTTGCAGAGGCCATAGACATTGGTCCTCACTAAGTTCATGTTGTGAGTGGCTTTGGACTCCGCAACAGGAAGCTATTGTGCAACGCCAAGCATACTCCTCATTAATTCACATGCGTGTGAACTAGTGAGATGATCCAAGGAAGAACCCTTTGCTCACCCATCAGGGGCATAGGGCAGGGTCGTGTAGGGAGTTTGCCTCTCGAGAGCTTTTGGCGGCAAAAGATTATTGTGCCTCCTTACGGCTCTTTAAAGGTGCTTCATGACTCAGTCTCACAAGCGCTCCACGATTGTGCTCCATGACTCAGTCTTAAGACACCTCGCAAATGAGCACCTCAAAGCCTTCACCCCTTTGTGGCCATGCGGTGTTTATAACTTAACCTGATGAGCACCTCTGCTCCATGGTTTAGTCTCACATGGGGCTCTCCTTAGCAATCAGGGGCAATCACTACTAAAGTATCAGTTATATTATCTCACTTGTCCCTCAATGCTTCCACTGTCACATCCAGGGATAGGGGGGCT
The DNA here is from genome assembly GCA_036346375.1 of Guadua angustifolia. NCBI lineage: Eukaryota > Viridiplantae > Streptophyta > Magnoliopsida > Poales > Poaceae > Guadua > Guadua angustifolia. The sequence continues at coordinate 86,412,635 of CM070500.1, read as the reverse complement.
AGCGGTGCAACCAACAAGAAGACACCATGGTGACAGGCCTTGAGCACTCGCGCATCGCTCACTCGGCCCTATTTCAAGCATTTGGCATGTCCATCGTATTTCGCTTCCATACTTGAGCACAACAATTGTCGAGCTAGCAAAACTATGTGCCAATTTGGCATTTGTCCTTGTGGGAAACCTTCACTCGAGTGGAACACGCGCGCATCATCAAATAAAAATTTGGATGCCTTCTGGGTGTTGGTGTGTCAACTCGAGCGACAAGTTGGATAAATCATGGGTGCCCTCGCAAGGATGCCACAAAACTACATGGCTCATACAAACGCTCCTCGTATGAAGCGTTGGTGCAGCATCGAGCAAATTGGGCTAAGCCTCAAAGAATGTTCCAATGTCAGACTATTGACAATGATGTTGCATCCCCAGCCATCAAAGATACTAGCCTCCTGAAGTGCCTCATGTTCGGGGACATTCATCTCTGCAAGAATCTAGTCGGCCTCTTACCTTCTTCGGATTTCTCTCTAGCAAAAGGCTAGCATCCAAAAATGTCATTCACTACAGTAAACTGTCATTTTTTCGTCGGCCAAGAACCGTCGAAAATAAGCTTAAAATCGACGAAAATAGTTGTTTTCGTCGGCCAACCGATGAAAATTAGCCGACGACAACAAACAGACGAAAATCAATACATTTTCGTCGGCTACCGACGAAAACCAATACATTTTCGTCGGCCTACAATAGCCGACGAAAATATAGCGCGTCACGACCGACGGGCGAAATGACGTGGATAGGAGAGTTTAAATCGGCCTAAACTTTAGCCGATTTGTAATCTGAGATCGATTTTAAATCGACCAATAGTTTAGCCGATGAAAATACAAATCTTATTTTCGTCAGCCAAAAGGTTAGCCGACGAAAATAGTAGTTCGTTTTCGGCAGTCTATAGTGGGGCCGACGAAAATACTCATCATATGTTAAATCGACCTTCTATTTAAGCCGAAAAAAATAGTGAGTGCAAAAAAAAAAATAAAATTCAGAATCGATACAAACCGAAACATACCATACAAACCGATACAAACTGGAAACATGCCATACAAACCGAAACATCCATACAAACTGAGCTATCCATACAAACTCGAAACATCTCCAAAACTCAGGTCCATACAAATTGGTTCATACAAACTCAGGTCATTTGGTCCATACAGACACAATTAGTCACACCCCACCCCAGCAACCTGATCTCCAACACAATCGAAGACAAAAGAGATTAATTCAAAGGCACCACGATCAGAACTATCCATGCAACAAATTACTAATGAAAAAAGACTAACTAGAGCTTCCACCTAAGTTTAGGACATCATCAAATTACTCATTCACTGGAGGAGGTATACTATTGTCGCCAGCACTTGGTATGTACTCATCGTCCCCAGGGTTGTGCAGCTGATCATGTGGATTCACCTTATACACAACCCACCATGGTTTAAGACTTGGCTTAGAGCACGGATAAGGGAGGTAATACACTTGCTTAGCATGTTGAACAAGCACAAATGGATCAAAAGCTGAAAGTCGTGATTCGTGTTTAACTTCTACCAAGCCAAGTTTATCGTTACACCGTATCCCTGCTTTGTCAAACCAATCACAATACAAGAAAACGACACTCAAATCCTTTGGTCCTTCGAACTTGATCTCGACAATGTTTTGAAGAACACCGTAGTACTCGGTTTGTCGACCATCCGCACCACGGTAGTAGTTACTACCCCGCTATTCACCGTGGTCGCATGCGGACGGGTAGCTTCAAAGGGTGCCGTTTAAAACGAAACCCATTGATATCATATCGCACAAACTTCCTTGCGGTTGTGAACCCACGAGACAATTGACATAAATCTTCTTGAACACTATCATCTCTCGCCCGCAAAAGTTAGATATTTATTAGAAACATTATCGTATGACTATATCTTTAGTTCAAGTGTGATAGGATCTATACATGTCTTGAAACCGTGTCACGAAATTTGGGCCACCGCGTATCAGAAGGCGTAAATTGTCTAGTTGTTTTTCAAGAGGCCTTTGGGTTGACCTCCATTCTTGTTTGTCGAACAACCTACAATTGGCATGAGTTATTTGCAATATAGTTATCAAAACTAATTTACACCTAAATGAATTGTACTTACTCGAAATACTTGTCCATTTCCTCAATATTGTAGAACATATACATCATGGCAGATTCCACTCTGTTGAGTCAACTCATGAGGGAACTATCACCGATCTTTTCCATTCCACTTGAATATATCAAGACGACCGCCACTTGTTCCTAAGAGGTGTGGTATCGCGATGTTTTAGCATTGACATCATTTTGCTCATGAAATAATGGCTCGAGAAGTAGGATATTTCTTTCAGATAGTACGCCTCCGCGATGGACCCTTCAACTCGTGCTTTATTACCCACCATGGCCCTAAGTTTCTTCAGGGCCCGCTCTATTCGATACATCCATCGGTATTGACAGAATCGCCCACACATCTCTGCTTCATACGGTAAATGTACCAACAAATGCTGCATTAAGTTCATGAAACCTGGTGGAAACACCTTTTCTAGTTTGCATATAAGCACTGGTATATTCTTCCCCAATTCTTTCATCGTTGATTTCTTTATTATCTTAGAGCACAACTGCCTATAAAAGAAACTAATCTCGCAAGCAAGATCCACACTTCTTCCAAGCATATATCCTCTCGAACATCACCGGAAGTAGCCTTTCCATGATGATGTGGTAATCATGACTCTTTAGGCCATGTAGTTTACCGGTCGAGATGTTCACCGACGCCTTAGATTTGCCGCATATCCGTGCTCGAAATTTGATATTCTTCATCCATCTAAGAATCTCCTTCTTATCGACTTTTTAAGACAAGAAGGAGCATGAGGTTTCTTTCCACCTTCCGTCACTTCAAAGGTGGGACGGTTCTGATTTCGAGACAAGTCTCTACGAGCCTTGACATTATCTTTTGTTTTATCATTATAGTGAAGCACGTGCTAATGATGCTTTCGCGACATTGCGCTCTTGATGCATAACATCAATATTATGCGCGAGGATTAAACTAGTGACATAAAGCGGACTCCATATGCTAGATATGTGAGTCCAATTATGTGTGTCTTTGAAGCCTTCATACCCATTCTCCGTGTCAACCAACTCACTATGCCACGCCACAACCTCATCTCCGGATAAACGTTTGGCGGACCCTTACTAACTCGTCACATCCTTCTTAAATCCTTTTTATCTTTCTGAATGGGTGACTAAGACTAAGAAAGCGACGGTGACAATCAAAGAAACCGAATTTGCCACCATGCTTCAAACGAAATGCATCTGTGTCACCCATACAAATCGGACAAGACAACCGACCATGCGTGCTCCACTTCGAAAACATGCCGAGGCGGGATACCATGGATAGACCAAAGATAAGCCACACGCATGTTGAAGGTCTCTTTTCATCGTTGTCATATGTCAAAACACCTTCCCACAGCCTCCTTCACTCCTCAATCAATGGTCGCATGTACATATCCAAATACTTTCCAGGATGCTCGCCCAGAATAACAAGTGTTAGAAACACATACTCATCTTTCATGCATAATGATGGAGGAGATTATACGGTATTGCAAACACGGGCAAGATGAGTACGGAGTCAAGACTTGTGGTGAAAGGCGTGAAGCCGCTGCTGCCAAGCCAATACTGAACATTTCTAGGATCTCTGGCGAAATTTGGATCGAACTGCTCCAATGTCTTCCAAGCTTCACTATCGGAAGGATGACCCATGGAACCCTCGTATGTACGCATGCCTTCTTTGTGCCACCTCATATGCATGGCAAGATCCTTTGATAGGTAAGCTCATTTGTAGCCTTGGTTTAAGGGGCATATAGCGGAGCACTTTGGCACCGACTTTGTTGTTACCGTGTTTCCCTCCTCGTCATTACTTGAACATACCGACTCATTGCAATATAGACAATGTGTTAGTTCTACATTCTCCTTCCGAATAACATACACTTATTGGGGCACACATGTATCTTCTCGTATTGCATCCCTAAACGCCAACATTTTTCTCGACCGATAAAGATCTTTCGGCATCTTATGATTCTCTCGAAGAACATCACAGATCAATTTGACCAAATCGTTGTAACAATATTTACTCAAATTGTATTTCGATTTGATAGCCATCAACCGTGTCCTTTGCAGCAAGAAGGGTGACATTGGTAAACTCATGTAGAGGCTCATTGGAAGCAAGAAGAAGCCTATAAAATTCTTCGACCTCAGAGGTCGTTCTTCCGATTCATCCTCAGATTGTCGACCAAGATCTTCCACCATATCTAAGCATCTATCCTCCGTGTCATCATAATCTCTGTACTATGTTAGATGTAGAACCCAAACGTGACTCACCATGCTCGAACCAAGTTAAGTAATTGGGCATAAATCCATATCTCGCACAAGTCTAATTCGATCTCCTCCTTCCGCTTACGAGCGAGTTACTAAGACTTGTTTGCATGGACACTTCGCTACACCACCAGGTGGATTCAAAGAGAAAATATGATCCACAAATGCTTGTGTCCTCTCTACCCATTCGTCCGTGTGACCCCCCGTTGTTCTCCAGCCGACATACATCCATGCTCGATTATCACCCATATTGATACCACTCTATTAAAAAAAGATGATACAAGAATTATGGTTCTAATAAGGCTTAGGAACTGGGTTTTTACAACCTTGAAAGGTTAATCGTTATGGTTGCAATTATTTATATTTTTTTGACTAGAATCCAACTTAAATGGGAAACTAATACAAACTATGGCCAAATACAATTATCTTTGCAAAAAAAATAAATAGTCTTATCCTATGGAATATATACAAACAGGTTCTACATGTGTTCGTTTTTATTTGTGGGTTTTTGTAACACCTCAAACCCACACATGTCTAGAAGGTCACAGAACCGTCGCAAAGGTAACTCACATGCCTAGCTAGCTACTTCCCATTACCAACCTTCTCGATTTTCATGTACTAATTTCAAGAGATTTAATTTTCTACTGACTCATAGTATAAAATGTCTTGCTTGCTGCTCAATGAAATGTAACTCATGCCGTGTCTTATGATTCTTTCCAAGCATTGTTTACCAACACGGCAGTAGTCAGCACTAGATTTCCCTTTTCATTTCGCATAATCCTAGTGCAGAGATGTGAAAAGCGAGAGGTGATAATGTGATGCCACGTAAATAGACACTAATATCCTATTTCGATGTCATTGACTTGTTATTAAACTTTTGGTCTCAAACGAGAGGTGATAGCAGTCTACTCACGGTTTTCATTTCAGGTATCCAATGCTCAAAGTAAGCTAGCAAGATGCTTCAGCTTTTGCAGTCAGAGACATAATAATTAAACTACCCAAAGCAAGAGTTGAACACAAGACATGCGTGATGCTGCCTACCAACAAAAATGAGGATGACTCAAGTGCACATGTGCGCTACTACCAACAAAACCCTCACTTATCTATTCTACATAACCATTAACCATATGTATATATGTAATGATCAATACAAGAATCTTACAAAAGAAAGATGTCGGTGCTCTGTTTTGATCAAAGCACTAGTCATTCAAATCGATAAGCACACATATGGAGGTGTGGATGTAGTATTGGAAGATCATTAACAAGTTAATGATGGGAAAGTAATTAATATCTTGAGCTATCAAGGAGAAAGCCAAGAAACAACCAATCCATTCGAGATTGAACAAAATCCATAGTGGTCTTAATTACATCCGCAGATGCTCAACTAGGTACTAGACTTAGAAGTTCCAAGGTCACCGATTCGTCTCAATGCAGATGATCTGTGGTGGTCGGGAGGAGGGGCATGGGCGGCAGAGGGCAGGGCCGTGGAGCGGCGGCGTGGGGGAGGAGGGCAGCCATGGTGGGCGGCGTCGGGCGAGGGCAACATGGAGGGGCGGCGGCGACCGGAGGAGGGCAACCATGGTGGGCCTGGCGTCTTGGGAGGGCAGCATGGGAGGGGCGGCGGCGGCCGGGAGGGCGCGCGGGCGGCGCCGGCCGGGAAGGCGCAGGCGGGCGGCGCCGACCGAGGAGGAAAGATGGGATGTGGCGCGGAGGAAAGATTGAGTACACAACAGTAGCAGCAGGCTCACGTGTAATACCTAAACCTCAGATTTTCGCCTCGGTCCTTGCCGACGAAAACATATTTATTTTAAATCGGCCCGTGTTTGAGCCGATTTAAAATAGATATGTATTTTCGGCTAGGTTTATAGCCGATTTAAAAACGTAGTGACCGCCCAACCCGTGGCGAGTGCACGAACCCTAACTCTATATTTTCGCTTACACGAAATGTAGCCGATTTAAAAATATATATATTAATCGTCAAGAATTGTAAAATCGACGAAAATATATATAGTAATCGTCGGTTTTAGTTAGGCCGACGAAAATATATGTATTAATCATCGGCTTTTTCTAGGCCGACGAAAATACATTTTTGGCCGACGAAAAATGTTGGTTTTCCTGTAGTGATTTCTATCAAGTCAAAGAAGCTCAACTCGTGCCTCTTGGGCATGATCGATGAACAGTTGTTGGTCCCGGGCCTCCTCAAGGGCCATCCCGGTAGTACGAATGACATCCTTATTAATGTCAACACCGACTACACCAAAGAGTACGGCGCCATCCACTCTGGCAAAGTCTGTGTCCTCCTCAAGGGGTACTGCGTTGGCAAGCTCATCATTACAAGAAGTGAGTACTCGCCGCAATGCTGAACTCAAGGACAATATTGGGGCCTCTTCCTCAGTGACATCCCTCCCGATGTCAACCGTCGCACTCTTTAACCCATGAGAGAATATGAAATGCTGACTCATCAACGTTGAGCTCTACTTGCGCCCATACACGTCGACAAGCTTCATCAAGGAGGCTGGCTAGGGAGCTCTCCTAATCAAGATATACTTCAAGGACGAGGATCCCAAGTAGCCCAATGGCAAGCAACTATCATGGTACTTGGACTCTCCTAAGGGCTGGGGACCGCGCCCTCGACTGGTGCCCATAGTCGATGCCCTACAACAGACGAAGGCCGCAGCTGAGTTCTGCACTGGCCTGCACGAGGAGCTTGGTGACTACGCCCTGCAGCCGAGTTGTGTGGAACTGCACGACACCTTGCGCCTGCTCAGTATACGGCTTCATGCCCCATGGAGGTAGCGCCCTACGCCAGCCACGTAGGTGTCCTCGCCGCTAGGCGCCCTGTGCCAGTGCACCTCGTACCCGGTCGCTCCGCGCCCTACAAAGGGTTCAGGGAGTTGGTACACTGGGTGTGAAGGAGGAAACAGCCAGGCCATCTCGCCACCTTATTTCCCTGCACATCCAAACCAAGCACGAGATCAATTGCATCAGAACTGCCATCAAGCAAAAAATGGAAGTCCAGAACTATGCCTACGCCAAGCACATGCTCGATCTCTTGTATTCCACGACGCTCTCGTCAAAGTAGAATGAACTCAAGAGCTCGAGTCAAGCCGCCCTGCGACCTGGCATTCCATAGGGCTTGCGCCACGTGCCCTGTGTCTCTTGGGCCAGCACCTCGCAGATGTGCCCACATTGGGCGCCCTGCTCCAACGCCCGTGAGAGTGCCCCGGGCCCTACAGTGGTTGCACCCAATGGCCCCACGCTTGGCTGCGGTGCGACCAAGTTCGTTGCACTCGTATGACGACCAAGTTTGCGCCCTGCAGCTTCGTGTCCCGCAACAACATGCAGCGCTGATCATGCCCTATGGAGGCCTGCAGTCAGGTGCCTACGTGCGTGCCCTCTGCGGCGGTGCCATGCGCATGCCTGCAGCGGCCAAGTGTGGCATGGGGACTCTACAGCTACGCCCTGTCCCCAAGCTCTCTGCGGCGGGGACGTGCGTGCGCTAGCAACAACTAAGCGCCACGCGTGCCTGCACCCTACGCAAGGAGCCCAGTGGCTGCGGCTGCACCCCGCACCAGTGCAACCCGGCGCCCTGCGTAGCCAGTGGTCACGCCCTGCGCCCAAACCAGTGGCTCGCTGCAACTGCTCCTGGTGCCCAGGCACCCCGCGAATAGTCCCCTGCGGCAAGCTCGCTTGGGTCACGTTGCGGTCAAGGCAGCCACGCCCTACACTCGGCCGTGCTGAGTTCATGACGCTCTTCTGGCCTTCTCCTGTGCCCTCCAGGCAGGCGCATGCGATAGAACCCTGCAGATTCAGCTCTGGCTCCTGTAGCCCGGGTACCCTGTAGCCTGTCCCTGCATGCGCGATGCTAAGCAGCCGACGCTTCAATGTTTCGACCAGTGCCACCCCTTTAGCATGTGCCTACGTACACTAGCGCCCTTGCGGCCATGCGAGCAGCGCCCTGGCGCCTGCGCGCCCTTGCGGCCATGCGAGCGGCGCCCTGGCGCCCGCGCGGTCAGGAGCCCTGTGCTCGCCTATGCCTCGCAGCACAACCTACCAGTGGCGGCGGCCACTTAGCCTCGCGCATGGCTTGTGCCCAGCGACAGCTACATCATGTGCAGTGGCTGCCCCTGCGGGAATCATGCCCATGCCTAGGTTTCCTAGCGCATCGCGGCGGCTGCACCCTACGACCCTGCATTCGTGCCCTGTGCACGCGCTCAGTGGCGGCTGAGACCTCACGTGCCCATGCCCTATGGCCATGCACTTAGTCTCCCTACTCCCAAGCGTGCAGTGCCCCGTGATGGACCCACTGGCAGCACCCTGCAAACAGGTTCTCGTTTACCATTAAGGTTCCCTTGTGCCCGGATGCTCGCGTAAGGGACCCCTGCATCTACGCGCCTACGAGTCCCTCGCCCGGCGCTCGGCATGCAGTTGCGCCTCTGCGCCCTGCTGCCACGACACTTCAAGCTACGCTCGCCTGGACTCTTGCATCCGCGCCTCAATGCCGATGCCAGGCCGCTCGCTCTCGTGCACCCCGCGGTCGCGCTCTCTCGGCCAAGTTCCTGCGCAGGGGGCACCCTGCAGCTCGCCCTGGTGCGCCCTGCAGCCGGTTTCAGGTGCCCTGCCATTGGGTTCATGCTCCCGGTTAGCAGCCTTGCGCCCTGCTACGGTCGGGCTTGCGCCCCTGTAGCCCGCAACAGGCACCCTGCGCAAGGCACCTCCTGCCTAGTTTCCCTGCTCCCGCAAGGTCTTGGCGGCACTGGCTCCTCCCTATGCCTCAATACCCTGACAAGCTCACGTTTTGCGCTTGGATGGAGGCGCCCTGCGCATGCTCCGACCCTGAGCACTACGCCCATGCATTGAGCACGTCCCGGCGCCCCTGCTACCGGTGGGCTCCGATGCCCTGCTCCCCTGAGCGCCAAGGCGTCCCAGCCTCCTAATGTCCCGCGTTCACACTCCCTGCGCCCTGAGGGCTGGGCGCATTGCACAAGCACCCGATCCGTGCCCTGCCGAGTGCGTCTTAGCGCCCATGCGGTCGGTACCCCTGCGCCCCTCCTCAACCAACGCCCCGATGTGGTGGCGCCCTGCGTTGGGGCCTCCCTTGCGCGGTTGCGCCTGCGCCCCTCTGCCATGTGCTCGCGCAAGGGGGACGCCCTTCGCCCTACGTCCCCGTTGGCCAAGCGCCCTACTACTCCTTGTGATCGGCGCCCTGCTGCCTGTTCCCGGGTGTCCTGTTCCTCACTTGGGCGCCCTGCATCCCAAGGCCTGGCGCACTGCGGCCTTGCGCCCAAGACCTACGCTCCCGTGCGCCCTGCAGCGCCCCTTCTAGCGCCCTGCAGGCACCATGCAGTGGCCACACCTGAGTCAAACGCCCTGCACCTCCCGGCGCCCTGCGCACCTTATGGAGGCCGGGTCCGGACCTCCCAGCTGCTAACGCTCCCTGCGCCCTGCGCTCAAGCCCTCAGTGCCCTGCAGGCGAGGTGCCCTACGGCCCGCAACTTCCCTGGCAGCTAGGGCGCCCTGCAGCTCACGGTGGGGCACCCTGCGCAAGGCGTCTCGTGCCCAAGTTTCTTGCGTTCTGGCAAGCCTGCGCATGTCCTGGCTCTGCACCTCGCTGAGCAGGTGTCCTGTGTGGGCACGAGCCTTGCACCCTGCTAATAAGCGCCTTGCGCCAGCGGGGCGTGCTCTCACCCGCAGCACGACCTCGCCCTGTGCCCTGTGCTTTTCCGCGCTATGCTCCCTTCGGTGTGTCCACGCTGCGTGCGCATGTGCCTGTACTCTGCCCTCGGAACCACGCTGTTGCGCCCAATGTTGCGCCTGAGATCTTGCACAGGCCGGCTGTGGGCATGAGGAGAGGATGAAGCTGCATCCGAGCAATACAGGAAGACCCCCTGACGTTTACCATGGAGTTGATGCTCTCCTATGCGTGCGCACCTAAGTCCAGAAATTGCTCCCCTTCATGCTACTGGTGCCCCAGGGGTGAAGGGGTTAAATACCCCAGACGTGGCCCATTCTTTTTACGTAGGACCAAGTCCATGGAAGTAATGAAGCCAGGACAAAGGGAGCAGCTTTTAGAAAAGCAAAGGGGTAAAGTAAGTTTGTTTTGCTGTGCCAAAGTGAAATTCATGACCTGTTGGGCTGGCAGTTAGAGAAAGGTTTGGGCCGGCACCAAGTTCCAGGCTGAGCGTGCAACCCGCGAGTAGAGAACGATTTGTCCAGGATCAATAAACCATCCTCTCTGCAATGAAGATGGGCATGATAAGAAGTGGTCAACCTTTGCCATGGACCTCATTTTCTGCGTGGAAATTGCTGGAGTGCCCAAATTTTGGTTAAGTACAGCAATTTGCTATGGATGGTTCTCAAGGTTTGATCAAATTCGGCGCTTCTCCCACCACCTCCGCAAACATGCATGTCATCTAATACTACCCCTTTGGGTGCTTTCCTTAGCGCCAAGGGGCAGGGGGGCTACTGTTGGAGAATATCTGAAGAGCTACCGACAGTGCAACATACAGATCAAGAGACTGCAGCCTGTCAGCAGAGGACGATACTACCCCTCACTTGTACTAATAGACTAGTTATCCTTATAAGGGGTATTTCGGTCATTTGTACCAAAAGACGACACTACCCCTCTTTTGTATCCATAGGCTAGTCATTCTTGAGGGGTATTTTGGTCATTTGTGCAGACCATGAACTCTATAAATACCCCTCCCCCTCTCATTTGTAAGAGAGCTCTCTGGAGCAATATAATGGAACACTCAAAACTGACGAGCCCTCGGGGCCCTGCTCTCTGGAGGCTAACCCCCGCAGGCTCGTCGACAGGAGTAGGGCGGTCCTCTCGGACCCCCGAACCTGTATAAAACCCTCGTGTCATTTTCACTCTCGTGGACGCTGGCTCGTTAAACGGCCGACGTCCACCCCCTCGTTTGTGTTTGGTTTTCACACCTACAACAGGGCAAATTGGTAATTTATCTATTACCAAGGATTAAGGCAGTTTGAAAAACCGTGACAGTGACCTAAGTGGTTTAGGTCAAGTCAAAGTGAACATGGACGCAAATTCGGACCCATAGAGCGAATTGGGCATCATGAAGAAGGTCGCTTTAAGAAGCGTGCTTATGTAAGTTTAAAACCCATTATGTGTATTAGGTTATCAGGTTAGCCCATGTAAATGTAGATGGTATCCACTTAAGTGTCCAGGTTTCAGAGTTGTCTACTCTATATAAGGAGATGTGGAGGGAGATAAAGCCTTAAGCTTAGGATTAGGGATTCCACAAGATTTTTGTTTGTGAGTGCTCCTTGGGAGTTTTGTCCTCAGGTGAGAGGCTTTGTAATCATCTATGTTACTTTGAAATAAAATCAACATTAATGCTCAAACTTTGCCACTTGTTTTGATCTTTCTTCTTTTTGAGTTTTTTTTATCTTTCTTGGTAATTTCTTTTTCTCTTGATCTTGTGTTGCCTAGTATGAATGATTGATGGATGAATCCTCTGTGGATCTTATCCCAATCATCCAGGAAAGCTCTCACATGAATACATGATCATCAAGAGATTTCTCAAGAAATCAGTTTTTGGCTTAAGAAGGAAGGATTTAAGGTATATTTTGATCTTGCACATTTGAAAGCAATTTCTTTGGAGTTCTATCTTGATATGACATATGGAAGACCATTTAAGGTCATCTTGATCATCAAATCCACACAAGCAAGCCTAGGGTGAAGTTTTTATATTTGACATCGTTTTGGTGCAACCTTTGTGAAGGACCGGAAATGGCGATCATAAGGGGGTGAATGATCACACGATAATTTTTCCCCCAAAAAAATCCAACTAAAACCTCTCTAGATTAAAGAAAAGCTAAAAACCTAATTTTCTAAGAATTTCACCCGAGGGACAGTACTACCGCCCATGTAGGGGCAGTACTACCACGCTATAGTGAAATCAGGCGAATGAACAGTAAAAATCAGCACGATCTCAAAATCAAAATCGTTGAATCTTTTGGTCGGCTAATCCAAACTTTGTGAAACTTTGTATGTATCTTTCTAAGGATGTTAGAAACCTATTCTAACCTTCAATCGTAAGGATTGACATCAAACTTCTGACCTTTTTCAAATTTATCGAAGGTTTCATCAAAACCAGGTCAAAATCCAAAACTTTGCCCTGAGCTTGTTCGTGGAGATTTGATAACCAATATACTTTAGATGGCTCCTACATATCAAAGAAAGCAAGAACTCTAAAGAAATCACCCTCAAATGAGCAAGATCAAGATCTACCTCAAGAACTTTCTTCTCACATCAAAAATCGATTTCTTGGAGAAACTTAGATGATCAAGAAGAAGCTTGTCTAGATGATTGAGGAGATGATCTACAAAGGACATATTTATCAATACATACTTGACAACACGAGATTAAGAAAGAAAGAAAACACAAGAAGAGAGCAAGGGCCAAGCAAGAAGAAGATCGTAACATGAGGCAAAAATTTGAGTAAAGAGATGATTTGCATTCAGATCGTGAGAAAAGTTTTATAAAGCCTCTCGGCTAAAGGCAAAGCCCCCAAGGAGCACATACACAACACATAAGAACACAAAATCTCATGGAAAACCTAAAACTCCAAGTGACTAAGTCCAAAGTTTCAAGTCTCTCTTCCCACTATATCTCCCTATATAGTAGAGGCAACTCTAACCCTAAATTTGGACACTACAAGTGGATACCATCCATATTTACATAGGCTAATCCGAAACACTACACTCTTAACGGGGTTTTCACTCACACAAGCACGCTTCTCAAAACGGCTTTTACATTGATGCCAAATTTGTCCAACTCTAGTTTAGCATGACCTAAACCACTTAGGCCACTGCTGCGATTTTTCAAACCGCATCGATTGCCGGTATTGGATAAATTATCAATTTGCCCTAATGATCGGTCTTCCTTCTCGAAGCATCGCCATGCTTCACACTTTCTACGTGGCCCCAATGATTTGCCGCAAAGCCTCTCACACGTCCGGACTCCCCCGAACCGCCCTAGCATGCAAGCGGGCCCAAGTCACTTGACCGCCACATGTCCTTTTTTGTTTCACTATGGCGGCATTAGCTTCTTTGACTGTTCTAGACCTCAGCTCCTCCTAAGCCTAGTCCTGGTCCATACCATTGCCCACCATGCCCATCACCAGTGCATCACGCTTCGGTTCTTTGTCTTCCCGACTTGCAAGCACTTCTCGCCTTTAGTCATCTTCCGGCGTCCCTCGACCGTTCTAGATCTCACCTCTTCTAGCCTAGTCCTAGTCTCACTTTCACCTCACCATGACCTAGCCTTGGAGTCCTGCAACCAACATAGACTAGTAAAGCATCACATACCACTATTCACAATAATATGCATTAATCAACAATTAATGCAAATATTAAGCACAAAGTCTCTTGAAACCCGGTACTACAACCAACTAGAGGCTGGTAGTACCGCAAGTCCAGTACTGCCTTTCCTGGTTGGCCAATTGTACCACTCGTCCTTAGAAACCTTGAGTCACTCTTTGGAAAATAGCTACCTTCACTGGATGGCGGTAGTATTGCACACCCGGTACTACCTCTCCCAGATGGTCGGTAGTACCGCACCTTGCACACCCTAAAGAAAACACCTCTCTGTAAAAAGTTACCGCATCCTTTGCTAGTAGCACTGTAGGATCGGTGCTACCGCTCTCATTAGGCCGATAGTACAGCCAAACTTGATAGCAAATCAAATTGCTCCAAATTCAAAATAGAATTCAAATCAAACTCAAACTTGAACACCACATGCTCAAACACTATCAATAACTCATCACAACATGGGTAGACCTACATGATCTTTCACTTTGGTAAACTCAAAAAAGGTCAGAACTTTAACATCAATCCTTGTGTTGAAGGTTGGAATAGGTTCTTAACACCTATAGGAACGATACAAAGTTTCATAGGGTTTGGATCAGTCGATCAAAAGATACACTGATTTTGGTTTTAAAATCATGTTGACTTTTATCATTTTACTGTTCATCCGATAGTACTAGGATTTGCACAATGGTAGTGCTGGATTTATTGTTCATTCTGGTACTACCGATCTTTTAATTGTGGTAGTACCGCCCTAGAGATGAAATTCATTAAAAATTCATGTTTTCGCACTTCTTTAATATGGAGAGGTTTTGTTGGGGATAAAATTTGTTTTGCCATCATTCACCCCTCTCTCATTACTGTTTCCAGTCATTCATTGATGTCTCAAACAATACATTCCATGTGAGCATCACTAAAGCAAAAGATAACATAGCGAGACTAACGAATCGACTGGTGTGATTTATAGGCGAACTTTGCTTGCTAATCAAAAGAAGAGGCGAAATATGGACAAGATGCAGAACACAGATCATACATGGGAGGATGGTCAACGGACGCCTCTGTGTAGAGATGGGCATCGTGCCGGGCCAGGTTGGCCCGACTCGAGCTCATCGTGCTTCGGGGCCTAAACCGTGCTAGGCTACGACGGCCCATCATGCCCGTCGTGCCAGGCCGGCCCAACTCGGCTAGCCTTGGTCAGCCCAGGTATGGCCCATTTGCTCTTCATGCCTGCTTTATGCCGTGCCGGCCTAGGCCCGACCCATTTACACTATTACGACGAGAGGAAACGACCCAAAGTTGCTTACAGTAGCATGCGTACGTGGTACTACGGTATGCAACGAATGTATAGCCCAGTCGGTATTGACATAGGAGATTATGGAAGAGGAGTGCATGCGTGATTTGTTTAATTATATTGGGGGTGGCAGTTTTACACATGGGTTTGGGTATCCACAGGTACCCGAACCCGATAAGAGCGGACACAGGTAGCACTTAAGACCCATAGGTTTTTCGGTTTGGGTACCCGATAAGATCATATGATGGGTGTGGATGTCATTTGTACCCATGGGTATCCGATGGGTATTCTATGACATATGGACCCTACTCAAAACCCTAACTTAGTCTCAGTACCTCTGCCTTATTTATCGGTGGGTCAGTCTTTCAGGCACCGCAAGCCCGCAATATCCTGATGCCCTCGTTCCCCTAATCCCCTCATTGCCCCATTGCCGCCGCCCACATTCCCCTAATCCCCTCGTCTCACGGACCCTGGCGTTGCTAGCCCTCATGCATCCAGCCTCAATGCCTCTAGGCACAGCTCTTCTGGTCCTAGCACCACCAGGCCTTATGATCTCCCACCCCTCTCTTCTAGATCTGCCCTATGTCACTACCCGTCCTCCTAGATCTAGGCGTCAAGTCACCAGTAAAGCTATGCAGAGCCGAAGTCACGCAGCGACCTTCAGCAGATCAATTTCATCTATCCTGGAGCACAAATGGCAGCACACTCTATGTTGGTTATACTGATGGAACCATCCAGATCTTTAAGATCTTACATTTAGCTACTCGAGTTAGATGTTGAATCTTGTTCTGGGAAAAGGCTATTGTATCTTCCTAGTTTTTCATAACTGTCTGAAAGCATAATATCCACCTTGATACTTCTGCTTAATTTGCTATCTATGTATTAGCCTTTGTCATGAGCTCATGGATAATGTGGAATACGGATTTGTTTTGCAACATGTTTTGATTTTTGACTGTTCCAATATATCATCTCATGAATCATGTAATCCATGGTGGTGCTTGATCTTTCAGTTGTGGTGTTTTTGTACCTTTGTATTCTCCATGTGTGCCTTAGTAGTTTGCTTGTGCTTTTTTTAATATTCTCACGAATATTTTAAATTAAATTTAAATAATTTCTGTGAAGCTTTGATATTAGACCAACTCCAACGGGTTCCCTTCCCCGCTCCCGTTCCCGTCGCGAGGAGAAAGTGAACGCTGAAGGATCGCGCAGCCTCCAACGGCTTCCTTCCCGTCCGCAAAGCCCTTGGGATAGAGAGAGAATCCCACAGCATGAGATCCTCTCTCCATTCCTTCGCTCTCTCCCGCTGGTCGGAGGACCAACCGCCTGGTCTCGCTACTGGCTCGGATTCGAGGAGGCCGGAGCGCAGAGGAAGGGTTGAGGTGAAGTCGCGGCGCGCGGCGAGTGGGGGTTGTCTGCAACGGCGGCGGCGATCGAACGGGCTGGTGCAATCGGAGGCGAGCAATGGCGGCGCAAGGGGAAGAACGTCAGTACGAAGCGGCGAGCAACCGGCGGGTACAAGGCGGGCGGCCATGGAAGGATGTGCCACGCTGCGTTGCCTCCTCGCGAGCACATCGCCATGTTCAACGCCGACTTCCAGCTTGCCCGGACTTTTCGCGTGCCGTGCCTTCCTCGCCGGAACCCCGCCATCGCGCTCGCCCAGCCCGCCGGGTCATTAACGCCGGCGAGTGCCTCATGACCAGGATGCGGAGATGTCCATGGACAACCGCTTTAAGGTCGAGCAGAGTCGCTCCACCTCCTGCGCCTTCTTCGGATACAACGGTATCTTAATCTCTTTTTGTTCGATGCAAATCATGCAATTTGTCGTCGATTAGCCTGAGATCGATGGTTTCCAGGGACTCCTGGTGTGTGGAGGATACCCAAATGGGGGTGGTGTACATTCCAACGGCAATTACTCTTATGAACGCAGTCGGCACACGGCACTCTAAGGTTAGGAATTACTGCTTTAAAAAAGAAAAAGTTAGGAATTACTGACCAACTTTGCTTTCTGAAAGTTCTTGTTTCACATCATGCAATTTATGCAATCCTCGGTCATTAAACTTCTCTTTCCTGGAAGCTCCTCCTGTGCTTTTCAGTTAAATATGTTGTGAACCTAATATGGAGCGTTATTCTTTTCTTTCATGAAGGAACGTAGGGAGTATGGTAATTTGCTTGTTCTTTATTTTCCCTTGTTATCACACTTCATACACTAGGCCATCATATATATGTTTGTCAGTGGATTTCCTTTGAGCAGGACATATTGCATAGTTTCCTCCTGCCAGTCAAAACAATTATGAATAATATTGTTCATTGTCCACCTTGTAGGTCCTTCCATTTAATTATCTTCTGTGATGGCATCCTCTCATTTACTGCAGTCCTTTACTTGCAATGGTTTCATGACATAAATATATTGGCTTACATCTCTGTAACTTTGTGATCTTAAACTGCTTTATGAAAACAACAGAGATGGCTTGTAACTTTGTAAGAATTATTTCAATCTGCTCTCTGGGCATGCAGGAATTGTGAATGGAATTGACATTAATGATTGGAACCCTGCTACAGACAAGCATCTCCCTTGTCATTATTCTGTTAATGACCTCTCTGGAAAGGTGTGGTGATAGTTCCCTACAGCATGCATATATCCAATTGGATTAATGTCTTCTACATTTTTTGTTTGCTTCCCATGATTTTCTCACTGAGTAATCCTATATGGCCTGGCATACTTGTTTTAGGCCAAATGTAAAGCTGAATTGCAGAAGGAGCTGGGTTCCAATAAAGCCTGATGTACCTCTGGTTAGATACCAATTCCTAAAAATATTTTTCTAAGATTTATGTCCGATTAATTTATTACCTTGATTCATAGATTGGCTTTATTGGAAGATTGGACTATCAGAAAGGCATTGACCTCATTAAACTCTCCATTCCAGATCTCATGCGGGAAGATATTCACACGTAAACTTGTTCATTGAATATATGGCTCTTTTGTTGGCTCTCTTCTACCTTTCTAGCTGTGATCAACCTGTATGGCTCTGCACATCTGGTGTTACCCGCGGTCCATATTGCTTCGACTTGAATTACAGAGCTGGGTACGCTGCATAAAGGAAGGTGAGGTGCAAAGGAAGTTAGCAGAAGGCCAAGGCGGTAAGAAGTTGAGAACTCCTTTTTTATTTTTGGAATGTTGTACTTGCTTGAAATAGTCATGCATGCATAATTGCATTTAGGTTATTCTTCCTCTTGGCAAATTTAGGTTCATTTCAGTAGAACTTGGGGTCAATTTAAGTGAAATGCCAGTTCTGGACATGCTAATGTCATCTTACTCCACTGATTTGATCTTCTGAATGCACTATTTTTGTAAATCACACTTACTCCACTGATTGGCCGAAAGGCATATAGTGATTATTGAAATGGCAGCCTCTCAATTAAACTAATCCCAATGTCATAGTCATCAGGAAGTTCCATACACTATAATCTACGCAATTCTTTGTAAGAAGGCTTCCTTAGATGGGTTTATATCATGATTATTTAGAAAAAGCTATACATATGTTTTAATGGACTGATAATGATTTGGTTGAAAACTTGACTGCAGGTAAATAACTTTGTGATCATTTGTTGAAAATGCACTTTTATTGTGACAGATCAATGGTGGATGAAACAAAGCTAGCATAGCAGCACAGCAGCACTCTTTAGCGGGGAACAGAATGCATGCTAAGCTAATTAAACGGTGTAGTGTTGATTGTTGATGTCCTCGTAAGATTACTGCAAAGCCGGGCTATCATATTGATAAACGTGAGAAGATCAGGCAAAAGAATGAGAAGAAGCATCACAGGTAGAAGGAGAGGCGTGCCCAGGAATTGCATGGCGAGTCAGAAGATCCAAAGGAAATATAAGTTAAAGGCTTTCAACCACTGGCTAATGTAGTGTTGTAAACATATTAATGTTATGTATGTGGCTCGATTCAGTGTCGATAAAGCAGTTCCTGTGATACTCTGGATTGACACATAATCGCATTTCATCATACTAGCTGTTCCTGTCATACTCTGTCTAGAATCATTTCATGAAAAAGATTTTTTGTAGTAATAACTGGGTTGGAATATTATAGAAATGTTAATTTATCTTCTTTATTCCGAGGTTTATTTTTGCAATTTCAATAAAAATGTATTAACTGGGTTGCAGTTTGGATCATCCCCTGATGTTGTGAATTGTGAACCAGCCTGCCAAAGCCTTGTGAGCTTGCACTTAAGCATATATTAAATGTTAAGCATATATTAGCAGTTTTCTGTAGGGATTTGTCATTTCAAGCTTTGTTTTATAAATGTTAAGCATATATTATATGTTAAGCACTTAAGCATATATTAAATGTTAAGCATATATTATATGTGACTTTGCCATACCCTTAAATTTTAGGCATTGAATAATTATTTTTGTAAAATACTACATGAATTATCGTGGCAAATGTGAATTTATCTTCTTTGTTCCGAGGTTTATTTTTGCAATTTCAAAAAAAATGTATTAATAAAAAAATCAATTTATCTTCTTTATTACGAGGTTTATTTTTCCAATTTCAATACAAATGTATTAATAAAAAATCCTACGTTGCTTGTTTAAATATTTGGTAGTTAGAAGAGAATGATGAAATATGTATTTTTTATGTGAGAAGTGAATAGGGAAGGGAATGCTGTTAGAGTGTTTTTCTGAGAAGGGAATGAAAACTGAGAAGAGAATTTCTTCAAGGTAGAGTAGAGAATGAAATAAAGGAAAACTGTTGGAGTTGATCTTACGCGCCCCTCTTTCTTTACCTTTTCCCGATCCAGCTGGACCCGGCCTCTCTTCCCAACCCCCCCCTCTCTCCCCTTTTCCCCTGGGCCCCTCCCTCTCGGTCTCGGTTCGTCCGCCGATAGCCAGCGCCCAGCGCGCCCCCTCGGTGGCCTCGCCCGCGCACCCGATGGCCCTCCCCTCCCTCCCCGTCGGTCGCCGGCCTCCGAGCCCCCCTCCCTCGCCTGCACTCCCGAGGCCCTCTCCTCCCTCCCCACCGGCCGCTGGCCTCCCCGCTCCCCTCCCTCGCCTGCGCACCCGAGGCCCTCCTCTCCCTCCCCGAGCGCCCGAGGCCCTCCCCTCCCTCCCCACCAGCCGTCGGCCTCCTCACTCCCCTCCCTCACGTGCGCTCCCGAGTCGCCTCCCCTCCCTCCCCGCTCCCTCCGCGCGACCCTCCTCCCCCCCACGAACCTCCTTCTTCTTCCCCGGCGACACGCGAGGTGGTGGCGCGCATGGCGGTGACGTGCGAGGCGGTGGGCGAGCCTGCCCGATGCGCAAGGAGGCACACGTGGCGTCGACGCGCGAGGCGGCCCAACCCGGGGGCTCGAGGCGGCGCGTGAGGCGGTCGCGCGCGAGGTGGCACAGCGCCCCTGCAGGCGCGGGTGCGCGGCTGCTCGGGGGCTCGGCACGGCTCCCTAGCGGTTCGCAACACGGTGGCGGTGCCTTGGCAACATGGTAGCTCCCCGGTTGAGCATGGTCTCAGTCGCGCGATCGAACGCCGAGGTGAATGCATTCTTCGGCAGGCCCGGGACAAGCATCTCGCCGTCGAAGTTGAAGATGCCGTCGCCGACAGACCAGGTAACGCCCCGGCCCCTCTCCCACACCCCTGCCGCGGGTCGCCTGCATGCCCTGCCGGCGTGCCCCTGCCGCGTGTGGGGCCTGCCCCGTGCTCCAGTGTGCCGCCGCCGTGCCAGGTGTGCTCCGTGCCTGGCGTGCCTCCTCCGTACCGGGCCGGCACGAGCTGGGTCATGCTGCCCACCATGCCCAGATTCTCAGCCCGACACATCTAACAAACAGTGACAGGCCGACCCAGCATAGTCCACTTCGTGTCAGAGCATGCTTCAGGTTGGACCTTGCGGCCATGCCTCGGACTGGCCCACAAAGGCACGGCCTAAGTGCCCATCTCTACCTCTGTGATTACCCAAGATGGCCAAGAAAAATATCAGCGTAGAATGGGTCGCAAGACTGCTTCAAACAACAATAATTGCGAGATAAGGATGCTGCTCGCTTTCGCAACTGGTCTCCGGGCTGCCAATCAGTGATTTGCGTCACAGCTCACAATCTGCAAGGCTAATTCAGGTCCCACAACTAATGGTAATGGATATATGTACAACACAAAGCTACTCGGTCTGGTCATAAACAGCAGTCAAATGTTCGAAATTTTAACCGTTAATATTTAAAAAGATATTAACATTCAAACATTTAAAAAGATATTAACAGTAAGATCTTTCTTAGACCACCGGCTAGGCCTTAGACCCAGCCGTATTGGAAAGCGATGCTTGGGCTACCTTAATTCGATTCATATGTTGCACAAGCCATAATGCATAATATCTAATCATTTTCCAGATTTTGATATGAGAGGCTACAAAATCAGTTTTGTGATGGCTGAGAAATCGGCACCTAGAGCGCCTCCTACATATGGTCATGGGTATGTACTTATCAGTTGTTTAGCTGCTAAATGCAAATTCTGTAATAACATGCCCAGCCGAGACATCTGATTATTTTGGGCCAAGTAATACATTGCATTGCAATTTGATTGTCTAGAGATTTCATTTGCCATGCACTGTCATACTCATATTATTCAGTTATGTGTGATTAGGAGTTGCCTAAAAAAATTCTGTGATTAGGACAATATGCCACACACCGTCAGATTATTTCATTTGGGCTTAGCTTTTACTTCAACTATTAGATGGAGTGTACTGCAGCCAAGTTAACCAAACTGTGATATCATATACAAGTCACACTTATGATTGATCTGGAACATAAAGCCCAGGGCTTGGGACTTGTTCATTGTGCATTCCTATGATTTATAAGGTAAGCAAGACATTTGATGCTGAAACAATTGACTTCTGTTACTTGAACTGTGTGTTCTTGATGCATAGAAGCTAATTTGTTGCACAAAGCAATTTGTCAAATGCATTGCAGTAGTAAACAATTCACTGATGGGTGGGGAATTGGGGTGAATGTGTGGGATCAGGAGGATGACAAGTTCAATTAAATTAGATACAGACCATTGCACAGTTGAGCTACTGCTTCTTCATTAAAATCTTGAAAAATTATCAATTCAAAACAATGTTTGTGAACCTTATTCTTTATTTCAGACATGCATTTCATCATATGCAAGGAGAACAATATGGGGGTTTTGTTTTAAGCAGTTGTGCTTTTAACGGTGTAATGCTTAGTGTAAACTTCAAATATTGTATATATCACTTATTATATATAACTGAAATCTTGATTCATGTGGATGATGCTTATATATAATTTCTTCACCGTATTACATGGTGAGCAGAGGTGGACGTGGTGGTGGCTATGGTGGGGTTAGACGCAGGGATAACTACAGAGATGGATGAGGCTATGGGCCTAAGAGCATCTCCAGCAAAGCCCTTAAACCAGCCCTTAAACCTTAAAATAGGGAGTTTAGTAAAAAATACAGATCCAAAGAGACCCTAATCCAGCCCTAAAATTAGGAGGCCCTAAATTTACCTCCTCCTCCCAATTCAGACGACGACGCGAGCACGCCCCTATTCGGCGGTTTCCTCACAAGACCTTGGGAAATATCTTTCCAGCTTTCCGAGTTCCAGCTTGATCTGGCTCTTCGCTCGCCGCCACACCTCAATGCTCGCGACGCCGCTTTGCCGCTTCGCCCGACGTCAAGATCGCGGGCGCCTCCTGCGCCTCGTGAAGCGATTCGGCATCGGCGATTCCTGCGTGTTGTGGGTTTGGGTGTAAAGACGAGTGCAGTCGTAACTCAAAGACGCTGAGTGGTAGACGACGATGCAGAGCGGCGATCGCCGAGTTTTAGCGAACGGAGCTACCTGCCTGATAATCGGAAGGCACCGCCAGCACAAGTTGCGGCAAATACTTTATTGCCTTTTCTTTATTGATTTCTCATACTTATAGATGAACAATGTCTTGAACTAAAACAGAATCAGACTCCTTTGAGACTACGGACTAGAGTCCTATTCAATACTAGCTATCCTTTATTTAGATAATAACTAATCATTGTTATTCCAAGACGGTTTGGGTTTCTGCTACCGGTCTCGCTTGACTTCCTCCGCTACCGAATACGTGTTGTCGGCCCACAACAAAGACTCTTCCACGTACCAGATTGTCCGCAACTGAAGGTAGGAAAAGTCTGGCGAAAGTCGTGGCGGCACTCAGAGTCATCTTCAAGATCGCATCCTTCCAACGGACCAAGAACCGACGACGCCCTTTCGTAACACGATGCCCCAAGACCTGGTCGGTTCTTTGCTCGAGAAGCCATGGGCGATTTACAACTCATCCGCAATGGTATGGAACCAAGAGGAACGGCACCCTAAAGGCCTTCAAGAGTGACACATGAAAAACATTATGGAGCCGAGCGCCCGGGCGGCAATCAGAATCGATATGCAACTTTGCCGATCCTTTCAATGATCCGTAAGGCCCGAAGAAGCGCGGAGACAGCTTGTGTTGATCTGCTGTTCGTATTGAATTTTGCCGATGACGTTGGAGCCGTAACCACACCCAATCTCCAGTGTTAAAAGAAACCTCCCTGTGATGATTGTCGTAGTATTGCTTCATCCTGTTCTGGGCGTGAAGGAGATGAGCACGCCGTCAGAAAGCATTCATCTCGGTCAGCAAGATGACAATCAACAATAGTGAATGCCGAAGCCTTCTGATTATAAGGAATGAGTGAAGGAGGTCGGCGCCCATATACAAGCTCAAAAGGCGTCATGCGATGAGCGGAATGGTAGGAGGAGTTGTAACAAAATTCTGCCCACGGAAGCCATTTGACCCAAGTGCGAGGGTTATCTGCTGTAAGACACCGAAGATACATTTCCACCGTTCGATTGACAATTTCAGTTTGCCCATCCGTTTGTGGGTGGTAGGCAGTGGAGAGGAGTAATGTCGTGCCGCACCGTTTGAAAATGTCCTTCCAGAAAATACTAGTGAAGACCGGGTCACGATCACAAACTATGGTTTCGGGCATGCCGTGAAGACGAACAACATTGTCAAAGAATAGATTGGCCACCACTGGGGCTGCTGCCGGACGACCCATCGGAACGAAATGAGCGTACTTGGAGAGCCGGTCGACGACAACCATAATTGTTGTTTTCCCTTGCGACGGTGGCAGACCAACAATGAAGTCCATCGAGAGATCAGCCCATACCTGATGGGGCACCGGAAGGGGTTGGAGGAGCCCGGCCGGAGCAAGCGACGATGTTTTACTACGTTGGCAGATGGCACAGTTGGCAATATACTCGTCGACCGTCTTGCGCATCTGAGGCCAGTAAAACTCAGTCCTGAGGCGATGTAATGTCTTGTGAACGCCCTCATGCGGCCCGGTCGTGCACGGCCTTGATGATCTCCGAATGAGGTTGGATCGTGCGGGTATCACCAGCGATTCTTGCGAACAAGAGGCCCTCGCGAACGTGCATCGCATGGCGGTGGCGTGCCCTGAGTTGGGGTTGTGGTGGCGGTGGTGTCGTTCCTGAAGAAGGTCAGAAGCGCCGCCGTTGTTCATTCGGCGCAATACGCCGATCTCCCGGTTGAGCGCAAGGCGTGATGCCAGTCGGTGACGCGTTCAGCTAATGGCAGGGAAAGAGCTGCGCAGGTGACAACAACATCCTCCAGCCGTGACAACGCATCCGCCGCTTGATTGTTACGGCCCGGTTTGTATTCGACCGTGAAATCGAACCCCATTAATTTGCTGAGCCAGTGTTGTTGCGGAGGTGTGACTAAAGCTTGCTCGAGCAGGAACTTCAGACTGGCGTGGTCCGTGCGGACAATGAAAGATCGGCCCCATAGGTATGGCCGCCAATGTCGCACGGCCTTTGATAACCCGATCAATTCGCGCTCATATGCGGCAAGTTTGTGGTGTCGGTCGGCCAATTTCCGGCTGAAAAAGGCGATGGGGTGGCCTTCTTGCTGCAGTACCGCGCCAATACCGTGACCGGATGCGTCACATTCAACCACAAAAGGAAGATGGAAGTCAGGCAAGCGGAGCACCGGGGCAGACGTTAAGGCCGCTTTGAGTTGAGTGAATGCAGTATCAGCCGCAGTCGTCCAATGGAAATTCCCACGGCGGAGCATTGCAGTCAATGGCTCGGCAAGGTCAGCATATTTGCAAATGAACCTGCGGTAATACCCCGTAAGGCCCAAGAATCCTCTGAGAGCTGTGATTATCGTGGGTTTTGGCCATGCAGACACTGCCTGTAACTTCTCTTGGTCTGCTGCGACCCCCGATGCTGAGATAAGATGCCCTAAGTAACGCACCTGCTGCTGGCCAAAGGAACACTTGGTCTTCTTGAGGAATAGCTGGTGGTGGCGCAGGCGTTCCAAGACAATCCGAAGGTGAGCCCAATGGTCAGCAAGGGATGGGCTATATATAAGAATATCGTCGAAGAAGACGAGAACAAATTTGCGCAAGAAATCTTGTAAAACCTCGTTCATGAGGGCTTGAAAAGTGGAAGGTGCATTAGACAACCCAAACGGCATCACCAAAAATTCGTAATGCCCATGGTGTGTTCGAAATGCTGTTTTGGGAATGTCTTCGCGAACATGCGACCGATGATAGCCCGAGCGAAGGTCAAGCTTGGTGAAGAACCGCACCATGAAGCTCATCTAACAATTCCTCAACCACGGAATAGGGAACTTGTCTTTGACGGTATGGGCGTTGAGTTCGCGATAGTCAACGCAGAAGCGCCACGTCCCATCTCCTTTTTGACCAGCAAAACCGGCGAAGAAAAAGGGGAGCGGCTATGACGGATAATGCCTTGTTTTAGCATGGCTTCACACTGGCGCTCAATTTCATCCTTCTGTCTGTACGGATACCTGTAGGGCCTCACGACCACCGGATTAGTACCTGCTTGTAAACATATGCGGTGATCACACGCGCGAGCTGGAGGCAGTCCTTGTGGTTCCATGAAGACATCAGCAAAGTCCTCCAACAAGGGCAGTAAGGTTGAACTGTGCTCCTCTTGCAATGCCAGAAGATGAGGCGTTTTGTGGTGTCGCATACCTTCCAGTGTGATGGGTGCCCCCTTATGAGTAAAAGACATGGTGAGAGTTTTGAAGTTCCAGTGAATGTCGCCCAGGGATTGTAGCCATTGGACACCGAGAATGATGTCAAACCCATCCAGAGGAATGACCAAAAAAGGCGCTGTGAAGGTATGCTCGGCGATGGCAAAGTCCGTAGCAGGAAGTTCGCCCAAGCAAGGAAGTTGGCAGCCGTTGGCGACCTTGACACGTTGGGAGGATGTTGGCCCTTGGTGGACTGCCATGCAGAGGGCCGCGTGGCTACTGACAAAATTGTGTGTGCTGCCGGTGTCGAGAAGCCCCAGTAAACGTTGTCCTTGCATGAGTACTAGGATCTGCATGGTGGCGCCGGACGTAGGCCCAAGGGCAGCTAACAAGGAGAGCGATGGTAGAGTACCTGAGTCATCCTCCTCTGGCAGATTCATCCCCACGGTTTCTGCCTCTGGTTCCTCGTCTTCATCATTGGTGACCTCAATAGCAAAGAGCCGTTTACACCGATGGCTCCTCGTATATATGTCATCGCAGTGATAACACAAACCTTTCGCCCGACGCTCCGCAAGTTGGTCCGCATTGAGACGGATTCTAGCCGGAGAAGAGGAATTGGATGCCATGCTGGATGCCGGTGAGGGAGTTGCTCTGCCCTGGGCCCCCGGAGGTGGTTGCTGCTGGAGCGACTGTCCGGCCGGCCGCAATCGTGGAGGAAGTAGGAGCAGCTGTGCTACGGCTAAAAGCCATGCGGTTGCGGCTCGGAGGAGCAGCATGTTGCATGACCTCGGCCACCAACAGATCTTTGCGTTCTTCTGCTTCCCGGGCGAAACAAATGGCTTCAGAAAGATCCCGTGGTCGTTCACGACGGACCTCGGCCGCCAAAGTTTTCAGAAGCCCCGCGGTGAAGGTCTCGACTTGGTCGGCGCGCGTCATGCGGGGAGCCCGAGCCAGAAGACGTTGAAACTCCCGGGCATAGTCATCCACACGTGAGGTCCCCTGCTTCAGATTAACCAAGTCTCCCAAGGGGCTGGCTCCTCCATGGCGAGTGAATCGCTGCACAAACGTATCGAAGAAATCCTCCCAAGAAATCCTTGTTTCGTCCAGCAGCCAATTCTCCAAAACTTCTTGCGCTTCGCCCCGGAGATGTAGACCCACCAAATCCACATACTCCCTTGGTGGAGTCTGATGCAGCCGAAAAAATCTTTCACAGTGCCTTAACCATAGCAGTGGATCGTCGCTGCCATCGTACGTGGGAAGTTCCAAGCGCGGCGGCCGTGGATTACAGCGGCGCTGGTGGAGGTCATCTACTTCTTCCGGAAAATCAGCGTAGTCGTCAGCGGCGCGAAGATGGCCGGCTGCGTCCCACGGCCGGGCGTCAAGGGCGGTTCGCTCCATTGCTCGGGGACGAGCAAGGCGAGCGGAGCCCAGAGTTCCCCCGCCCGGAGGGAGCTGCGCCTGGAACCGATCACGTTGGTGCCGCGCTGGATCCTGGCGCCGTCCTGTGTCATCGGCGTCTCGACCCTGGTGGCCGTTATCGTCGTGACTTGAAGGTCCCGGCCGGTGAAGGGTCAGGAGTTCCCCAATGGATGTCTTCAAATCAGCAAGGGAGGCTTCCACTTGACCCATACGCTCCTCCATAGATGGAAGCGCCATGGCCGGAGGACCGCCTGAATCTGATACCAATTTGTTGTGGGTTTGGGTGTAAAGACGAGTGCCAGGTCGTAACCCAGCACGCTGAGTGGTAGACGACGATGCCGTAGCGGCGATCGCCGGAGTTTTAGCGAACGGAGCTACCGGCCCTGTTAATCGGAAGGCACCGCCCAGGCACAAGTTGCGGCAAATACTTTGTTGCCTTTTCTTTATTGATTTCTCATACTTATAGATGAACAATGTCTTGAACTAAAAACAGAATCAGACTCCTTTGAGACTACGGACTAGAGTCCTATTCGAATACTAGCTATCCTTTATTTAGATAATAACTAATACTGTTGCTATTCCGGCACGGTTTGGGTTTCCTGCGCCTGGTCTCTGCTTGACTTCCTCCTGCGCCTGAAATACGTGTTGTCGAAGCCCACAACACTGCGCCTCGCGATTCCCTGCGCCTCACGATTCATTTACCCTCTCGATTTATAGAGTTGGCACTGCACCTGGAAATCACAATGGCTGAGATTGGTTTACCCGTGAGTGAATTGCTTCCGTTTTAATTTGCGGGCATGATATGAATTGTACGTTACTGTGATTAAGACAGAATTATACTAAAGTGGTATCCTCAGTTTATAAGAACCTGTGTTATTCTGCTTTCAATCAAGACAGAATTGTACTGGAACTGAGTCAAGTCATCCAGTCGTCGCAACCTTGTGGAGCCATTGGTTAATTAAGTGAAAAAAATGTATATCCAGCAGTTGGTATGTCAATTACCCAACTTTGGACTGGAACTGAGTCAAGTCATCCAGTCGTCGCAAACATGTATAGCCATTGGTTAAGTTCAATGAGTGTATGGCTGCAGACCTGCAGTCCAGTCTTCGTCGGCAATTTGTGGAAATGCTATTTTCAGTGTATAGTTGCAGTCCAGTCTTCGTCGTCAATCTGTGGAAATGCTATTCTTCAAAAGAAAAATCTACGGAAATGCTTTCAGTTAGGAGTTTAGGATATGTACCTGCTGTTTTGTTTCAATCCTGGAATGCTTCTTGTAGATGTAGAGGTAAATTCATCTGCACCGACATACATGCTAAAAAATTAGAGCTTCTGTTCTAAAATTATAGCCAATGTTAGGGAATGCTTCTTGTAGATGTAGAGAAGGTTCCCTGATTTCAGGTACACTGTATTCAACATTGTGTTTGGATTAGCTAAACTATGTCCTGATTGGTAATGATTCTGAATAGCATTTCCTTTGATAAAACCAACGAAATGGTGCAGACCATTAGGTTATAGCCAATGTCCACCAAACATTTGTGCAGATCATTTGGTCCCGGCAATTGTCGTTTGGCCTGCTTAACCTCTATTTATTCTCATCCTTTTACAGGAGTTTGTTTTACATGCATAACTGACAAAACAGAAAACTTAGCTAAAAAACTGGATCTCACTTGACCCTGTCATCCCACAACTAATGAGCGACAAAACCTGAAAAAGACTCAACTACCCGGCTGAACTAGTGTAATCCTGAAACATGCAAAACTAACAGAACTCATAAACACGAATTGTGGCTAAGAACTTGGTTGCCCTCCTCTCTTTCTATATTCCGACGGAATGACCTTTTCAAATAGTTCAAGTGAACTGGTTAAATAGTTGTGTTACTGAATTAATTTCTAAAATAACTGGATATCTTTAACTATTTGTATAGACTTTGTAAATGCAGGCCTAGTATAGAAAGAGATTATGGCAATATAGTGTGCTGATCTTAAATACCATCTGATATTTGTTGTGTATAGCCTGGTATGGATACAGGACCTGGTTCATATGTGGAAATGATGTCTGAGGACACAGATATTGAGTTATTGGCTCTTGGTTCCCAACGAAATGGTCAAAATTCTAATTCCAGAAGGGTTTGATTCATTGTTCGGAGTTTCTATTTATCTATTTATCATGTTTTGAAAATTTTAAATTTAAATTTTAAATATCATGTTTTTAAATTGTAAATGTTAATATGCTTATGTTTTATGTATTACAAATATTCTTGATTGAATTTTAGTGGTGTCAAATGAAGATTATACATAGCAGATATGTCAAAATAGGAGAAAAAGTAAAATAGGGGCTGAGATTTAAGGGATGTTGCTGGACTTGTGCTCTGGAAACAGGGTCCCAAAAAATAGGGAGTCCCTAAATCCAAAATAGGGGCCCTGTTTTAGGGGTCCTTGCTGGAGATGCTCTAAGAGACACCAGGGTGGTGGTTTGCGTTCACGACCATACTGAAAACAGCTAGTATAATTACTAAGATTGTCATCTGTGAGAAACCATTTCTATTCCTGTTCTCCGGACTTGTATTCATACAGGAGTATAAAAGGTAGGTTGTTGGCTTTCCTCGGATTTCTGTTCCATTGTCATACTCCAATGTTGGTCGGATGTTTGTTTGCCTTATCCAAAAGTGATTGATGTATGTTATGTGAATTTTTCCCTAGAGGCAGCCTGGATAAGCTCCAAATACTGGTAGGTTTGAGACGTTATTTCAGGTGAGTGCCGATCTGTTATGACTCTAACGCTTTCATGGTGATTGCTTACAATTTTATTTCTGCGATTGTTCTTTTTTTGATCTAATGCTTACATTCCACATGGTCCCTCAGCCGGTGGATCACTCCTGTAAGCTTGGATTTTGTTGTGGAGGACAGGGAGGGCGTTTTTGCTCTGTTATAGGTTAACTAGACCCAGATTGATTAGTTCACGATCGATGTGGTTCTGTGGATATTAGATGTATCTTTGAATCTACCTAGACCGCTGCACTTCCGTTTTTTATTCATGCGGTTTGTGGAATCAAATTTAGGATGTATTAGTTTCCTTATCTAGCAGAGTCAGATGTCTCTTTGCGCTAACTATGCTTGAAATAAACTCATTTGAATGCTTAATTCTACCCCGAATGAGAAATATCTTGGTGTATGGTTCTAGTTTAGACACCGTTTGAAACACATTGCCGGAATTTTTCTTGGTTCCTGCAAGAATTGAACTGTTTGTCAAATTCTTGCTTTCCAAACGGGGCTTTAGATCTTGTTGCGAAGCTTCTACTCTTGACTCATGAAATTGCAGCTGCATAATGTGTGCAGCTGCAAATTGAACACCATCAGCGAGCCATTGCTGTCTGCTCCTCTGTTAATGCCTGCGACAATTCTAAACCATACATGACAATCAACACTCTCTAAACCATACATGACAACTCCTTCTCTATAATAAATTTTAAATGGAACTCGTTCTAACATATTTATGAACCAATTCATTAACCTACGAATTAATTACTTTTCATAAAAAATACTATGACACCTAACATAACTATATCTATATACTCAAAAAATCTAGATCTATTTATATCTACACATTTAAAAATATATATCTATTTAGATCTATCTATAAAAACTATCTACGTTCAGAAAAATATATTTCTGTATACTTCTATCTATAAAAAGCATCTACACTCCTAAAAATATATATCTATCTACATCTATCTGTAAAAACAACTACAATCCTAAAAATATATATCTATATAGACCCACGTAAAAACTATCTACATTCGTAAAAATATATATCTATCTATGTAAATGTATTTGTACGAACCAACTAAATTACTACAAATATACTAAATCTATCCATAACCTCTAAAATGAACTAGATCTATTTTTTTGCTATCCTACCTTGGTATATTGCTAAACAAAATAAACAAAAAAATTTACCACACAATAAGCATAAACATCAAATCTGGCTTTCTTCTCCTCCCTTCCCTTCTCTCCCTTCCTCTTCTCTCCCTCCCTCCTTTTCCTTCATCTCCTCTCCCTCCCTCTCCTCTCTTCTCTTTCTCTGAACAGCAACAAATGACAGAGCTCACGGTGCACAGTAACGACGGCAATTTATATAATAGTCTGTATCGCCCGTTGGTTTGACGACAGAGGCACACACCCCCTCTGTCGCCAAACGATCAGTCATTTTTTACCTGTCGCCGTATGGTTTGACGACATGGAGCCCGAACCATTTTTTGATCTACGTGGCTCCGACGTGGCTTTTTATCATCAGTATGGTGACAAGAGTCTCTGTCACCTGATGATATACGGTGACATTTATGTCTTGTTGTTTCAAACGGCGATAGAGGTATAATTTTGTAATTTTTTTGAATCGAGGTATATTTTTTCAATTTGAATATAAAAATGTATTATTAAAAAAATTATGTATATGCGTGCACACACCACACCAGGGATTCAAAAACCATTTTTCAAAAACCGGTTCGAGATTCGCGGTACGAAAACCGCTCGAAAACCGTCAAAAACCGAAGAGTTAAGAAATCAAAATATTTTGAAAAAAAATTCAAAAAAATGAAAACCATTCGGTTTTCAACGAAAAAATGTGGTTTTTCGCACAAAACCAGCCGACCAAATGAATGTTCCTAACAAATAGTTTTTCGAGCGATTTTTTGCGAAAACCGCGGTTTTTCAATGGTTTTCGAGCGGTTTTTAACGTATAATTTTTTTCAAATTTTTTGATTTTTTTAAGTAAGACTGATTTACCGAACAGTTTTGGATCTCAAACCGCAACGGTAACATCAAAAACAATGATTTATTGCGAAATTGTGAACCCTGCACCACAGGCTCCAAACGATTGGCTAGCTCGCCGTGCGACCCGGGCAAGCGACGACCAATCCGAATGCGCTTGCAAATCAATAATTTAGACTACAGAGTATGCACTTATCGGAAATGGTACGTAGTTTTCAGATTAAATGCGCTTGCAAATCAATAATGTAGACTACAGAGTAGGCACTTAATTATCGGAATAATGGTACGTAGTTTTCAGATTGCTCCATCTGCTTCATAATATAAGCCATTCATTTTTTCTTAGATTTACTTTCAAATGTAAGGCGTGCGATTGTAATGATATTTTCTTTCTTTTTGCGTTCTTTCATTTTCCATTCCCTTGAACATACATACTAAGTGCAATTTGAGGACAGATCTAAGCTCTCTAATTCTTTTTTTTTAGAAAGCGCATGGGTAACTTAATTATAATACCTACTATGCGTGTAAACTTAAAATAAAATATGCTCCACACGTGTCAACGCAGGAACGAAAATCAGAGTGTTCCAGCAAGGAGTGCAACATGTAACATCGATAGTTAATACAGACAGAGAATTTGATCAGAAGACCGACGAACAACGGTCGTGTTACGCTCCTACGTACACCAGCTTTGCTATGTCTAAATTTAGACGTGCTACAGATTCTTAGCGGTTGTCTAAATTTAGACGTGCTACAGCTTGGCATTGAATTTTGTTACTATAAAAAGTGTAGTAAGCTATACTTGTCTAAGATTAGTTATGACAAAATTAGTTGCAAACCAAACATGCCCTTGATCTCCTGGTCAAGGTGCGAAAAATTAACAATTGGGCAGTGATAGTTACTTATCACTGCCGGTTGTAAATAATAACCAGCAGTAATAATTATTATCACTGCCGGTTGGAAAGTATGAACCGGCAGTGATAGTTATTATCACTGCTGGTTGTTAAGTATAAACCGGCAGTGATAGGATACTCCTCGACTATCAATGCCACTTAGGTTGTGCCGGATCCACATCCGACAGTGATGTCGATGTGGATCCGGCAGTAATCACATATTCGGTAGTAGTGTTGGTCTCTAGAGGATGGCCAAGATCCAAGTTTCTAAGTATAAACCATCTATTCAACGAAAATGATTTCAGATTTTGTAAATCAACTTGAGATGTCTGCATTAGTAGTTATTCTGACCAATCAAAACTTCCAATTACTATGTCATCTTCAGCAACATCAGTATATACCGCATATATATGTGCAAATGTTAAAACTAGCTACCATCCTTGCTTGAAGGTACCTCTAGAGTACCGTATACGTCAGTCTTATAACTTCCAAGGTAACTACTGGCTGAAGATGATATGAAGCCATGTGGAGTGTGGCCTTACTAACATCAAGCAGGCACATCCGATAGTTAACCATTGCGTACTTACGAGGGAATCATCTGCTGCCTCGACTTGTAACCGGCCGGGAGCTAGGGTTCACAAACTTGATTTCGCTCGAAATATTGTCTATGACCGGAGAATGAAATTTCAGCAAGATCCTGAAAATTCAAATAAATTCCGGCCGAAATACAAAACCAGGAATTCAAATCCGGTTTTCGATCTCCCGGTTAGACCGAAATCTCGTTGGTTTTGCCGAGATCTCGGTAAAATTGCACGACGTGAAATCCAGTGGAAACGTTGTAAAAAAATTTTGAAATTTTTTCTGAAGATCACTGACACATTGATGATATTTCCATAAAAAATTCAGATAATTATGAATCCTGTGGAATTTTTAAAAATTAAAACATTACTACTATCCTAATAAAATACTGATCGGCAATTCTGAACCGAATGAAAAATAAGGCAAACCACGTTAGAAATATTTGTAATTTTTTGTGCATGATTCTATCATATCAGTAATCTTTCCAAAAAAAATTTAGATGATGGTGAAACTCGAGGGATTTTTAAAAAGGATTTTTAAAAATTCGGACAGCGGTGATGTCTGAATGGAAAATGGTTGAAATTCGCCGAGATTTCTAACGCTGTGGGGAGCTGATTGGCCAAGCTGCATGGCCCATGATAACGGCGCGTACGTACGTCCAATATGCGAGTGCAAGAGGAAGGCTCGCGTGCGATCGGGTTGTTACCGTAGTGCACAATTGGTGAGCCGGCGAGAGCTAGGCTGCATGCGCGCCAATGTGTATATAAACGGGGGCAGGGTAGCAATCCAATCTATCTCCCTGCATAGAAGATAACCCATCCAATCAAAGAAGCCATTTTATATGTCCTCCATGACGAGGGCCCATCCCGAGCCACTGTTGCTACTCCTGCTGCTCCTACAAATCCAGCCCGTGGTCGTTTTCTCGCTTCTCCCTTCAGCTCGTACGTACACCAACCACACTGCTGTACCGTCCGTCGTTCCATGCCTGTCCGACCAGGCGTCCGCGCTGCTCCGGCTGAAACGGTCCTTCACCACCAACGGCACCATCTGCGACTTCCGGTCGTGGAGGGTCGGCACAGACTGCTGCCGCTGGGAAGGTGTCCGCTGCGGCGACGCCAACGGCCGCGTGACTTCCCTTGATTTGGGCGACTGCGGCTTGGAGAGCGGCCGCCTCGATCCTACGCTTTTCAAGCTAACCTCCCTCAGGTATCTGAATTTAGGAGGAAACGACTTCAACATGTCCGAAATCCCATCCACCGGGTTTGAGCGGCTCACCAAGCTCACCCATCTCAACCTCTCCGACTCAAACTTTGCAGGCCAGGTACCACATACCATAGGTCGTCTCACGAATTTGATCTCTCTTGACCTCTCCTTTCGTTACGAAATTCAAGAGCTATTCGACAAAGGTTTTACCTTAGATGCTTATTTAACTGAACTTTGGCAGCTCGAACTGCCAAACTTTACAGCCTTAGTTGCAAACCTTAGCAGTTTGAGGGAGCTCCGTCTTAGCTTCGTGGGCCTGTCAGACGAAGCAGCGGAGTGGTGCAATGCTCTGGCCAAGTACACTCCGAATCTGTCCGTTCTTAGCTTGCCGTTTTGCGGACTCTCTACTCCCATTTGTGGATCTCTTTCTGCTTTGCGCACACTCTCTGTTATTAACCTAGAACACAATTTTCTCTTCGGTCCAATTCCAGAGTTTTTTGCCAACTTCTCCTTCTTGAGAGTTGTCCAGCTTAGCTTTAATGAGCTTGAAGGGTGGGTCCCCCCGATAATCTTCGAGCACAAGAAACTAGTGACAATTGATCTTCACAGTAATCCAGACATATCTGGTACTCTGCCGAATTTCTCAGCTGATAGTTGTCTAGAAAATTTGCTTCTTGGTGGAACCAATTTCTCTGGTATAATACCAAGTTCCATTGGCAATCTCAAATATTTGAAGAAGCTACGCCTTGACGCGAGTGGTTTTGCTGGTGAGCTTCCCTCGTCAATCCGTAAGCTCAGATCTTTGAATTCATTGCAGGTCTCAGGGTTAGAAGTCGTAGGATCGATACCTTCATGGATCACAAACTTGACCTCCTTGGAGGTTCTCGAAGTTTCCAATTGTGGCTTGCACGGACCTATACCTTTCATAGGCGATTTAATGAAATTGAGAAAATTAGCACTCTATAAGTGCAATTTTTCAGGGGAAATACCTTCATATATCTTAAATTTAACTCAATTGGATACCCTCCTCCTTCATTCAAACGGTTTCAGTGGTACAATCGAACTCGCCTCGTTCTGGAGACTACCAAACCTGTTTGACTTGAATCTCTCAAACAACAAATTGGTTCTAGTAGATGAAGAAGATAATTCTTCATTGGTATCATTCCCCAACATAAACTACTTAAGTTTAGCATCTTGTAACCTAACTAAATTCCCCAACATTTTGAGGCATTTAAATGGGATTACTGGACTTGACCTTTCAGACAACCAAATCCATGGGGCCATACCTCTGTGGGCATGGGAGAAAATTACTAGTGTTGATGGACTTGACCCTTCGTTTCTGGACTTATCACACAACAAATTTACTAGTGTTGGATATCACACCTTTCTTCCTTTCTCTATAATCTTATTGAATCTCAGTTTCAACATGTTTGAAGGGTTAATACCTATACCCCAATCTGGATCTGTGCTTGATTACTCAAGCAACTCTTTCTCATCCATGCCTTTTAATATTTCTACTCAACTTGGAGACACAACCTTTTTTATGGCCTCAAGAAACAACCTGTCAGGGAAAATTTCACCTTCTTTTTGTAGTACAAGTCTAGAATTTCTTGATCTCTCTCACAATAATCTCAGAGGCTCAATCCCTTCTTGCCTGATGGAAGATGCCAATGTACTGCAAGTATTGAGTCTGAAGGCCAATAAACTTGCCGGAGAGCTGCCGTATAATGTCCACGAAAGTTGCACGTTTCAGGCGTTAGACTTCAGTGACAATTGGATAGGAGGACGGTTGCCAAGATCTCTAGCCTCTTGTAAAAACTTGGAGGTACTTGATGTCGGAAACAATCAGATTAGGGACTCTTTTCCATGTTGGATGAGTGCACTTCCTAAACTTCAAGTCCTTGTCCTGAAATCTAATGAGTTCTTTGGGCAAGTGGAGCCTTCTCCTATAGAAGAGAAAAGCAGTTGCGAATTTGCAGGCCTGCGAATACTCGATATATCCTCAAACAACTTCTCGGGCAAATTGACAGATGATTGGTTTAAGAAGTTTAAGTCCATGATGGTTAAAATTTCTAATGAGACATTGGTCATGAAATAT
This sequence comes from Guadua angustifolia, assembly GCA_036346375.1. Taxonomy (NCBI): domain Eukaryota; kingdom Viridiplantae; phylum Streptophyta; class Magnoliopsida; order Poales; family Poaceae; genus Guadua; species Guadua angustifolia. Next base: position 86,375,629 of record CM070500.1, on the reverse strand, counting down.
CAAGGGACTCATACGCCGGTTTATCAAGTTACCGCTGCACTCACGTACAAAGGGGTTGGCATTACATTTTCTAAGATTATGAGGACACTTGTGCTTGTTGATGTCTCACATAATGCATTCAATGGAAGCATCCCTAGGGCCATCGGGGAACTTGTTCTGCTGTGCGCTCTTAACATGTCACACAACTTCTTCACAGGGTCAATCCCATCTCAGTTTGGCGGTTTGAACCAACTGGAGTCTTTGGACCTCTCCTCAAATGGGCTTTCAGGAGAGATTCCACAGGGGCTAGCATCACTGGATTTCCTTTCGACATTGAACTTGTCATGCAACATGCTTGTGGGAAGAGTACCAGAATCACCTCATTTCTCCACATTCTCGAATAGCTCGTTTCTGGGAAACACTGGTTTGTGCGGACCTCCAATGTCCAAACCGTGCAGCAATGTGACAACGCCAGTAGCCAAGTGGAGACCTTCGAAGAAGAAATCTGCAGATATCATGCTATTCCTCTTTGTTGGACTCGGATTTGGTGTTGGGTTTGCACAGGGGCGGACCCAGAAAGAAATTATAGGTGGGGCAGGTTTAAAGTAGTATTAAAACGCCAAAAAGAATGCAATGTACGTAACAACAATAGTACTATTAAAGAAACATACATAAAGAAACAATTCAGTTCTAAGTTAGATTCAGTTCTAAGCAAAAAGCACAGAACTTCTAACTTCAAATGCTAATCCACATCCAACAAATGCTTTCATCAGGAGTTAAGGACGATAGGACTTACCGACTTATCAAGTCGCTCAACTAGTCGAATACAAAGATGTCGCAGCTCGCTGCCTCGCGCAGATGGGCTCGCCTCGTCCGCCTCGACGCCGGTCTGTCGGGACGATGGCACCACCGCCCACTCCACCGGAAGGCGGAAGCGCAAGAGATCGAATCGGCTGTGGGTCAGGCCAAAGGAGTCTGGCCGTGGCAGCCGGGCACAAGAAGTCAAGTGCCCAACGCTTCTTGCTTAGTGCAACGCTCCAACTTCCAAATATGTTGGGTCTATGCATATGCAGGGAATATATTCGTGCAAATAAAGTTTCAGTATAACCATGATAACTAACAAAAGTTTCAAAAATTTCAAATTTCAATCTACATATTGATCAAATTCGTCCTGTGCTAAGAGTAATAAAAAATAAACTTGATCATGAACAGAAATAGCCTCGCTCATGATCAACTTTGTTTTTTTTGTAACTTCTAGCACAGGACGAATTTGATCATGAAATTTTATATGTAGATGGGGTAAGCTGAGATATACATCCATGATTTTTTTCAGAATTTTTTGAAACTTTTGTTAGTTGGGTTGCACCAAACATTTATTTGCACTGGATATTTTTCCTATGCAGTATATACAACATACCTTGATCTTATAAATTGTAGGTGGGGCAGCAGCCCAAGCTGCCCCACCGTTGGGTCCGCCCCTGGGTTTGCAGTTATAATTGTAGTGGCATGGGGACTTCGCTTTAGGAAGCCATCTTGAGATAGTGCTCTTAATTATGTATTGGGTTAAAGTATTTCGTATGAAGACCACTTACTAGTTACTACATAGTATTTAGGGCTACGTCCTATTACGGTTTTTGCATAGATATTGAACCTTGTAAACTTCATCATAGTCGTAGCACATGTTATTTTATCCCCCAAAGAAGAATTTACGTTTGGTGACCAGCCCCGTAGCTGGTTCACAATTGCACAGTACAATGTCTTGAATTTTTTTTATTATCATAATTTCAGATTAAATTAAAAATTCTCCAACTGGTTAGACATATTGTAATAAAGGATGTATATTGCTTTATCAAATTCAAATAGGAATAGGAATAGTAGGATAGTATAACACTTTTTATGAAAAAAAAACTATATTATATTCTCCTCCATATATGTTTTGTTGAGAATTTGACTACTCAGTTTAAATATGATATAAACTATTAATCGAATAGGAAAATGCAGGTCATATCTGTCTTCCAATGGATATCCATTTTACATAAGCCACCTGCCACAAGTGGTGCAGTGGTATGCAGCCCCCAAAGCCCACTTATTGAAAGTAGCAAATTTCGGTCCTTGCTGCAGCCAACAGATCCTCATATAGAAAGCCCTCCAAGCAATCTAAGCCCGGGAGTCAAGGCCTTCACCCTTCTCTCGCTCGGTACACCATGGCCCATCTTTGACATTGTGGTAGTGCCCTCCAAAACAAACCAACCTGTCCGGTTTTCTCTTCCCATATAATTCTGGGTATCACTGGTTTGAGGTTATTCTCAAACCAAAAAAATAAAAATAAAACATCTTTCAAGCACATCGCGTATCATCTTCTCTATCCATCTCCACGTTTTCCTTTTCCCTCTTCCCTACTCACTTTCCCCGCCTTCCTTCCTTCATCTCTAACACAAAAATTTCAAATTATATAGTACTAACTTTGAAAAATTTAAACAGGAAGTTTCAACTTGAAAATTTTTAACTCAGAAAAATTCAACTCAAAAAAGTTTCAGCTCAAAAAATTTTAAATAAATAATTTCATATTACAAAAGTTTCAACTTGAAAATTTTAAACTCTGAAAACTTTCAATTAAAATTTTTTTTATTCAAAAACTTTCTGTTTGAAAAGTTTTAATTCAAAAACTGTCAGAAGTAGTTAAAAAATACTTCTTATTCAAAACTTGGGAAAATTTTTAAAAATAAAACTATTTTGAATTTGGGTAGAGCTTTAGATCCTAGCTCCACCTGAGATCTGAAACTTGTAGGCTAAAATAAAGTGAATTAAGTTTATTTTTTTAGTCTAAAATGTAAACAAGATGATCCATCTAAAAACTTTTAATGTACCAACCGCTTCAGCTCCATGGATCTGGTGGAGTTAGGAATACCCAGCTCCACCAGAACTATGGATCTTGTGGAGCTGGAGCTGTACCAAACACACCCTTAGTCGTGAGCATCTTCATGATTAAAATACTGGCATATACTTTTGAGGAGCCCTTGAATTGCTCCTCAACTAAAACCAAGTACTGTTTAGCATTATCGGATTCAAGAATTGCTCCCCTTATCTCTACAGATCTGGTGCTCTTCATAATCATCAAGAACATGCGGTTAGACTACTCCTACTTTTCTGCTATTAAGTCATAGAGTTTTTTTCCTTAGTGAAACTCTCATCATCAACAGAAGGATCTACGAGAGCATCCTCACGTAAAACATAATCTAAGTCCATAACTCCAAGGATAATCAAAATCCTTTCCTTCCAAGAAGGAAAGTTTGTCCCAGCCAGCTGCTCAATGTCATTCAAATAAGCAGCAACATTAGTGTTATTCATGACTAAATCAAAAATAAAATATAATTAGTAAACATTGAAAAATAAATGTCTTGCATGAAAATTAACCCTACGTTGGTCTGATTAATAATCATGCTAATGATAGAAAAATTTTAAAAGTTCTATTTCGTATCACCGTTGGGCAAAAACGAAAAGGAACTAAATTATCTTATAGGTGACACATATTCGTAAACAACGTTGGTCAGCATATGATTCTGGTCATGCATAATCCCAATTTCAACATTAAACAACAATCTCTAATCAAAACTTCTCGTTGATTCTATTTTAATTAGAGATAATGTTCATAAATAATCATCATGTGAAAATTAATGGCCACATTAATTAATTTGTCCAAAAAATTGATCATAAAATTAATCATAACATTAATGCCCAAGAAATAAATATTAAACCATTATTATTGCTGAATTAAAAGATAGAATATATACAAAATGGAAATGGACTAAAACTATTCACTTGCAATTATCATAAAAGTCCCAAATCAAAATGCGGCCTGGCGGCCTAAAACGCCAGCCAGAGACTTATAGAATTTTTTTATTTAATATTTATTTTAAATCATTTTTTCAAAACTAATCGACAAGATCAAAAAAATTGCGAAAATACCCACCTCTTGCCCCAGTACGGGGCGATCGCTCCATACTGGGGCGACAGCTGCTCACGTAATGGCTACCGTTATTCAGACCAAACGGTCGGCTCGGGTCCCGAGGACCTATCGCCCATGTCTGGGGCAATCGCCCATGAAAGGGGCAAAAGGCTCCCTTTTAAACGCCCGCGCCGCTCACTGTTCCCATTTCGGCCGAGCGAGAGCAAGAGCAGCCGAAGCCACAGCGGGACAAGAAAAGGAGAGGAGAGGAGAGGAAAGGAAAGAGAGGAGAGAAAAGAAAAGAGAAGAAAAAAAGAGAGAGAAAAATTAGAAAAGAAATTGAAGAAAGTAGATTCGTCGTTTTTTCGAAGGTAAATCTAAAATTTTATATGCAAATAATGTATTAGGCAATATTTAGAAATATAAAGTAGAAATTTAATGTAGTAGGATTGTCTAGTATTTAGAAATTTTAGGATTGTGTGGTTTTTAGTATTTAGAATTGTAGAAATTTAATGTAGTAGAAATATTAGGCAATATTTAGAAATTTAATGTAGTGGGATTGTGTAGTAGAAATTTTGTTATACAAATAATGTATTAGGCAATATTTAGAATTGTAATGTGGTAGAAATTTAATATGTTGATGAAACATGGTAGGCTAGCCATAGTTTGTACGGGTAATATTTCAAAAATTGTGACGTAGCCATGTGGTAGGCTAGTCGAATTACTTATTTATAGTCCAATGACTTATTTATTGTCGAATTTCTTAGTAGGATCATCATACGTTTTATAGATTGTATTTTAGGGTAGGGTAATATTTAAAAACATGGTAGGCTAGCAACATATCGTCAGGCACCGTGCTACGTTAGAAATTAGTAGGGTAAAAAATTTTTGGAAATGTCAGTCACCGTTAGAAATTAGTAGAGAAAAAAATTGACAATATAATGCATGTTGCGGTTAGATGGAGAACTGATGAATTTTTCGGTCCGACGTTGTAGGTAGCATGTCGGAGAAATTGTATTTTTAAATATTTTATGGAGATGGGGAGATAGCATAGGGGTTGGATGGAGTAGATTTGTCGGCATTTTCAACAGTCATACGGGGCATATCTAGGCCGAGAGATAGGACATACAGGGGTTTGTTGGAGTGGATGTTTCAGATGTTCAATTTGGATGCCCAAAGTGTTCGGCTGCGGGTTAGAGCAGTAGTAAGCTGTGCGCAACACTGTTTTTATGGAGAGTTGGTTCCTATTAACGCGACGTCGTCATGGAGGAGCTATGTTGGGTATGCTGTAGAGCAGGGCTGGCCGCTCATGTTGCTGGTAGAGTGGTACCAGGTACCTCCATCGGTGTAACATCCTGAAAATTTAATAAAAGTGAAAATGAATAATTTAATTTTGAATATTATTATTTCTGAGTTTCCTTGCCATTACTGAATTTTATTTGGATTTCTTTGGAATTGTTCTTCACATGAAAAATTCAATAAATGGAAAATAAAGAAGGAAAAATAGAAAAGGCAAGAATACAAAAAGTAAAAATTTATAAAAGTGCCATGAGAACCCTGATCATTCAATTGAATCATTTTAGCCAAAGAATTGAAATGTTATGCATAAAGAAATGAGGAGATAAAAGGAAAAGACAACATTTAAATCAAAATAATGCAATGTCGAATTTTCATAAAATAATGGAACCGTATTTTGACATGAGAATTTTATAGAAGCATCCTGAGATTAAATCCTTTTGAAAAACAAAGTTTGAAAAATAATAGAATTCAATTGATCTCAAAGGAAAATCAAAATTTAAGACGCAAATCAGATCACCATTGCCGTAGGGCCAATTGTTGCTACTCTGCTCTGGCACATTGGAGAAATCCTCACGACAAAGGATCCAAACCCCGCTTCAGATTCTTCCTTCAACCACCGTTCTTCCCACTCGCCGCTCCACCGCAACTACTCCCGGCTCGGCTCAGCGAGCTCGATCACCGCCACGGCCATTCGCTCGCTATAAAGCCACTTCTTGCACCCCGTGGTCGCCAATGCAAGGCTTCACTTCCTCCACTCACTTCTTCTTCCTTCTTCAGCAAAGACAGAAGTCCTCCCATTTTCACCGAGCCGTTCACTTCTTCTTCCTCGCTTTTGCCGTTTTCTTCGGAGAATCGAAAAGAGGAAAATCATCAAATCAAGCGCATCGTGGTAATCTTCCAAATTGATTCACCCCGAGCTTCGCCATACTTCATACCCATCGATCAAGCGCCAAATTTCATTCTCCCACAAGACGCCCAAATTCCACCCCTTTCCGCCTGTGGCTATGAGCTCTCTTTGCTTTCGGCGAGGCTAAACCCGAGCAAGAAAGCCAACCATTTCCGAATCAAGTTGAGCCGGAGCATCTCCAAGGCTCAAGCATCGAAAGCCCTCAACATTTCATGAGCTCCTCCATGCGAAATAGTGCCGCCGCCGTGCGCCCTTCTCCTCCAAGTCCGGCCACCGTGGGCGGAGCTCCTCCGGCCTTCTCCCTTCAGGTGAACTTCGAAAATGAAACCCCTAGCACCTCCTGATGCTCACAATGCTACCGATTCAACTCCTAATGCCCCTGTTCATCTTCTCCGGTGTGGTGCCCCTGCCGTCGCCGCTCGAGTCCGGTGGCGCGCCTCCCTGCTTTGTCTTCGACCGAATTGATTCCACCACCTTGTGCGCCTCGTCAAGCTCTTGCCTCCTGCGCCGTCGCCTTCGCCGGAGCACCCTCGCCGGCTAGCCCTAGTTCCTCCTCTGTTTTCTTTGTCTGCGTTTTGGGTCCAGCGAGTCAGTCGCCTGGGGAAGAAGAAGATTAGGCCAAAAGGCGCTTTCTCCTGTGTAAGGCGTACTATTCAATTCTCAGTCCATTTCCTGGCCGAGACACATTTAATCCTTAATAGATTATGCATTATTAGTTAGAAACCAGTGAAATAAATTTGTATAATCATATAAAATCAGTAACATTCTTAATATGCGAAAATGCTTAATGTTTGAGCTATGGATGAATTTTAGGAATTTAAATCTTCTAATGACCCTATTATGGACTTTAAATAAAAGTTATTCACCATGAGCTATAAAATGATAAGATAACTTCATATGTGTGGATCTGACTTTGAGATGAATTCAAATATACAAATATATTTAATTTTTGAACTAAGTTTAATCTAAGTGCTTAGCAACCATTAATAAAGCTTAATATGGCCTTTACTAGAAATGAGTGTATAATAGTTCATAAAACCATATAAGAAATGATTATGTGCTTCTGGGATTTTAATGAATCTAATCATGCAAAAATATTTAATCTTAGAACCAAGATTAATATAATTGCTTGTTAATCATCATTAAACCATGTTATGTCTATTAGCAAAATGATAGCATGATAACTCATAAAATGATGAAATGCATGTTATCAAGTTCTTAAGAACAGTAAGAACCCATGTATGCACAAATGTTTAAAGTTAAACTCAATTAGCATTCTCTTAATGAAAGGAAATGTTAATTGTAACAATAAGTAAATAGTTTATATATTGCAGTTTAAGTCAAAACAATGCAAAACCAACTTTAAAACATTCCTAGGATGGTATTCTGCTAATGCCTGAAAAATGAATCAAAGATCATCTATACGGTAGTTGCAATCACAATATAAAGTTAGCCGATTTAAGGTTTTCAAATGTGATCAGTTAGGTTATTTCAACAATAGATGAAATAACTCATCCAAATACTAAAATTAGTAAAATCAGTTTAGAAACACTGTACAAAGTTTATGCTACCATATTCTGTAAAAAGAATTATATTCCATTAAGGTTTGCCTATTAATCTCATTAGATCAAAACCCTTAAGTGATTAACCTTTAGTTTCATTTCCTGCCGATTCCGATTAATGTCAAATTAGCAATGCCACTTAAGCCTTTTCAACAATGAATATAATGTATCAGCTAAAGCCTAAAATTTATGGAATTAGCTTAGAATTGTTATACAAAGTATAAATCATCTCATTATGAAGAAATAACCATATTTCATCATGTTTTGCATACAACTCTTAAAAGCTGAACAACCCTAAATAATCACATTACTTTAGACCGTAATATGAATAAACGAATTGTAGTTTCAATGAGTAACCTGTAGTTAAGTTATTTTTATCACCAGAACCTTCTCAAATATCTTGAAAATAATCCTAGTAGCCTAAATCAGAAGATCTAACCCGCGTAAAGCAAATGCTAAGTGAAATCAATTAAAGATAAGAAGCTAACCATTCATACTCTAATGAAATCATTTAAGCATTTTCATTAACTCGCAAAGTAACTCATCTAAATGCGAATAATGTAAAGAATAGTCTAGAATTGATCTTTAAGTTATAATCTGCAGCAATATAAGAAAAATATCCATATTTCACTTTGCTTTGAATCTGAATCCTAATAAAGCAAAACCTGTAAGTTATAAGTATTAGCAGAACTCATATCATGAATAGTAAATCAATGAAAGCTTGCAACTAATGATTTATTCTATTAATCCAACCTATTTTTGCGTCTTGAATTCGTAAACTAAGATTAATAAATTCATAAAGAGCAATCCCTGTTTCTTGTGCAGAGTTTTATTTGTTCTTGCTATCTATTTCTTTCGCCCTTATTGAAGTTTATTGCTTTGCTGTATTTTCCGTTGTTCGACGTGTAGAACCCGACGTCTCTAGCTTCGTCTTCGTCGTCGTCACCACAATCCTCGTCCTCGTCGTATTCGTCAATTAAGCAAGGCAAGCATCCTTTGACCATATTGATCCAGTATTTTATATTCCTTTTGTGCATCAAATTGTTTTATGCATGCGATTACTTTATGTAAATTGCTATCTTGTGGATTGGTAGTTATACATGTTGTCTTGTGAATCTCCTTTGATGCTTTATGAACATGTGAACCTTGATAACCATAGATTGAGGTTAGGCATTACTTAATGTCATCTTGGGTATATGCGTTCATTTTATTCATGCTTAGTCATGCTTTAGAATCAATAATGTACATGATCAACTCAATAATTGTTTCCTGAAAACATTGAAAATGTCACTGTTGGTTGTGGGTAATTTTGATTAAAAACCCAAAATGAAACTATGCTTTGATGCGGCGATTATTTGGCAATAGCCTACAGTGTAAGTAATTGCACGTAGTGTAGGGTGAAGTGTCGCCGTGTCACAACTAAGGACCTAACATCGTGTTGTATGATCCAAGAAAATCCGCACAAACCACGAGGGTGAGGATGGGTTAGCCTTAGCCTATTAAATTGTTTAGACATGGCTTTGCTCATTGGTAGGCGGGAGCTTGCACAGATTCCCGCTTGGTCTCGCCTCGACGGGGTTTCTACTTGCTAATGCAACGTACGCATACGCCGTGTTTAGAAACGTTGTGTTGTGTGTGAAAGTGGATCCACGGCTTGGGTGTGTGTTTCTAGCTCTACGGCGAGGGTTAACATCCCGGGCTGGTGTAAAGCCTTATCTAGGAATTTAATGACTATGTATGGTCTTCTTGACGTCACACCTAAGGAAGTGTGTCGGGCAAAAGTTGATCATTCCTTGTGGGTACAGTTGTACACCTCTGCAGAGTTTAAATCTAATTGATTAGCCGTACCCGCGGTCATGGGTGTCTTGGTGAACTTGCACGAGTTAAATGTTTTATTATTTCCAAAAGGGTTTATTTTACAAGTTAGCTTACCCCACAGATGACCCAATGCTATACCCTGTGTGGGCAAGTATTGGAATTAGCTGTTGTGCCCTGTGTGGACAAAGAACTGGATATGTGCCATGTATTGGAAATGATTGATTCGTCGCTCACGTCATGGAGGACGGTGAGTGTTATTTATGCTTTACTTATTTGCTATCAATTAATCTTGCTCTTTTAAATTCCGATTGCAAATAACTTGGTTTCAAATTCAAATTCGCTTATGCAAATTAACGTAATAGCCTCCTTTGAAATGGCCTCGCATGTATTGTAGGATTTGCTCAAGTCTTGTTGAGTATGTAAAATACTCACCCTTGCCTAATTATATTGTAGGTGGTTGAGTTAGCGAGCTTCAAGTTGTTCATCGTAAGTTATGGATTTTCTTCGTCAGATTCTATCTAAGGAGTTATGCAGTCGTCATTGCTCATGGATTGGATGGGCAAACTGAGGATATTGCTTCTTTTGCTGCTTTATTTCTCTGAGTTGTAATATCCATTTGTGTAATCGTTTCCGCTTAATTGATTAATGTATGGTTATGATTTCCAATTGTTGTAAACATGTGAGTGCTAGCTACTGATCCAGGGAATAGCACAGTAATCACATGGAGGTTCCTGTTCATCCGAACGGGGTCTCACAGCTTTGGTATCAGAGCCTATACTGACCGTAGGATAAACCTTAGATAGAATGGTCGTTAGCATTAGAATATGAGAATTCAAAATCCTACTTCCAAAAGCTACTAAATTTGCAAAATGTAGACTCTGCCATTCTTTTCCTCATTCTTAAGACTCTACTCTTATCTCTACTTTCATTTGATTTGTAAACAAATTCCCCTTTTCTCAAAAGGAAATCTCTGCTCATGGTTCATCTTTAGTATTGCTTTTGAAGATGTTTGAGACATGTTGCTGTCATTCTTCATAACAACCAGTGAAGCCTACAAGGTTTGCGACAACCATCTCAAGAAAGCATGCAACGCTTCACTAACCTCAACAAAACAGAAGCTCAACTTGAAGACTCTACTTCACGGAGAAACAGCTTCACCAACTGTAAAAAGGCCGAAGATTAGAATAAATTAGGATCCACCTTAAGATAAGAAACCATTTGCGCATAGCATATTATTCCGCTCTAGTTATATAGAGAAATTTGTGTTATCGTTATGTTCTGCTACTTGAGAATTTGGGTTTTTATTCTATTTGCCAGGACTGATTTATATGTGGGAACTTAATCATTAAGGTTAAAGTTTCACAATAAGTTGTCCTCATGCATGAATATGAAAAATTCAAACCATAGGATACATAGGAGATTATGAAATATCTTATCTCTTGTTTCTGTAAAATTTTATACGAGCTTATCCTTCTCTTTGTAGAACTTCTTTTCTGTATAACCGCTTTCTCAAAACCACATTTTATCTAGATCTATAGTATGGTCTTTATTGCCACTTCTAGCTCTACTAGAGACCACACCATTTGTAGGTAAATCAAGGCCGGGACCTTACCATGTTGGTAACCAACAAACTAATGTAAGTTGCATTAGGCTAGTTAAAAATGTAATCTTTCCCAGTGATAATTTTTAACTATGCTTCAAAACCCACCTCGTTGTTTTACTTGGACTATACATACCATGAGTCTGAGCTACAACCAGAGTAACTATATACTTCTAAATGGATGTTAAAAATGAAAACTGGAAAGAAAATTAGAAATCCTATTTTTCAAAAAAAAAGAAATATAAAAAGAGTAACATTAGTTATACACATACTCTTTTACTGTCTATAGAATTTAATCCCCTCATCTACTTACTCATAGCACCAGTTATACATATACTCTTTTCCCCAACTATAGAATTTAATCTTCTTATCTGTATACTTATTTCCCCCTGTGCAGAATTTTCTTTCTCTACTTCTAAGTTGTTCTTTCTAGAAATATTTCTTTCCTTGTCTTTTGCAAAATGGAAGTCACCAACAAATCTTTTGGAAATAATTTCGGTAATAAATCAACATCGTCGTGATGTCCGTGATCAAGAACTTCAAGAAGATGGAAGTGGCGAGTAGCACAACCCCTCCAACTTCATAAAAGCTTGGGAATACTAACACAGCAAGTGGTGCAAGGGATAAAAGAAGACTCGTCACTGAATAGCTTACCTAAAAGATAGTATTATGCGAGTTACACATTATTTTAGCCCTAGTAAACCTCCGGTGCAGAAATAAATATGGTTAGTAGAAGAAAAAAAAACATAGATACCACCCATGTACTAAGTTGATATATATATATATATATATATATATATATATATATATATATATATATATATATATATATATATATATATATATGTATAACTGTTGTTGAAACTCTGTTGTCAGTCTTTTCTATTGCTTTCGGGTTACTCTCGTGAATGTTAAACCATTAGGTTAAAATTTGCGATGTGTTACCCCTGCTTAATAAGAAAATTTTTATTAAAAAGACTTTAAAGAACGAAATGTTGCCGTAAAACCCAATAGAATTCTGTCTAAATAACCTTACCCTAGTAAATATCGTTGCAGGATGCCTGCGACATAATCCATTAATACATCTACTGGAAGTAATGAGTAACAAAATTTTTAGTTTTATAGCTGACCTTCAGCTCTCCCCAAATAATCTTGGTTAAAATGCATCATTTCGCTCATCTCAAGTAATTTAACATCCCATGTATCTCTCTTTAAATTAGCTCATTCTTGCTAATGATTCTCAAGTATAAGCAGCTAACACTCTTCATCTAATTCGTGAAACCCCGCAAGACAATCGATCGCCATAGAAATGATAATCCTATCCAAGTCCAACCGAAGCTTCTGTGTTTAGCTAAAGCACTTCCTTTTCAACCTAGCAAACATCGTAACTCTCCACTTTTTCAAGGTCTGCAAAAACCCCAAACCAAGAAAAATGATTATCAAGAATCTATAACCATGGTGCAAATGCTCACCATAATTGAACAAAATCACAAAACGCACACCTTTCTTCTCTAGAAACTAATGAAGAACAATTCTAACTTGACGCAGCTTTCATCAAAAAGAAAAAGGTTCAAATCAGAAATCTGTTCTTATACCTTATTCAATAACTAAGGCCTATTCTTCGAAATGTTGCTAACCCAGTTGATCCAAAGATCATGCTTGCTCTTGCTAGGGAGTAATGAGACATGCTACTGATGAGAGTGCAACCAATTGCTTTAGCTGTGAAGAAAATTATTCCCCTGAAAAACGTCTTATAAGTAATACCATTTGCTACTTTGCGAAGGTCGAAATCGCTGCTCAACACAATGCCCACCATCGATGCTAGTAATAGTGATGGAATAGCCGCCATACTTTTATCTCGACCTCGGCCATGTCCTCGTGCCATTGAATTTTCAATGTCATCACTTAACCGGTTGCCAAAACTGTCGCTGCTCAAACCTTGTTTACACCGCCTTAAGCGCCTATACAGATCACCTTGTACCTCTGCACATGTGCGTCTAGTTTAACCCTGTCATTCACTGTCATCGCATATACACTCGACCATTAAGCTTTCTCCATACCTAGGTCAATCAAACAGTGATTGTCTCTAGAAAGATTCTAGTTATTCACCGTACCCTCCCAACCAACCGTCACATATGTGAAACCCAGGTAAAAATAAAACGCACACAAACTCCTCCGAGTTGGCGAAGATCTCACTCAGCCAACTATCGCCTTTACTTTGATGTCAAACCGTTAGACAATGGTGATTAGCCAGGATTCTTGCCATATATAGGATCGGGTCTTTCTGTAGTCAGAGCCTAGGATTTGTATTTTCCTTTTTCTGCACGCATGCAACCCTAGGCTGATTGCTTCAGAATGCCTTTCGCTATTTGTACCAATCCTTTCCTCATGCAATTCAAAGAACTGTAGACATCCTTCTATCACAAATATTTTTGTGAATCTTTGTTTTGCATCCTTGCAAAAATCCTCCTTCACGAATCAAGATGTGAAATGAACTAGCCAGTGAACTTGAAACTAGTTGTTGCCCAAATTGCTTTTCCTTTGAAAACAAATTTTGTCATCTTCGAAAGTGATGATTCCTTTCAAACTGTCATATGTCGCATGTTCGCTTTCAAAAAACGAATATCTTGTTCTTTGAATCTTCATCAAAACCTTGAAAAATGACCATATCTCATAGAAGACTCGGACAAGATTATAAGTTCAAGAATTTGAGAAATAAAATTCAAGCGCTTTACTCAAGACTCAATCGAAGAAGTGACAGCTTGAACAAGAACACTTATGCCGAGAAGAATTCTACCGACTCTAATCTCAATCATCATCTGCTCAGATTCCCAATAACACTAATGAATAGTCAGTTCGGTACTAAAAATCGAAAAGCCAATATTATCTGCCTTACTATGGTAAACATAAGCATTGTGCCAACAATTACCTAAATCAGAAACAGACTCTATTTCATTCGCAACCCTAGGACGCTTTGTAACAACCTTAAAACTGGCTGCAAGGATCTGGAGACCAATAATTCTTTAGACATGCATCAGGTCCAACTCGAAATATTAATTCCAGTTGCCGTAACACCTATTCGCAAAAGAAGCTTATGACCTGCCATATGTAGTATTAGGTATGATATCTATACAATTGAACCCTACCAGGATTCAAGTTTAATCCCAAGGTTATCTCCTTGATTCCAGGCACTTCGTGACTATCTATCTTATAACAACAGTAAACAAACTCCCTGTTGATTCGAATAAAACGAATAACATCAACTGCCTTAATTGAGAAGAACTTAGATACTTCACCAATATCTACCCAAGAACAGTTCTAATTCACCTCGATAAGGAAAACATCAGTAATTTTGAAGCTATTTCAAGACCTAGAAAACATCGAATTTTGAACGCGCTGAAAGGCGGTCGGCGCACGGTGGGATTCCAGATGGTGGTGCGACGAGCTCGACTGCAGTATCGCAGGCATGGCGAGCTTGACCGGAAAGTGTGGTGGGCATGGGCGACGGCGAGTTCGCAATCGCTGGCGTGAGAGCCGGCGGCCGCCCTTCACCACGGCACGCTGTGCCGCTTATCATCGCCGCGAGAATCGACTACTTCCGAGCGGTGCCGAGTGGATGACTCAAAGCCGAGGACTTGTCGCCATCAGCAGGGCGAAACCATGGCGGCCGCCGCCAAGGCGATCGGCATGTGGCTAATCGTTAGGTCAGACGTCGCGAGAAGATGGGGATGATAACGATCTTCCAGATCGATTGCAAAACTCCAAAAACCGATCTACTAAATCTTATGCATAGAATTTTCCGATCTATTATTTAATTTCAATTTCGATTTAGTAGATCATGCCCATGTAATACCTTGATTCGATCAGAGAAGAAAATCAGAGGCTATCGCAGAGATAGAGTCGCCAGGACTTTTCGCAATCCGAGTGGATGCCGGCGTGATGACGAGTTGATTGCAGATCTGATCGGGCGATCAATCGTCGGTAGTAGTCGTTCGTCGTCGACGATCTTCCTTCTTGCGGTAGAGACTCGTGCTAATAACGTGTTGTAAAACGTCAAAGAACGCCAACGATTGTCTACTCGAATCAACAGCACGCATGCACAAACACGCGAATCAAGAATCGAGAACACACAGAATATAGGGTGGAAATCTCTCTCTTTATTGATGCAATCCTTTACAATGAGGGGGCACCCAAATATATAGTGGCGTGAGGAGAGAGTTCGGATTCGACCACACCATGAAGAGATAGAGTCCTAACCATATTAGGTTTAGGTTTCCTTATCTCATAACACCATTCATTTTTTTTCTCAAATTTACTTTCAAATGTAAGGCGTGCGATTGCAATGATATTTTTTTTCTTTTTGCGTTCATTCATTTGCCATTCCCTTGAACATACATAGCAAGTGCAATTTGAGGACATATCTAAGCTCTCTAATTCTTTTTTTTTTGAGAAAGCGCATGGGTAACTTAATTATAATACCTACTATGCATGTAAACTTAAAATAAAATATGCTCCACAGGTGTCAATGCACGAACAAAAATCAGAGTATTAGAAAAAACTTACGGTTTGTTTGGTTGGAAGCTAGCTTTGCTCCATCTAAATTTTAGACGTGCTATAGATTCTTAGATAATGTTCGGTTCGTCGCTACAACTATAGTTTCTCATACTTTCTTAGGCGTAAATCCCACGCATTGTAAACTTTATTATTTACTAAACTTTGCCACACTTGTGACGCTTTTTGTTATTGTCGGGGGCCGGGCAACCCTTGGCCGGTCAACAAAACGGTCAACCGGCCCCCTAGCTCGAAAGGCCTCGATCAAAGACCTGAATCAGCTCGAAGCCACTTGACCAAGAGTGCACAAGACCAGTCTCGAGGCCGCTCGACCTAGGGCGCGGTGACTCCAAGCTCGGGTCGATCCAAGCTCGGTAATGCTCCCTTGGATCCGGGACACGCCATCACTTGGCGCTACGTAAACGGGATCGTGGAGTAATGCGCACGCATCGCAAGGGATCGGAACGTTACCACCGCTATCAATGTACGTGAAGGCTTCGATCCGAGAATTACTCCCGAACGTTGCAGAAGAATGTGTATAAGACTGAAGCTTTGTAAACATTTGAGGGGCGAACACCACACAAGACGCACACTCAAGCTCAAGTCTAGACTCAAGATCGCAAGCTTGAGCTATAGTCTCTCTTGTACTCACAATAACAAGAATCACCACCGCCAAGGTGACTGGAGTAGAGCTATTACCTTCTCAGGGGCTCGAACCAGGATAATCCCCGGTCTCGTCCGTTGTCTCCTAGCTCCGACCATAGACTTCCTCAACATCATTCCTCTGTTTCGAGCAAAGCACCGTCGTGGTCCCATTTCTCACTGACCCCTATCTCATTTTCTGCGGTTGGCGATCCCGATCGTCGACAGCTGGCGCCCACCGTGGGGCCCGATTGCTTTGTTCATTCGCAGGAAAAACTCCAAAGTCTTAGGAGCATGGCGTTCTCCATCGACGGACACTCTTCAAGTGTGGGATCAGCGCGAGTCCGCCCGATCCTCGCGCTTTTCCCGCCACCGCGAAAGCAAAGACGTTTTCATGGCGACGCTCGTGAGGACGCGGTAGAAGATCGCGACCCGCAAACCCCGAAGATGCTCATCGGATGGTCGCGCCGCGATCAATCAAAGCCATAACCGCGCCCGACGGAAGACCAGAGAGGCTTCTGGGAGCGCCGCTATCGCCCGGATCATGGCTGATCCGATAGGGCAAAATCGAGCTCTTCGCCGGCCTTGGCCAAGAACTCGATCGTCTGCACAGAGGCGATCCCTCCGCAGACCAAGTCGCCGCCAGGACCCTTCCTAAGAAGCGGGATAACTCATCACGTCATCGCAGGCGCACCCGTCGGGTGTCGCCGAGGCGTGAAGCGCCTTCATCTCGGCAACACCCTCGGGGCGAGACCCCGACGCCACCGCATCGCAGTCCTGCGGCTACTAACCCGAGTAGGGCCCGACGCGAGGTGAGCCACACGAGCTCCACGCCAACTAACAGCAGGTCGCGAGGACTTTCACCCGACATTCCACCCAAAGCGCTGTCACAGACAGACCGCCTGCAGATTCTCTCGTGACTCCGTGCTCGGCACCATGACCGATCTCACCGAAGATCGGGTCGTCAAGAAAACCCGAGCTCAAAGTCGTGACAAAGAAGGAGATCTCGCTGGCCACGATCGCTCGGCGGCACCCGTCCCGCTTCACGGTTATGAAGCGACTCGACGACCTTCGTCGCGCAGACGCTTGCTCGCCTGCTCAAGCCCGCTTTGATCGAAGCGCTTCGACGGAACCAAGAATCCTGATGAGTTCCTGTCCATCTACTCGACCGCCATTCTGGCGGCCGGGGGAGATGAGCTAGTCATGGCCAACTATCTCCGATCGTCTCCGGACGGCGCCGCTCAACCTCGCTCTTCAACCAAAAGCCCTGCCTTCAGTCGTGGCGCCAAATCCAGAGCGCCTCGCTCCAACTTCCATAGTCGCATGAGCGGCCGGAGGGAGAAGGACCTGGATCGCGTCATCCAGGGCAAGAACGAGCCTCTTCGTGATTTTGTGCGCGGTTTATCCGACAAGAAACCCGATTCCGAGCATCTCCGGCGAAGCAGCCATCAAGGCCTTCGTTCGGCGTTCACGACCGCGCGCCATCAAGACCTCGAGATCACGATAAGGCTCATTGTCAACAAATTGTTCCGCATGGCGAACGGTACGCTGACGCGACGACGCCGTCCGCCGAAGCGCTGACACGACCAAGGTAAGCTTGGTCTGAGCCACTCTGAGGCTGGCCCGTCTAACTCCAAGGGCGCCGACCAAGACTCCCGCGCCAAGAAGCGGAAGCGCGATCGCAGTCCGCGGAGGACACCATGGTCATCGTCTCACGGACGGCCGCGGAGGTCCTCGAAGTCCGGACGGACTCGTGACGGGCCCGCCTCGTCAAGGTTGGCCTCAATCTCGCCAGAACCTGGGCGGCCGTAAAGAGGGTTGGCGGCCCGACCTCTGAGGACCGACGCCTTCGGCAGGAGTCAAGGGCGGGCGGGTGCGACGAGGTGAAATTTTGCTCGTTTAACGGGCACCGCCACGACCTGGTCTCCGCAGGCTTGGCAGGAAAGCTTGAAGCCTTCTATGACGGACGTGGTGAGATGCCCGTGCTCCCGGCGATCGACGACCACCGAAGGGTGAATGCCGGTCGAGCACGGCGACCTCGACCGAATTCCAGCAGGCGAAGCGCCGGATTGACGTTATCTTCGGCGGCTCGGTGACCTACCACCCAGCGCGAGATCAAGGCCGCTGCTCCGACCATCTATCGTTGCATCAGAAAGCCCGTCGAGCAAAGATTGCAAGTGGCCGGGCCACCATCACCTTTTCTCCAGAGGATGCCTTACAAGGTATGGCCCGAGACTTAAAACCTCCTTGGTCGTGACCCGACCATCAAGAACACAGCTTGTTCCGGGCGTGTCATGGTCGACGGAGGCAGCTCTCTTAATTTGCTGCAGGCGGAAGCACTCGACCGGATGCAGATTCCCCGGTCAAAGATCAAAAGCATTGCTATCCCCTTCTTCGGCATCGTTCCTGGGAGCTCAACTACTCCCTTGGGACAGGTGGTCTTGCCCGTCACCTTCGGCGGCTCGGACAACTTCCGCACCGAGTTGATCACCTTTGAGGTGGTCGAGGGCGACCTCCGATAACGCTTATTCTCGGAAGGCCTGCCTCATCAAGTTTATGGCGGCCAATCATTACGGCCATCGGTGCATGAAGCTCCCTGAGCCCCAACGGCATCATTACCGCGGCGCTGTGACTGCAGCGGCACATGGTCTGCGAGACCAAGTTCTCAAGGGCGCCGGGCATGCTGCCCCAAATGAGGTCCAGAGGTGACGGAGAAGAACGCCCGGTAGAAGGCGGCGATCCAACCCAGCGGGGCAACCAAGGCCGTGCCGCTCGAGGAAGGCGACACGACCAGGTGTGTCCACGTCTCGGCCGAGCTAAGCCCCAAATAGGAACTCAAGCTCGTCACCTTCCTTCGCGCCAACAAAGGAATATTCGCTTGGGAGCCCGCAGATATGCCTGGCGTTCCAAGGGAGGTGATCGAGCACAAGTTACAGGTCAGAACCGATTCTAGACTTGTGCGTCAGAAACTGCGTCGCTTCTCCCCAGAGAAGGTTGCGGTCATCAAGGAAAACCTTGATAAGCTCCTTAAGGCCGGCTTCATCCGCGAGATCGACTACTCCGAGTGGCTGGCCAACCCGGTTATCGTGCAGAAGAAGGGAGGCAAGTGGAGAATGTGCGTCGATCATACGGGGTTGAACTCGGCCTGCCCGAAGGACAACTTCCCCCTTCCGCGCATCGACCAGATCGTTGACTCCACCGCTAACGCCAAGATGCTAAGCTTCTTGGATGCTTACTCGGGCTACCACCAGATCAAGCTGGCGGTCGACGACGAGAGCAAGACTGCCTTCATCACCCCGTTCGGCACTTATTGCTACACAACCATGTCGTTTTGTTTGCGCAATGCGGGGGCGACATTCCAGCGTCTGATGACCAGGACCTTCGAGTCGCAGATTGGGCGAAACCTCGGTTTACGTGGATGACATCATCGCAAAAGCCCCTCCGGAGCGACTCACGTCCGTGACCTTGAAGAAACATTTGCAAACCCGAACAGTACAAAATCAAACTCAACCCCGAGAAGTGCGTGTTCGGTGCGGCATCAGGGAAGGTCCTTGGCTACATGATCGGGGGCTCGGGGGTTGGTCCGAACCCGGAGAATATCGAGGCCATTGAGAAGATGGAGCCCCCGACCTCGATCAAGCAAGTGCAAAGCCTCTTTGGTCGCATGGCCGCCTCAAGAGATTCATTTCGAGGCTCTATGAGCGAGGCCTCCCATTCTTTAAGACCGCAAGCACGGAGGCTTTGAATGGACTCGCTAGCAATGTCTTTTGACGAGTTGAAGGTATATCCATCATCCCCACCTCCTCATAACTCCGCACTGGCGAGAGGTCGCCGCTTTACCTTGCGCACCACCGCCCAAGCCGTAAGTGCTTTGTCCCGTTGCTTAACGGGGCACAAGAAGATCCGATTTACTATGTCAGTGAGGTCTTACACGGCCCAAAAGAGCGTTACCCTCAAGTGCAGAAACTGCTGTATGCTCTTTTCATGGCCTCGCGCAAGCTTCGACATTACTTCCAAGCGATTTCGTGGTCGCCCCGAGCAACTTTCCGCTCGGTGACATCTCGCGAATCCGAAGGTGGCGGGCGGATAGCCAAATGGGCCATGGAGCTGGCGGCGCTTGACGCCCGTGTCGTGGTCTTAACAAGCAATCAAGTCGCAGGTGTCGCCGACTTCGCGGGTCGAACAGACGCCGCAGCCCGCCTCGAGCTCGAGGCCGAGGAAGAGAAGCCCCGATCATGTTCTTCGACGGCTCGAGGTCCTTCAAACGCCGAGGGCTGATACTTATCCTTACCACAAGCACCGCTTGAGGTATGTGGTTCGTTTTGGGTTTTTCGCAACCAATAACGTGGCGTATCACGAAGCTCTTGGCGGGCTTACGAGCCTCGTAAGTCCTGGGCGGCATGACGGTTGGTCGTGAAGGAGACTCCCACTCGCCATCAACCAAGACAACAAGGACTATCAATGCTCGGGGATGCGATGGCAAAGTATCTCGCCGAGGTCCGCAGGATGGAGAAGTGGTTCGTAACTTGGAGCTCGTGCATGTTCCTAGGAAGGATAACTCCAAATACGACTTTCTCTCCAAGCTCGCTCTTCCGACGAGGAGGTACCCGACGCCATCCTCGAGACGCCGACGGCCCCGTCTATCTCCGCTCAGAGGTCGTGCTTCTTTGTGGTGGAAGGTATTAGGCATGGGCCGAGCCCATACACGCCTTCGCACGGGCAACTCGCCGCCCGACCGCCTAATGTATGTGATTAAGCGCCGAGCAAGCTTGTACAAGCTCGTGGATGGCAAACTCTGAGACGGAATGTTCCCAGATCCCGACACGGTGCATCTCCACGCGAGGAGGGTAAGTACCTACTCAACGACATCCACTCAGTATCCGTGGGCGACTCAGACAGAACGATGGTCGGCAAGGCCTTCCGTATGGGGTATTACTGGCCAACTGCATTACAGGATGCTCGGGATGTTGTCCGAACCTGTCGGGCATGTCGGCCACGCCAAAAACGCACCACCAAACCACGCCTTCGACCATCCCGCTTGCTCGGCCTTTTCGACCGGGGCCGGATATCCTCGGCCCTTTTCCCGTGCAACCGGGGAAAAATTTCTGTTCGTGGCTGTCGACACCTTCACCAAGTGGATTGAGGCTGAACCGGTCTCGACCATCACTGCTCGAGCTGCCGTTCGCTTTTTCCGCTTGTTCGTGGTCACCAGGTCGTGGTCATTTGATCGTCTTAGACTTGTGTCCAAGGACGGCGTTGCTCGACCTTGAACCCAACGGGGGCTGGGCCAGGGCGTAATGTCTACAAACGACCTATGGATTTCGATCGCGAATAAGAAAGGCATACTCTAGAAAAGGTAACCCAAACCTGTTAATAACATCAAAGTGTTTTTACAGGATCAAGGATATCCGAGCTACAGATCCTCCATCTCGCGCGCGAGCTTCTCTTGCTCGAGTTCGGCGACTCTGGCTCGTAGCGTCGAGGCTTCGGTTTGGTGCAGGAGGGCCTCCTTGGTTGCGTCCGTGGCTCGGCGACGCTCGTCGTTGAGTTGGGCCAGGGCGGTCTTCGCCGCCCTGCTAGCACGCCCAAGTTTCTCCTCCAGCCCCGCGACTTTGGCCTCTAGCTCAGGAGACGCCTTGACTGAAGATGATAGCTCGGCAATAGTCCTTTCCAATGACTCGACCTTGGCACGTTCGTCGGCGAGTGCCTTGACCGAGGTGGCGGCCTGCTCCTTGGCGGCTGCCTCAAGCGCCTCGACCTTGGCACGCTCGTCGGCGAGCGCCGCGGCCGTGGTGATGGCTTGTTCCTTGGCGGCTGCCTCGAGTGCCTCGACCTTGGCGCGCTCGTCGGCGAAGCGCTCGGCAGCGCATGGGCGGCGCTTGATCTCGCCGCCTTTCGAGGGTCTCGACCCTGGTGCGGAGGGTCTCAAGCGCTGAGTCTGAAGAAGTTCGCTCTGCGGCGGCCTTCTCCAGCAGCTCGACCTTGGCGCACTCTGTATTAAGAGCCTCGAGTGCTTCGGTCGCACGAGCGCGCTCGTGCTCCTGCGCCTTGAACCCATGCTCGCGCTCGAAGGTTCTGGTCCTCTCGAGCTCGGCGGCATGGGACACCTCCAGCGCCACCATCGTGCTACGCAGATCGTTGAGCTCCCGGTTCATTCATTCGAGTTCTTGTGCGTCGACCTCGATGGTCGCGCAGAGCCTGGAGCGCTCGGTCTCCCTCTCTTCCATGGCATTCAGGATCTGGCGGAGCACGTCGGCATGTTCGTTGAGACCTTGAAGCCCCCGGGTCACGCTGCCAATAGCCTTGAAAACAAGGAAAGTGATCTGGTAAGAAGTTGTCAAGAACACACAACTTGACATATTACGGGACATATAAGGAAAGCTCCTACCTCACGGAGTCTACCGTCGATCGTCGCTACTGGAGAACTCTTCGCTTAGCTTCGTCAAGACGCTACCGCTGATCTCAAAACCTTCGCCAGTCCCCGTGACTGGCCTTCTTCAATCATCGCCGCACACTTTGTCCGGGGCCTACGGACGACGTGCCGGCGGCGGCTCGGGATCTTTCCACGCCGACTGCCGGGTCGGATTCCCCGGCTGGAGGAACGGTAGCGGCGGCTTCGGACCTGACCTCCGCAGTCAGGGTTCCGGCCAGCTCGGCGGCAGGAGTTGCCGCAGCGGCGGCATCCAATCCAACCCCTTGGGGTGGAACATTGTATTCCCCGGGGGCTGGAAGTTCGCCGGCCGGGTCATCAGAGCGTCTCCCGTCGTTGTGGTCACTCTCCATGGCCTGGGGAACCGCGGTCTCGCCATCAGGCGCGATCTTGGTCGGCGGGACCTCAGGGACTTCGGTGACACGGCCTCCAGCGATCGGCGGCGCCGCAATTTGAAGGGCCTGGACACCCATGTCTCCCTCGACCTCGGGAGGATCGACGACCGCGAGGGCACCCGTCTCGCCGGTGCTGTAGTCCTCATTGATCACAGGTTGGGGGTCCACCTCGTCCGGGCTATCAGAGCCTTGATCGAACTCCCCGACCTGGGCCCAGCTCGAGGCCCCAGCAAGAGCGCGCCTTTGACCCGAAGACCGGCGCGGGGCCAGCATGTAGGCATCTGCCTCCTCTTCGGACTCGGACTCGCCCTGAACAACAGGCATTGTCAGAGTAGGCCAGCTCGGGCCTCGAGCGTTCAAGGTCTGCAATTAAGGATAGGCACTAAGACAGAAAAACACAAGGGTATGAAGCGGGTTGCAGAGTCAGAGTCTTACTTGGTTCGGTGGCCTCTGCCTCGTTGATGGCCGGCGAAGGTCCTGTTGCCCCGAGCTCGGGGGGGCACTCCGCTTCCTTCCTCTGGTCTAGGGAGGCGAAGCTCGAGATGAGCCCGCACCGCCTGCCGTGGCCATGCCAGATGACCGACCTTGATCACCCCGACAGCGGGGGCCTCGATGGTGCAGCGGCGGGCACGTGACTTTTCACGCCAAGGAAGGAAATTTTGTTAGGCCCGAGAAGCCAAGGGCACGGGTTCGGGAGCTTGGACATGATCGTCTTCACCATGGCGCGGTCACCCCATTCGATGTGGGCCCTCTTCGCCCCCCTGCGGACCGTTCCGATTGGGGAGAGTCTCTTCTTCCCCTTCTTGCCCTTGCTCTCGACGGGCAAGGGGAGCAGTCTCCGAGCTGTCTCCCACAGCTCTTGATGATCCTACAAGCAAGCACGGGTCAGGCAAAGATATACAGGTGTTCGGATGAGGCTCTAAGTCGGGGAAGGCTTACCTCGGGTTTTCGTCGCAAGACGTTCTTCGGGACTGGGTCGTCAAGAGTATACTCATGTGCCGCTTCGAACATCTCCAAAGATCTGCCGCGACCTAGACTCCTTGGCACAGCAAGAAACAAGAGTCATCGAGAAGGAAGAAGTACGAACTCAAGCATAAACCACGGGTCAAGACCTTACAGATGCGCTCGCTGGTCGAATCATCGCGTCCCTTGATCTGGGAGAACGGGTGTAACCTCCTCCGTAGGGGAGACACCCGGTTCCGCAGAAAGTCATTCGCGATTGCCTGTACGGTGAGGCCGCGCGTGGAGCAAATGTGGATGGCGGCGATGGCTTCTGCATCGACGTCAAGGTCCTCGATCTCTGGGGTCTCCTTCTTCTCGGTGACGGCGGCTCCCTCGTATCGCAGCCTCCCGTTCTCCCCCTTCCTGAGGTAGAACCAGCGCTCCGACCATGGACCAAGAGAATCCCGGCTAGGGATCTTGGGCAAGGCCCACTTGAGCCCGGACCGCTGCCGAAAGTAGAGGCACTCGACCACAGGGTCCTTCCCGGAGCGGAAGAGGGAAAAGTAGCGGAAGAAGAGTGAGGGGAGGAAGAATCCCGTGAACCCCTCGTATAGATGGGAAAAGATGGCTAGGGTGAGCACGGAATTGGGTACCAGGTTGATCAATTCAATCTGGCAGCTGTCGAGGACGTCGGCCAGAAATTCGCTCTCCGGGGTCCGCAGCCCGAAGAGAGAATGTTGCTCGGTGCAGACGATCTCGTCATCCCGAGGATGGGGTTCGGTCTCGCCGCCGGGCAATCGCCAGGTCACCTGATCCAACAGACCCAGGGACTCGAGCTCTTTCATCCTCGCAACAGACAAGGTGCTTTTCCCCAGCTTGGCCATGGTAAGACAACGTGTAATGGCGGTCTGGTCGGGCGAGAAGGCTTGGGAAGAGGGCGCAGAGATTTTCAAGATAATGATCAAAAGCTCGGAGGTCTTCCACGGCGTTTTTGGGATATAACTCCTGTGGCGCCTCAAAAGACGCGCTTGGCATGATTAGACGGGCGCAATTAAGGCCTGGGCGGCGGACTCGAAGCGCTACAGATGTCCGCCGGCCGTTGGCATCCGTACCACTTCGGAGAGGTTAAAGGTTGCCAGATGTCTCGCTTGGGGTCTCACTTTGCGATCTCCGCCCGACCTCGAGCAGAGTTCTAAGAACTTGCAAGGGTTGCTGCCAGTGACCTGTTGGTTGAGGCTCGAGGTCGTCCTTTTTACGACCTTGAGCCTCGGGGGCTAGCTGTCGGGGGCCGGGCAACCCTTGGCCGGTCAACAAAACGGTCAACCGGCCCCCTAGCTCGAAAGGCCTCGATCAAAGACCTGAATCAGCTCGAAGCCACTTGACCAAGAGTGCACAAGACCAGTCTCGAGGCCGCTCGACCTAGGGCGCGGTGACTCCAAGCTCGGGTCGATCCAAGGTCGGTAATGCTCCCTTGGATCCGGGACACGTCATCACTTGGCAGTTACGGAAACGTGGGATCGTGG
This sequence comes from Guadua angustifolia, assembly GCA_036346375.1. NCBI lineage: Eukaryota > Viridiplantae > Streptophyta > Magnoliopsida > Poales > Poaceae > Guadua > Guadua angustifolia. The sequence continues at coordinate 86,350,035 of CM070500.1, read as the reverse complement.
AGTAATGCAGGCACGCGCGGCGGGATCGGAACGGTTACCACCGGCTATCAATGTACGTGAAGGCTTCGATCCGAGAATTACTCCCGAACGTTGCAGGAAGAATGTGTATAAGACTGAAGCTTTGTAAACATTTGAGGGGCAGAACAACACAGCGCACGCACACTCAAGCTCAAGTCTAGACTCAGCATCGTCAAGCTTGAGCTATAGTCCTTTCTTGTACTCACAATAACAAGAATCACCACCGCCAAGGTGACTGGAGTAGAGCTATTACCTTCTCAGGGGCTCGAACCAGGATAATCCCCGGTCTCGTCCGTTGTCTCCTAGCTCCGACCATAGACTTCCTCAACATCATTCCTCTGTTCGAGCAAAGCACCGTCGTGATCCCATTTCTCACTGACCCCTATCTCATTTTCTGCGGTTGGCGATCCCGATCGTCGACAGTTATCATAAAAAGTATGGCATGCTATATTTGTTTAAGATTAGTTATAAAAAAATTAGTTGCAATCCAAACATGCCCTCAATCTCCTGGTCAAGGACGCAAAAACAAGGGACACATAGAACTACCCACAGGATTCCAAAAATCAACAAAAATCGATAAAAAATCATGATTTTTGACCGTGTCGGAAAGAATCGATAAAAGAAATTGGCCAGTAAAAAATCACAATTTTTGACCGTATCAGTGTCAGACCGAATGGACACAGATCGCCGGTCGGTTTCTTGACGCCGTGCCTACTAGTTTGTTCCCAACGACAAAGATGCGGCATAGATTAGGTCCAACAGAAGAAAAAGAGACGCCAGCCTGTCCTTCAGGCTACAGCTGTTGCCGCATACTCCACGTGTATGAGAAAGTAGATGCATTTAGATAGGGCGATTACTACGGTTCGGACGTCCGATCACTGTTCACCAAATCGGACGCCTCTTGAAACATTTTTTTTCTGCGCGTGCAACATTTTTTTCTAACGCGTGCAACATTTTTTTTGAACGTGTGCAACATCCGTTTACTGTAGCAAATTTCACTGTTTGTCGAGTGAATTTGTTGCACGCGTTGACGAAAAATGTTGCACGCGTATGAAAAAAATGTTGCAGTGTGTCCGAAAATTCCGGACGTCCGAACCCAAGTCATTAGGTTTAGATATATTAGATAGGTTTTGCCTCAGTGTGTACGGATAATTTATGCCATGCAGCCCAGACTGCTATATGGCGTATGTGACCGTGTGACAGAGAACGCGATTATCATATACGTTGAGAACCTCGCTATCGAATAGTTCGAAGTTTTCAACAGATTGAAAGCAGAGAATAGAAACACAAAGTGATTGAAGGAAGTAATCTATTATTTCTGATTACATGTGTACAATGGGGTCAATCCCTCCTTTATATTTATAGTTTTCACCTAAGGTTTCGGCTGATAGGCCAATTAAAGTGGGCCTTCGTGGGCCACCAAGTTTTCTAACACTCCCCCTTGGCTCTTTGCCGCGAGATGCATATGCCTCATCAAAACTCCAGAAAAAACCCAGTAGAAAAAATACTTGGAGAAAGAGTACATAGCATACGATTATTGTGTTGCACGAATTACCTCATTAAAACCTTATGTAAGAAAAATACCTTATGAAAGAGTACATAGTATAAACTTGTTGTGTTGAATCATGATTTTTGACCGTATCGGAAAGAATCGATAAACAGAACCGGCCCGGAAAAAATCACGATTTTCGACCGTGTCAAGACCGAATCGACGCAGATCACCGGTTGGTTTCTTGACGCCGTGCCTACTAGTTTGTTCCCAACGACGAAGATGTTGGTATTTTTTTTTATTAAGGAAGCATTTATTAATTTCAAGAAAGTTACATCGAGAAGATACAATTCCTTGAAATTTCTTCCGGCCTCTGCTTAAAAAAAAGCACACAGCCCAAAAACCGAAAAAACACGCACTCTCTAGTGACTATCAATTCGAAGACTAAATCGCCACCCATGCGCCTAGGAGAAGAAATCCTTGGCCATCTGTGTCAACCGGTGTGAAGCTTCCACCATAATAGTTCGCAAGTCCGACTTCTGCAGCACAGCCCAAGTACGTAGCCAATGGGAAGTAGCATAAATAACCTGCAAAGGAGATGAGATCGATTTCTTTTTAAATACCACATCATTCCTATTTAACCAAATAGACCAACAAATGGTTGTGGCCCCTAGTAAAACGACATTTTTAAAACCCTTCTCAAAACAACCAAGCCAGCTTCCAAACATATTGGAAACACTTAGAGGTCGAGAAATGCCAAAAGCTAGGTACAGAAAACCCCAGACCATACGAGCAATTCGATAGTGAAAAAATAAGTGCCTAATTGTCTCCGTTTTGTGACAAAAGCAATATGTTGTACTTCCCTGCCAATTGTGTTTGGCCAAGTTGTCCTTAGTCAAAATAACTCCTCTTCAAAGATACCACAGAAACACCTTGATTTTTAGTGGGGCTTTTAACTTCCATAGACGTTTATTTAGATTAGCAACATCACATTTAATCAATGCCAAGTAATGAGACTTCACTGAAAACTGTCCCGATTTGCACAAGTTCCAGCGAAATTCGTCATCATCCTGCGTCAACTGTAAATTAGCGATGCGTGAAAGCAAATCATTCCACTCCACCAACTTGGATCCAATCAAAGACCGTCACCAAGAAATGTTAGGATGAGGAGACATGAGAACTTCAGCAATAGTTATGTATTTTTTCCTTGTGATACTATATAACCCAGGATATTGATCTTTTAAAGGACAATTTTCAAGCCAGATGTCTTCCCAAAATCTCACCTGTGATCCATTATTGATTTTGAAAGTACCAAAATGAAGGAAATCTCGTTTTACCTTCATCAAATTGGACCAGAACTGCGAGTCTCCTGGTTTCCACTCGACTTGTACCAACGATTTAGACCCAAGGTACTTATTTCTAAGAAGTTGCTGCCAAGCACCATCCGTTGATAAAATTTGAACAACCATTTACTCAGAAGTGCAATGTTCTTAATATTTAAGTCGTGAATCCTAAGTCCCCCTTGATCTTTGGGCTGACATAGAATATTCCATTTTGCAAGGCGGTATTTCCTTTTATCTTCATCCCTTGCCAGAAGAAACGAGATCGGAAGTACTCAAGTTTATTAAGTACACCTTTAGGAATCCTGAAGAAAGACATCATGTACATCGGAAGGCTACTTAACACTGAATTTATGAGTGCTAGTCTACCTCCAACTGAAAGGTGTTTTCCTTTCCAGCTGCTGAGTCTCTTTTCGAATCGCTCTTCGACCCTCTTCCAATCTGAATTTCGCAATTTCTTAAAATGGATAGGAATTCCTAAATACTGCATAAGGAACTCCCCTTTTTTACAGCCAAACAACTCCATATACTGATCTAATGAATCTTGAGCATCCCCCAAGCAAAATAATTCACTTTTATGGAAGTTTATTTTGAGACCCGATATTTGCTCAAACGCACAAAGCAATAACTTCATGTTGCAAGCTTTATCCAGATCATATTCCATAAATAATATTGTGTCATTTGCATATTGTAAAATAGATAAACCACCATCAACTAGGTGAGGTACAACTCCACCGATAAGCCCCATTTCCTTAGCTCTTCTAATCAATACTGTCAACATATCGGCAACAATATTAAACAATAATGGTGATAAAGGATCACCTTGGCGAAGCCCTTTTCTTGTTTGGAAAAATCGACCCACATCATCATTGACATTAACCGCCACACTACCTCCCGAAATGAAGGACTTAATCCAAGAAATCCACTTGGAAGAGAATCCTTTCATTCGTAGGGTCTGAAACAGAAATGGCCATTTAACTTTGTCATAGGCTTTCTCAAAATCAATTTTAAAGATAACCCCACCAATCTTCTTCTTATGCATCTCATGAATCGTTTCATGCAGAATAACGACCCCTTCTAAGATATTTCGTCCCCGCAAGCAGAAAGCTGTCTGTGTTGGACTAATTACCTTGTCAGCAATCATAGTCAATCTGTTCGTAGCAACCTTGGTAAAGATTTTGAAACTCACATTTAGGAGGCATATTGGTCTATATTGCTGTATTACATTAGCTTCCTGAACTTTGGGAATAAGAGTAATGATTCCAAAATTCAAACTGTAAATAGGTAAATCTCCCAAAAATAGCTCCTGAAACATAAGCAAAAGATCACCTTTGATAGTATCCTGAATTTCTGATAAAATTCCGCAGAAAACCATCTGGACCACAAGCTTTGTTGTGTTCCATCTGGAAAACGACATCTCTAACTTCTTTCTCAATAAATTGAGCAGTAAGAAGAGCGTTTTCCTCTTGGGAGACTTGCGGGATATCATGATTGTCTTTCTCACAAAGAGTTAACAGGCTTTCCTCTGGTTCCCCAAATAATCCTTTGTAGAACTTGGTAATGTAACTTTCAAGGTAAGCCTGGCCCTCAATCTTACTATCCTCATGTTCCAAAAAATAGATTCTTTTCCTTCTATATTTGCCATTGGCAACCATTTGAAAGTATCTAGTGTTATTATCGCCCAAAAGGACATCATTCACTTTTGCCCGTTGATAATATTGGATTTCTTCCTCTCTGAGAAGCCTGGCCAGGTGATCACGAGCCTGAGCAAGGTTCTCTTGCTCCAGATCAAACAAATCTCTACCCTCAACGACAATATCCAACTCAGTGATTCTTGCTTGGATTTCTCTTTTTGTTTTCTTATAAATATCATTATTATGCTGAGCCCAACCCCGAAGAAAACTACGCAAAGCTCCCAATGTGCGGTTCCATCGTTGTACAGAGTTATTCCCCTTTAACGGCTTATTCCAAATTTTGACCACCCTGTCATGTAAATCTATTCGATTAAACCAACTAAGCTCAAATCTGAACTGCTTAGCAGACCCAGCGAAAGCTGGAACTCTAGTGTCTAACAAAAGAGGAGTATGATCCGAAATGCCTCTGTCCAAAGCCTGAACAGAAACAAGTGGAAATTTAAACTCCCACTCGGTAGTCATTAAAACCCTATCTAACTTTTCATAAGTTGGTTGGGGTAAGGAATTCACCTAGGTAAACTGCCGGCCCGTGAGATCGATCTCTCTCAAATCAAAACTGTCTATTACAGCATTGAATAAGAAAGACCAACGATGATTGAATCTATTATTATTCTTTTCTGTACTTTTTCGCATGATATTAAAATCCCCCCCAATAAGTGTCAGTAAATGGTTGTGCTGGCAAGTTCTCACCAGTTCAGCCAGGAACGCTGCTTTAAAGTCATCCTGAGCTGGACCATAGACTGCCATTAAAATCCACTTAAATTTGTCTACCTTATTGCTGAGATGGAATTTGACAAAAAATTCACCTTCCTCAATCAGCAACAGATCAAAACACGTCGAGTTAATCCCTAAAAGAATCCCTCCTGATCTACCTTTAGGGCGAAGACAATGCCAAATGAAATCCGCGCCTCCAGAAAGCCGTGCCAGATTCGATTTTGACATATCTTGCCTTTCTGTTTCTAATACCGCAATGAACTCCAAATTATTATCCTTAGCTGCCTCTGAAATGTACCTAAATTTAGCCAAGTCTGAAAGACCTCTGCTATTCCAGAAGAAACCTTTCATAGTAACCAATTCTTTCCTTTTGCTTTCCGGTTCCTATGCGACTTACGAGAGGAGACCATTAAATCACAAATTTTCATGTCTAGATCCTCCGTCCCTAGGTCCACTTCTGAACCGTCTGTGGTCAAATGTTCGAGTAAATCACTATCAACAATCGCGGCTTCATCCTCACTTGATTCAAAAGAATTACCCACTCTGTTTTCTAATGAATTTCTAGTGGTACCCGTTTTCTAACTGATTGGTTCAGTTTTAACCTATCAGCTTCCAACCGTTTTAACACTTTGATTGATAGATTAGAGCCGCCACTACTCTTTTTCAAAGTAAAGCCTATGTTAACAAGATTCGTTGCACAATTCTCGTCAGACATAGCCACAAAAGAAATAGAGTTTGCACATGATGACATACCCGTCTCGTATGATGAAGGAATCGGAGGCGAAACTGGTCTCTCCTTTGAGAAGACCACCGCCTTGTTTCCTGAGCTGACACCCAAATTCCGCGCCGCAATTCGACGCATAGCCTTGCTTAGTGCATCACCATCTGTCATAAATGTACCATTAGTAGCTTGAACATTACATCTTAAGCTACGACGAAGACCATCAATCGAATGAAAATGACCCGATTCCATACCACAAAAAGAAGAAGAGACAGGAACACATTCTTCAGATATTGGACCCGGCTGTTTCAATCTGTCAAAAACTTGCGTCTTGGCCTGAATATCAAATCCAGCCGGCCCTTCAATCTTTCCAACAGGCGGTGCTCCTTGAGTCCCTTCCGGCTGTTTCACCCTGTCCAAAACTGGCGCCTTGGCCTTAACAGCAGGTCCAGCCGACCCTTCAATCTTCCCCACAGGCGAGACACACCTTGAGTCTCCAACTGCCTGGCCACTTGCAAAGAGGTCTCCTGGGAGACCTCTGCACACTTTGCCAAAGAAAGACTTGAATCAGCCTGCATTGAACCACCACCATCAGCACCCCTCTCAAGTAATTCAGAATTATTTAAAGAGGGAGAACATACCTTCAAACTCATAACAGGCCTTGTAGCTATTAAGGTATTATGCAAAGGATCAACAATAGCAGATAAATGACGATCTCCTGGCACAAGCATTAGCAGGCCCTTCTTCAACTCCTTCGAGAGCTTCTGGCGACACACCTTGAGTCTCCAGCTGCCTGGCCACTTGCAAAGAGGTCTCCAGGGAAACCTCTGCACACTTTGCCAAAGTAAGACTTGAATCAGCCTTCAACCTCATAACAGGCCTTGTAGCTATTAAGGTATTATGCAAAGGATCGACAATAGCAGTTAAATGAGCTGATCCCCTGGTACAAGCATTAGCAGACCCTTCTTCAACTCCTTCGAGAGCTTCTGGCGCCCTCATTTCATTGACCAACAAATATTCCTCCTGGGCATTCCTTTGAACCCCACCATCATTACAAATGTTTGTCAACTCCCTCATAGGCGCCACATCTGGAACTGATGAACACTTTACCAATTGTTGACTTGAAGTGTTTTTCAAATTCATATCTGGCATTTTGGTTACCAGAATGTTAGGCAAAGTATCCTCAAAGGGCAGCAATGAAAAACTCTTCAGTTTTCCAGAATCACCGCACACCTGACTCATTGATAAGCCGCTTGCCATCTGCATAGGAACTGGACCACTGCCTGGTGTATCACCACTAGAGGTAGCAGAATCAAGCGCACTTTTCTGTTTCTTCACATTTTGATCACTTTCCTTTTCTTTGCTCGCCCCATCCCGTCCTGAATCACCATCTTCCTTGTGATCAGAATCATGGGAATTTGGCGGAGGTAAGGCCGGTTCAAAAGAATTCTCTTCAATTGTGAAAACAATATCATATCCCACCTTATTAAAAACCAGATCCGTCTTTGCTGGCATAAATTGTAAAAGATGTCGGCCTTTGCTGGCCCTGTCTTTCCCTGCAGGCTACAGCTGTTGCCGCATACTCCACGTGTATGAGAAAGTAGATGCATTTAGATATATTAGATAGGTTTTGCCTCGGTGTGTACGGATAATTTATGCCATGCAGCCTATACTGATATATGGAGTATGTGACGGTGTGACAGAGAACGCGATCATCATATATACACATGCATGCAGCCATGCAGGTTCTGCTTGATCGGCACCCCTTTTTAATTAGTACGTGAGTTGTGCTATCTTTTCATAAGGGAGTTCAGTGGATGGCTGCAGCCTGCACGGGCAGCTAGCTGTCCGGACTAGGGAAAATGCAGTGACAAGTGACAACAATAAGATGGTCGTTGATGATTGCCTGCGTTCAAACTTCTCCCCGATACGGCGGAGTACGGTCGCTTTTACGTTTTTGTATCAAGGTGAAGTGAGGTTATACAAGTCTTACCGAAGACTTACATAGACAAAGTATGTATGTACCGTTGCGTGCGGCCGAATCCGTTGACTGCATTGTCTTGTACCCGGAGTCTCGGCCCTCTCGGATACGGCTTGATCGACCTACAACATGGACTACTATACTGAGTCGTGACGCACAGCGCAGCGAAGTGCGAACTGGACTACAACAGCAGCATCAAGCGTGTATATATATATGAACACCCGAAGAAACGTACGTACTCCAGCAGTGGCTATCCCATTTCGAAGGTGTAAGACACCACCAAACCGAGCGGCCAAAATGCCGTCCACTATCCCTCGCCGTAAGCCATTACTACTGTTCATACTGATCTTGCTGCTACTAGTCCACCTCTCGCATTCCCTCCGCACGCACAGGAACCACACAGCCATGCCGGCAGTTCCATGCATGCCGGACCAGGCCTCCGCGCTCCTCCGTCTGAAGCGCTCCTTCACCATCACCGACGAGTCCACGTGCACCCTCGGGTCGTGGCGGGTCGGCACGGACTGCTGCCTCTGGGATGGCGTCCGCTGCGGCGATGACGACGCCAGCGGCCGCGTGACTGCCCTTCACTTGGGTGAGTGCGGCTTGGAGAGCGCTGCTCTTGATCCTGCAATTTTCAGTCTCACGTCACTTAGGATTCTTAATCTCGCTTGGAACGATTTCAACGGTTCCCACCTCCCGGGCTTTGGGTTTGAACGGCTCACCGAGCTCACCCATCTCAACCTCTCGACCTCCAGCTTTGCAGGCCAGGTGCCAATCGGCATCCGTCGCCTAACAAATTTGGTCTCCCTTGATCTATCCACAGATTTTGAAGTTGTCGACTTGATTGGTGATGGTTATTGGATATTCGCAGAGTCAAGCACAAACCCATTAAAAAACCCACAGACACAGTTAATAGAGTCAAACTTTGAATCCTTAATCGCAGCTCTTAGCAATCTAAGGGAGCTTCATTTGGGCTTAGTGAATTTGTCCAGCAGTGGGGCGCAGTGGTGCGATGCTCTCGCTAGGTTCTCTCCTAATCTTCGGGTTCTTAGCCTACCAATTTGCTTCATCCATGGTCCCATTTGCGAATCACTTAGTCGCCTAGCCTCACTCACCGTAATTGACCTACAGCATAATGGTCTCCCCGGTCCGTTCCCAAACTTCTTGGGTGACCTCTCCAACTTGACGGTTCTCCGACTTGCATATAATAAACTCGAAGGGTGGGTCTCTCCGACCATCTTTCAACACAAGAAAGTAGTGGAGATTGATCTTCACCATAATCTTAGAATTTTTGGTAATTTACCAAATTTCTCAGCTGGTGCAAGTTTGGAGGAATTGTCTGTTGGTAAAACCGGATTCTCTGGTACAATACCACCTTGCTGCAAGTGGTTTTTCAGGTAAGTTGCCCACATCAATTGGCAGGCTCAAATCCTTGAATGCATTAAAGATTTCCGGATTTGGATTAGTGGGGTCCATATCACCGTGGATAGCAAACCTTACCTCTTTGCGAGCTCTCCAATTCGATGATTGTGGCTTATCCGGATCAATACCTTCTTTCGTTGGGGATTTGGCGAAATTACAAAAATTAGCATTATGTGGCTGCAGCTTTTCAGGAAAAATACCCGCACATATCTCAAACTTAACCCACTTGCGAGTACTCTTGCTTTACTCAAACAAACTCAGCGGGACAGTGGAACTTACCCCTCTTTTCAAACTGCCACAGTTATTTTCCCTGGATCTCTCCGATAATGAACTAGTTGTAGTAGAGAGAGAATATAACTCTTCATTGGTGTCATCCTTAACCAAATTAGACACCTTAGGTTTATCAGGTTGTAAAATATCCAAATTCCCTGATTTCTTGAGGCATCAAGATGAAATCGATTGGTTAGACCTTTCAAATAACCAAATCCACGGAGCTATACCCCGATGGGCATGGGAGACTTGGAAGATTAATAATTTTAGCCATTTGAATCTAGCAAACAACAGCTTTACTAGTGTTGGATATGGCCCTTTTCTTCCGTTGAAATTAGATGTGCTTGATCTTAGTCAAAACATGTTTGAAGGGCCCATACCTATACCTCAAGGTTCTGCAATTGTACTCCATTACTCGAACAATAGGTTCTCATCCATTCCATTTAATTTCAACACCCAGCTTAGTGATTTTGCCTTTTTCATGGCCTCTGGAAACAACATCTCTGGAAAAATTCCACCGACTTTTTGTAGTGCAACGAGCTTGAAACTCCTTGATCTGTCTTACAATAACTTCATTGGTCCAATCCCTCCTTGTATAATGGAAGATATTACTGCGCTGCAAGTACTAAATCTAAAAGCAAATCAACTTCATGGGGAGTTCAAAAATAATATCAAGGAAGGATGCTCATTTGAGGCATTAGATTTCAGTGGCAACTTGATTGGAGGGCAGCTGCCAAGATCTCTTGTTGCTTGCAGAAACTTGGAGATTCTTGTTATTGGAAACAATAAAATCAGTGACTCTTTTCCCTGTTGGATGAGTAAACTTCATAGACTTCAAGTCCTTGTCCTAAAATCCAACAAGTTCTTTGGACAGGTAGCACAATCTCTTGCAAACGAGAAAGATACTTGTGAATTTCCAAGTATAAGAATTGTTGATCTAGCCTCAAACAACTTCTCTGGCCCACTGCCCCAAGATCAGTGGTTTAAGAAATTGAAGTCAATGATGGTTAGAGATTCAAATACAACATTGGTCATGAGTTATGAAGTACCGCAAGAAGCAGAAATCCCGTATAAATTTACAGTCGCAGTCACACTCACATATAAAGGGAAGGCCATCACATTTTCTAAAATATTAAGGACCCTTGTATTCATTGACATCTCAAACAATGCATTCCATGGGAGCATCCCTGAAGCTATTGGGGAACTTGCCTTGCTACACACACTCAACATGTCACATAACTCCCTCACGGGCCTGATTCCATCACAACTCAGTCAGTTGAACCACCTTGAGGCTTTGGACCTGTCCTCAAATAAGCTTTCTGGAATGATACCACAGGAGATAGCATCTCTTGACTTCCTCTCGATGTTGAACCTGTCCTACAACAACCTGGAGGAAAAATACCGGAATCACCTCATTTCATGACATTCTCCAATAGCTCATTTATGGGGAACGATGGTTTGTGTGGGCTTCCATTGTCGAAAGGATGCAGCAACATAACAACGTTGAAGGTGGTGCCACATCCTTCCAAGAACTCTGCGGACATTATTCTATTCCTCCTTGCTGGACTGGGATTTGGTGTTGGGTTTGCAGTTGTAATTGTAGTGACATGGGGAATCCCCATTAGAAAACGATCTTAGGAAGTGCGTATGTATTGAAATAAAATTTTCTATATGAAGATCACTTGCAGTACATTTTGTTTGCACCAGTTTTGGAAATTTCTAGAAAGAATCGGCGGAAAAGTATGAGTTTGGATAAGATACGAGAATATCTGCAGGAGTTCGGATAAACACATAACGTGCAGATAACAATTGGAAATTAGAGACCAGGTAGGAAACTACGGAGCCGATTCGGACTACGTTGTCGTGTTGGATCAGGACTCGGATCGGCTAGGCGAGTATATAAGGCGCACCAAGGCTGCTTGAAGAAAAACAACAATCAACACATCTACCAGCTTTTACTTCCCGTAGTTCTTAGTCTTTTTAGCATTGTAATCTTTCCTCTGTAAGTCGACATCGATCAAATAAAGTTGCGTATCGCCGATTGTTTGATCGTAATTGGCTTTTTCAGGTTTGATTTATTCTGTCTTGTTGCGCATCGCCTTTTCAGAATCAATCTACCTTTTACCCTCGGATTAGTCTTAATCGACTAGTCTATTTACCCTTCTAATCGGCTTTCTTGCTGATTCGTGATTCTTAGCCGATTCATCCCGGGGATCGGCTTGATTGAATTTTACAACTATTTCCCTTATCGATTGCAGGGTCAAATCGATTGGCACGCTCGCGCACACTTGAACCCGGTGTTCGTCCGGTGTGTTGCATCCAGAAACCCTCTTCACGTTTTTGGCGTCAACACATTTTTGCACGCACGTGGGACAACCAAATCGACAAGATGATGCGAGCAAATCCACGGCCAAACCGATGTGAGATCGATGCCATAATCGTCCCTACCTTGGACGATTTAACTCGAGCGGCAAGAAGAAGATTGAAGACCGAAAGGCTGCCTTGGAAGAATTGATGCTGGGTTGTTATCAGAAAACCCGACGAGGGGTCACACAGAAGATGGCGCTGCCAACATTGAATCCCTTCGGCGAGATAGATGCTGCGTCAAATTCGGTAAGCCGATATCTCCCGGCACAAGCCGAATTGTCTGTTATGATCGAGCAATCTGTGCATCATGCATTGATTAATCAATCATCGGCTTTGGTTACGACCTTGAAGCCGATGATAGAAAATAGCGTAAAAACGATTGCACAAGAGCTGGCGACATCTGGAGGATTGATGGATCCGTTACAGCCACTCCCAACATATCCGGTATACTCCGTGGCTCCAAACACTAGCACGATCAAAGCGTCGGCACCTGCACCATCGCTAATGCCGACCCAACCCACCGTGTTAGCACCACCAAATCCTCGTCCAAACCCAGTTGCTCATTACCATGCATATACTGACGCGGCAAAAATAGATCCCTCAGTATCGACAACTTCCTATGCCCAGTCGGCTTCTCAGCCGATTGAATTAGATAGGAATTGCAAGCCCCAAAGAACATTCCAAGTTAGGGACCCAGTTCCGTATAAAGTAGTTACATACCCAGAACAGTTTGGTCCATTGCCTGAGGTACCGGCTCCCAGGGCCAATGGGTACGAACCGTGGCAACAACAGTACCCATCGGCTAGGACAATCCGACCGGCCGAGTTTGCACTCGAGGGGCACGATGCTGGTGAGCACAATTGGCCAAACCCTGGTGTTCCATCGGCCAATAACATCAATTGGGCCGACCAAATTTCTACAGTCTTGAGGGACCAGTTTGGCCTACAGCCCAAAGGGAAAACGATCGGCTATAGAAAGCCGTATCCAGATTATATTGATCGAATGCCGTATCCCCATAACTTCAGGATTCCCGATTTTGCAAAATTTTCGGGGGATGATTCGGTCACCACTCTGGAACACATTGGGCGATTTATCGCTCAGTGTGGTGAAGTAGCCCAATTCGATGGATTAAAAATTAGACTTTTTCCTTTATCTTTATCAGGAACTGCTTTCACTTGGTTCACGAATCTGCCTCCAAATTCGGTCCACCTTTGGAACGATTTAGAAAGCCGATTCCACGAATACTTTTTCTCTGGCAGTCTGGAGTTAAGGATTTCAGATCTAAGTGCTGTCCGACAGAAATTTGGTGAATCAGCTTCTGAGTATATTAGAAGGTTTAGAGAAGTACGAAATCGCTGCTTCAGTGTGGTATTACCAGATAACCAACTAGCCGATTTAGCCTTCCAGGGGTTAATTCCCCCGCTTAAAGAAAAACTTGCTGGGCAAGAGTTTACTGACTTAAGTCACCTACTTCATCGGGTATCGGCACAAGAAAGCCGATATTTAAATAAAGAATTCAAAGATAAACTCAGATTAAACAATGGCAAAGAAAAGGCTAAAGTAAACATGGTTGAATATAGTTCAAGCGAAACCTCTGAAGATGAAGCAGACGTAAATATAGCCGAATGGATAAAGGGTTCTAAAAAACCACTCGTCTGTTCATGGCTTAAGCCGACTAGGAGTAAGTCGGAAGTAAAATACGCTTTTGATGTATCCAAGTGCGACCGCATATTTGACATGTTATTACAAGAAAAGCTGATACGACTACCTGAAGGACATACCATACCTTCAGCCGACGAAATTAAGAAGCGGCGACACTGTAAGTGGCATCATTCCTTTTCTCATAACACTAACGACTGCAACATCTTTCGACAACAGATACAGTCGGCCATAGAAGACGGTCGGCTCAAATTTGCAGAAGAACCAGCAATGGAAGTCGACGTTAACCCCTTCCCAATCAACATGGTTCAGTGCTCCGGCAAAGGGAAACAGATTACTGATGAAAGACCCTCCGCGACGCGGCAAGTTAACATAGAATCAAGCTCACAAGGGGAAACACTAAAAATAACGATCGGCTCACTCCAAATTGAAGCTGATCAAGATGGGAAGAATTCAAGAACAATAAAACCAAAAGGGGAATTACAAGTTGGACGGTGGTATAAAGCAGAGAAATCTCCGCCCAAAAAGCCGGCATTCAAACCTAGGCCAACTTTCTCGTAGTTGCTTGAGAAATATGAGAGGGTGAGCCACCGGCAAAAACAACAGTCTCGCCAACCGTATCGGCCAAACAATGCATTTCAACCAGATAATCTGCATCGGCCAAGCATCGCAGAACGAGCTCATGAAAGATGTCCTTTTTGGCAATTCTGTTGGGAAAGAGGTATGACGCTACCATCTTCAAAAGCATGCCCCATGGAGCACTACCCGCAAAGAAGTTGGCCAAGGTAGTCGGTAAGAGAACGTCTATATCAGCCAGAACCAGATCAAGACGAGTCCAAGCATAAGAAGCCGATAAGAGAGAGGCTGGGGGCGCTAAACCAGGACAAGGAAGAGCCTGCCGAGAACTTGGTTGGTAGAATCCGCAAACCAATTGAACCTAAACCTAGATGGTGCCCGACTGGGCTTAGCCGATCACAACGCAGGCGGCTCCAACGCCTAAGAACGCAAGAGATTAGAGAAGTTGAAGAAAAACAGAGAGACCAAGCTTTCAATGAATTGCGACCTGTGAGGCTGGTCACAAAGGAGTGGAGGAGAAAACAACAAGCCGATGATGAGTCGGATTCTTCAGACGATTTAATGTCACCAATAATTCGAGATGGTACTCCTATGGATATCAATATGGTGTTCACCCTACCAGTTGAATTCAGAATTAAAACTGAATCGGCTAAAGACGCATTTGCTCAAATGTGTCTGGGGGCACAAGATGCAGTGTTTGAGAAACCACAAGATCCGCATCGGCATCTAAAGCCTCCTCTCAACAACTCACATTTATAAACTATAAAACCTGCTAAAAAAATTTAATTAACTCCTAATCCATGCTTGTCCCTCCTAGTGTCTACCTTAGCAAACCACAATTCAATTCCTAATCGTATTATACATTTCACTCTCCGAGAAATAACAAGCACCTACATAAGAATATTATTCATACAAATTCAAGCATTGTGCATATACACTTATATACGCCATGTCAACACAATGAGATAATACCAATAGTCAAGAATGCCAAACTCACGCATTCTTGTAAACATCCAAACACAATCACCGTTGTATGAATGCGTATATATCGATAATCGATAATTATGCACAAGGGCAAGACTACTCTAATACACACTCGAATCTAGCAAAACAAATATATCACAAGTGCGGCACAACCAAAATACTAAGTTATATCCACCAAAATGTAACAAACAATTGAGGCATCTTTATTTATAGAATAGCACACTCATGTCAAAACATCTAGATTGTTCAATAATTAAAAGCAGAGCAAAAGATTTAAGTACAAATAACATACATCAGGGATCACACAAAGGTTTATGCTCTCAAACATCTTATACATGCTATAATCCACATTTTCATACAACATTGATTATATCTAAATCTCTAAGCTTACAAAAGAATACACTTCTAATATCCAAACCGACCCACACACTTAACCAGCCAAATATTCTATGTCTCACAGCCAGCTACACCCCTGCTGTTTTTCCTTAACCCTCAAGCTTCTGTTGGCACCTTCCGTAGCTCCCAAGCAGCCTCCAGCTCCTTCTCTCTGCCCATTCCCTTGCCCATACCTCACTGCCAAGTGGTGGACAGGTGGCTAGCTGCATGCAGGCTGAGTTTGCGTGCCCTCCACCTAGCCCCTTAGCCCACAATTTTCACCCTGCTAGCCCACAGTTTGACCACTGCAGCCAAAGAATGTCATTTCACCTGTGTCACAAAGAAGTACAAATAGCGAGAGTATAAAAACCATTCAACCGAGACTCTTCTCGCACCACCATTACTCACCAATCATAGTCGACCTTCCCTTGTCTTTCTCTGCCAAGGAGGTGGAGAAAAGACTAGGGTGACCTCATCTGTCCCCTTCACCTCCCTGGCAGCCAAAAGGGTACACAATGTTAAGCTTTATTATCATTGATCTTTTAAGCATTCAATAGAAGCAGTGGCAACAATCTATATAAAGGAAAATGAGGCGCTAGTATGCAATGGTAGGTTCTATAATCTAATAGCAATTAGTATCAGGGACACAAGCCATCTAAATTAACCAACCAAGATAATCTTATGCAAGAACAAGGTCATAAGAATCACATCCGAAAATCAGTTTAACAATCAAAAGCATATAAACACACTGTTATCATGCCATGAGCTCATTCACAGAAGACAACTCAATCTTTCCTGTACTTTAATCATATGCAAACACCAAATATAATCATGCACATACATATAGTCCAGAACAGCCATAATGAATCAGAATCATGAACATCAATTAGACAACTGAAATAGATGCAAGATAAAACAAGCGCTCATTTGTCATCAACTGAACAAGAAATTGGGATTGCACAGTGGACCGAATATCAATAACAAAGCAACCTAGGCACCCTTTCTATGCCATAAAAATGAACGCACCAAACACCATTCCGAGAAAAGCGAAGGCATTCATGCATATACTTCTTGGCAAATAACAGACACATCATATACTATAGATTCCATTTTGATAACCAAGCATAAGGATCAAGTCACAGCATAAGATTCACAACCATTACCAAGGTAAGAATGATATTACAGGAGCTCATACACAAATAACACACACACACACACACACACACATATATATATATATATATATATATATATATATCATTATATATATAAACATAAACACATAAAGTCCTCAAGAATCCAATCTTGGTATACATATACAACTGGTAATGCAGTAGTAAGAAATCCACACATACAACTATTGTTTACTAACCAAGAGTTTATAATCGCTTATCACAGTCTCTATGCACAAAGGCCCAAACCATATACCATCTAATCACATGAAGACACAATAAAAGCTGTATGCATTTCTACTCATTTCATCACAACAGGAACCACACATATTCATAAGGAAAATCAGCACGTCCGGCTCCTGTCTCAAACTTCAAAACATGAACTTGCAACCCATCCACCAAACATCAGTCCAGCAGAAAGCAATTGTGCACATACTTGACCAGATTCTAACCAATATACACACAATCAAATTGAGCAAAGATCACATCATAAACTTTTCAACTAAAATATCAGTCAATCCGGGCACACATCATAGCATAACATGCACAACTAAATATCGAATCAAAATAAATTTCTTGTGGTTCATGCATGCACAACTAAGGTAAAAGAGGTAGGGGTTTAGGTACTTAGCTCTTGGGAAGCCCTTGTCCATGGCCGAGCCGTGGTCGGGGTGATCTTGTTTATTCTTGACCCTTGGCGCCGAGGGTCTCGGATCTGGTGCCGCTGGGCTGTGGGTAGCCTTGATCGGCTCGGGAAAGTGGCGGCTTCGCGCAGGGGGAAAAGGAGAGGCAGTGAGAACCGGGCGGGAGGTATAAGAGAGATAAGAGAGGAGAGTGAGGAAGAGGCATACCTCAGGCCACTGGAACCGGCATAGGAGACCGCTGGGCGGTGGATCTGGCAATGCTCGGGTCCGGGTGGCCGCGCCTGGATGTGGGCTGTGCAGTCGGCGCCGGAGGGAGCAGGAGACCGAAGCAGCGCTGGCGCCCGGCGTGAGAGAAAGGGAGAGGAGTTAAGGCGCAGGCAGCGGCTTCCGGCGTATGGAGAAGGCCGGAGCAAGCAATAGAGCAAGAAAGCAAGAAGGCTCAGGCGTGCGCGAGAAGGGAGAGGAGAAGGGGTATGCGGCAGTTGGGTGAGGAAATGAAGAATGGAAGAGAGAGAGGTGAGAGATGGGGATAGGGTTAGAGGGAGCTCGGCACGGGCCTAATGGGCTGAAGGAATGGGCAACCCTAACAAGAAAAAAAAGAGAAGACAGAAAAATAAATAAATGAATAAATAAATAATGAGACAAGAAAATAAATGAAAAATAAAATAATATTCATATCTCATCCTGTACTGAAAATAAAAGAAAAAGAGAAAATGAGCCAAAAGAAAGAACAGTAATAAACAAATCTATATTTTTTTATCTAAAATAATCCTACAATAAAATACAGAAACACAACTCTATTTGTACATGACTCATATCTTAACTAAATTCAAATAATTTTTGCATCTTGAGTTCGTAACAAAACATATGCAATCAAGAAACCCTAAACTCAAAATCACACATGTTATGTGTAGTAGATTTCTATTTGATTTTTCCATCTGATTTCTTTTTGTCCTACTTAAAAGTTGTTATTTGCTATATTTTCATCGATCTACGCGTAGACTTCGACATTCCAGAGCCTGCAGCAATCAATTCAAACTTCGCGACTAAAAACAATGAGCAAGGCAAGTACCCCCTTTGACTATGTTGATCCCAGTTTTACAAATGTTTTATTAAATGTTTTACTGCATGCGTATGTTCATTAAACTTTGCCATATTGTGGGCAATGGTAGTTATACCTGTAGACTCATGGAACTTCCTTGATAAGTATTGATATACGAACCTTGATAAACCTAGAATTAAGGTTAGACAATATATAATGTCACTTGGGTATATGCGATTTAATAATTATACTTAGCCATGCTTTAGAATTGGGATGAACAATTTGGATAAACTGATCATTTGAGATATTAGGACATGATGATGGTTACTGGTATTTTGGTATAAAAGCTCAAAACAAAACTATGGTTTTGACGCGGGCAATTGCTGGCAATAGCCGAATGTGCATGGACTTACACAAAGTGTAGGGGGAGATTATCGCCCGTGTCGGATTAAGGACCGAACTCAGTGTTCGCTAAATCTAAGAATTACCGTACAACCATAAGTACTGGTATGGGACAGCCTTAACCTATTAAGTTACCTAGAACTAGCTTTGCACATTGGTAAGCTAGAGTAGTACGGGCTATCCTTTTATGGATCGCTCGAAGGGACGTCCACACCGAGGTGATAATGGAACAAACGTTTACCGATACAACGGTGTACGCCATACTATGGGGAGTTCCATCATGTTTATGCTTTGAGTTCTTCCGCCATAGTATGGGTTTGTCATCACCGGGCTGGTGCAAAGCTAGGGCTAGGTGATGTAACGGTTATGTTATGATCGCTCTGTGGTACACCAAAGGAAGTGTGCCAATAGCTTGCACAAAAAGCTGATCATTTCTTGTGGGTAAAGTTGTACACCTCTGCAGAGTGTAAATCTTTTCGAAAAGCTGTTCCCACGGTCATGGGAATCTTAGTGCGCCAGCACGAGTTAGAAGTTTTCTTATTTTCAAAAAAGGGTTGGTTTCATCTGTTTGCCTTGTGTTGGCAAAGAATGGTATTGGCAGGAATTGGATGTCTCGATGCTCACGTCGTGGAGGACTGTGAGTTATTACTTATGCTTTACTTGTTATTTTCATATCAGTCAAAATTGCTTTTACAAATTCCGTTTTGCAAATTACAATCTAATTTACAAATCAAATTTTGCTTTACACAAATTAACCGTAGAAGCCTTTCCTTTGAAATGGCTTGCATATACTATAGGTTTTGCAAAAGTCTTGCGGAGTACGAAAGTACTCACCCTTGCTCAATTACCATTTTTAGGTGAAGATAGTGAACCTCCAGTCGACATGTAGTTGACGCAGGAAGCGGGAATTATCTTAGCAAGTTTTTCTAGGGTTTATGCCTTGTCAGTTGCCTGAGGGTTGGATGGGCACACTACAAGACTTTTGCTTCCTCTGCTACAATATACTAAATTGTAAGACTACTCTGTATCAATAGCTTCCGCTTTAATAATATTGTGTATGGCTGTGATTCCAATTATTATAAATGTGCGTACTAGCTACTGATCATGGGACTAGTACTGAATGCACATAGATCATCCTTTTTGGTATTCTGTACCAAAAAGGAGGGTCGCTACAATAAAAGTAAAGATAACTTCTATAAAAGATAATATTTTAAGGTTGTCTATATAAGACCCACAATCTTTTAATTATGGTATTAAACAATGTTTTGTTGGGGATAATAATTCAAATACTAGTACTTTGTATTGTTTATATAATTGTCTCTTCACAAAGAGATAACCATACTCTCTCATCTTTCTATCTCCTCCATATTTGTAAAAATCTTACGTAACAAAACTTATAGATGGCTGACATCATAATATTGTACATGCCCTTACACCGAGGAGTGACATGCTAGGATTTTTGCTGCCTTAGGTATCATCAGTGTACTTGCACCAAGCCTTAGGAAACTGCTGCAGTGCCATTGTGAATGAGTATCCAAATCTTACACCGTAAAGATCGGGCAAATCCTCGTATCAGTCCGTCCTCAGCAGCGCGGTGGAAAGGTCCTGCCACCCATTCACCTATGCCTTCATCAGCACCTTAATTTTTCCACTATTCACTGGTCGCTGCCTACGGGTGCATTTGGTCGGCTAGTGAAAGTGTGGTCATGTGGATCCTTAGCTTGTCTAGCTTCTTCATACCATTTTCTTCTTCTTCTTTTTGCAAATTCTACCCGTGCAAATTTAATTGAAAAAATAGCCCATTCCTCAACCGTAGAAGTGCTAACAAGTGATACGTGTCACATGTCATGACCATGTACCGCGGCAGGAGGTCAGGGCCATGGTAGACCATCAACCGTGGTAAGACGGTGTTGCTGAGCTATGGCAGCGTGGTAGGCCCCACTGCCCTACGTGCGCTGCCGCCCTGCCACAGCAACTGTCTTGCCGAGCTGCCTTGCCGCAGCAGCACAGCAGCACCAACTATTGAGCCGCTGCCTGCTGCCATGTCTGTGGTACTCGGTATTTTTTTTTGTTGATTGGAAAGTTTTTTAACTGAAAGTTTTTAGTTAAAAGTTGATTCTTCGGAAAGTTTTGAATCGAATTTTTTTTATGTTATAAGAGATGAAAGCGGTGGGAAGAGGAAGAGAAGGGGAGTAATGGAATGGGCGCTATATGACAACACCAGAACGTGTCCTCAACCAAAGGTTAGTGAGAGTATCCTCGAGATAGCAATAAACATGGAAAAACTACCTTTTCATATTATTTTTGATGACTGATATTGACGGAGGACTTGCTAGGTTAAGACTTAAGTGTCTTGAGTGAGCTTCTACACGTAGGGGTGCAAACGGATCGGATACGGACGGATTTCACTTATTTTTGTATCCTATTCCAAATTTTTTCTTGGATATAGAATCGGATACAGACAGTGCCGGATTCGAATACGAATAGATTACTTCGGTCGCGAATACAGAGCAAATACAGATCGTTCCGGATACGATTAGTCTCGGTCATGAATAGTTAGTCGGATAATGCGTGAAAACAGAAACCATATATGTCATGCATATTAGGATTGATCAACCATACACAAAATTTTACTAGAACCTTCAAGACATATAAGTGTTTCAAATTCAATAATAGATGTCTTTCCTACATAAGAATAATATGCAGTCAAGTATAATTTCAATCAACATATGAACTTATATGATGTATAATGTTTATATTTATCGGATCTGTTATTGGATATCTATTTCACTAATTTACACTGATATTTTTTGGATATCTCGGATATGCGGGTACGGATCGGATACGAATCGGATACTTCTCTGCCCATATCTTAACCCATATTTTTTCGGATAGGCGGATTCGAATCTGGATCGAATCTGGATATAACCGGATATCATTTTTTCGGATTCGAATCGGGTTTTAAACGTATTCGGGCTCAGATCGGTCGAAAAATATCCATTTACACCCCTACTTCTACCACTACCACAAAACAACACATAGATAACGCCTTATTTGTGGCGGTTCTAAAGTTGAAAATGGCAGAAAGACTATTTGTGATGGTTTGCCTTTAGAACCGTCACAAATAACTAATTATTTGTGGCGGTTTTTCTTTGAAACCGTCACAAATAATATCGGGACTATTTGTAGCGGTTTTTGGATGGAACCGCCACAGATAATAACATTATCTGTGGCGGTTTTTCTTTGAAAGCGCCACTGATAATTTGTGGCAGTTTTAGGGAAAAACCGCCACTGATAATATTAGTATTTCTGGCGGGTTTTTTTACAGCCGCCACTGATATTATTATCTATGATGGTTTTAATTAAAAAATGCCACAAATAATACTCCTATAAGTACCCCCTGCAGCCATGCCATGGTCATCTTCCTCCCCGAGTCAAAACAAGGACTAACTGATTTCATATTTCATTTTGCAAAGATTTTTGTGCTTCTACTTCCTGTAATTGTTCTAAGGTGTGCGATTCATTCTCCTCTCTTCATTTGTACTGGTGTCGTTACAATTTAATGCTTAGAGCTAGTTTAGTTAATGTTTAGATACAAGGTTTAGATTTAGTTTGTTTTTATTTACCTAGCATTTTGTGGATGATGAATTTATTATCTTGCTCCATTAGATTAAGTTGTCTACCTTTTTTAGATGATTAAATATGATCAAGTATATATGCAATATTTAATTAATTAAGATTATTGGCTATTGTCAAAAAATAAATTTTAGTTAATATGGTAGATGGGTGATCTTGAAATTGGCTTGTATTTTGAAATGATGAGTATATTATGTAGCTCATTGGGAGGTTAAATTTAATTTTGGCTAGATATGAGTATTGAAAATGAAGTAAATAAGATTTGTTTTTAATTACCATTAATTTCTTACCATTAGCGCGTGCATATACATCTTGCTCCATTTGGTGGCTATTGTTAGCCAATTTTTATCAAGTGTATATCAAATTTATTTAATTATGATTATTGGATATTAATAAAAATTAAAATTTAGCTAATATGGTAGAAGGGTAATCATTAAGCTGGCTTGCATTTGGAGATAATGAATTTATTATGTAGCACTTTGAAAGGATAAATTTAATTTTGGCTAGGTATGAGCACATGTAAAAATTAAGTAAATAAGATTTGTTTTGTAATTACCATTAATTTTTTTACTATTAGTGTGTGCATATACATCTTGCTCCATTAGTGGCTATTGTTAGTCAATTTTAATTAAGATTATTTGATATGAATAATTGATTACATTAATTAATTATTGTAGATGGACCGGAGTTGGATGTACAATGCGAATCGTTACAGTCAAGAATACATCGATGGCGTTTCTTCTTTTCTAAGAGCCGTCGAGGAGAACAGCTTGCAAAAGAAGACGAAGTACATACATTGTCCATGCATTGATTGCAAAAATGAGAAGATATTTTCAGACAAAGACCATATCCACTTGCACTTGATTCGGAGGGGTTTTGTACCTGGCTATACAAGTTGGATAAGGCACGACGAAGAGGAGATCATACTTCAATGTGTTAATGTTGACGACGACGGAGCTGGCAATATGGCAAATGACATCAATTATGGATCCGATGAGGATAGGTTGGTCGTCAATGATGACAATAATCTGGCTCGAATGTTGCATGATGCAGAAGAGAACTACACTAGTCAGAGAGAATTTAATCAATTCAAAAGTTTGATGGAGGACTCGGAGAAACCTTTGTTCCCGGGTTGCAAGGAGGAATTCACAAAGTTGCACATCGTGCTTTCACTGCTGAAATTGAAGGCAGGCAATGGTTGGTCGGACAAGAGTTTCACGGTTAGCGGACATGCTTCCATAGGGAAATGTGTTGCCTAAAACCACGTATCTAGCTAAGAAGGTTATATGTCCCTTGGGATTAGAAGTAGAAAGAATACATGCATGTCCAAACGACTGTATACTCTATCGCAAAGACTATGCAGACAGGCATGTATGTCCGGTGTGCAAAGCATCGCGATACAAGCGTAAGGGCGATGACAGCGAAGGTATCGAGGTGAAGAAAGGAGCTCCCGCTAAGGTGGTGTGGTATTTGCCAGTAATACCTCATTTAAAGCGTTTATTTGGAAACAAAAATCATGCCAAATTGATGCGATGGCACTCGGAAGAGCGTAAGAGGGATGGAAAACTGAGACACCCTGCTGATTCTGCCCAGTGGAGAAACATCGATAGGCTCTTCAGGGAGAACTTCGGAAACGAACCGAGGAATGTAAGGCTTGGCTTGAGTACGGATGGAATGAATTCTTTCGGTAACATGAGCAGCATTCATAGCACTTGGCCCATGACTCTCTGTATCTACACAACCGTGTATGAAACAAAAGTACACTATGATGTCGCTGCTTATCCAAGGGCCGAGACAACCTGGCAATGATATTGATGTATACCTACAACCTTTGGTGGAAGATCTTGTGATACTGTGGAACGAAGGTGTACATGTATGGGACGAGTACAAACGGGAGTACTTCACTCTACGTTCATTGTTGTTCTGCACCATCAATGATTTACCTGCCCTTGGTAACCTTTCTGGTCGTACTATAAAAGGAGCCAAAGCATGTCCCCAGTGCCTGGATGAAACCGCTAGTGTGTGGCTCAACAACTCGAGGAAAACAATGTACATGCGTCACCATAGGTTCCTTTGCAGGAATCATCTATACCGCAATATGAAGAAACAATTTGACAGGACAAAGGAGGACGGTTTAGCTCCAAGGCCTCTTCGTGAGGAAGAGGTTTATGGTATGGTTAAGGATCTTAATGTTGTACTTGAAAAGGGGAGTACTGATAATACATCGAGGTCCCATACTGAGAAGAGCACGTGGAAGAAGAGATCCATATTATGGGACTTGCCCTATTGGAAGGATTTAGAAGTTTGACACTTCATTGGCGTCATGTATGTAGAGAAGAATGTATGTTGTAGGATTGAAATATACTAATGTAGCAATCAGAGGGGGGTGAATGATTACGCGGAAACTAAAATCAAAATTTTGGACTTTGTTTTTCTAACACATCCCAATTTAAACTCAAATTGCTTGGAGACCAGTTCATGCAGACAGCGAATAGTCGGGAGACCAGAAGAGCAGTCTGGGCGACCAGAAGAACAGTTGGACGACCAGTAGAGCAGTCTGGGCGACCAATAGACCAATTGGCGACCAGAAGAGCTATCTGGCGACGATGACCAGATTGGATGACCAAGAAAGCGATCTGGGCAACGATGAGACCGATTGGTGACCAAGCAAGCGATGCAGGCGACGAGCGGCGAGTTAGGCGACCGGTGAGCGATTTGGGCGAGTAGACCGACACACATTCACTAAAATAGTAATTCCTGAAGATCCAACCGATAGATTGATGTGAAATTTTAACTGTAGAAACTAGATTCAATTCTGAAGCTAACATAATAAGAATTAGGTCAATCGAATCTATATATCTAAAGTTATATTCTTCGCAAAATGACTGAATCTTGGCAACCAGGCGAGCAGTCGGGCGACCAGGCGAGCAGTCTGGCGACCAGTTCACAAAATAGTAATTACTAAAGATCCCACCATTGGATTGATGTGAAATTTTAACTGTAGAAACTAGATTCAATTTTGAAGTTAACCCAAAAAGAATCAATTCGATCGGATCTATAGATCTTAAGATATTACCTTCGTAAGATGATACCTTTGCAAGAAACCGAACTCCGTGATGAACTTCATGACTGCTGCGACGGACAAAACTTTAGTCAATGCTCCAATCTACGCCAGACTAAAAAAATAACTCAACGTACTGAGAGCTCTTCAAATTCTTCTAGTTGCCTGACACCTTTGCTGGCTTCAACTACGCTGCAATAGAATAAAGATCAAGCACTAAAAACTTCTAGTTGTAAGGATTTTCTTCTTCACGCCGCGATGCACAGGATGCTCAGATTTGCAAGAAGGATTTTATTTATCTGGATATAGTACTCCAAAACAAAAGAGTACAAACTCTAAAACCTGGCTCTCTACATAAACAGGAGACACCTCCCCCTATTTATACAGAGCAAACATAAAGATATTGAATACAACTCTACTTCCCACATGGAAAGAGTTCGTATACATCTCAACCTAGCCCAACATGGCCAAAAATAACTCTTCCACGCATGTACAGCCCACTATAAATACGTGACTAACCAGCCTCCATATGCATGTTCTTTAGCCCGAACGTCCCGCATGACATCCTTGACCACCAAGACCTCGATTCCTCCCTGAATCTAGTCCCGAACCTAAGTTCCTCCATGAACCTAGTTCTGGTCCCGTCATCGACCACGTTCGCCCTCGAGCAACACCTGCACATGAATAAACAAGAAACGCATCCGAGCACAAGTCCACGACTTAACTCAAAGTCAGTCCATGCAACCACTCACATGAGCGCATTGCATCAAGCAAAATCATTAACATGCTATCACAGCATATCAAACAATCATCTTAAACAACACATGCCATGATCGCAACCACTTTGCATGCCAATTTCATTACTAAGCCAATTTTTCAGCACATGATTTCACAATCTCCCCCTTGATGAAAACATTGGCAACACCATTTAGAACTAAACATTGGCATTCACCTCACAAGAAAATTTTTAAGAAATTTTATTTTTAAAACAAACAAGCAAAGTGAAAAAAAAATCTCCCCCTAAAAAGAAGAAATAATCTCTCTCTAAAAAGAAGAAAAATTGTGTGTGAATGTGCAATATGTGTCCAAAATTCTCCCCCTTTGACAATGGATTCATCAAGAATGCAAAAGAGAGAACAAAATTCTCCCCCTTTATTTTTAATTTATCTTTTTTTATGTACTAAGCATTATGAGTCATGCACAAATGTAACAAATTCATCACCAAGTCATGCTATCAAAAGTACTTGCACCCTCAAATCTACACATAAACAATGTAGAGTAAGCATAACTAGAAATCAAGTACTATTAACGATTTTTTTTGCATGGCATGATCTCCATTTCTCAACAATATTAAAACCTGAAAACGTTGAATTTTTTGTGTACTTTATTTGTGCTTGAAAAACTGATTCATTAATTGATTGCAACAATAACAATTGCAAGGAATTACATGCACTATCAGCCTTAGTTTTCAACCATGCCAAGCAATCACAAGCTTAAGGTTTCATGGTTTTGGTCATACACAACCTCTTCCAAATTTATATCAAAATGCAATGATAAGCAGTCTCGTAAGGAAGAAGTGCGATAGTACATAACCTTGTTCTTACATTTATCAACAATCACTCTTTCAGCTTTAGCACTTAACTTTCATATTTAGCACTTTTTGAGCAGGATCAAGATAGCCAAGAAAGTTCAATCATGACAAGATTTAATTTAAGTTGTCATTCCATTTAAATAGTCATGTCATAAACTACACCATATGTGCATGAATATGAAGTTGCAAAGATCTTGAAACATAAACATGGCTTCAAATGACATATGTGTATGAAATACAATGCTCGGTACTTTTTCATTATTTTTTATTTTTTGTTTTTCATTTAAGAAACACACAAAATAAAAAACATGCTACAAAATATTACAAAAATTTCAAAAACTCCCCCTTAAAAATAGCCCATCGGATGAACCAACCCAAGTTCTCCCCGAATAAAAGCAAAATGAGAAAAAGACAAAGGTTTTGTGAAGATGTCTGCCAATTGATGTTCAGTATCCACATGATGAAGCACAATATTTCCCTTTTCTACATGATCTCTAAGAAAGTGAAATCTGATCTCAATGTGTTTTATTTTAGAATGTTGCACAGGGTTCTTAGCAATACATATTGCACTAGTGTTATCACACAAAAGCGGAACAATATCCAAATTAACCCCATAATCTTTAAGTGTAGATACTATCTAAAGAATTTGAGAACAACAACTAGCAGCAGCCACATATTCAGATTCAACAGTTGATTATGCAATAGAAGATTGTTTTCTAGATGACCATGTAATAAGAGAATTACCCAAGAAGTGACATGAGCCAGATGTACTTTTTCTATCAATTCTACAACCTCCAAAATCAGCATCAAAGAATGCTCTTAAACTAATGCATGAGGAAACAGAAAGCCATATGCCAAAGTCTTGAGTACCATGAAGATATCTGAAAATCCGCTTGACAGCTTGTCGATGCGAAACACGTGGAGAAGCTTGAAAGCGAGCACACAAGCACACAGCAAATTGAATATCCGGCCTTGATGCAGTGAGATATAACAGTGAACCTATCATACTTCTATATTCTTTTTGATCAACCATCTCACCATCTTCATCCGGATCAAGTGTGCAAGTGCCTCCCATGGGTGTCATGATCGGTTTGCAGTTTTCCATCCCAAAGCGGCGAAGCAAATCTTTTGTATACTTATTTTGATGAATAAAAGTATCTTCTTTTGTTTGTTTGATTTGCAGTCCCAAAAAGTAAGTTAACTTACCCATCATACTCATCTCAAATTCCTTCCTTATGGTTTCTGAAAACTTAGACACTAAAGCATGAGAGGAACCACCAAAGATGATATCATCAACATAAATCTGAACGAATAGTTGATCAGTGCCTTGCTTGAGTAAAAAGAGAGTTTTATCAATTTTTCCCATTGTAAACCCCTTTTCAAGTAAAAAGATTTTTAGCCTATCATACCATGCTCTAGGGGTTTGTTTTAATCCATACAAAGCTTTTGACAATTTAAACACATGATCTGGAAACTTAGGATTTTCAAAACCAGGTGGTTGCTTAACATATACCTCCTCATTAATATAGCCATTAAGAAAAGCACTTTTTACATCCATTTGATACAATCTAAAACTTTTAGATGCAGTAAATGCTAAAAGAATTCTAATGGCTTCAATTCTACCAACAGGAGCAAAGGTTTCATTAAAATCCAAACCTTCAACTTGAGTAAATTCTTGAGCAACCAATCTAGCTTTATTCCTGACAACAACACCATCCTCACTTTGTTTGTTTTTGAAAACCTATCTAGTTCCAATCATATTAAAATCAGGAGGAGGTGGAACAAGTTTCCAGACTTTATTACGTTCAAAATTCTCTAATTCCTCATGCATGGCATTGATCCAAGATTCGTCAGTTAATGCATGAGATATATCTTTGGGTTCAAAAGAAGCAACAAAAGCAGAGTGAGCATGAGAATCAGAAGCAATAAACCTAGATCGAGTGACTCTCTCATTCAAATCTCCAATCATTTGTTCAGGTGGATGTCTCTTTTCAATGTGCAAAGGAGCTGTAACTTCAGAAACTTCTCCTTCTCCTTCTTCATTTTCAACGTGTATAGAAGATGTTATGGCTTGAGGATGCTCAACTGTAGGTGATGTAGTGGTAGGTGCTAAAGGTGCTACAGCTGGTTGTGCAATAGGAATCAACATTTCATCCTCAACATCATCATCAACATCATCAAGAAAGATACTCTCCCCCTGAACATATGCTTCTGTACCTGCATCAATTAGACTAGTGCTAGGACTAGCCTCATTAAAAGTAACTTCACAGGTTTCTACAATTTTGTTAGTCCCCAAAACATGTGCACGATAGCCACGTGTATGAGCAGGATATCTAAGAAAAATACCATCAGTTGATCTAGCTTCAAATTTATCAAGATTTCCAGATTTCAAGACAAAGCATTTGCATCCAAAAACTCTGAAATGAGATACACTCAGTGGACAACTTTGCGATTCACAAAGCTTCTCTTCTTGCTACTGCTTGAGGTAGTCTTCTTCTTCTCTTTTCTCCTGTCCTTATCATTCTCCTCCTTTGATGCTTTACCTGCAAGTTTAGGATAATTTGAACAAATGTGGTTGAGATCACCACATTCATAGCATCTTGGAGGGCCACCACCAACTCTCTTCCTCATTCTCACATTCTGCAAAGCTTTATTAAAACGAGAAGAGAGTAATGCCAAGTCTTCTTCAGGAAATTCTTCAATCTGTTCATCAGTTAGTGAAGACAAGGAAGATAGAGCAAAACTTGAAGAAGCTATTCTGAGACATGCTAGATTGGGAGGTCAATGCAATTGATTTATAATCATTCTTCCTGGCAAGAACATCCAATTCATGAGTTTTTAATTTAGAGAAAAGAACATCTACAGTAAGTTCACTCATGACAGTACATTCTCTAATGGATGTAACTTTCATCTCCCAAATAGACATGTCTAATGCACCAAGCAATTGTCTAGCATTAGTACCTTCATCAAAGAAAACCCCAACAGCACGTAAATTGTTAAGAATCTTATTGAAACGTACAAAGAAATCATCTAGTGACTCACCAAGCTTCATCTCAAATCGCATGTATTCTTTCTTATATATATCTTGACGAACCTCTTTGATAGTGTTAAATCCCTCATGATAATCACAAAGAGATTTCCATACCTCATATGCAGACTTGAGATGGATCACGCGGTCGAAGTCACTTCTTCCCGAACCTTGGATGATCAAATTTCGTGCTTTGCTATTGGCTTCAACATGTGCTTGATTGGTTTCATTGACTTGATCATTCTCAGGAACTTGATATGGCTTGTATACCTTTTCCCAGATTGCAAAGCCCTGAGCTTGAATGTATACCTCCATCTTTGCTTTCCAAAACTGAAAATCAACACCATCGAAAACATAAGGTTTTGTCGAATACCTATCCATCGCTACGGTTTCTAATCACCGGTTAAGATTAATTAGAAAAACTTAGCTCTGATACCACTTGTAGGATCGAAATATACTAATGTAGCAATCAGGGGGGTGAATGATTACGCGGAAGCTAAAATCAAATTTTTGGACTTTGTTTTTCTAATACACCCTAATTTAAACTTAAATTGCTTGGAGACCAGTTCATGCAGACGGCGAACAGTCGGGAGATCAGTTCACACAGTTGGGAGACCAGTTTACGTAGTCGGGCGACCAGTAGAGCAGTCGGGAGACCAGTAGAGCAGTCTGGGTGGCCAGTAGAGTAGTCGGGCGACCAGTAGAGTAGTTGGGAGACCAGTAGAGCAGTCTGGGTGATCAGTAGAGCAGTTGAGCAACCAGTAGAGCAGTTGGGCAACTAGTAGAGCAGTTTGGCGAGCAGACTGATACATATTCATAAAAATAGTAATTTCCAAAGATCCAACCATTAGATTGATGTGAAATTTTAACTGTAGAAAATAGATTCAATTCTAAAGCTAACCCAAAAAGAATTAACTCGATTGGACCTACGGATCTTGAGATATTACCTTCGCAATTTGATAGGAGTTTTTCCTTTTATTGCATGTATGCACATCAAACGTCCAAGGCAACCAAACCTCTAGTCGCCAGTTGCATGGGAGTTCTCTGGCCGCAGGAAAGATTCACGATCTTCTAGTCGCCAGAAGTACTTACGCCAGGAAAGCAAACTTCTAGTTGCAAGGATTTTCTTTTTCACGCCACAATGCATAGGATGCTTGGATTTGCAAGAAGGATTTTATTTATCTGGATACAGTACTCCAAAACAAAAGAGTACAAACCCTAAAACCTCAGCGCTCAAAATAAACAGGAGACACCTCCCCCTATTTATATTGAGCAAACATAGAGAGATTGAATACAACTCCACTCCCAACATGGTAAGAGTCTGTATACATCTCAACCTGGCCCAACATGGTCAAAAACAACTCTTGCACGCATGTACAGCCCACATACTGTAATTAGTGACTACCCAGCCTCCATGTGCATGTTCTCTAGCCCGAACGTCCCGCATGACATTCTCGACCACCAAGACCTCGATTCCTCCCTGAACCTAGTCCCGAACCTTAGTTCCTCCATGAACCTAGTTCGGGTCCCGTCATCGACCACGTTCGCCCTCGAGCAACACCTGCACATGAATAAACAAGAAACGCATCCGAGCACAAGTCCACGACTTGACTCAAAGTCAATCCATGCAACCACTCACACGAGTGCATTGCATCAAGCAAAATCATTAACATGCTATCACAGCATATCAAACAATCATCTTAAACAACACATGCACATACACAACACATGCCATCATCGCAACCACTTTGCAATGCCAATTTCATTACTAAGCCATTTTTTCAGCACATGATTTCACAATTATTAATCGATGTGAGACCGAGTTCCCTGAGTGGTCATTGGGGCAGGAATGATGTTAGTATTAACTTTCCTATACGCTCTTTATTTACACATAGACCAACTAAGCTTTGCACATATACCAAGGATTTTTAGCTTATGGTATGAATAAAACAATTGTTAAGATTGGACCATACTTTTCCCTATTGTATTTTGTGATCCAACTTTTCAAAACCTTTTCCACAGCTTTGAAAAACAAAAGTTAAAGTGTAGGAAAAATGCTATTCTTTCAAAGAGTAGATCCAACATTTGATAGTTGGAAAGGACATAAATGCCATCTTTGTTCCCCCCCTTTTTTGGTTCTTTCCTTTATTCAAGCTTAGAAGAAAGGACAAGGGTATGCTTGTAATCCATGGTTTGTTACTGAAATTGAACTTTCGAAAGAAGTAAAGACTTGATGATGCCCTGAATGCATCTAATTACTCGTGTGATATGATGTAATAAACAATTTTGAGCTTTTATATTTGTATTTTCTTCTTAATGAATGATAATTAAATCCATAAATTTGTTACTTCCCTTAACGTTCTCAATGTTCTTCTGGTAAGTGCAATAAGAGTGCTTCTTCCTCTTCACGGGCTGCCATCGTAGAAGGTGTTATCTTCGAGGCTGGTAGCTAAAGCCAGCGAGATGCCATCAAGGACATACCTTGGAGAGCGATGAGTAGAAGGTGAAAAACAAATGAATATATTTAGCCTCCATTTGAGTGGTTTACAAAACAAAGATCAACATATTGCATTATGATGACAGTGGCAGGGCTGAGTTGACATTTTAAAATATGTAAATTGTTAGATATATCAGTCAAACTGTGGTTCAGCTTTTTACTGTTGTTTTGGGCAAATTACAGGAAGAATCGTCATTGCGTTTGTTTGTTTGGCCCGACTGTGGCATCACACATTACCTAGGTCAGCATCAATGACTACCCTGGCAATAAAATGGAATTATAGTTATAAATTGTGATTCTGAGTAGTATTCGGGTAGCTTTAGCAGTTTGAATTTTTTTAAAATTTTAAAATTTGATGTTGATTGAAATCCTCAGATCATAATTCCAGTCAATATTTTACTGTCATAGGCAACATGTATCAAGAATTTTTTGGTGTATTATTTTTGACTAATGTTCGAAAAAACCATCCTTGTGCCACATACTTTGTAGTTGAAGTCACGGATTAAGTTTCTATCATGTTGATGTGGCTGAATGAAATTAAAATCAGTGGTTACATTCAGTATTTGTGCTGTAGTGGTGTTCAAGTAATATCTCTTTACCTCAAATGGATCATTTGATTAAGGAATAATTCGAGTTACTCTTTCTGATTTTTGCACTGTAGGAGTTTTGATCCTCCACTATCCAGATGTCACCTTGCTTTTCTTAGATCTAAATTTCAGGAATGAAAATTAATTTCCACCAGATCTAAATGATCCCCTTGACCCTAGGGGAACGACTGCTGTGCAATCATGCTTCCCGTGCAATCACCGTCCAATCCAACTAAGAAAAGTTTCAAAAAATTCTGAAAAAAATCATGGATGTACATCTCATCTTACCCTATCTACATATAAAATTTCATGATCAGATTTTTCCTATGCTAGAAGTTACAAAAAAGACAAATTTGGGAATTTTTTCAGAATTATTTGAAACTTTTCTTAGTTGGATTGCACGGTGATTGCACGGGAAGCATGATTGCACAGCAGTCGTTCCCTGACCCTAGATGATCATGTTAGCAACTATTTTGCTAGAGCTTTAGGCTGTATTTTTTGTTATGTCCCCATGAAATACTTAGGACTCCTCAAGTAGCATCTTATATCTTCAGAATTAGACGAAAATTTTCGTCAACCAATTTAACTTTCGTCGGCTCTTAAGAAAGCCGACGAAATTAAATTTATTTACGACGGCCAACATCAGCCGACGAAAATTATGGTTTAATTTTAAGTGAGGCTTCTATATAGCAAACGAAATTTAATTATTTTTTGTCGATTTAAAGAAACCCACAGTAAACCGGGTTAGGGTTTCGGTGAACCTTATTATTTTTGTCGGTTGGGTTGTGGCCGACGAAAATTAATTATTTTTTGTCGACTAAGAGAAACCCACGAAAATAAACCCCGGGTTAGGGTTACGCGTGGCGGCTCTTATTTTCGTTGGTTGGGTTGTGGAAGCGAAATTAATTATTTTTCGTCGGCTAAAAAAACCCACGAAAATAGCAGACTTATTGAACTCGGTTCGCTCGGCTCGGCAATTTCCGTGTTTCATCTCCCGTCGCCCGTCGCCGCGCCGCGCCGCCGCCCTCTACTGCGCGCCGCTTGCCGCCCTTCCCCTTGCGACACCTTGCTGCCCAAGCGTCGCCGTCGCCCCCGTTCCGACGCTTCGCCCCTTGCCAGCTTGCTGCCGCCGTCGCCTCTGCTCCCAGAGACGCCGCCGTAGCCCCCACCCCAATCGACACCGCCGTCGCCCCGCTCCAGCTGCTCGCCCTTCCCGCCAATGTGACAACCGTACCGCCATGACTCGCCGTCGCCCTTGTTGTGACGCCGTTGCCGCCAAGCGCCATTGTAAGGAATTCTAAAGTTCTCTATCATGCAAACGACACTCATTTCTCATTCAGTCTAGCATATTAAGGGATATCATGATTTACTGAGAGAGCTTCCTATGAAAATTTGATGAAAACATTTGATGGTGAATTGGCGATTAGTTGTGCAAGTTGTTAGGTTCTCGTCAGATATCTGATGGTGAATTGATGATTAGTCATGTGGCTGGTTCGTATAAATTATCTGGCCAAGAATACCCTTTAGTATTTAGAGGTACATGATATGTGGTTGCAATGCAGTTATCCAGCTAACTTGTTTCAGAAAAGAATAGCTAGGATTATCTTTATTGCAATGTCTGGTCAGTGGTCAGCAGCTCACCAATATGGTAACACTAATTACAATGTTGAAACCGGAAAATATGAGACTGAGTAGGTAAGTTGTGTAACATGAACTCAATAAATCTTTTCCAAAATAACAAAATTAATATATGACAACTGAAACTGTTCAATCTAAATCTACAATTTAAATCAAGAGCATTTAATAATTAGTCTAAGGCTTTCCCATTAAAAATAAATAAATAGACTAAGCCTTACCGCTACATGGTTAGACAAGTTGAATAATACAATGTACATGTCTTACATTGATTGACTATACATTTTATTTCATATATGCATGTTCTTCAGTACTTTTTTGTATTGATATCATATCAGGAATTTGTGAATAAGAAGTTTGATACACTGGACCAAGGGACCATATTATCACCATACTAACAGTGCAGGTGAAAAATAAACCCATGATATTATTCTTTTGTTCTTTTTACATCTGAGTACCTGTTTGGTCATCACTCTAATAATTGTTTTTCTTTCCAAATT
This sequence comes from Guadua angustifolia, assembly GCA_036346375.1. Lineage (NCBI taxonomy): Eukaryota > Viridiplantae > Streptophyta > Magnoliopsida > Poales > Poaceae > Guadua > Guadua angustifolia. The sequence goes on along the minus strand of CM070500.1, from coordinate 86,314,630 downwards.
ACACTGTTAGTGTCACGAAACCTATGTGTTACCCGTTCGGACCGCACGCCACACATGCGCCACACATGTGAGATGTCTTTGGTCGAATTGTCCTTTTTGGGCAGACCTCGGAGTGACCGATAGGCGTGGTATTTATGACAAGCCACTTGGGTCGAGCGAGATTTCGGCGGCATAACCACGATGTTCTCCGCTGCACCATATCCGGGCGTGCGAGATGGAGAACGGCGAGATATCTTCCGAAATTCTTCGGACCCTACAGACAAATCATAAATCCGTCTTTCTGTCGGCCACTCTTGGGTGGAGTTTAGGACATATCCTTACCTATAGATGTAGGGCCATGATATATATAGGAGCGAAAAAACTCATGATTACACTTGCTTTAATCTATAGCCTCAAGTATGGGTGACGATCGGCGATGGATGTATGATGGTTGGGATAAGAGTGGGGCTCACTCGGATGAGTGGGTGGCCAAGACTACGGCTTTTGTGAACCGTCGTTCTCTTTGTCTAGTCTGGATAAGGTGAGGTGCCCATGCGACAAGTGCCAAAATTTGTCCAAACATGACAAGACAAAGGTGACTCTAGACCTTTGTAAGCGCAGTTTCATGCCAAGCTATGAGTGTGGGTGCACCACGGTGAGTCATTCTCTCAAGTGAAGTAGAAGAGGTAGATGATGATAGGCGAGGCGATGATAGGATGGACGAGATGCTTGAAGCTATGCGGCGGAGTTTGAACTACATTAGAGGATCAGCCTACACAGAGGTTAAAAGGTTCTTGAGGCCCTCAAAGCGGAAGAGCCGTTGCCCGAACTAACAGTGACCCTCCTAGCTTTTGTGACACGGCTCATGGCCATTAAGTCAAAGTTTACCTTCTCGAATAATTGTTACAACGAGCTCTCCAACTTGATCAATGATGTGCTTCCGAAGCCTCATAACATGCCCAAAGACATGTACCATGCCAAGAGATTGGTTTCTACTCTCGGTATGAAATATGAGAAGATTGATGTGTGCAAAGACAATTGCATGCTTTTCTGGAAAGGGCATAAGAATGAGAAGAAGTGCTTAAAGTGTGGCAAACCAAGGTACGTCGAGGTCGTAAATGAAGACGATTAAAGGTGATGACTAATGTTGCACATAAGCAACTTCGTTACATGCCGATTACACATGGGTCAAATGGCTATTTCTCTCAAAGAGAACCGCTAGGCACATGAGGTGGCACAAGGAAGGTGTATGTGAGCAGCGGAGTGATGGTGCACCGTCGATGGTGAGGCATGGAGGGCTCTGGACAGCTTTGTGAGACTTAGCCACGATGCGAGAAATGTTCGCATTGGGTTGGCGACGGATGGCTTCACACCTTCGGCCAATCCGCCGCCTCCTACTCATGTTGGCCCGTCTTTGCTGTTCAGTATAACCTTCCACTGCTCTTTGCATGAAATATGAGTTTATGTTCTTATACCTTATCATACGGCCCGCAACATTACGGGACACGCCTCAGCGTGATCTTTGAAACCCTTAATCGAAGAGTTGAAACAGCTGTGGATGGGAGTTGAAGCATACGACTCTTACAAGAAGAAGAAATCCAACCTTCGAGTTGCGTATTTGTGGTCCGTTCATGATTTCATGGCCTATGGTATTTTTGCTGGATGGAGCTGCCATGGAAATTTGACCTGTCCGATCTGTGGTTCGGACACGGATTGTTTTCGCCTAGCTTTTGGTGGAAAGATCAGCTACTTTGATTGCCATAGATGTTTCTTGCCCCAGAGACACATCTTTAGACGATAAACGCTTTTAGGAAGAACACCATTGTCACAAAGGGATTGCCAAGCGTCTAAGTGGGCTAGAAATTGCGATAAGTTGAGTAAACCGGTCCCAAAAGCGATCTGAGCGGGTTGAAGGTTTTGGAGTGGAGCACAAGCGGACTCATATATCGGAATATGGGAGCTCCCCTATGCCAAGGCGTTGATTCTGATGCACAACATTGACGTCATGCACCAGGAACGTAATGTTTCTGAAAGCATCATAAGCACATGCATGGATATGACGGACAAAACAAAAGACAACCTAAAGGCCTGAAAAGACTTAGCAGAGTTTTGTAACCGTCCAACCCTTGAGCTCACCGAAAGTGGTAGTAAGCCACGCGCTCCATTTTGTCTTAAACCTAAAGACAAGAAAGAAGTGCTGAGGTGGATGAAAAAATTGAAATTCCCCGATGGTTACGCTGTGGGCTTGAGAAGAGCTGTGAATGTGAAGACAGAGAAGCTAAATGGGTTGAAGAGCCATGATTACCGCATAATCATGGAAAGACTCCTGCTTGTAATGTTTCACGGGTACCTTAATGATGATGTGTGGAAGGTGCTAGCTGAGCTAAGTTTACCTTAATGATGATGTGTGGAAGGTGCTAACTGAGCTAAGTTATTTCTATAGACAACTCTGTGCTAAAGAAATCACGAAGGAGATGATGGAGATGTTGGAGAAAGAGATACCGGTACTTGTATGTAATATGGAAAAATATTCTCTCCAGGGTTCTTCAATCCAATGCAACATCTCCTTGTTCATTTTCCATATGAAGCTAAGGTAGGTGGCCCTGTGCAATATAGGTGGATGTATCACATGGAAAGGGCCCTCTAGAAGCTTAGATCTATGGTTGGCAACAAGGCAAGAGTTGAAAGGTGCATCGCGGAAGCATTTTCAATTAAGGAGATAGCATACTTCTCGAGTATATATTTTGCAGAGGAACACAATGTCAATGCTCCTACGATGCGGTACAATGTCGATGAAAAACCACCTTGTAGTGACCTCAAACTGTTTCAATGGAGGGGCACAAACTGTCGGTGGCTACACGGCCTACTATTATACTCAGGAAGAACGGAAGGCTGCTTTGCTCTACATGTACACCAATATGGATGAGATGGAACAGTATTTCACGTAAGTGTTGTATGTGTAATTATCTCTTTGTTCATGCTGCTATAGATCTAATTCATTTACGTTCTCGTCATGAGTGAGTTTGATAAGCAAAGCTGGACTTCTAGGCAACAACCTCACGAGCAAGCAACTAAATACGATGCGACGGGATGGAATAAATGGAGGCCAAATTTCATCACTTGGTTCGAGAGATCATGTACAATCTTCTCGTGATATGTTATTCTATTATGTTACGTTTTAATAGTATATATCCTTATAATGTCATGTCCTTATAATGCGGTGCGTGAAAGCATAGCGTCCATCGGGACTTCGTCGACTATCTTCTGGAAGGGTGGCTATTAAAAACTATGGCGTTCACGATGTCAATGGGTTCCGCTTCGTTCGGCCATTTGTGAAGCGAGTCTTCCTCTTGCAACCACAACTAATCTGGAGTTTTTATGTAAAGGAGACTACTTGATCTGTGATTGATGTAATTGTTCTAGAAAGAAAAGCAACGACCCGATGAAAAAAAATTTACATGGCGGTCTTTATGTAAAAGGAGACTACTTGATCGTGATGCTGATGAATTTTGACAATTAAACATTAATTTATAGTTCTTATTTTGTTCAGCTATTATTTTGTCCATTTATTATTATGTTCATGTATTACTACCTCTTATTGATTTACTACCTTGTACTTGTTTCTTGAACAGGATGTCGCGCAAGGTCAAGCAAATGGCGAAGGGCTTCCTCAATGTTGCGAGCAAGATGCTACCTGGTCGGCGCGGCGAGGAGTCTCTTTTTCAGGGCAGTACTTTAGGAAGCCAAAGACGCCAGGACTTGTTGAGACACGACCGATTGCACTTCAAAGAACCGAGGTACCTAGCATTTCATATGTACTTATCTCTTATATAATTTCGCAGGATGACACAGCGTCGGAGGAAGAAGTGGCCGGTGCAGATGCAGATGCGGCCAGCGAGGACGAGGAGCACCAGGTGGATGAAGATGCGACCGAGGAGGATGAGGAGCACCAGGTGGATGAAGATGCGGCCGAGGAGGATGAGGAGCACTAGGAGGATTCGGCTAAAGGTTCTAGCGTACTGTGGAGGCGGACTAGGAGGAGCCATGCTGTCGCCCCTCCTCCGGTGCCCGCGCGCGAGGAGGACAAGATTGTGATCAGACCAGTTGGCGATAGGTGAGAACATTTATTTATGTTTATTTTATGTTGTTTACTTTAGAACTAGATCTATAGAGTTTGTGTTTCTTGCAGCTCATGGGATGACAGGGGTTTCGACGGCAGAGGACACCATAGGTAGGTTAACGCCGTACTGGGTAACCTCTGTTGTTTGCACTACCCGGGAATGGTGATTAACAGGGCTGGTGAGCACATTCCTGCCACAAGTTGGAAGCATTACAAGCTATCTCCTGATGTGAACCATGTAAATGCTCAGGGAGCAGTGTGGAATGACTTCTGGGTAAGATTCTCTATAACCCCTGCTGGATTTGTATTTACTAGCAATTTTGTAATAACAATTCTTAAATTTGATATTGCAGAAACGTTACTGTTTGGCTAATCCTACCGAATTGGGCCACGCGACTAATGTGTTCCATGCTAATGCAAAGAAGGTAGTCAGGGATGCATTCTCCAATGCCCGGATTCAAGCAACAAATATGTACTTGAAGGGCATAGGGCGTCGAACGGACAAGTTTGGTCGACCGAAACTTACTTGACCGAAGAAGAGTATGGGCGAGTAAAGCATATTAGGGTTCATGGTCATTAGGTTGTGATGTTAATATTGTTTTGATATATTAACACATGTGTGCGAGTCACACTTAGTGGATGGAAGACCGTCGAGGATGCTTCTAGGGCTCTTTGTCGTGATGGGCTTCTCTGAATGGATCGCGAAGTCAAGCAAGCACAGAGACTGCAGAGGCGACGGCGGAGGCCATACATATGGCGGTGATGGACACATTCGTATGGCTAAACGCATGGTAAAACAGGTCGTACCAAATATTTGCAAGAACATATTCACAAGTATATGTATGCCACTAACCCCTAGCTATAGGAAGCTCAAAGTGGTGTTGAGCCGAGTGACATCGAAGTTTATGTGCGAGGTCATAGGGGACGAGACCCATCACACCCCGAGCAGCTGTGCACTCAGGTGGCCTCAGATCGACTGGTGAGTTATCCACAATTTTCATTGAGTTCTCATCAACTTTCGAGCTCTAAGTTGTATGGTTAAACCACTGCAGGAGAGATATAGGCGAGAAATGGTCGAGCGTCATGGTGAAGGCTAAAATTGGCGGAAGGAGCGTATTGTGGCGTGGCCGTGCATGCTACAGAGGCGGAAAGGGCCATGGACGGTAAAATGTCATAGTTTCTCAAACTTTGTTAATGCGAGCAATAAATTGAAGTTCTAAAGCCTTTGTGTTTCTGTATTTTGAAGGTACTCCATGTTCACCGGAGTGATTGACTCGAGGAGGTGCGAGCTCGGAGGGTCTTCTTCGCAGAGCTCGGGGTTAGTAGCCGTCGCCCTCGTGAGCAGGAGGTAGAGGTTGCTAGGTGCGTGAGGAGCTAAGATAGCGGGATGAACATCAAAGGTCGCAGGAGGCATACTATGCTAATTACATGGCACAGAAGAATGGCTATTCAAGTAAGTCTGAGCCCTCAGCAGTTAGCATTCGAGCATGCAACAATATATGAAATCGACACATTGCATTCTGAGCAATGTTCGGTGAAGAGGCAGACCATTGTCTTTCCACCATGGCAGCCGCCACCACCACCGCCACAATGGGGGATGTATCCTCCGGCACCTTCTCCTGCCGCTCAGGTTAGCTAAACTTGCTCTTTTCTAGCGATATATGGTCAATCTAGCTATACTTAGTATATTCTATCCACACTTAGTATATTCTAACTAAATTAGGTCAATCTAGCTAGATTTAGTCTTTTTCCAGCTAAATTTGGTCAATGTAGCTAAACTTAGTATATTCTAGATAAACTTACTCTAATCTAGCTAAACTTGCCTAAGTCTAGCTAAACTTGATGTATTCCAGCTAAAATTTGGTCAATCTAGCTAAACTTACTCTATTGTAGTCGCACTTAGTCTATTATAGCTAAACTTGGTCTATTCTAGCTAAATTAGGTCAATCTAGCTAAACATAGTCTATTGTAGCTAAACTTAGGCTATTCTAGTTAAATTTTGTCAATTTAGCAGAACTTACTCTAATCTAGCTAAATTTGGTCTACTGTATTGTAGAGATCGGGGACAAATATGCCCCAGGTTTACCAAACTCCGCCGCCATAGCCAGCAACACCTGGAGAGCATGTTCGTTTGTCACTTGTCATATTCTTGGTTAGTTTTGTTACTTCCCACAATTTTTTGACTAATCGTGAATTTTGATCTTTAGGATTCCGAGAGGCCATCTCAATTCGTTCAAAACCTATTTGGCTCCGCAGGTAGCGGCCACAACTCAAATGACCCTCATGTTATTTAATCTTGAGATGTTTGGTAATAATCTGTGAAATGAGATTGATTATGTGTGGATGAATCTCATGTTATGTAATCTCCATGAATGACATATGTGTATGAAGTGTTTGTGTCTGATTTGGAGATTTGAACGAATGATATATGTGTAGATGAATGAATGATGTGAATGAATGATGTGGATTTGAACGAAAGATATATGTGTGGATGAATGAATGATGTGGATGAATTGGATGATATAATTATATATATATATATATATATATATATATATATATATACATGAATTGTTATGAATGATGTGGATGAATTGAATGATATAATGATGTGGGTTGTTTTTTGTCCCTGCTCTAGAATAATTTTCGTGGCCCATGAAAAAAACCCACGAAAATTAACTTAATTTATTTTTGTGGGCCAAATAAGCCGACGAAAATAAACCTTATTAACTTTCGTGGGCTATTCGAAAACCGACGAAAATAAACCTTATTAACTTTCGTGGGCTAGCAAAAGCGAAAACTAATTACTTCTCAAATAAACCGTCGTGGGTTTAGCGAAAAATTAACTTCAGCGATTACTTTAAATCGTTGCGTTCTGGTCGAAATAAATAACTTTAACTTTCGGTTTCAAGCGAAAATTAACTAACTTTCGGCTCCTTATCTCTCGACGGCCGTGGTCCAAGCGAAAATAAGGCTATTGCCGATTTAAATTAATGGTCTTATTTTGGGTCACGTCAATTGGTAAAAAAAAATTTTCACGACATTGTAGTGTGGAAGGACATAAATGTCATCTTTGTTTTTTCCCTTTTTGGTTCTTTCCTTTATTCAATCTTAGAAGAAAGGACAAGGGTGCTTGTAATCCATGGTTTATTCTTGAAATTGAACTTTCGAGCAGTAAAGACTTGAGGGTGCCCTGAATGCATCTAATTACTCGTGTGATATGATGTAATAAACAATTTTGAGCTTTTATATTTGTATTTTCTTCTTAACGAATGATAATTAAATCCATAAATTTGTTACTTCCCTTAACGTTCTCAATGTTCTTCTGGTAAGTGCAATAAGAGTGCTTCTTCCTCTTCACGGGCTGCCATCATAGAAGGTGTTATCTTCTGAGGCTGGTAGCTAAAGCCAGCAGATGCCATCAAGAACATACCTCGGAGAACGATGAGTAGAAGGTGAAAAACAAATGAATATATTTCGCCTCCATTTGAGTGGTTTACAAAACAAAGATCAACATATTGCATTATGATGACAGTGGTAGGGCTGAGTTGACATTTTAAAATATGTAAATTGTTAGATATATCAGTCAAACTGTGGTTTAGCTTTTTACTGTTGTTTTGGGCAAATTACAGGAAGAATCGTCGTTGCGTTTGTTTGTTTGGCCCGACTGTGGCATCACACATTACCTAGGTCAACATCAATGACTACCCTGGCAATAAAATGGAATTATAGTTATAAATTGTGATTCTGAGTAGTATTTGGCTAGCTTTAGCAGTTTGAATTTTTTTAAAAAATTTTAAAATTTGATGTTGATTGAAATCCTCAGATCATAATTCCAGTCAATATTTTACTGTCATAGGCAACATGTATCAAGAATTTTTTGGTGTATTATTTTTGACTAATGTTCGAAAAAACCATCCTTGTGCCACATACTTTGTAGTTTGTAGTTGAAGTCACGGATTAAGTTTCTATCATGTTGATGTGGCTGAATGAAATTAAAATCAGTGGTTACATTCAGTATTTGTGCCGTAGTGGTGTTCAAGTAATATCTCTTTACCTCTAATGGATCATTTGATTAAGGAATAATTCGAGTTACTCTTTCTGATTTTTGCACTGTAGGAGTTTTGATCCTCCAATATCCAGATGTCACCCTGCTTTTCTTAGATCTAAATTTCAGGAATGAAAATTAATTTCCACCAGATCGAAATGATCCCCTTGACCCCAGATGATCATGTTAGCAACTATTTTGCTAGAGCTTTAGGCTGTATTTTATGTTATGTCCCCATGAAATACTTAGGACTCCTCAAGTAGCATCTTATATCTTCAGAATTAGATGGTTTTATTCATTCTGAAGTACTATATTTTTTTATATGTTTTCTACTTGTTTTGTTACAGTACTATTGACTAAATTTTTATTTGTTTTTTTTATTTTTGTGCTATACTTTTTTGTTCCTTGGGCATAGTATTGCTCTTCCTCTATATGAATTTTCTGGCACGATATTTTTCTATGAAGTTGGCTTTTGACAATCACTTATTTTGGGTCATCTTCTTTTTAAGGCAGGAAGGATGTCATTTTGGATTTTAATCCAATCCTCTCCTTCGGCTGATATTGTTTCTTCATCACTAATTTTTAGTATGCAGTAAACGAATACTGTTGTCTGCTTTTGCTCTTGTCACTTGTTGGACACACAGCTCAGAGCATCAGACATGTTTTTTTAGCTGTAATATTTCAATGCGGTTCCATAGGTATGAGCATTTAATTACTATGTGGTCTCTCCTTTCCTTTGGCACCAGCAGAATTTTTTTTAAGTCATCTCCTAGTACTGTCATTCTTCGGCTAGTCTATTATTTTTTATTCATATTTAAGAAAAAGTTGCAGCAATTCTTTTGGTTTTGTTAGTTACTTTAAACATTTGAAATCATAATGAAATATTGTTGTTAAATACATTTTTTTTAATTGCAATTAGAGTTAATGTTAATAAAAGATAATAGCCAAAGTAATGTTTTTGTAAATAAAGTTTTAAGTATAAGTTTTTGTTAGGATAGTATTAACCTAATTTTGTAAATACGCTTTTTAGGGGAAAGTAGCTGCTAACTTTTTTTAATGCATCTCCTCCTTTCGTTGTTGTCTTATCTATTAGTTTTCTTCCCCCAATATCTCGCTCTCTCTCTCACTGTGTGTGTGCACGTGTTTCTCTTTGTTTTTACATCTGTAGCAACAACACCAGACGATCGCTACAGAAGTTTTTGTCAGGAAATTTAAAAGGCGTCCGCCATTGTTGCACTGTTGCGGTGGATTTTTTGGCTTTAGCCCAGATGAGCTGGTAAGGTTCTTTTGTTCTCGTTCTTTTCATTTTTTTGTTTCCATTTTTATTTTTGTTGATCTGTTGATTAAGTCTTCTTTTTGAATATATTTAAATTTAAGTTCCTTTTTTTAAATTTGGTGTCTGGGGTCGTTTATATTAAAATATTTGTTATTTTATTTATCTTGATTATTAGAGATAGCTGTCTTTTTGGCATATTCAAATATAGAGATCATCAGCCTGCTTGTTACTCTGGATAACACCACATATAGTTGCCCATGGCAGAAGACCTGCTTAGGCAAGTATATTCCAACTTTGTTGAGAGATTGTCCTTGGCTCTTATTTATTGTCATTGCAAAGCAGACTGACACAGGATATTGCCTTCTTTTCAACACGAACGGCCCCTTGGATTCGCTTGGTGACATGATGATTCGAGGTATGTATACCTTGTCACCTACATGTGTTGCTGTGATGATTTGTGCCTCGATGTACTTTATTCCAAGCTTAGTGATCGTCATTCTCGTACTGTTGCATAAACCTGCAGCCTGGTTGATGTTGCGAGGGAGCATCACCGGGAGGCCAACTTTGAGCTTTAATTGGTGGTTTGGGATCCCGGGGAACCTCAAGCTGGTAAGAAATTCGGTTGGATACAAGTGCTCAATTCCGTTGTTCGTTGTTGCTTTGCACACAGTATCACAGCTTAGATATGTAACCTCCTCGCCTTCTATTTTGCTAATTATATACTCATTTATCTCATGTACCGTTTCATTCCTCGGGCAAAGTATTGCTCTTTCTTCTAGGAATTCTCGATCACGATAGTTTTGTAGGAAGTTTATGTATGTGCTTTTGATGATTGTTTCTTTTGGGTCATCTCCTTTTTGTAGCAAAAGGTCATTTGGGATATTGCCCCCTTCGTTTGATGCTGTTGTTCCATCACCAACATGTAGTATCCACTTGGCGAATTCAGCGACCTTACGCTTCTCTACTGGATCGTTGGACATACAGCTCAATCTCATATTTTTGGTGAGCCTGATTACTTCAAAGTGGTTCCAGAGGTAAGAGCGCTTTATTGAGGCATTTACTATTTGTTCTCTTCTTCCCTTTGGTATGACTAGGAGGATTTGTTTGAAGTCTCCTCCTAGGACGACTGTCATGCCTCCGAATGGTCTTTCATCGCTGTATTCATTTGTGAACCTTAGTATATCCCTTAGGCTTTTGTCGAGTGCCTCAAAGCAGTGTTTGTTTGTCATTGGAGCTCCTTGCTTTTGAAAAAAAAAATGCTTCTTGAAAATATGTATTTTAAATACCAGAACATTAGGATAGTAAAATATATTGATTATAGCATAGGGTAATTAAAATTAGTAAAATGAGATAAAAAGAATATAATGTGATTATAATATTTACTTTCGTAATGTAAAATGTAGTGATTATAGCAGATGGTAAGTATAATGATTAAAGATTAGATAAAAAATATAACGTGATTATACTATTTACTTACATTGTCAATGTTGAACAATGTTTCTTGATTGGAAGAGAGAGAACCAAATTTGTTATTTCTGCCTAGTCTCTCTTTTTGGGCTATAAGGTGTTTCGGCTTGCATGTGCGTTTCGATTGTTGTTATGGTTCATGGATTCAACTGTATATGTTAGCATAAAAAACCTTTCGCACATACATGGAGACATGGAATAAAATCGGATTTGTAGTATGGATCAGTGTTGAATCCGGAAAAACATGAAACAGTGTTGCATCCGGAAAGGTTAGATCCCAAATAACTCCAACTACCATGGTAAAACCTAATAAAGTCTTACATACAACAATATCAAGGTTTTACGTTTTCCGGTCATATAGGATTACTAATTGTATTCAAATAGAATTACTAATTGTACTCAAACAGTTACTATACTATAATCTGTATGCATATACGGAAATTGAAAAGGGCAAGGGTCATCACCATTACCAGCACAGCAGCCAAAATAACTCAATTAGAGCATCTCCAATAGTCAAGCCTTAAAATAGAGTCCTATACCTCAAAATAGGGTCTAAATTAAAAAAATTAGGACCCAAGATAGCTATTGACTCCAACAATTAGACCCTAAATCTCCAATCCTTCATTCATCCCTATGGGGCCAGAGAGGAGAGTTGCTAAATATAGCAACAGGGCTCTGAGTCCTAAACCTATTTTGATAATTTTTCTCAAAATACAACCTCTGTTGGAGTGCTTTTTTTTCCATCAAAGCCCTATAATTACAATTAGCAACCTATTTAGGGCTCCTCTTGGAGATGCTCTTAGGCTATTCCCAGTGCATTGTATCTTGTCACAATATTCAAAGCTGCCATGTCATATGATATTATATAAGATATAATTATCCCAATGCACGATATCATGGATTGTTTCTTAGTCCTCACAAGATAATTAAATGCTAGATGTGTATGAGAGTATGAATTGTGGGCCACTTAGATGATTCAAATTTCAATGTCTATGATTTCGTGCTCAAGTGGTATCTTCCTCAAGATACAACTTTCTTCTCTCCTCTCTTAACTCTCTTACCACATCATTAAAAATGCTTATGTGACATGCATTAAATGAGTACGATACCATGTACTGGGAATAGCTTTAGTATGGACCCACTGGCCTGGCAGGTTTATTGATATTCTATCTCGCCATCTCTTACATGGTTATCTTGTTCTTCTGTATCTCCGTCTCCTCAGGAAGATAAAAAGTGAATGGCTCGTCACGTTTCCCAACACAGCTTGAGTCAGGCAACCTATCTTGAGTAGTCTAGTCCAAAGGTCCCACCGGTAACTTCAGCCATCTTAACTGTGTCCTCTGCTTTCATATCTCACGAAGCTTTTTTTTTGTAAAGGTTTCGAGGTTGGTAGCAGTGAGGTGAGCCGTGAGCACCGTTGGTGCCTGCTAGGCTCTTCAGCTACGGGTCTGTTGACATCAAAAACATGATGTAGGATTTCTGGTCTGTAACACACCACATAAACACCGGGTTCGTGTTACGCGAGCGTGCCAGTCGATTTGACATGAACAATCGACAAGAGGAACGTGAATCGTTAAGGCTAGTACCAAAGTAATGGTCGGCCTAGATCGATCGGCTACAAGCCGATAGAACGTAAGGGTAGCAACTAGCCGATGAAGGCTAGCTGGAAGGGTAAAAGGCAGATAAACTCTAAGAAGGCGTCGCATGACAAAAGCGAAACAAATCAGACTGGATAGGAGTCAGCGAAGAACAATAACCGCGATTCGCAACTTTCGTATTATTGACGACGAAAGACTTGAGTACAAGACTTGAAGAGGATTGTTCTAATCTAAACCTAATGCGAAGGTAAAAAGTAATGTGTAAACTTGTGGGTTGGCTCTGGGCATCCTTTCCTCTCGCCTCTGGACCTCTTATATAGCTTTTCGGTTGAGCGTGTCCTTCTCGGTTTCCTCAATCACTCGTATCGGCCTTAATCTCTCCTTACCATGTAAAGCCCGATCGTATCCTTCTCAATCTCCTATCCTGCCCGTATTGGACTCGATTTCCTTGGGATCGAGGCCTTCCAATCCGAAACCGCATCAGCTTGCTATAACCGACATATCCCTTGCCAAAACCGATTTCTACGACATCAGACCTGCCAAATTTGGGTGCAAACATATGCCCCCCAATTTTGGGGTATGTTTAAACATGCCCCAAAATTGCATGTCAAATCGGCTTTTCAACCGCGCTTCTCTTGGTAAAATGTCATCCCATTGCATCATCTTTTACTTTCGAGACCACCGCTTTTGGAATACTGCACTCATGAATCCTTCGGTGGCTCATGCGTGGTACCGCTCCATCTTCCTTGCTTCGTTTTACACATGACGCTTCGTTCCTTTGCTTTTCTTGGTCGGTTTTGCGCAATTCTTGCGTCCGGAGGCGTTGGAGTTGATACCTCTGTATCGGCTTCCTTAGTGGTACGGATCTCTCAGTTTTGTACCTCTTGTCGACTTTAAGCTCTTCTTTTGGTTTAATTATCTTGGAGTGCTTGCCTTCACGGTCGGTCTCAATCCGAATTGAACCGACTGTGATTTGTATCATCTCCTTACCGCCGTCCGTCTTCATATCGGTTTGTTGACTGGTTTCAACCAATGTCGACAACTGTACTTGTCGACCAGATTCAGTATCTTGTATCAGCTCTTTCCCTTTTACATAACAGTGAACCATGTTCATAGAAAATGGGCTGGGATCCAACTCAATCGTCGGCTCTTCTGCAAATTGTAATCGACCATCCTCTATAGCCGATTGTATCTCATTTTTGTTATTCTCGAATTCCTCCTTGAAACCGTTATTATTAGATAAACGATTTTCTTGAGCCGATACTCGGTGTAGGAGGTGACTCAAATCAGTGAATTCTTGCCCGCCAAATCTTTCCTTTAATGGGGAAATTAACCCATAGAAAGCAAAATCGGCTAACTGATTATCGGGCAAGGTTACACCAAAACATCGATTCCTAACCTTTTTGAATCTCTTAATGTACTCAATTGTCGATTCTCCAGACTTACATCTTTGAGCTCAAATCGGCGATTACGAGCTCTGGCTTCGGTGAAGAAATATTCATGAAATCGACTCTAAATCGTTCGAAGTGGACCGAATTTGGAGGAAGATTTATGAACCACGTGAAAGCGATTCGAGACAATGATAATGAAAACAATCTAATCCTTAGCCCATCGGTGGCGGCTTCACGCATTGGGCAATAAATCGTCCGATGTGTTCTAAAGTAATAACGAATCGTCCCTTGAGAATTTGGCAAAGTCGGGACTCGGTAATTGCGTGGATAGGCCATGTGATCAATGTAATCCGCATGCGGCTTTGGTGGCCGACCGTCCTACCCTTGGTTGCGAGCCAAACCGGTCTTTCAATATAGTCGAGATTTGGTCGACCCAGTTGACATCCTGCCCCCCTGAGTGCCAACTCGGGTTGCCGATTAGGCCTTTGGCCATAAACAGCATCCTGCCCCCCGAGTGCTAGCTCAGGTTGCCGATTAGGTATCACCTCTTGGTATTGTTGTGGTGCTTGATCACGTCTATCGGCTCTGGGTGCAGGTGGCTCTGGCACGGGTGCAAAGGGTTCCGTGTAGGCAACCACTCTGTGAGTCGCCTGATTCGCGGTCGGAATCGGCCTGTACATGTACTCGTTCGGCTGTGTAGCCGATTGGGTATAGGCACCAAGCGATACCGAAGGCAATAGTGTAGCCGACGTGCTAGGTTTTGCAGCGTCGGTATATGCATAGTACTGAGTGAATCCATCGGATTGTTTCAGCACCGTGGGTTGAGTCGGCATTGTAGGAATTGCTGATGCCGACTTAACTGCCACGTTAGTTGGCGCCCCCGCGTAGGCAGGATACGTCGGAAGTTGTTGCAATGGTTCTAACAGACTTCCAGACGTGGCCAACTCTTGAGTGATTGTCTTAACGCTGTTTTCTATCATCGGCCCCAAAGTTATGACCAAGGCCGATGATTGGTTGATCAGCGCATGATGTACCGACTGCTCAATCATAGAAGATAACTCAGCCTGAGCCGACATGTATCGACTTACCTGATCGGCTGGTTTGTTGGTATCGCCGATAGGGT
Organism: Guadua angustifolia; assembly: GCA_036346375.1. Classification (NCBI taxonomy): domain Eukaryota; kingdom Viridiplantae; phylum Streptophyta; class Magnoliopsida; order Poales; family Poaceae; genus Guadua; species Guadua angustifolia. The sequence continues at coordinate 86,299,628 of CM070500.1, read as the reverse complement.
TGAGCGTCGGGAGAGTTGTTTTTTGGATAACCCCTCGTCGGGTTTTTTGGTAGCAGCTCAGCATCATCTCCTCGAAAGCAGCTTTTCTTTCTTCGATCTCTTGTCGCTGCTCAGGAGTCAAGTCCTCCATTGTGGCGGCGATGATCGCTTCTGTGTTGACGTCGGCCGGAGCGATGGACTTGTTTGTGTTCATCCTGTAGATTGATTCTTTTGTCCCACCGGGCGTGCCAAAAATGTGTTGACACCAAAAACGTGATGTAGGGTTTTTGGCCTGCAACACACCAGACGAACGCCGGGTTCGTGTTGCGTGAGCGTGCCAGTCGATTTGACCTGAACAATCGACAAGGGGAACGTGAATCATTAAGGCCAGTACCAAAGTGATGGTCGGCCTAGATCGATCGGCTACAAGCCGATGGAACGTAAGGGTAGCAACTAGCCGATGAAGGCTAGCTGGAAGGGTAAAAGGCAGATAAACTCGAGAAGGCGGCGCGCTGACAAAAGCGAACAAATCGGACGGATAGGAGTCAACGAAGAACAATAACCGGCGATGCGCAACTCGTATTATTCGACGAAAGACTGTACAAGACTTGAAGAGGGATTGTTCTAATCTAAACCTAATGCAGAAGGTAAAAAGTAATGTGTAAACTTGTGGGTTGGCTCTGGGCATCCTTTCCTCTCGCCTCTGGACTTCTTATATAGCACTCGGTTCGAACGTGTCCTTCTCGGTTTCCTCAATCACTCGTATCGGCCTCAATCTCTCCTTACCATGTAAAGCCCGATCGTATCCTTCTCAATCTCCTATCCTGCCCGTATTGGACTCGATTTCCTTGGGATCGAGGCCTTCCAATCCGAAACCACATCAGCTTGCTATAACCGACATATCCCTTGCCAAAACCGATTTCTACGATATCAGACCTGTTAAATTTGGGTGCAAACAGGGTCGAACATCATGAAGATGATACTATGCGTCGATTATTACATACATATATACACATGAAAATGCACCTTCTCAAATTTATTCTCATCTGCTAATTATGAGTGACTAAACTGAATGAACACATCTGGCAGTAGTTGTCTTTCATCTAAAGCTCTATTTGACAGCATAAGATAAGCTAGAGGAGCAAAAAAATTATTAAATGAAAGCACATATAGGAAATTGGATTTGGATGTCGTTGAATGAATTACTTGATTTTACTAATACAGTATAATAAACCATTCAATTTCTATTCATGTGTGAATGATGGGTCAATAGTAGGAACAAAGTGTCTTCGCAGCGACTGCTTTGTCTAGCCCGAGATGCTCTCATCGATTCTGCAGTGGTGGGGGGAGTAGTAAAAAAGCCGTGTTCTCGGGAATGCTCAAGTGCCTACAGGAAGAGTTCTCGGAGATGACGGTATGTGAGATCGTGGATGCCAAGGCGTTGCCTGTGTCCAAATAATAACTAATAACTAATACTACCGTATATAAAGTTCTAAGATTTCCCGAGCTCACAGCGCTCCACGTCACGGTGTAGACGTTGTGATCGTCCGCTCGGCTGACGCGTCTCCGCCGTGAGCAGGAAAACGGGCCTCCGTTCGTACGGCTCGAGCCTCGTTGAGCCACGTTGTCTACTTTTCTCGCGCGATTGACTAGCTTAAGTAATTAAGCAAGGAAACCATGCTTAAACGGCGCCGTGGCTGATGGTTCCAGCAGCGTTTGCGAGCGAGGTCTCGCGTTCGAACCCCCCGCCCAGCGCTTCGCGTCCGATTTTCCCGGCCCGACCGTGTCGCTTGCATTTAGGTGGGCAGCGCGCCGTGGCGTGGTTTTGGGCTTTTGGCGGCGTGTTTTTTTTGCGAAAAGAGCACGAAAAGTTTTCGAAATTATGTAAAAGTCCTTTTTAGTCCGGTACTACCGTATATAAAGTTCTAAGATTTCCCGAGCTCACAGTGCTCCACGTCCGCGGTATTGGCGTCGTGGTCGTCGCTTCGGTAGCGTCTCCGCCGTGAGCAGGAAAAGCGGGCCTCCGTTAAATGCGGCTCGAGCCTCGTTGAGCCACGTCGTCTACTTTTCTCGCGCGATTGACTAGCTTAAGTAATTAAGCAAAAACCATGTTAAGCGGGCGGAGTGGCTGATGGTTCCAGCAGCGTTCTTGAGCGAGGTCTCGCGTTCGAACCGCCCAGGCGCTTCGCGTCCGATTTTCGGCCCGAAACCGTGTCGCTTGCATTTATTTGGGCCGCGCCGCGGCGTGGTTTTGGGCTTTTGGCGCGCGCACGTGTTTTTTTTTTTGCGAAAAGAGCCTGAAAAGTTTTCGAAATTACGTAAAAGTCCTTTTTAGTCCGGAATTTTATGAAAGACCCTCCTTTTTCTACAAGAAGGGCTTTGAAACTTCTGGATTTAGCCGGAACAATTCCTAGGCTTTTAGGAAATTACGTATTAGTCTGTTTTTATCTATTTTAGGCCTTTTTTTATGAAAAGACCCCTTAATTTTTGCTTTCCGCGAACAGGTAGCCGCGCCTTTCTAAAATACGATTTTTAGCATGTTTTTCTATACGTAAATTCGCCCAGGCTTTCTAAAATTGCTTGTTAGCTATTTTTTATCCCGGAGATTTTTACGTATTGGTTCTATGTCCCTTCCTTCGCGGTAAGGCCTTATTTTCCCAGAAATCACGCCAAAAAAATTGTTCCAAGGATTGGAAAACTTTTTAGGATTACGTGGGATTTATCGTAGAGTCCAGAAGATTCTCAAAATTACAGCACGTATATCGAGAATTATACACTCCGTCCTAGAGATTTTTAAATTACATCTAGATCGCTTTCTTGATGAAAAAAAAACCGGATTTCATATTACGGCTGTCACGTTGTGGCGCCGCGCCCACGTATCTAGTAACTAATAAGCCGGGAGATTTCCGGGTCAGCCAGGATGGCCACGTTATCCGGATTTTCGCGTCCGTCCATCCCTTGGATGCGTGCGATCCGGCCATCCACGCAGCGGTGAGCCCTGGCCCGTAAAGCGCCAAGAAATCCAGTCCGCGCGGACGCCTCGAGAAGCCTCTTCCATCTTCCCCATCGCCCAGTGCGATCCCTGTTACCCTACGCCCGCGTCCTCTTCGCCACCGCCGCCCTCGCCACCTCTCCTCCGCAAAGCGGCAGCGTCTCCACCGCCCTCGCCTCCGCCCGCCCCAAGAAGCAACCCCACGTGAGCCCGACCTCCACCCGTGTCATTCCGCCGCCCACTGCCACACTCCCGTCATCGTCCTTCGTGTCGTTGATGCCTTTCTTGTGCGCGTCGCTCGGTCGCTGGTAGAGAGAGGGCTTCCGTGCCGTGTTTCCTTGTGAGCCTTCTTTTCGATTCCCATCGTTTTCCCCTCCGATTCTGGTCGCCAGCTCTCCTAAGTCGTGTTAATCCACTGGCGCTTTTTACCCTCTGTCATTGAAGCTGATGCGTCACCGGAGGGCAAGAGGGAGGCCGTAGTTCGTCGTGGCGCAGAACCAGGATGGCATCTTCTGTAGCTCCGACAAGAACTTCCTGATGATGGTGGGCTCCAAGCTTGTTGGATCCAGGTACCAAGTTTGGGGTTAGGTACAATCACTATTTAGTATTTACCCCTCTTGCTAATTCTTCATCCTTCTTGGTGGATATGAACCACTAATTGAGTGTTCATGGTTGTTGGTCTAGGGGAACCGAGTCAACGAGTTCAAGAGCCAGTCGAAGCGACTCCTTGGCATTGTCGCGTAAGGTTCAATCTCCATATGTGACAAGTCCAGAAGTGATATGGTTTTTCTTGACTAGGTTTGGGTTTCTGCAGTTTTGGCCCTACCATTACTACCCTTCTTTGGGAGTCTCGAAGCATGAGGGCATGGATCCCCAAGAACCGATCCATTGAGCGAAGACCAACAATTACGCTCGGGTAAAATCGGTTGGCACCTTTGGTAGATCTGATGGAGTAGCATGGAGCTGAATTATGAAAGTATTATAGATTGACACATCCTTGGCCTTCAAAGGATTGGCGGGGAAGACATCTCTCTCTGACCAAGACAAAAGATTTAGGCTGCTACTAATATGTTTCCTTTTCCTGTATTTATAACATATGGCAAAGCGCTATGAGCTAGACTTTGGAGAAAGGGCAGGGAGGATGAGATACAAGGTGTAGACATGAGTGTAAGGGAGGATGAGATACAAAGTGAGGACATGAGTGTAAGAGCTTCCAGATGACTTTGGATGTAACATTCCTTCTATTTTCAAAATATCCGATATGTGAGCTTTCATTGTAGGGGTTGGATCGGCCCCAGGCTGGAAGTATAAGTAACAGATCAACGACTTTTATTTGATAGGAGAATGGAAGGCAGATAGTTTTGCTACTTGGTAGGATTGGAAAGCCTAAGTACATAATGGACTTCAGGTGAGCCATCAATCATCTTAATTGTTCATTGTCATTCGCTATGTATAAAACAAGCTACGTCTTATAAATCATCCTTATTGTTCATCACCATTCACTATGTACATAACAAGCAACGTCTTATAATGGGAAGGTATCTTCTTTAGATAACCCTTGACTGGTTACCAGGCATTCTGCATTTGCTTGGCATCGATCAACTCCAAGCTATGCTGCACGCTATGAGATGCAAATGCAGCGAATCATTTTGTGCAACTGTTATTTTTGCGCCCTATGGTTTTTCCATAATCAATTCCGTATGTGCAGTCTTCTCGCCTTGAGAAAGAACTAATAGTAATATATCAAATTATTATCTGTTTATCCATGTGACACCTGAGGCCAATGCTGGTTCATCTGAAAAAGGGATTCACAATGTTCAACAGCACTAATTCATGATGTGGTAGACTAGAAGTTCCTGCGTTCATTGAGTGGAGGAATTCACGTGACTAGGCCAAAGAGCATCGACATGGCCAGGTACATTGCCTCTGTTTCGTTTTAGTTCTTATGTGTTTTGCGTTGTCATGTTTCAGAGATAATGGTGTCCGACCGAGCAATCGTCACTAGCGGCTGCGGTCGCGTTCCAGGCGGAGCGCCAGCAGAATAGTGCTTCTAAGGTTGAAAATATTGCCAACCAGAAAAATAGCGCCGTGTGTCAATCTAATTTAAACATGGACCCTATCTCCTGCTCAAATTAATGTGAATTATTTCACTTTTTCCTATTCAATGGCTTCTGAAATCAAGAACAATGTCGATAGACACGAAGATAATTAGGAACAGCTGTTACTTTGAAAACACGAAACATTTAATGACGTAAGATTTGATGTTGAAGCTTATAACAATGATATCTTCAATGGTACTATCACGTAAAGTAGCCTTACCCAGCTGAATAATGCCATTTATATGAAAACTGATTTTTCAAGCTTTTACTAATTATCTGACCTAACACACTGATTGGTGGTACTGTAACTGATAAAAATTGACATCCACTGTATGAGGGGTTCTTCTGTTAATGGCTCCAGCAGTCGCAGCGAATCAAATGAACACTCAAGAAAAATCTTTAAAGGTCAGTTATTATTCTCTTCAGGATGTCACTCCATACTATTTTATATTTATATTTGGATGTTCTCAACAATTTATATTGTAGGGCAGAGCTATGATTTCCATGTTGATCAAAGAAAAGAATTCTTCAATTCAACATAAAATTAGACAGGAGCTTGCGAGTCCTGTGTTGCGTTTTGTCTTTCTATCCTATTTTATTGTGGCTTCATATTGGAAGTATTTAGAAATCTAAAAGATGGAACATATCTAATGCAAGCCATGACCTACTTGGTGCTATCATTTTTGGGCATAAAATGAATCTGAGAAAAAATCCAAAACAATTTAGAGGTAGTTCTCAAAGTGATCTACCGTCATATAAATTTTAAAGTTTAAATTCAATTGGCGCTCTGAGTAGCATAAAGAGAAATCTCATGAAGCGATACCTTTTTCTCCTTCTTATTATTTACAGTTCTCAGAACTTTCTTCCTTTTTGTTTATTTACCATTGATTGAATTTAGATGTATTAAGGTACTATTTCCCAGTTGGATGACCGAGCGCTGGATGCTGTAATGAAAAAGCCATTTGGGAATTATAAGAAGCGATGCAAGTACCTCACCACAAAAACAATTTATCTTTGGGTTAAGTTAGGCGAGCGATAGAAAAATATGGAGAAATACCTTCAACCGATTTTCCCTGATGCATCTTTTCTTTGTTAGTTTATTTTATCTTCTGTATTGTATCGGTCACAAATTCTTCTGATCTGGAAGCATAGTTAGTAAAGGCAAACAAATTATTTTCTTTGTTAGAGGTCACATCGATCAGAGATTCTTTACTCACAAAATTAGGCCCGATTTGGGATGGATTATCAAAGGCAAACAAGTGAACAGATCTGTGAATTGTGTCGCGGTTGGTCAGTATTTTTGCAATTTCCTACAGTAATTGAAAAAAAAGCAGGCTTGGATTTGATATGTGCTTACACTTTTTGCGAATTCTTGCAGGAGTTAGACAAAAAGTGGGATTGGGATTTTTTGCTATCTTGGTCGGCGAGCCCTTGAGGACGCCAGTGGATGGGTTTGTTTGTGAGATTGAGACCTCTCTTGCCCTACTCCTGTGATTTTCTTCTGCGTGCTTTGCTTGAGTACCTAAAGGTCACTCTGCACTACTTGATTTTTTAGAGGCAGCCCTGTTGCTTCCGTTGCATTTGGATAGTTTCTCATGTCAGTTCTTTGTGTTAGAAATGCTTTACCATGCTACGCGCCTACGCATACAATTTGGGAGGAGAGATTTTACAGATTTGTTTGTCTATTGTGTAGTATTCATGGATGAAATAATTGATTTCTTCTTATTATATGTTTGTGATGCAATCTTAGCAGAATTGTCCGAATTATAAGTTGCCATCCTCTGTATAGGCAGATTATTGCAGTTTAGTAGTTGGATAAAAAATAGCATCTTTGTGAGACTCCATATTTATGAACTCCACCTTAGATAAAAATGGCTGGTCTAGATTTTTTTAAAAATCGTTGGTTTATTCAACTCCTCTCCGTGCCTGTGTTTTAGGCGTTGCCTCCACCTCAGTACATGCGCCATGGTTCTCTTAGGCAACGCTAGAACGACATGTGTTTTAGTTCAATTTTGTACACAAAACTGAACTCCTCTTATCTATGTTCATACATCTTGTTTGCCTATGTGACATCTGTAAGTGTTGGATTGGAGTGAGAGGGCCTATAGGAACTTGCATGCAGGTACTTAGTATAGCATTTTTTTAAGTATAATCACTTCGGTTCAGTTTTTTCCTCTCTAACCCTTATTGATGTGTGGACTATACCAACAGAGGCTTTCTGCTGCATGGTCTAAGAAGATGTAGATACATATATCATGTCTACAATGGTATCCTAGCCATACATTTACTATTTACAGTTCTACCAATTTTTATTCAAAGATCAATTTAGTTGCTTATGCTTATGCATTTCTCTTATGTCCTACTTTGTCTATTCTTCTTCTAGGAGTAACAAATAAAAACCACGTGTGCAGTGGATAGCCCTGACATATTTCTTTGCACAGATAAAAGTCAGTTTCCCTTTTGCTTCATCTATGTCTGCAGCAGAGAAGAGATGGTCAAATGCATCCATGTATTGCACTATTACCTATTTATTTTTGTTTGCCTTCAGGGAAGGCATTGCTGCTCAAATTCATCTTTATATGCTCTTTTATTTTGTTTGCCAGCCTTTATAAATTTTCAGAGCCTAAACTAACGGTTCATAGATATTTCATAGGATGTACTTCTGAGTCATTTCATTTCCTTTCTTGCTAAAGTGCTATGTATCTTACCTCCCTCATATTTTAGGGCGTCATAATCTGTACAAATCAGGCTGTTTTCTGCAAGAGAAAAGGGTCAAATCGTTCGTATTGCCACTCCTATTTTAGTGTACAGTTAAAACATGCCCTTTAGGTCTATTTGGTTTGGATAATCAAAACAAGTGTAGTGCTTTAGTATATTGTAGTGTGCTTTAGATAAACACATTTTCTTATCTGTTTATGTGCCTTCTTTTAAATTTTAGGTTGCTAGCTATTGGTCTCATCCTGTGAGAAGAAGCATCATATCTCAAAATGAAACGCTAAGTGCTGTATCAATAAAGCTAGCTGTCTTTCGGTTAGTCCTGCTTGAAAATTCAAACCTTCTCATAGGCCTACACATTGTCTTTTGCTACTATGGTTTCAGCCGATTTATTCTTCATTTCAGTCTTTTTTTTGTATTCCTTTGGTATAGCATCAGGTAGAGCAAGGTGATGGAAAATCTATAAGAGGATGATACGTTCATACTATACTTTGCCATGTTTCTAAAGGAATAGCCTTTCTTTACATAAGATATTCCCATTTGTTTAGGAGTTAAACGGTTTGAGAGCCTTCTAAGAAGTGCAAAGAGAATATATGATGGAAGTTAGAGCCATGGAACATGAACTCGCATGGATACATTCAATGGCAGTTTTTTTTTCTTTTGCCCAAGTGGTTTCAGCTTTCGAGCTCTACAACCAACCCTTTCTTTCAGGTGGTACCATCAAAACTCCAATATATTGCTGCAAAATTAATTACAGTGTTATCCTCGAAAGTTTTACATCGGGTTTAGTAAGAAATGATAGTTACATGCTTGTCATTGGTGGCGTACAATATGTTGCAAAAGTATTTAGGTTGTTTTGTTCCTTTCACAAAATTTCTGCATGCTTATTGGTTTTTTAGAATTTAAATTGACGTTGTTACAATATATTTGACGACTTGGCATCATGCCTGGTTAACTTTTCAAAACTATTCTTGTCAGTGCTTAGCAGTGGACGATTGTAAGATAGTTTGGGTTATTCCAATGATATATCTCTTGGGTCTTATTGATAGCTCTGGTTTAAAGCAAGGAGACATGACTGCATGATTCTTACCTAGAGCTAATCGTTGCCATTCTGCTATGGGTTTTGTGTCCATTTTATTAGCAAGATTATATGCATCATGATATTTAGAATCCCTCAAGATGTACTGGATGAGGCTCCATTCCTTTTTCATAGGTATTCACGTGCTTTTCGATGTTCCAGGTTATTACGAGTATGTATGGTGAGCTGCTTTGTAGATATGTAACATAAAATAATTGTATCACATATAATGCTCATCAAAATATGTTGATATTTTTTGTCACAGTATTTTCTTTTTCTCAAACATATACAACACGTCGTGAAAAAATTACGGCGCAGCGTAGCGCGCAATCTTACCTAGTTTATTCTGATATGCGAAATATGAATGACACAATGGGAGTTTTATTCTTATTAAATGATATGACACATCATCATGTTTGGTGACATGGCAAGGTAATTATGAAGAGAGAGATGGAGAGAGTTTCATGGGAGATGAGAGATTTTCATCTAGATGAAACCCAAAATACACGGTTACCTAGATAAAAGCTGATGTGGCACTCTTGAAAACTGAGAAATGAAACTATGCACTGGGAATGGCCTATGGAAGCGCATATAGGAAATTGGATTTGGATGTCATCACATGAAATATTTATGTTTGCAAATACACTATCAAATAATCAATTTGTAGATAATGCAACACACATAATGAACTACTGAAATATAACATATTTAAACTTTTATTTTTCAATCATTCCACCAGATAATGAACTAATCTACATACTTTGTGTTCATTTTTCTTGTTCTCTTAGGTCTTGCTTTGTATGCTTGATCCTCTAATTGATTGAATGACTTCTGATGTTTTGCATCAACACCTTTCATCTTTTTGGTAATAACTTTTCTGCCCCATCTTTTCGCATTTTTTTGTCTTCAATATCAGCAGACTTTCTTTTGGTGTATTCAACTTCAGAGTCTTTGTCTTCAAGCCCTGTATTTGTGTGTTTTACACCAACACTTTTCTTCTTTCTGATGCTTTGCCTTCTTTTATTGTCACGGGGAGGTTTGCTTGATGAGGATATTTCGTCTTCATAAACTTTTTGATTAAAGATATTTCCATCGTTATCTTTCGGTTCTTCTTTCAGTTGCACTAGTGAATTAGATCTCTTTTTGCTAGATGAATCATTGCTTGCTTGTTCCTGCAAAATTTAAAAAGTATGAGAAATTTAGTCGCACATTTATAAAAAAATAGGGAAGTATATATGGTTATATGTTTAAAAATCTTTTTACTTGTCCCTTTCTTTGATACGATGTCTGATACATCGTCCATCGAATCTTGTAAAGCATAATTAATAAAAAATTTAGTAATTTGTTTTGAGATTAAAAAACAATATATGAATATTAATTTACAACAGATTAAATGCAATTTTACATTCTTATCTTTATCTTTCAAAAATTGCATCTCAAGATTATCATCGGGAACAAAAATTTTCTTTACTGCATAGATTGGAGTGCCATTAATAAAAATTTGATTGTTGATATTGAATCGAAAGATAAGTGTTCTTCCGCATAATTGCTGTATAATCTTGGGAACTTCTTCGGATATTCCATCCAATGAATCTAGCAAGCTTGAAGCAGATGTATTGAGTATTCTTTTCGCCTCATCATCAAATAAAGTGCAGCTTATAGTAGTTGTGTCATCACTTATTTTTAGTCGAATCCCATACCTAACAAAGCATAGTTGTTAATGAAAAGTAAATAGGATTAAAACAATATTTTTGAAAACTGTAGAATATACTTACAGAGGTATTGTTTTTTCTGGATATTTATCGCATTTGTTGCAATGATATTTGTCGATTTTTTTAGTAATTTTTTTTGGCAAACTTTGCATGACATGTACCACCAGTTAACATCTTCTTGTATCCGATTGATCGTAGCTTTTGTTGTAAATATGAAATCATATAGAATTACCAAAAAAAGGATGTTAGAACTTAAAAAGAGTATACAATTATTCATATGAAAAATTTCATATTAATTTGTAGGTATTGTAGGGTTATTTCAATCAAGAAATAATTTAAAATATGAATTGTCAATTCTATGAAGATAATGGTATTATATTTTAGAACAAGTCTTAATGCATTACCTGATTGTCTTGGTTGTCGTGACTCAATTCAGCAATGTCATGTAATGTTCTCGTGTTATAAAACATTTGTTCTTGTAGTGTTCCTTCAATACTTTTATTTATTTCCATTATTTTTGTTAAAGTTTCTTTGGTTGAGCACCTATTAATTTTATATAGTCAACATAAATAATAAGTATATGACAATATGAATAAAAACAATATGTAGTTTGTTGTTCAAAAAATAAGAAAATAATATGTTTAATACCTGCCAATGAGCTTCCAAGTCTGGTATATGAATATCTTTATATATTCTTATTGCGCTGGTTGACCTTAGACAAAGACCTATTTAATCCACATATATCTATTAGATCAGTGCACTTGGAAAAGACCATAATAACTCGTAGTATTATTGGTCTTACCGTTGAGTTCTTCTACTATTGTGGATGTAATAACGACAATTGTTTGATTGCCAATTACATCTTCACTTAAACAATGAGCCAACTGTCCCCATAATGTTACTCTGATCTTATCACCCCTGAAAATTCCGTTGTAGAGAACTTAAATGTTAATGTGATAGCATGAAGATAGTGTTTAATGTGTAATTAAATGTAAAGCACATGCATATTCATACTCTGTTTGTTAGAAGTTCTATCTCACGAATATCTGAAGATCGGGGATTGGCAGTGTTCTGTCTCGTCATCCTTGATTCAATTGGGTTAATCTGGGTGAGTAATCCAATAACATCTGGAAATTTGTAAGGTTAATTAATTGATAGCCATTACTTAAAAAAAGGGAATGGAACTATAGACTTGCCCGATAATTGTTGTTGTTGTTGTTTATCTAATCGTTCTTGTAGTGCTTCTCTGGCGGCAAAATCAAAATAGTATTCCAGAATTTTTTTTTGATAATCCTTTCACTTCTTTCTCCTTTGTATTATTCATGAAAGTAATCTTAAGATGGTTGTCCATTGGACGGTATTTGGCAGATTCTTGAACCTTGAAATTGTTACACATAAACAAAGTTCTCATTGATCTTTGGTCCGAAAGTGTCTATCAGATTATTCCAAATAGTAGCATGAATTGTATCACCTTATAAAAAAACACTTAAATGTCAGTTGTTAAAAAAAATACAACTACACGTGTGAAGATTAAAACCTGCTCATCAATTAATATCATATCAAGGCTCATAAGTTTGCCGGTTACAAAATTGATTGAATCTCACATTCTCATTACTTTCACTTTAATATTCCATGTTTGTCTCCTTGTCAACTCACTCAGCTTTTTGTATACCATAGCGCTGCTACATTCAAAAAGTTAAAAGCAAATGCTAAATGCGTGGATGGGTGGATCCTCAGCTTTTCTAGCTTTTTCGTACCTCCTTTTTTTTTGCAAATCCCGTCTCATGCAAATATAGTTGTAAAAATAATTCATACCTCAATTGTGGAGGCGCTAACAAGTGACACGTGCCATATGTCATGATTGTGTTCTACGGCAGGAGGCCAAAACCACAGTAGAACATTGACCGTGGTAGGACGGTGTTGGCTGCGACAATCAAATTGGAGGCTCTTTCCCATGTTGGATGGGCCTTCTTCCTAAACTTCAAGTCCTTGTGTTGAAGTCCAATAAATTATTTGGACAGTTCAGGCTTGCTCTTGCCAAAAATGAAGACAATTGCGAATTACAAGGACTCTGAACACTTGATCTAGCTTCAAACAATTTCTCAGTCGTATTGTCCGAACGGTGGTTTAAGAAGCTAAAATCCATCATGTCGATGTGTAATGGCAGATGAAGATATGTATAGTATAACATATCAGTTAACTACCGCAATTACCTGGAAGGGTTTCACACCACGTTTATATCTATATAAATCTCTATTGTCGGGGATGTATGGCACACTACCCGCCGCCCCACCACGTCACGCTTTTTACTGTAGATTCTACAGTACCAAGCTACATAAGCTTATATATTTATTACATATCACACATCACAAACAACGCTTAACTCAGTTGGCAAATAGCTTGCCCTGTGTACGTCATGTCTCCCGTTCAAAATAAAATTTACATAAAAATTAGTAGTTGGATTTATATATGAATTCCAACATAAAGAAGTGAAATTATTAATAAAAAATAAAAAATAGTGATTTGATTCCAATAGGATTAAAAGAAAAGAATCCATGTCAAGTACAATAAAAAAACTAAAATTCACTGTAAAACTAAAATAAAATTAGTAATTTGATTTCCATATGAACATCAAAATAAAAATGAAATTTGGAACAAAAAATAATTTAAAATTATTAACTAGATTTGTATACAAATACAAATCAGAAAATGAAATTCAGAATAAAACAAACTAAAATTAGCAATTTGATTTCACGAAACTCCAACAAAAAATTAAGTAAATTACTTAAATTCGGATAAAAATAAAAGAAAAAAAAATACAAATTGGATTTGTTTACAATTCCAACCTAAAACTATATAAAAAAACTCTATGTCATCTGTGAACCAACAATACATAAATATAATTTGGATTATAAATAAAAATGCCAATTTGTTTTAGATAAGAATTCCAATCGAAGATAACTAAATCTAGAATATAAAATATAATGAAATCACCAATTAAATTCCATATGAATTTCTTAATAAAATCTCAAAATAAATATAATTTGTCGTTAAAATTAAAGAAAAATTAACCATTGGATTTTTATACAAATTCAATAAAAATAACTAAATTTTGGAATAAAAATAGAATAAAATTGGGAATTTGGTATTGATATGATATGTAAAGTAAAATCCTCAATAACTAATTCAGAGTAAAAATAATTAAAAATTAGTTATTTGACTTCTATATGAATCCCAACAAAAATAAAAATTCAGATTAAAAAGAAATAAAAGTAGAAATTTGATTTCTATATGAATTCTTGAGTAAAATCCTAAATAACTAATTCAAAATAAAAATAAAATAGAAATCATCATTTCGATCTATATAAAATTCTAAAAAATAATAAAAATTAGGCATAAAAATAACAGAAAGCATACAATTTGATTTTTATCACTAATTCTAAAGTAAAATCCTTAAAATAACTAAAATCCAAACTATATTATATAAAATTAGTAATTTAATTTATATATGAACTCTATAAAAATAATTAAAGTTTTGAATATAATTGAAAGTTATAACGTGGATACCACGAGTGTTCACCAAGAGACAATTACGCTCTCTCATCTTTCTCTCTCATATATATTCGTAAAAATCTTACGTAGCAAAGCTTATAGATGGCTGACATCATAATATTGTAATGCCCTTACACCGAAGAGTGACATTCTAGGATTTTTGCTGCCTTAGGCATCAGTGTACTTGCACCAAGCCGTAGGAAACTGCTACAACAATATCCAAATCCTATGCCGTAAAGATCAGGACAAATCCCCGTATCAATCCGTCCTCAGCAGCACGGTGGAAAGGTCCTGCCACCCATTCACCCGTGCCTTCATCAGCGCCTTAATTTTTCCACCTTTCACTCAAGTGTCTGAGCGAGCGAGCTTCTACCAGGGGCGAAGCTACAGGGTGGTCCCGGTGTGCCACAGACCACCCTTGCTCAGCCTATTAGCCTTTAGGTATTTTTCTGTAGGAAAAAAAATCGTAGGACTTCCTCAACTGACTCCTGTACGCGCGATCGTCTCGGCATCGTTTTTTCGTCTTCCGCAGTCCCGCACGAGTCCCAGCGGCGACGGTGTGAAGAAATCTGGGCGAATCGACGAACGGCTGCCGTGCGGCAAGCGGCAGGTGACCAGCGCTGCGCCACCAGCCCACCACGGACTGACCACGGAGATCATCGCCTCCGCTAATAATCTTCTAGTCTGCCTGACAAAGTACAGACGACAGACCCTAGGTAGGAGATTGCATATCGTGGTCAATTCTGAATTGTTGATTGCTTGTATATCTCTGTTCTCTAACTCTGTGTGAACGGCTTTTGTAATCTAGGACTTTTGTTGAGCGAGAAATTTTCTTACAAGTAAGTGAAGATGATATTATCAACACTTTCATAGCCATTAGGAAGCGTAGGCCTGACAAAAAGAATTAGCAGTGTATTCTTCTTAAACTATCATTATAGGTATGTAAGCTACAGATTTAATACCTTTTATTTTAAGATGCTAGATGGTTGTTAAAGCTTTTTATTTGATCATATTGTGTTTGGTATTTTTTTTATTATTTAAATGTTGGTATGCTGCACTTATATTGTTAAAAAAAGTTAAACTGGATCATCCATGACTAAAATCCTAGCTATGCCATTGGCTTCTACGGTGAGATCTATCTCCACTCTGGCCATGTATATGCGTGCGCACACCACGCACGCGCTCGAAACGACTGGCTAGCTCGCCGTGCGACGTCCGCGGCTACATGACCTGTAGAGACCGAAACATGTAGCCAGTCAAAAGCGGTTGATAGCGCATACCGGGCCGTTATCGTGAGCCATGCAATGCAACGTCCCAGCCACCCGGGCACGCGACGACCAATCCGAATGCGCTTGCAACTCAATACTGTAGACTAGACTACGTACAGAGCATGCACGTATAGGAAATGGTACGGAGTTTTCGGATTGCTCCATCTGCTTCATTTTTTTTTTCTCAGATCTACTTTCAAATGTAAGGCGTGCGATTGTAATGATATTTTCTTTCTTTTTGCGTTCTTTCATTTTCCATTCCCTTGAACATACATACTAAGTGCAATTTGAGGATATATCTAAGCTCTCTAATTCTTTTTTTTTTCAGGAAAGCGCATGGGTAACTTAATTATAATACCTACCACGCGTGTAAAGTTAAAACAAAATATGCTCCACACGTGTCAATGCACGAACGAAAATCAGAGTATTAGAATAAACTTAGGGTTTGTTTGGTTGGAAGCTAGCTTTACTATGTCTAAATTTAGTCGTACTATGTACAGATTCTTAGATAGTTGTTTGGTTCGTCACCACAACTATAGTTTCTTACACTTTCTTAGACCTAAACCCACGCGTTGTAAACTTTGCTACACTTGTGACGCTGAATTTTGTTATCATAAAAAGTATGGCATACCATATTTATCTAAGATTAGTTATGAAAAAATTAGTTGCAATCCAAACATGCCCTTAATATCCTGGTCAAGGGCGAAAAAACAAGGAACACATATAACTACCCAGGGTTCCAAAAATCAAGGAAAATCGGTCAAAAATCACGATTTTCGACGTATCAGACCGAATCGATCAACGGAACCGGTCAGTAAAAAATCACGATTTTCGAGCGTATCAAACCGAATCAACGCAGATCGCTGGTCGGTTTCTTAGATGCCGTGCCTACTAGTTTATTCCCAACGACGAAGATGTCGGCAGAGATGAAGAATAAGAGACGCCGGCCTTTGCTGGCCCTGTCTTTCCCTGCAGGCTACAGCTGTTGCCGCATACTCCACGTATATGAGAAAGTAGATGCATTTAGATATATTAGATAGGTTTTGCCTCAGTGTGTACGGATAATTTATGCCATGCTGCCTATACTGCTATATGGAGTATGTGGCGGTGTATGTGACAGAGAACGCGATCATCATATATACACATGCATGCAGCCATGCATGTAGGTGCTGCTTGATCAGCACCTTCTTAATTAGTACGGATGGCTGCAGCCTGCAGGGGCAGCTAGCTCTCCAGACTAGAGAAAAATACAGTGACAAGTGACAACAATAAGGAACTGTTTATTTTAGCTTTGAAATTAGTACGGATGAATGTAGCCTGTAGGGGCAGCTAGCTCTCCGGACTAGGGAAAATGCAGTGACAAGTGATAACAATAAGGGTCTGTTTATTTTAGCTTTGAAATTAGTACGGATGGCTGTAGCCTGCAGGGGCAAGCTAGCTCTCCGGACTAGGGAAAATGCAGTGACAAGTGACAACAACAAGGGTCTGTTTATTTTAGCTTTGAATTCTCTAAAATTTGATTCAGGATTGTGGTTGTAGAGAAGCTGATTCTCAAAAGCTTGAATCCAAAAGCACATATAAAGTGAATTGTGGATTCTAGTATATATGGGTGGGCTGGATTGTGAGAATCAGATTATAAAATCAGGCTGTTTATTTTTTATTCTATTTTTAAAGTTAGAATCTAAAATCAAAAACTAAAACAAATAGATCCTGATATGGTCGTTGATGATTGCCTGCGTTCCAACTTCTCACCGACACGGAGGACAGTCGCTTTTACGTTTTTGTATCGACGTGAAGTGAGGGTATATATACAAATCTTACCGGAGACTTACGTAGACAAAGTATGTATGTACTGTTGCGTGCGGGCGAATCCGTTGAGTGCATATATTGTCTGCCCTCTCGGGTACGGCTTGGTCGAGCTACATGGTCCATGGTATCGGCCGGAGATGCAGTGTGCTCGATCGACTCGCTATCGCTGATCACTTGCTCCAGATCGGGTTAGGCCATCTCCAACGGTATTCTTTAAATCTGAATCTTTATATTTTTATATACAAAATTCTTTAAAAAAAATTTATTCCCTATATCTCTTCCTCATCCAAAAGTATTCTCCAACTCCCACTCTATGTTTTCTCTCTCCTATATTATAATGATATTTCATAACCGCCATATGAACGGTATTTATTTTTTTAACGGGGAAAATTCGAACGGCTGGTTTTAAATACGAAAATTTAAAATTTATTCTCGTAGGAATTTAAAATTCGAATGGCTATTTTTAAATATGAAAAATTGAAATTTAAAATTTGAAAGTTGAAACTAAAATGCTCTCAGATTTACATCACTAAGCTGCTATCATTAACTTGCCATGCGTTTAACTGTCAACAAGATGTAACAAAGGTAGTCATCAAAATATCACAAGCTCACAACTAGGGATGAAAACGGATAGTAATTCGGATATCAATTTTTTTGTCTTTGTTCTTCAATGGGAAACAAATAGGATATAGAATTTTCTATCCGAATTCATATTCTTGTTTGTGGTGTTGAGCTTATTCAGATTCATAAAAAATGAACCTCAAATTCATTATATATTTATTTAAATGATAGAAACAAAATTAGGATATCAATGGGATACGGATTAGGATATTTTTCACCTTTTTATTTATGGGAAGCAAATAATGCGTAATTTTTTTATCTAATTTTATAATCTTATTTTTTATAATGAGCTTGCTAAAGTGTTAAAAAATGAAAACCAAAATCGTTATATATCTATTTAAAAATGTCGAATTTGTTCAGAAATTCGGATATCCGTTTTCATCCCTGCTCACAACAATTCATAGTTAATAGTCCATAACCTAAAGACTTAGGGACAAATTGAATGACCGGAAGCAAAAGAAACAATCTTAGTTCAACCTAACCTATTATATCTTCTAGCTATTATGTCGCTCTGCAAGCTCATGTAGTACTGTTTTTGTGGCTCAGTGCAATGACTTAGATCAATGCCCATAATTCTCTCCTTCTCGACCATCTTGAATTCAAGTTTATTTTTCATTAATTCAAGCCTCTCTTTTTCTTGCTCAATCTTCACTTGTTCTTGTGCATACATGTAACATTCTGTTTTTCAACTTCTTTGTGCTTGAATTTAAAAATCCGAACTTGTTGCAATTTAATTGAATTTAATTAGCTTAATTTGATTTTTTCCAAAATAAAAAGGATTTAATATGATTAAACTATAACTCAAATTAATTATTTCTTATTTTATTTGGGTTCCTTGTATTTCATTTGATTTTTCTGTATTTTAGGGGATTTTCCCGATTTATTTGCTATTTATTGGACTTATTTGAAGGTTATTCGGATTTTGTGGATTTTATTAATTCGGAAACTCTTTTCTTCGTTTTGGGCCGGCTTTACTGTTCATCCACCCGGCCCAATTCCCTTACTCAGCCCGACTCAACCAAACCCTAAACCGCCGCCCGTATCCACCGTTGATCATCGATCTAACGGCCACAAATCGTGCCGTCACTTAAGGCCAAACCCTAACCCCGAACCCATTCTTTCCTGGTCGTCCGATTCTGATCCGAGGAGCGCGAAGACGCCACGTCGCCCTGAAAAGCACCGTCGCCCGTAACCTGCGCCGCACCGACCTACCTTGCTTTCCGCGCCTCTACACGCAACCCTAGGCTATAAATGCTCGCGCCGCAGCTCTCCCGAGATTCCCTACTCTGCGCCGCCCCTTTCCCCTCAAACCTCACCGGCCGAGACGCCTCCAGCACGGAGAACGGCCTCGCCGGAGTTCGCCACCGCGTCCGATTGTTTCCGCCGCTAGTTTCGTCGTCTCCGGTGAGTCTCCGGCCCGATTCTTAGTACCGTTGAACTCCTCTCGTCACCTACCTTCAGATCTGCTAACTCTTTTGACCAACCCGTCGCCCTTTCGCCGTGTGGCATGCCGTCTTCTCCAAGTCCGGCGCGCACCGCTGTAGCGTCGCCGTCAACTTCCTCCGTCAACCGTCGCCGTTGATCTTCACCCAGACGGCCAGATCTTCGCCACATCCTTTCGGTAAGTCCCGAGCCACCCAACTGCCTCGTCACCTCATGTTGCGCCGTGTCATCACCATGTGTCCGCCACGACGCACCACCTCACCCTCACCTCACCGCCAGATCCTGCGTGGCGCCACGTATGCTGCACGTCGCGCCACGGTGTCACCTTTGATTGCCACGTGCATGCTGTATAGGCGCCATGTCCGCACCTGCACGCCGTGTGTTTGCCACGTTGCGCCACATTGCGCCACCTCACCGTCGCTTCACTAGACGCCCACGTCACCGCCACGTGCGAGCCACGTGTGCGCCCCGACGTCGCCACGTAGACCCTTACCGCTTATGTGTCGGCCATGCACCGGCCACGTCACTGCCCGTCATGCCTCGTCACACCATGTGTCACCACATCCGCGCCACATCATGCCATGTCATCGCCACGAACCAAACACTGTGCCAATGACATGCGGTCCCCACCGGTCATCCACAGTGGCATTTGTTATTTTCTCTGATTTAATCCCGAATTTCCGAATTTCCAGCAAATCACAGCGCGACACGTGTCACTTTAATTTATTCCTGGTTTTCTCTCCCATTTAAACTTCGGAAGCCCCGTTCTTCTCCGTTCGAACTCTGATTCGAACGATTCAAATTTCTAAATTCATCTAAAATCAAGATCTATCTGTTGGTGTCATTTTTATGAATTTTTGAATTTTATTTATTTCTGGTTTTATTTATTTTTGCCTCGATTTGCGTGTTTCGCGTGTAGACGACGCGCCGGTTGAGCGAGAGAAACATCCAGCGGAGGTTGCAACAGCGGTAGAGATTGAAGGCAAGTCTCCCTTGACCATGTTGAACCCAAATTTATGAAATGCTATTTTGTTTTTAAATTATTGCATGCTATTTGAATTATGAATTGTATTTTAATGCCATTTTTAAATGCTTAGATAAATGCCAAATTGTTATAACCACCTTGATATTCATGTTGACAACCATTGACACTTTAGGAAAACTAATTATTGTAGTTAATGGTAATTAATCTTGCTATGGGAACGGTAGAAAATGCTTAGCCATGCTTAATCACGTCGGTACCTTACCATTCTGGAAATGATTTCATTCTTGATTAACAATGAATTGTGAAATGTAAGGCAATTGGTGTTGCCGGTATTAATTTGAAAATAAAAGTGAAAAATGATTTAGACCGGGGCGGAAATGGGTTGAATGGCTGGTGCGGAATGCACAAAATTTTGGAATGTGATTGTCCGCCCTAGTCAATTAAGGACCGATCGTGTGGACATCATGGGCCATGCTATACAGTACAACCACATGTCTATATGGGTACGACCTGGCTAAGTAATTTGCATGTATCGTTATTTGACTTCGCCAGTGGGTTGTGCGAGTTTGTCGGGACGACACTTGCAAGGCGCAAGAAATTTGTGAGAGCGAAACCTTAGCGGGTGAAGTCGGTAGCGGTATATGCATTGTAAAGGCCTTGTCATGATCTCCCTGCCGACACACCAAAGGAAGTGTGTTAAACTGCAGGGCGCAAAGGGTTGATCATGTCGTGTGGGTAAAGTGTACCAGCTCTGCAGAGTCTTTAAAACTACTTGAGTAGCCGTGCCCACGGATAAGGGCAAGCGTGGGCGCTTTCACATAGTAGATTTTACGGTTTTGGTTTTAAATGGAAAATGATGGATTTGGTTTAAAATGAAAAATGCGGTTGGGAATCCGTGAGCGGTTAGAGCTCCCGGAAGTTTTAGTTTGGCGGCTAGAGCCAACCAGGTAGTTGGAACCTGGAAAATTGTTATACTTCAAGTTTAATTATTTATGCTATTTACATTTTTGTTAAATGCTGCTTTATGAAATTATTACTTGTATTTAAATTTCAATTTCTCTTTATGCAAATGAACCATATTATGCCTTCCTTTGTTTAAGCCATGCATTTAGTTACTTGCATTAAGTTTCCGAGACTTGCGAGTATGTTGCATACTCACCCCGCTTTTCATTGCGGGGCTGCTTATTCCATGAAGCAGATGATGGGAGAGGTGGCTATCCATGAGCCTGTGATCCGCCGTTCGACATCTGTGGCGAGGACTATGAAGAGGGTGACGACTCGTTCTTCTAGGGAGCGTGCCCCGGTCGGTTGCCTGTGGGCACACTGAGTGGCTCGATTTTATTCTACATTTCCGCTGTTACTTTCACACTTAAGCCGTAAGGCCCCATACTTGTAATAATGTGATGATGGATGTTTATGTTGTTGCACTCTTTTGTTTATTACTGTTATGAACTTTATGATATGTCTGTGTTATCATCATTTGATCTTTGTGCGCTTAGCTGTTCCTGGACTAGCGCGGTTGAAACACAGGGGGGTTCGGATTTGGTAAATCCGGGTCCCGACAATACAATCGTTCATATTGCTTATAATTTTTTCCTCTCTTTCATAATCTCAAGCTCACTCTTTTTCTTTCTAAAATTTTCTAATGCTTCCATATAAAGATTTACTATTGGAGCAACTTCTTTACCTCGACGTAATCGTTCTTTCGCCGCCTTATGTCCAATTGGTCCCCCGCCGAGCTTACTTGTTGAATGAGGGATTAACCTAAGGCCCCTTTTTCGCGGGGGGTATAGCGTCCAAGGCCCTGCCGAACTACGGAACGAGGTGGCGAAGACAATCACAGCGAGCAAGGGGATCTCTTTTATCTGGTTCGGGCCTCTCGCGGGGGAGATAATAACCCTACGTCCAGTGATTGCACTACCATGCGAAGGTGGATTACAATGCGCTTGCTCGGGGGATACCTGGGTGGTTCTAAGGATGACCCTCCAGGTGGACCGTAACAAGCGCCGCGTACCAGTGGAAAATATTGGGTCTAGTCCTCCCTCAATCCCTCGTGCGAGAGGGTATTTATAGGGGATTACATGCGACAAAGCATTCATTACAGGGGCGACTCTTTGTTCGGACGTGGGCGTGGTGTTCGCGCCTCCACGGGCGCAAGGCGATGTGGGTACGATGAAGCGCAGATGGCGGCACGGAGACCATGGCGTGCGGTCGTGGTAGGCGCGTGATCCTTCGAGCCGCCACGTAATTAATGCCACGTTGTCCTCGTGGATCGCGCTCGGCTTTTGGGCAAAGCTCAAGGCCCCCTTCGGCAGACCAGGTTGCTTGGTCGCAGACCCCCGAGCAGGCATGCTCGAGGACGAGTTCGACGTAGGATGGGGGACAGCCTGATGGTCGGGCCACCCGAGGATCTTTCTTGGGGACGAGGCCCGAGCAGGGGCATGCCCGGGGCCGTTGAGATACGATGGTGGTCTACCGTGAATATCCAATCCCCGACAGCTAGCCCCCGAGTCTTAGGGGGGAATCCACCTCGACCGGGGCCGCCGCAGTAGGGTCGAGGATGCGCCTAGAGGGGGGTGAATAGGCGTTTTACGAAATTCGATCGCTCACTAAACAATTCGTCCTAATCAACCCCTATGTCAAAACCTACACAATTATAATGCGGAAGCGATAAACTCGGTTTTGACAATTAAGGTCTAAATCAACTAGGCTCACTATGTGCACTATCTAAATTATGTCTCTACACAAGAATTGCTAAATTGATCAACTAAATAATGCTAGCAATTCTAATTCAAGCAATTGATAAATATTCAATAATGTAAAGTGCTTGAATATAAATGAGACAAGAGACAACCGATATTTTTCCGTGGTGTTCAGAGACTTGCCGGTCTCCCCTAGTCCACGTTGAGGCAAGCCCGACCACTCGGACCGGCTCCCGCTCGAGCACCCGCCTCTTTCCACTAGTCGTGGTTTTTCACGCTCGCGCGTAGGCTCAACCCGAACCTTCACAAACTTGCCGGGGCTTCTTACAACCTTGAGAGCTCCCGCGCACGACGCCTACGCCGTCTAGGAGTCGGCAACCTCCAAGAGTAACAAGCCACTCCTCCGCTTGAACTTCACCGAGCACAACACATGCGCTCCCGGTGATCACCAAGTGCAACACATGCACAAGGACTCCCTCAAGTGCAACACATGCACAAGAGGCTCTCAAACTCACTCCTAATTGCAACACATGCAATTAGTTCACTCTTTAGCTCAAGAACCAAATGTGAGTGTGCAACACATGCAACACTTCACCCAAACACTCAATAACACCAGCAACACCTGCCCAAGCCCCCAAAGGGGTATATTTATAGCCCTACCAAGAAAACTAGCCGTTGGAGGCTCAAAGCAGCGAAGCTTGACAAAAGTGCGGTACTACAGCCTCTAAGGGCAGTAGTACTGCACTCCAACAGGCCGCCCAACGGCCATATTTCCATACTTAGCCCTCATTGCAGTAGTATCAAGACTTATGTACTACCGCTCCCACCGAGCGGTAGTGCTGGCCGCACCTGAACAGCAAAAACACCTTCTGCCAAAGAGCTACCGCCAACCAAGGGCCGGTAGTACCGCACTTGCGGTACTACGGCCCACACCCTACGGTAGTGCCGGCCAATAGGAGAATTTCACAATTCAACTCGAAATCCGATTCTCCAAAAACCGAAACCCATTCTTTGAGCCATATGATGATCAACACATGATCATACACACGAGCAAAACACATTTGCACCAACTTTAACACATGCTCAAAGAATTCAAACCAAATTGCAAAAACACATTTTGCAATCAACTCAAAGACTATTTGCAAAACGTATTAAGCAAATCAAACTCAAGTTTATGAGATTAATCCCCCTAGCCATGTGAAGGTCAACACAAGACTCGGTCAACTTGCCAACACCCGTTGCAAGCCCCACTCACATGCTCTCGGGATTCCGGACTCATAAACCTCAGTTTATTCGCACAACGAACTTGCAAGTAACACGATAAACCAATTTCATGCTTGAGCACTACTCTTTGCAACACATGCAAAAGTCTAGCTCCAAGCAACACCAAATCAAGGTGCATGAACTCTTTAATTGCAACACATGCAATTCTCTAGTTCAATGCAATACCAAAACCAACTTCACACTAAACCAAATCAACCGTATGAGCTCTCTACTTGCAACACATGCAAGCCTCTAGCTCCATACAAACACACAAACACCAAATCGTGCTTGAGCTCTCTCCTTTTGCAACACATGCAAAACTTAGCTCCAAGCAACCACACGGATTTTGAAAGATGTTTTGAAACAAAACCAAAACATGAAGCTTCAACATTTGCAACACATGCAAAAGTGAACTTCACGCAAAAGCCAACGCATATTGCTTATCCTATTTGCAACACATGCAAATCAAAGCATTATGCGAAAACCAAATGCAAATACTCTTCCTCTTTGCAACACATGCAAATCAGAGCATAAACCAAACACAACCAAGCATAAGTTTAACCCATTCGCAACACATGCCAAATGGTTAACTCTTATGCAAAAACCAAATCCAAATGGTTTGAGCTTGAGTGAACGCGGATTGAGATCACCAACACATGATGAAGCTCAAACGAAGGGAACGACCCCTCTTAATAGTACGGCGATAAAAGCTAGACTCAAAGACTACAAAAGTCCTTAGCCTATCTAGTTATACCTTCGCCGCCGCGCGCAAGCAATCCCCTTTGGGGTCTTTATGATCATCACTTTGATACTCCCTCGGGATCATCACTCGACTCCTCTTCCAACTTCGGGATCCACTCTTGACGCCCATCACCTCATGATGCCGTCCTTGTCCCATTCTCATTCATCTCATCCATCTTCGGACCTAACTCAATCACAACTCATAAAACTTGTTAGTCCAAGATACATGGTTGTCTCAATTATCTCTTGCACTCCATTAACACATAATGGATGCCTTTAGATCAATTGAGCACAACCTAAATCAAATTAAATGATTGTATATGTGTCTTAAGTACAATAATGCAACTCATGCTTTATTATACTAAAGAGCTATTCATTTGTCCTTAATTAATCAAGGAACACCATCAACACATGATGAAATGTTCTTTAATGATTAACAAGACAAATGAACTCAATTTAAATTTTCATTTAAATTGATGTGAGTATATATTAACTACACGAGTTTTTATATACTCATGTTGATGAAAAGTAATGATCCATTATGTGTAAACTATATGGAAATGATCATTACTCTAAGTCATCAACTATAGAATAAACCCCACATGTATATGTGCATAAATATAATTGACTTGAACATAATATGCACATATTCAATTTGATCTTATTGGAGTATATCCTATATTACCATGAGTATACTTATAACTTAGTCAATTTAAATATATACTCAAGTATTTAGTTTCTTTGTCTTGATCCTTATATGTGTCAATAAGAATTAGATCAATACAAAGAGACTTTCAAGTTAAACTACGAACTCCCCCTAAGTGTGTGCATCCATGTAATATATGGATTGGGAAACATGATGCACGTTTTGTGGTTAATATAATGGGGACATTCATATTTTAACTTGACTCCAAAGTATGCAACAAATATTAGAATGAATATGCAAACATACCTTGGGTTTTCCATTTTTCAATGCGATGAGACTAATCAAAGATATTCTAAATAAACAAGTTAGTCTCAATATAAGATTTGTCATTAATAACACAATCACATTAAATAGATAATCTCAGTATTAGATTTGTCATTAACACCAAAACCATAACTAATGAAGGTTGAACTTACAGCCGCCTTAAGCTTTCAGACTCCTGGCAAGGGATTGGAGCCTTGCGGTGAAGAGCTATCGCAGCGTCCGAGCAACGCCTGCTCGGGGACGAGGATCTTGCGGTGAAGAGCTACCGCAGCATCCGAGCAACGCCTGCTCGGGGACGAGGATCTTGCGATGAAGAGCTACCGCGGCTTCCGAGCAACGCCTGCTCGGGGACGAGGATCTTGCGGTGAAGAGCTACCGCGGCTTCCGAGCAACGCCTGCTCGGGGACGAGGATCTTGCGGTGAAGAGCTACCGCGGCATCCGAGCAACGCCTGCTCGGGGACGACCGATATCCGGCGAAACCGGGGGTGTTTTGGTCAAAGCCCGTCCAAAGCATTGTAGCGAAGGCAAAAGGTCACGGCGGTTCCTTCTCCGCGAAGCTTTGCAGAACACCCTTTAACAACGGATACATAGCAACACATGATTTTATGCGTTGCAAGTAACAAGGTGGTAACGCTTGCAAAGCGTTGCAAGCATCATCCGTGGAGCTAAGCAATCACTAGCAACGTTTATCAAGTGTTGCAAGAATCATCTGTAGATCTCTTTGTTTTTTTGGCTAGATTCATAAATCAGGGTTGGTTTCTGTGATAACGGTACGTCCACTCCACATGGTCGTCTTCTAATCCCCAATCTCTCTCTCTGCTTGTCTGGTGTTCTGAGCCGACCTTTGGATTAGGCGATCTAACGGCCTCACGACGAGCCAGCCCTAATGGCAGAAGAAGCTGCAGCCCTAGGTGCGCCGCCAAGGGAAGCCGCCGTCGACGAGGAGACCCGAGCCCTAATCGCCCCGATGCGGCTACCTCGGCGTCTCCCCTCTCCGCCGTCGAGGCCAACTTCGCCGATATTTCATCGCGGTGAAAGACTTGAACTTTACTACGCCTAATTGGTGCACCTAAAAGTTACGAGCCTTTCGTGGTTTTGTATGTTTGTTCTTATAGCTTCAATGAGCATTTGATCCTTGGAATTGGAACCACACCGTTAGATTCTAAGGTTGTTTTAGTGGAGTTTGATCTCTTCATTTGAAATTTGAAAGCTCTAGCGTTCTTTAATGTCTAATCAAATGTGCACATGTTGGATTATTGTATGGCTTGGTCTACCCGATTCTTTGTTGAAGCATCGGCAACCACATTATTTTCTCAAGAAATTTATTTATCTTTACCCAATAAAATTTTGTGAAACAAAATCCTAGCTTCCGTTCTTGAGACGTTTTTGCACCTCTATGTCGCCTTTGTGGCTCTGTAATTTTAATTTTTACTTGCCGAGTCTCAGAAGAACCTAATGTTGAACTCGACTAAAATGTTTGAACCGAATTCAACAACTTTACTTCAAGTCGTCTTATTCAACTCTTATCATTTTATTGGGCGATTTTCTCAATCCGGGACATGATCAGAGGTGTACCCATCCAAACGGGTAGGCTTTCAAGAAGTCAATATTGGGTTTTCTTAGGAAAATCCTATAATGAATAATCTTTTGGTGAACTTCCCATATTCATAAGTTGGACCTAAAGCATTCACTGTAGGCGTGTTTCCTCTAAGGGAATCTGTCGGGACCCGAATGTGCAAATCCGGACCCTCTGTGTATTCTGCACTAGTCCAGGATCACGCTAGTGCACACAGTCTCAACATAGATGAATATCATAATCATACATAGCGGAATAATAAAGGTAACACAATTATAAAATATAAACTATTGAACGACCTTAAGGTCAACCTTACACATGTGAGGCCTTGACGGCTTCAACTCCAAATAAGTAGCAGCGGAACGAAGAATGTCGGTGAACCCCTTCAATATACCACAGGCATCTGACAGGGTTCGACTCCTAGATAATCGCCTTCTTGCAGAACTTCTCCTTCTTGGAAGACAAAGACTTCTCCTCAACTGGTGATGTTTTGTTAAAGCAAGGGTGAGTACACAACCGTACTCAACAAGTCATGCACAGAATGCAGTTCTATTACTACATGCATGGCTTATTCCAAAGGAATGGCTGAATGGTTCTTTTGCAATGAAGCAGCTTTCACAAATAATCATAGTAGATAGAAAAGCAGTAAAACAAGTAATACCAATAATAAATTTCGCAATCATTCTCAAGTGAAGCATTTCTCATCCTTAACCATGTTTCATATCACATTATCCACATCCCCAACCTCATTTTTATCAAAATCTAACCCTTGACTGTAATCCCCGAGCAATGCTCAATACCGTGAGCACGGCTATTCGAATAGGTTGTACTCTCTGCAGAGGTTATACACTTTACCCACAAGATATAATCAACTCACCACGTCAGCCGTGAATCGCCATACAAGAGTATGCGAATGAGCGATCATAACAAAGCCTTTCCAAAGATCCATCTAAACCCAAGATCTTGCCGCTAAGGTTTCAACTTTGGAGGGATGGTTACCACACCTGTGGCCCCCTCTTGCGCCATGTGAGTTCTCATTCCGCTTCTCCGGGCCTCACACCACCACGACAGTACCAAAGAATAGATTTCACAGTTTACTCAGCTAGGTCCGTCCCATTCCGGAACTTGTGGTTGTATGAAAGACTCAGGTCAAAGGCTCGCAAGGTTAAGTCCTTAGTTGACTGAGGCAAGACTTCTTCACATCAACATGTCATAATACCAAATGCGACCGCCCAATTGCCACTCTTGGCCCACCGAAAACAATCTTGCCACTTGCCCCAGTCTAAATCATTTTCCCACCCCATTTCTTTACCATGCACCACGTGCCATCATCAACTCAATAACACATGTCACATTCTCAAAACACGTTCCATATCTCATTAAGTCAATATTAACTTTAATTTTCCAAAATCATGACAAATCTACGTGGCAGGGCTAAGCACACTACATACGGTCTAATTAACCCATGTTGGCAAATTATTAATGTCCAACTATTAACCCACAATCTAGGGTGACAAATGAATCATGGCATACAAATAATAGAGACAAGGTGGCAATAACAAGTAGGTTGATTATCTAATCCCAGATTAATTGAAATCAGTTTATTTCAAACTAGCATGCAATAATTTCAAACGAAATAATTTTAAAACATGGGATCAATATGGTCAAAGCACAACTTGCCTGGCCCTTGCAATTTTTATTATTCTTTACTCTTTTATCTTCGATCCTTGATCCTCGATCTTCAATCTCCACTTGCTTGATTCTCAGCTCCTTTGAGCGACTTTCGGCAACGCGTCTAACGATAAACAAACACAAATACAACAAAACTCAAAAGGCAAATCAAGTAAACTCCAAATTAAGAACGAATAGCATTGGGCACAACGGCTTAGATGAAATTAGGAACTTGAATGGATTAGGTCGATGATTAGACAAAAGAGAATGGCTTTCGAAAAATACACTGAAGAGAAAGATTAATAACTGGGAAAGAAGGAATAATATTCCGAGGAATATTTCCTTTGAAGTTGCTATCGAGATTGGACAGACAATGAAATTTGGGCTCTCGATCTATAGACCGGGTCCATGAAGATACGTTAGTTGACAATGAACTAAACAGATGCTCGAGGTTGACTTTCGTTGGTCGAACGGCACAGTCAACTAAAAGGAAGATAGACTGATAGACTAGGTCTGGCACAAGAATATGACATATGGCTAATAGTCTATCGACCAAGACCACGAATGAATTCTAGGTTAATGGCGGATTAGAGTTTCAAGGATAAGACAAGGATGGATGGGATCGATATCCACTATGGTCTTACATCGGGGACGGAACTCGACAACGATGAGGCGGTTATGACAGGAATACGAGGCTGAACTCAACGTGATGGGCTAGATCACAATAAGGCGATAGAAAAGGTAAGGACATCACGTTAGGGCTTTCACTTGCATGCCCCCATGCGATGACAGCGATACGATGAGAGCAAAGCGTTAACGGTGGAGCGTTAACGGTGGAACGTTAACGGCGAACGTTAACGGTGGAACGTTTACGATGAATATGAAGCGTTAACAAAACACTTTTGAGATTACAGGATGGCGACCATCGGTACAATGATAGGGTAGCGAGGTCATGACATGTGTGAGGTCCCCATTTTTGATAAATTAATACCAAAAATGGATACCATGTGCACACAGTACTAGTCCCATGATCAGTGGCTAGTACGCACATTTACAAATTGATATCACAACCACACACATTTTATTATATTAGCGGAAGCAAAATTACAATATATTCTTACAATACCAAAAGTATGAAAACAGCAGTGGAGACATAAATCTTGTAGTATGCCTTTCTAGCCCAATATCCCCACAGGCAACTGACAAGGTGAACCCTAGTCAAACTCATCATTCACATCCCCGTATCCTGCATCGAGATAAGCGTCGTCGGGGAAATCTGATTCTTCACCTAAAATATCAACAGTGGCAAGTTGAGTACTTTCAGATTTCAGAAGACTTTTTCAAATCCTACCATACATGCGGGCTTATTCAAATGGAAGGCTTTCATGGTTAATTTGCAGAAAGCTAAATTGCGAAAGAATTTTACTGAATTGTAGAACATAAACGAAATTTAAATAAAAGCAGTGTAATAAGTAAATATGAATCAGTAAGTATCATGAACCTCAGTTCTTTTAATCAACTCCATGAATCAATCAATACCATTGCATGGTATAAATCTGAAATGAATCATTCTAACAGGGTATTCAATCCAAATCACAATGCTAGACAAAGATATACCATCATCCACATTTTTATAAAATAAAACAACTAACTATGTGATGACTTTACCAATGCCCATGATCATGCGCCGCTATTGAATAGTTTTTACTCGCAGAGTTGTGCGGCTTTACCCACAAGAAATGATCAACCCTTTTGCTAGGCCATTCGACACACTTCCTTTGGTGAGTCGGCAAGGCGATCATAGCATAATCTGTTCAATTACTTAACCCTAACTTTGCACCAAAGACGGACGTAAAATCCATACCTCGAAGAAGAACTCGGTGCATAGAAATGATGGAACTTCCCAAATCTGGCGTACACCGTTGTATCGACAAGCGTGACTCCCAACACCTCGGTGTGGCGCCCCGAGCAATCCATTAAGAAACAGCTCGTACTACTCCGGCCTACCAATGTGCAAAGCTAGTTTTAAGCAATTTAATTAGTTAAGTCTGTCCCATACCAAAGACTTGTGGTTGTACTGTTACTTTGGCACGAAAACAACCCATAGTTCGGTCCTTAATCCGACACGTGCAATAATCTCCCCTACACTACGTGCAAATCCATGCACACCGGGCTATTGCCAATAATTACTGCATCAATATTATGGTTTTATTTTCATTTTTAACCAAAATAACCAAAAATCACCATCATGTCTCAACATGTCTAAAAATCATCATCATGCCTCAGCATATCCAAATATCATATGATCAATGTCTCAATTTGATGTATACTAAGTCTAAAGCATGGCTAAGCAACATCGTGTATACCCAGATTGACATCATATATTGTCTAACCATGATTCTAAGGTATCAAGGTTCACAAGTTCATTTATATCAAGGAGGTTTCAGGAATCAACAGGTATAACTACCATTACCCACAATATAGCAGAATTTAATGAACATACGCATGCAATAAAAACATTTAATGAAAAGATTTATAAAACTGGGATCAACATGGTCAAAGGAGGGTGCTTGCCTTGTTGATTGATGTCGAGGTCGTACTCACGATCGTCAAGAACAAATTCGATCGATTCGGGTTCTACTCGTCGTCAACAATAATAATAACCCAAAGAAATAATAAGTCTTAATAAAGCAAAGCAGAAAAATCCAAATAAAATAATTTCATATAACATACATGAATCTTGATTTAAATTATTTGAAGTTTCATATGTTCATCATAATTAATATATGTACATGTATGGTTATTAACGTATATGTGTATATATGTATAAGGTTGCATACTTTCAATTATTGAGTTAGTTTAACATGGTAATATGAGATCCTTTGAAGTATTTATTTTTAAATTATAATTTCAGCAAAACAAAGTAATGAAATTCATGTTCATGATTTAATATTGATGCCCATACATTTAATAATGATTTATTGTTCTTCATATAATGACTTAAGCATTTTCCATAGTGAACCCTATATATTTTTACATATTCAGGTTCCTAAAATCATAAGGATTTTAACAAAATTGGTTTTAGGTAATTTCAAGTTCATTTTCACAAATTCCATGTATAGCGATTTAAATTCTTCATTTAAATTAATATTCAAATTTTAACCAGAGTTGAACTTTTAAATATTTTTGCATATTATGAATCTACAGAATTTATACTGAATTTAGAAATTTATTTCATTAATTTTTATTTACGGTTTAAAGTTATAAGCATTTGAAAATGCTAAAGTCTAGAAATCAATGAAAATTGGAAAATTTATCGTTTTTAAAATACGCTTTCATATTCAAAATGCGCTTTCCATTTTAGAATCTACTGGTTTGAGGCACTATTGGTAGGGCCCAGATGGCGATGGTTTAGCGCCGAAGCAATGACGATACTCGCCCGCACTAACAAACAAGACGTAAGCAGTGTTTGCGGTTTTTGGCTCGCCGGCGATAAACGACGGCGAACGGCGCGAATCGGTACCACCATGAGCATCAAGACATCCGGCGCATCCAGGGACCCGTTTATTGGTTCTTGAGCGGCGGAATTGGCGCGCCACCGTGAGCATCATGGCGGAGGCCATGGTCAAGTGAGCAAAAGCACTTAAAGCTTAACTCTTCTATCGATTCTCTCTGGAATGAGCATCGATGGGTACTAGATATCATGATTGAGCACTTTATTTGAAAAGATTTCATGCGGGATGGTGTTCTCCGCAGCGCGGCTCAAGCGGAGGGAGAAGAACATTGCATGCGGTTCAACGTAAGAGGAGAGCTCAAATTGGCGCTGGGTTGTGTTCTGTGGTCACAAGGAAGCTTCAGTTCAAACGATTCGGCTAATTCGGAATATTGAGCGTCGCAGAGTTTCTTCCTTTGGCGACCTTCTGGGACTCAAGAGGATGACCGGAGTTGGCACGCACGGAAGAAGCTCAAAAATGGGTTGGTCAGGTGTGTTGATGCTCTGGAGTGGGTTTGCGAGTGGCTTTTATAGAAGAAAGCGGTTAGCTCTAGTGGGCGGAAGAGAGGGACAGAGAGGAATGGCGCTGGGTGGTGCCGTGGCAAATAATTCGAGCTTATCACTGCCGGGCAACAACTGGCGGCGACATGGGAGATGAATTGGCCGGTCGAGTCGGCTTGAGTCGTGGCAAGATTTGCACAGCAAAGCTTTGCCGTGGCAGCAAGTGGGCAAGGCGGCGGATAGAACCGAGACGATCACGCTAAGACTCGACTTTCCTCCGAGTTGCGATGACCAAGGCAGGACAAGAGGTGTCTTGGGGCCTCGGGATTGAAGTTCTTGCTGTTGGAGAGATGAAGAAGAGCGCGGTGAGGCCGTCTCAGGCCGGAGAGGAGAGAGCGAGAGAGAAGAAGGAGAAGAAGCATCCGCGCAGGCAGCTGGCTCGGGAGATGAATCGAACGGCTGAAGCTTGGCCGGTAGATGAGGCTAGGCCCACAAGTCGGCGTCTAAGCGCATGAACAGGGCAGTAAAAATCCTAAGAGGCTGGCTTAACTGATAAGGTTCGATCAGTGAACCGACTTAGAAATTTACCAAACTTTTTCTGAGTGTTGGTCAGGAAAGGATAAGTGTCCAGTAAAAATTCTAGATAAAAACTCTTAGCAGAACTTTTATTAAAATTCTGACAATGCGATAATTAAATTTCTGATCATTCTGTTTTTGATTTATTAAAGTATTCTAATGATTTATTTTATTTTTGAAAATTTGTTTTTCAGATTTATTTGATCTAATAATTCTCCTGTAAAATTTTCAGAATTTTATATTTAATATATAAATTATTAAAATTCTGACATCCCTTTTTCAGTTTTTCTGTCTTTTCTGTTTTCGAATTTATTAATGATTCAAATGCAAATATTTATCCTTGGTATTTTTACCAGAGGTTTATAAGATCATCATGTCGGCAAGGTAAAAATCTCAAGGCCAGGTTCTTACTGGTTTCTTCTACACAAATCTCACATGGTAAATTTCAGCTTTTCCTTTCGGCAGATATTTTATATTTTATATTTATTTTAATTGCTAACTGATCTCAAGAGCCATGATTAAGGTTCTGGACATATCTAGCAGACAAACACGATTTTTTTCTGATTTTTATTAATTTAGTGTTTTTACCCTTTTTACTTTTACCATTTACCATATGGCATTTATGGACTTTGCTTTAATAATTAAAGCCAAAAATATTTTCAATAATTCAAGGAATTCAGGAAAATGCAATAATAATCACACATAAATTTTCATTTGTAATATTCTCCTTTTATTTAATTTAGGGCTGTTACAACATGGCTCATGTTTGATTTGCGATCGGGGGTACACATGTCGTGACGCAACGACAAATTGGACCAAAGGTTAAGTTAGGGTTAGAGCGAAACGATCCAAGGTTGGATACACTTGGCATAGGGTAGAACGCTAGGGTTGGCTCTGCGATTAAAGTTTATCAAGGATGGTGAACCAAAACGCGAACCGATGCAAAGGACTAAACCGAAAGACGACGGGTAGATACTAGATTATGGCTTTGACGGCAACCGGAGATCAAATGAACTCCAAGGATGGCCAAAACAGTAGGGTATGGACCTACCGGATAGGGTGACATGGTCACGACAATCCAAGATGGTTGGCGGCAAAAAGGCGGCCAGCGGCGGCGAAAGGCGCGCCGATTTAATAAAAAAATTCGGTAGATGCAACAGCAAAGGGAAGTGTCCATCACGAGAACGCGACGAGACGAACTCAACAATATAGGCGGATTTGGCGGCGACCCACCGGATTGATCACAAACCGCCGATGAGCGGCTCTCGAGCTAATAGATCAAGCGGTCATAACTATTAAAGTACTGCATGAAACCTAACCAAATTTTACAGAGAGCTATCTGGGATCATTTGGCACAATATGACGTGAACGGATCTGAGTTTTACCTTCTGGATCAACGGGAACGCGGCGAAGTTTCAGCCGTCGCAGCCTTGATCGATCGGGGAAGATTGATTTTCTGCACAAATCCCACCAGCAAAACCATGAGTTAGAGTGAGCACCGTGTAGGGGACATCAAGAGGAGCCTACCATAAAATTTCACGGTCAAACTCGCAAAAACGAGGGAGAACGGGCTCCGGCAAGATTTGATCTTTGGGCTGCCGTAACTTTTGATCCCGTGGATAAAATTGCACCAAATTTGGATGGAAGACAGAGGGTACCATAGAGCACGCCATGGAGAAGACGGATCTTGAATAGAGTCGACGAGTTGACAGGGAACGCGCCTCAAAGTTCGGCCGACGTGCGGCGGCGTTTCGGAGGATGAGGGATGGATTTCTTGGGTTTGGATGAGTTGATCTGAGGTGAGGACGTGTGGGAGAGATCATGGGAGGTCTACTAGGGTTTGGGTGGCGGCTAGGTCAAGAAAAACGCAAAAACCGGCCTCACAGGCATTTTATCGAGCAGTTGGCGTGCGCTGCGCAAATTGGGGTGACGTGGCGAATTCTGGTGCGTCGGATCGGAATCGGAGGGCTGCGGCGAATCGGCGACGTGGCCGAATGAGGAGGCGACACGTGGCAGCGCGAGAAGGAGACACGTGGAAAACAGAATCCGAATTGAATTAGTTCTAGAAATTCATTTAATTCAAGAAAAATAGAAAAATTATCAGGAAAATTCCAGAAAAATTCTATAAAATATTTTGAGACATTTTGAACTCAAATAAAATATTTTCAACAAAACTTTTTATAAATTTTTCCCAAATTTTTTTTAATTCCATAAAGGACTTAATCCAAATTAATTCATTTGAGGCAATAAAAATATCAGGAAAATTCTAGAAAAATTCCACAAAATATTTTGGGACATCTTGGAACTCAAATAAAATATTTTCAGAAGAACTTTATTTTCTCTTTTGAAATATTTAATTACTTTAAGTAAAAGGCTTAGTTTAAATTAATTACGAATAATTCCAAATAAATTCCAATAATTCTAAAACGAAATACAAAAATAATCCCAAAAGCACAAGGAACCCAAATAAAACTGAATTTATTTTAATTGAAGTTTATATTAGTCAAATTAAATTACTTTGACGTTAGAAAATTCCATATTAAGCTTTAATTAAACGAGAAAATTATCGCGAATTTTTGGGGAGCTAAACTTCACAAAATATTTTTGAAAACCCAAATTTTGGGATGTTACAGAATCGTCCCTAGGTAGTAGACAAAAATGCCAAATGTATGCATGAAGAATATCATTGCAGTATTGCTTTATCTTTGAATGAATGCTTTGTTCTAGTGTTAGGCACTTATTTTCTTATGTAACTCTAGTTTGTTTTACTAGTACATATTGAGTTTTCTGATGAGTCTGAACCTTTGTTCTCATTGGTTTCTTCTGTTTCCCAAAAAATTAGATTGCGTGTGGCTGGTTTAGCTCCAGCCCATGTTGCATTGAAAGAGGAAGGGGGAATAACTGCTGTTGACTTCAATGTTGGCAAGTCAGATCGCAGTGAGATGAAAGTCACAGGGAAACGCAAGAGGGTAACTGGATTACTTGAAGCAAGTTTTCTGTTTGGTTAATTAAATGACAACATGAATGGATGCTGATTTTACATTACAGAATCATAACATTTGCAAGAAAATTCAGCATTATGTAAAGTAAATAAATGGTAAATATTTTGTGGTGAGGTTGGTCCACTAGATCACCCAATCGAGTATGCCTGATTGCTCGATGATTTTTTGGCACTAAACTGTAGTTTATGTTAAAATTTTACAGGTGTTGTGTGAAAGGTTCACTTTTGGAGATCAACGATAGATTGATCAAGCAACCTGATCTGCTTAATACCTCTGTGAGTATCTCATGTTGACTGGGAAAGTGCCTTAATTTCTTTGTTCGATTTCCTTTTAATTTTGTTTGAGATTTTTACCTTTGAGGTTATATATTTATAGGAATGTTTGCTGCTTCGGTATTGGTGTGTCTTGTTTGTGATGCATTGAAACAATGATTAGGCCTACATGCATAGATTGATCTATATTCTTCTCTTTGGTAGCCTTTTTTTTCTTTTTACCAAAGATAGTTTTCTGGTGCAAATTACACCATGGTCCATGCGTATCTAGTAACTTTCTTTGTTAGTTCTCTTGTAAACTGTCAATGTTTGTGTCATTTCCAAGTGAGTAGTATCGAAACACAACGATCAAACTAAAATTTCAGAAACACATATCAACTTGCACGTAGTATATGATATACCATTATTGTGGCATTACCGCTGTGGAAGCATGCTCATATTTTGTCCAAAAGTATTCAACGAAACCTTGCATGTGAAATGTGAATAGAAGTCCATGGGTCATTTTGTGTTTGTGCTATATTAGATTACCTTTTGATCTCTCTTGCCGATAGTTTAGGTATGCAGATGTCTCATGCAGAAAATCTTCTTTATATTCTCCCCTCGCACAGAATGCAGCATATTTACCCAACTTTGTTGTTTTCATTTCTACTTGCATGAGTATTCCCTCCATTTTCGACCAAGACATGTCTTTTTTTTTCTTTTTACATTTAGGCCGATAGAGAAGGATATATAGCAATCTTCATGCCAAAACCAAATTGGTGGCTCAAAATTAAGGATAAATTTCTAAGTTCAGAGGACTACAAGAACTTGAGAGGAATATCTTGACATCCAAAAGGTATCTACGGCTATATTTTACACGCTTTTGCTTTTGTAACAGCAATGAACTTGAAGGAAAATGTTTCGAAGTCTGCATCGTTTAGATCCTCATGTCTCTGGAGATATAAATGTTCACAATAATTGCTGTTTTTTGCATCATTTTTGTACCATGCACATCTAGAAAACTTTTGTTGCATGCAGGATTTTTCAACTAGGTCCGAAGCAACCATTAGCCTGATGATGGAAGAATACTCCTCCACAGATGCCATTTGTCTACTGTTTCACGTAATTTGAAAGTTAACCAGATAATTGTATCTTTACCTTGGCACTGATATTCGAGGTGCTAATGAAGTCTTAATATTGGCAACAGTGAGGAAGTTTCCATGTGGGCTTTGCTGCGCAATTTGTCTTAGCAACAAGCTCCAGATTGTATACTATATGACAAGGTGATGTTTCTATCGATTTTCAATTTAGCATTTATCTTTCAGACTTTGCTTCTATGATAATGTTTATGTTTTTTTATCTACTGGTGCCATTAGATTATCACATATTGTGTTGTAGTTCAATTATTGAATGATGTTTTTGGCAAAATTTTGACACTTGCAATGAAATGAAAGATTGCTTGCAATGTTTCCTTCGTTCATATGTTCCATTGGTTGCAATGTTTTGCTGAATTTTCAAATATTGTGGGCAGCTTTTTTTGGGACATGATTGAAGGTTAGAATTAGATGGTGAAAAATCAGAGCTTCCTGTAGGCTAAGCTTTTCTGCTGCAGATGTTTCTTTTATAATGTATAGGTTGATAGCAAGTGTTTTAGTTTTATGGATTGTGCTTGAATTTGAGAAACTGCAATGAACTGTTAGTCCTTGTAGTTGTGCTCCTTTTTCTACAATAATTCACTTTGCCGTTCCTGTTGATGATTTCTGGTGACATGCTCCTTCTCGACTAATCATTGTTCAATCACCACAATGCAGGTTGATCTGAATTCTGAAGTCATGGGTGCAATTCTAGTCGCAGTGTCTTGGGCTAATGAGCTCGCATACATATAAGGAATCTCTATGAGCTATGTAGTACGACATGGTTATGTCAAACTAAGTGGTAGATGTAGTATATCTGTAATGCAACAATTTGATAACTAAGTGGTGGATGGAACTTTGTAATGCGACAATTTTTTTAATATAGTACTGATTTGCGCTTATTTGCAATGTGTGCCTGGGAAATTATCTTGAATTCTTCAAATACATTGCACATGCATAACATATTTATTTGGCTCCAAATAAAAATAATACAAATATTGTTGCTTAGATGGTTTATTCCTTGCTACGCATATAAGCGTTGCCATAAGTACAATCTATATGTTGCAACAAGCTATAGAAGGCTATTCGTCCATAGGTTGTACAAACATATATAAGCGTTGCCATAGCCCATCAATATCCATTGCAGCTTAGCAACGGTTATTAATAGGACTTACCAATACATAATTAAGTGTTGCAGTAGACCCTAGCAACGCCACTTTAGGCAACGCATAATTATGCGTTGGTATAGATCCTAGCAACGCATATACGGACTTTTAGCAACGCATATATGCGTTGCTAAAGGGGGGTCATTTTGTAGTGTACAGCTCTGACATCTTTTGGAAACCGCGCCATCTCAGGACAGTTTCAAAAACTGCACCGCCACGCATCGGCTCGCGGGCAGGCGAGGCGACCCTCCGGCCCATTTGGATTCTCCGCCCATAAATGCCAAGTGGGGACGACCCTGTAGGCCTTCTTCTCTCCTCAATTGGCGATTAAACTTCCAAAAGGCTTCCCGACTCCCAAACCGTCTTCTCCTGCTTCAGCGTTCTTCCTCCCAGCCCCTTTCCATGGCGAAGTTTGGCATGAGCAAGACCACCGCGGAGAGGCTCCGAGTGCTCCAGGATTTTGGGTACCTCGACGCGTACTCCTGGCGGGTTCCCGACGGCGAGTCGGCCCCGGACCCGCGTGATGACGAGATAGTCACGTGTGAGCTATATACCATCAACGGGCTTCGAATGCCCGAGAGTGAGTTTTTGGAGTCCGTACTCGTGCACTGTGAGTGCGAGATCACTCACTTGAACCCCAACTCCATTCTTATCTTGGCCATATTCTCCCACCTTTGTGAGGGCTTCGCGGGCATCCTGCCCACAGCGAGCCTTTTCTTCCATTTCTATTCCTTGTTCCGCACCGGGAGCGCTTCACGCACCGGTGCTCAGTCTTCGCTCATGGGAATCGCCGCAGACGAGTACCCTTCTTCTCCCTCAAGGATTCGGTGGCGGGCTGGGCCGACTACTGG
Organism: Guadua angustifolia; assembly: GCA_036346375.1. Lineage (NCBI taxonomy): Eukaryota > Viridiplantae > Streptophyta > Magnoliopsida > Poales > Poaceae > Guadua > Guadua angustifolia. The sequence continues at coordinate 86,259,478 of CM070500.1, read as the reverse complement.
TTTTATCTGCGGAAAGCAGAGGGGAGCTGCCTGCGGTATGCCGAAGCGGCGACGTCCAGCGTCGACACCCCGCGCCCGCCCATCGCGCCCGAGGAGGAGCGGACCCTGATGCTAATCAGCGAGCTCACGAACATGGGGCTCACCGGTCGAGACATCGTCCGCGACTTTCTTAGGAACAGGGTGTCCCCTCTAAGGAGGAGGGAGCACCCTTTCTTCGAGATCGCTGGGTGGGACGACATCACCCGCGAGAGCACCTCTGGTAAGCTTTGCGACCTTGAAGGTTCTTCGCTTTGCTTCCGCCGTTTGGTTCCATGCTGACTTTGCTTACCGACTGATGTCAGAGCCGGGCTTCGACTGGTTAGAAAAGAGGGTCGGGGAGATGTTCGGCACCCCCAAGGGCAAGGAACTTGAGCGCAAGCGGCAAGTCCCGAAGAACGTGCTCGAGCGGAGCGACGTGGTAAGCTACTTCACGATTGGTGTTCGGGGAAAGCATCCCGAACCTTTCTAACGCTTCTTCGCCTTCTGGCAGGAGAAGACCGCTCTGAAGTTCGCAGTGTCCGAGCTCAAGCCTGGGGGGTGGCAAGAGAATACTTGCACCAGCCGCCAAGACCAAGAGCACAAAGGGCAAGAGGAGCACCCTGCCACCGGCCACCACGTGGCTGACGAAGAGGCGGGCAAGCTCGTCCGGCAATCCGGTGGTGCGGCACATGGAATTTGCCAATCGGAAGGAGGTAAGCAGTCTGAATGTGTGAGATCATGTGATGAAAAATTGGTTGAATGGTGAAATTGGCATTGTAAAGTGATTTTGGTTATGGCATGTGTGGTGCTTGTGCATGTGCTATGTTGAGATGATTATCATGCTGGTGATAGCATGATGGAGTTTGTTTGATGCAATGCACTCATGGTGAGTGGTTGCATGGATTAACTTTGAGTCAAGTCGTGGACTTGTGCTCGTAATTGTTTTTGTTTATTCATGTGCAGGTGTTGCTCGAGGGCGAACGTGGTCGATGACGGGACCGAAACTAGGTTCATGAAGGAACTGAGGTTCGGGACCAGGTTCAGGGAGGAATCGAGGTCTTGGTGGTCAAGGATGTCATGCGGGACGTTCGGGCTAGAGAACATGCACATGAAGGCTGGTTAGTCACATACGCAGCAAAGCAGGGGGGTATATACGCAGTAAGAGTTGTTTTTGGCCACGTTGGGCCAAGTTGAGATGTATACAGACTCTTTCCATGTTGGAAGTGGAGTTGTATTCAATCTCTTTGTGGTTGCTTTGTATAAATAAGGGGAGGTGTCCCTTGTTTATTCTTGAGCGTTCAGGTTTGAGGGTTTGTACTCTTGTGTTGGAGTACTTTAGACAAAGAAATAAAAATCAATCTTCCAGAGAGCTTCTTCTTGCGGTTGTGATTTGCTCTTGACTTCGACATAGTCGATCAATCGCTTGAAGTTTTGTTCATCACAGCAGTCACGAAGTTCATCACGGAATTCGGTTCTTTACAAAGGTATCATCTTGCGAAGGTAATATCTTTTGATCCGTGGATCCGATCGAATTGATTCTTGGTGGGTTTGATTCATAATTGAATCTAGTTTCTATAGTTAAAATTTCACATCAATCCAACGGTTAGATCTTCAGCAATTTGTGGTCGCCCAGATTGATGTCCTGCTCGCCCGACTGCTCGCGTGGTCGCCCGGATTTAGTCATTTTGCGAAGGACATAACTTTAGATCCGTAGATCCGATTGACCTGATTCTTTTTGTGTTTGCTGCAGAATTGAGTTTAGTTTATACAGTTAAAATTTCACATCAATCTAATGGCTAGATCTTCAGGAATTACTATTTTAGTGGACATATATCGGTCTGCTCGCCCAGACTGTGCGCGTGGTCGCCCAACCGTACTCGTGGTCGCCCAACCTGCTCGCCCAAGTGTCCTACTGGTCGCCCAGGTGTCCAAACTGGTCGCCCAGGTGTCCTACTACTCGTCCAGGTGTCCTACTGGTCGCCCAGGTGCCCAAACTGGTCGCCCAAGTGTTCTGCTGGTCGCCCAAGTGCTCTACTGGTCGCTCAGACTTCTAAACTGGTCTCCCAACTCCGTGAACCGGTCTTCAAGCAATTTGAGTTTGTATTGGAGTGTTTCAAAAAGGTGAAGAATAAGATTTTAGCTTCCGCGCAATCATTCACCCCCCTCTAATTGACGCCATCCGATCCTACAAGTGGTATCAGAGCAAGGTTTTTCTAATTAATCTTAACTGGTGATTAGAAACCGTAGCGATGGATAGGTATTCGACAAAACCTTGTGTTTTCGATGGTGTTGATTTTCAGTTTTGGAAAGCAAAGATGGAGGCATATATTCAAGCTCAGGGTTTTGCAATTTGGGAAAAGGTCTACAAGCCATACAATGTTCTGAAAATGATGCGCTAATGACACCAATCGAGCACATGTTGAAGTAAACAAGAAAGCAAGGAATTTGATCATCCAAGGACTAGGAAGAAGTGATTTTGATCGTGTGATTCATCTCAAGTCTGATATGAGGTATGGAAATCTCTTTGTGATTATCATGAAGGTTCTAACATCGTTAAAGAGGTTAGGCAAGATATTTATAAGAAAGAATACATGCGATTCGAGATGAAGCCCGTGAGTCTCTAGATGATTTCTTTGCTGCTCAATAAAATTCTTAGCAATTTACGTCTTTGTTGGAGTTTTCTTTGATGAGGCTACAAATGTTAGACAATTGCTTGGTGCATTAGACATGTCTATTTGGGAGATGAAAGTTACATCTATTAGAGAATCCTTCGTCATGAGTTCACTCACTTTAGATGTACTATTCTCAAAATTAAAAACTCATGAGTTGGATGTTCTTGCTAGGAAAACAGATCATAAATCAATTGCACTAACTTCACAATCTAGCATGAACAATGCTTCTTCAAGCTTTGCTCTGTCATCTTTGTCTTCACTAAGCGATGAGCAGATCAAGAATTTCTGAAGAAGACTTGGCACTATTCTCTTCTCGGCTTAACAAAACTTTGCGAGAATGTGAGAATGAGAAAGAGAGTTGGTGGTGGTCCTCCAAGATGCTATGAGTGTGGTGACCTCAATCACATTAGATCAAATTGTCCTAAGCTTACGTGTAAAGCATCAAGGAGGAAAAGGACAATGAGAAGAAAAGAAAAGAAGAAGTCTTCACCAAGTGATAGAAAGAAAAGAGCTTCATCAACAAAAGGTTGTTCATCGGGTTCTTTACGCTCTTGAACAAGTGAACTTAAGTGATGTGGATTCAGAGAGCGTTGAGGATGACACAATGGTTCCAAGCAAGCATGATTTGACAGATTATGTCTCATGGCTAGAAGTGATGGAAGCTTCACCGAGGATGATCATGACAATGACTTCAATGAGGTAGAACCCTCTTACGATGATTTAGCTATTGCTGTTGCTCGTCTTGGAAAATTGCTTAACAAACGTGACAAGAAAATTAAGAAACGTGATGTTCTTGTGGAATCTTTGCATGCTGAAATTGCTAGACTTAAATCTTTGATTCCTGATGATGATGCTTGCAAATCATGTGACTTAATTTACAGTGAGCTTACTGTCACTACACCATGGCACACTTTTAGCCACTGTGAACTGTTGGCAAAAGGCTAATATTGGCGACATATAATCTGTGGGCAATAATCAGACCTTCTACTATCACCTCACCTATCGGCAATTGTATAATAAAGCAACATGTTATGTGTCGGCATTTGTATTTTGACTGATTATGTGTCGGCCAAAAATAGTAGACAGTTTATCTGTCGGCGAGCCTAGTTGAACTACTGTTAATCAGTCGGCAATGGGTGTGTACGGACTAGCTAGCGAAAACAAAGGAAAATTGCAAGGCGCCTGCCACACAATAACGCGGAGAACTAAAGTTTCACCGCCAGCCTTATCTCTTCTTGTGCGGACTCCTTCACAAAACCTAGAAAGAAAAATTCCCAATTCTCCAAAGACCACTAGCGCCGCCCAAGACAAAGTTGCATCGAGCCCCACCACGCCTGCGCTGGCCGAGTCGAGCCCCAGCCACGCCTGCTGGCAACCACCTCGGCACCTCTGCCTGAACGAGGCTATCGACCAGGTGAGGCGCCCGCGGGTTCTCCTCGAGACCATCGACTCGCTAAGGACCCCTACTTCATGCGCAACCACCTCAGTACTCTCCCCTCAAAACCCTAGCTTGTTTAGCTCGCGCCGCTCTCCATCCGTCTTTGCTCAATCCCGACTCGCTCTCGGTTTTGCGTGTCCGGCCACGAGTGCAAGGCTTGACGTTGCACAACAACAAGGAACTACCGGTGCACACGCAAGGAGCGGCACTGACCAACCTCGCCAAGCGCCACCATGAGGCCAAGGACGCCAGCGCCTTGAGCCCCAACAACAAGCGCAAGTTTGCTCCCGCAAGTCCGGTGCGTAAAAAATTATTCCCATGTCCTTCTCCCCAACCCAGCCTTCCTAGAATTGCATGAGCGCAAATATTAATATCACGATTATTGTGACTCCATCTGGTTCCGTCGGCTAGGGTCCGTGATTTTGTTCTCAGATCTGCTTGGACTTTGTTTGGTTCAATCAATTACACTGACCGCTATTGCGCTTAGGCTTGTTTGGGTGTGGCATGGTGTAGTGAGATCGCTTGTTTTGCATGCAAAATCGGAGAGATCGTAACTAATCACTTTGGAAGATCGGTTGTTTTGCATGCAAATTGGGCTTTTCGATTCTCTCTACTCAGACTTGGTCGATATTGAACTCTAGCAAAGACTTTATTTGGAGATGGTTGATTGCTTTTTTTCTCTAAATCAAACCGAATTGGAATGCTGTTTTCAATTTTTCATGTAGATGCTCAACCACGAAATGATACGCATGTGCCATCCGAAAACACCAAAGTTTAATAAATCACAGCTTGAACATTTTTTTTCATTTTATTTTGTCAATCTTTGCTTTAATATTCACACCTTGAAAGCTTTTCTAATAAGCATTGCGCTTAGCCTTACAAAGGAGGACATCCTCTAAAAGGTGCCATAATCCTCGTTGTTTCTTCCACCGGTGTCATTTTTAAACCCATTCAAAGGAAACTTTGATGTAGAATGCTATCAAATAGTAGCCAAGATTGACTTGGCATGGAGTTTCGTAACTCAAGTAGAAGTAAATCTCTTATTTTGAGAAAAAGAGTGGCCTTCCTTTTCACTTTCATCGTAAAATGATTAGTTAGCTATACTCTTGTTACGCTTCTTGACTTTGATTCATTAGAACTCTCTTGAATGGGTATTCTACTATTACACCGATCGTTGTTTTGGTTTATATTTGGAGCGGCAGTTCTTGTGGTTGACAAAGCTTGGCGTAAGACCATTACTCATTGTAGGTGTTAGTGGAATTGTATGGGAGACGTGGTTAAATCACATTCTATGGGAGACGTGGTTAAATCATATGCCTTTTCCATTGTCTTCGCCGCTTTCTTCTTGTATGCTCTACTTGATCTGGTGTAATTAGCATATCATAATCAATCTCGTGTTGAGTTTCTTTTGTTTGTGAACAAAGTTAGTTGCGAGGACTAACCAAGCTTGAGAGTGAGAATGATTTTTCTCTGATCATATCTGTAACATCTGATCATATACCCAAGAATGATTTTTCTATCTCGCATGCATCTTAGCATCACCGCTTGATAATTTCAAGAGTGTATCGGAAATTATCTCTTGTGTGTAGAAGCATAAATGAAATACTCGTCTTGTTTTGGTCACCATTGTCATTCTATATAATGTTTTCTGATCATATGTTCATTGGATTTGCTGACATATAATCCAGGGTCCAGAGATCCGAACTGGATATGTTCTCTTTTGATATGTTCAATAGTAAATATCGGGAATATGGATTCTACTGATATGTTCTCTTTTTATGTCTTTTGCAGAAGTTGTCTATTTGATCAAGCTCTGACTTCATATTGAGGGAACATCCTGACTTCATACAAGAATGACAAGCCCTGACTTCATACTGACCAATCTGAAAGAGCTTTCTGGTAATCAGTTTGTTGGCAAAATCCCAAGTTCATGGGGGCAGCTGGCTCAACTAAATTATCTGTGAGTTGATGTCAGAATATGACTTCAATTTTTTGTGTCTGGACAGATCCCTGTTGAAGTTGCAAAGCTACCAGGCCTCACATTTATGTTCCATGGTACTACATCACTAGCGCTGCCAGGATGATCTGACTGTAATCGTTAGTATTCATCTTTAATATGCCGAACTTACTTATGACAACCTAGAAGATGTAAGTTGTAAGATAAAATGTTGTTGGGAAGTTCTTTGGATATGGGGCTGGCTGTGGAGGGAATGCTAGGCATGAACATGGGTGAAAAGTATTTTGAGGGCTATGTATCGGTTGCCTTGTTACCTAGCCCAATCTGTGTGTGGTTTGTGCCTGTTTTGTCTCTGATTCTTTCTTATGCTTGAAGAAACTATACTCAAACTAAAACATTTTTATTTGGAATAGTCTAATGGTGTGGTCCACAAGAGTTGAAGTAATCTGATTTGATATCTATGTTTTAGTTGAGATGTAGTTTGTCACATATATGTGTTTCATGTATATGATTTGTCATCTTCTTTTGACAACCCCGTGTTTGCATCTGACATATTGAAGAACCCGTGTTTTAGGGAGCAAATATTATGCTCTGTAATCTGTATATAACAAGGGCCAGTAGAATCCCCTTTCTTGTTTGTAATGTAGTGAGTGAAGCCAAAAACATTCCAAATTAAACTAAACATCCAAGGCTACTAGACTGCTACATATAAGGCATAATCTTATCTGTACACGTTGACTTTTTTAGTTTCCACATTTCCCCTATCAGATATTTTGTTTTTCTCTAAGTTCCTGTAGTTCTATTCACGAGTTCCAAACCATGCATATTTTCAGATTACCCAAATCAATTTTCTATCTGATGAACTGTGCATCAAAAGTTCTAGTTAACTTATCTGTGTTCTAAGTACATTAAAATTCATACTCACAGTGTATAGAAACTGGAAGTTATGTGTTTAATTTCCTTTATATGTGTGTGGATAATTGCGCACCTTTGTTGGTACATAATCTGCTTACAACAATTGCACGAGAGATGAATTATTACTTTATTACTTAATTACCTCTAGATAATATTGAGTTGTTCGTGTTGCATAAATATATACGTAAAATAGCAGCTCTGTCTTGTTTTTGGATGATATAAAAATTGGTGTTCTATGAAACTCTGGTGTATCTCATAATTTTTTTTTGCAACATTAATTGCCGTTGTTTTTCAACTTAATACGATCATAAAAATGGATCTTGCTTGCTTCTAGATATAATTGTTGTCAAGATATGGTGAATTAAGATTGTTTCCATTTCAAAGACATGATCTTGTGATCTAACATAGTTAATAAGGCGATGAGTAAACAAGAATTGGACAACGATGAGCAGAAAAGCAGTGACTCTCTATTCTCTTCATGCCGCAATTATTCTAATATCTTCATTTTCTATAGAATGCACTTAAAGATGCGAATGAGATAATCCTGAACTAATAGAGAAGAGTATAGAGGAGGGTGATGCTTATTTCCATTTTTTATAGATCAAGGATGACAAGAAGTCTTCAAGGCAATCAAAAGATCCAAGTCCTGGTATAATTGCTAACTTGCCAGTCCTTCTCTTTGATTATTTCACCTTTTATAAAATTTAAATTCTTCTCTTTGATAGGTACTTAAATACCAAAAGATGTTTTAACTGTTTGGGAGTTGAAATCTTTTATATTTGAAGTGCCCATGTGACCATAGGTATGAGCTGGATTTAAAATGTTCACTTTGATGACTTAATTTTCAGTATGGTTTAAATTTTGGTGCAACCATGCCTAATTGCCTATACTTCATTTCCGTATGATCGCAATGCAAAATTGTTTGCTAATAAAGTGGTTGGGTGATGCCAATTTTTAGTTTCAATATTGCTCGTTATACTAACAGCAATACTCATCAACTCATCGCATATACTCATCAACTAAACAAGTCATTTGACAGAAATAGTATAACACAAGTCGCTGTACGTAAAATGTTATAGCTCACTAATGCATATACTCATCAACTAAACAAACAACCCTGAAATGGCAAGGATATAGAAAGAATGGGGTAAACAAAAGTATGCCCACATCGATGTCAGAATGTTATGTTCCCTAAGAATTCGGAGAAATCAAAACAAAATGGAGAACCCATTAGCAAATCAAAGTTATTTTAGTGAACAAAAACTTTGCCATTGCTTGTCGAAATGTGGGCTCTATAGCATATCGACATGAATATTGGCATATCAATGACCGATCGTAACACTCAATATTTCATTCTAGAAATAGAACACCTTTGAAGTTTCGCCAATGTAAGCAAGATATGAAATTATGTAGATCATGTCGTGCAACTAGAAATAATATCCTTCCATACATGCATCATCTCAAGCATCCATCATTTCTATTTGCATCCAAGGACTTACTAAAGCATGCAAAAGATTGTAGCAAACTCATCTCGCATGAATATATACACAAATGTGAAACTGCGGATCGAGATGGCCGATATGTGATCATGTGAACACAACAGAAATCTCCGACATGTGTATTCTTTCTTGATGTATAAAGACAAGATCTAATGACTAACTAGCATTTATTCGTAACCTTTGTAGAACAAATGATTAAACTTGTATGCAACAACGGCAATCACCTAAAGATCACTCCACTAACTAATCCTCAATTGTCACAACCTCCTTACATCCACAATCATTCCATGCCATGTGTTGAAGTGTTTTTTTGCCATGTTGTTTCGTCCATTCCTATGCCACTTGGCATTGGGAATAATGATTCTCATTACCAAAGAACTCTTGAGTCATTTTTTTCCTTCAAACAAAGAACTAGTTTGGAACACAATATCTGTCGCTTTATAGAAAAGGAAAGAACTAGTTTGGAATATTTAGGTGTGATCAAGAAAAATTTGTGTCTCGGTACTTAGTGAAACTCAAGCGTGACGGGTTGCGCAATTTCAACCTAATCGAACTCGCTAGGGCTTAAATTTCAACCTAATCGAACTCGTTAGCTTTGCAAGATCATTGATATAGTGAGACCGTGAGATCGACTATGATCGAGATTTTCCCAAATATTGAGGTAATCATAGTTTTACTATAATTGGGTCTCTATATTATTACATAATTACCGATTAGCTTTCATCATAATATTAATGTCACAATTTCATTCACAACAAAACCATCGCTTCAGCTTGAATATATGGCACATCCTTGTCGAGGATAGTGATGAGTTTTGCACATTTCACTTTTAGTTCTACTTCAATCTACTTACACCCACACACTACTGTCTACCTCACTAAAACATTTAATCCAAAGAGATCGTATGTGCTAGATACCTAGATTTATTCAAACATAAGCACTTTAATCCATTTTATGTAGAGATCGCACCAATCCGATTATGCATGCAAGAGTAACATTTAGGGCATACTCACAGTCATCGATATCTCAACTAAAAATTGAAACCGACAAGAACTCCATATGCAATTCATTGACCTAATAATAACCAACGAGAAAAAGATCCGTGTCTTAACAAGACAAGTAATAGTAGCATCCGATAGGCAATAAACACAAAGACATATATACCGCCGCCAAGAAGGCGATACATCAACAGATTAAGAACTCGATAATCAAATGATTTGAGATGGATTGCTTTCATCACATCTTCAATTGATATCTACGAAAAAAAATTTGAGCACTATATTTTAGTGCGAAAGAAGGGAGAAGAGCCGTAAAGGTTATCTCGATGCAAAATGTTTGATTTCAAAGAATTTGAAATATAGGATTAAAATTTTGGGTCATTAGTTACTTCACATCTTAGTTTATGAGTCTTGCCGAGCTCCAATATCAATTCCCCATAGAAATTGTCTTGTTTAACAGCTAACATCACTTACTTAAAATTTGGCCTCTGCTCTTTCAAGTTTCCATATTATACTTTGATTACTTTGACAAGAAAAACCGTTGATGCCATGGTGGATCAACAAATCTCAAGAAATCCAATGATCATCTAAGAAATGGCTCTATGTACCTTTTCATTTCTTGATAATGCTTGACAAAGCTTCCGCCTAGAGACCAATATGAATGCCGATTTGAGTTCATTTCGCAGCCTAAAAACAGAGAAAAATAAAGAATTAACTCAATCGATATGATCAATATTTTACATATTTACAAGTGCTTAGAGGAGAAAATTCCTAACCGATCATCATCAACCCTTGGCTTTGAAGAAGATCATCAAGGGATAAAGCATCTCGTAAAAGTAATCTTGTTCCATGCTACCGTTAGTTATTCTATCTTGCATTAATTGTTCTTTTGTTCACCGTGACGGATTTTCTATTGTTTTTGCTGATTATTTCTTTTCTTCATCATGTCGTACACAGTACAAGGTGATAGGCTTCGGAGTATATTAGTAACTTTTGTGTAGTTGGAGGTGCTACAAGTTTTTGGAGTGGCAACCTTTTGTGCAAAGAAGATAGTAGTCTTGTTTATGGTTAGAAATGTTAACTAGTAGCTAGAGAAGTATATGCATCCTCTCTTTTAGTGAAAATGTATGCCCTTATTTACTAGGTCGAGACTTAGCTCATTACCTCTCAACGATATTACTTATTTTGGACTCGCATGTATGCAACTTAACTTATTTGAATGATCGATCTATGTTTATCAAAAATTGTGGTGGAGATATATGCGTTGCATTATTTACATGTTGAAGTGATTATTTGAATTGTGATTGTGTATGTATATGGTTATATATGTGAGTGGCACCATTTGCATGTAAAATTTGTATGTCAATTCGATCAATGGTGGATAATGTGGAATTGGTTTTGTATATATTGCATATTTAATTTGTATGTCATGTGTGCTGGCACCTTTGCCGACACAAAACTTGTGTAGAAAACTAGCTTCGGTCTGAGGGGAAAATTGATTAGCCAACACGTAAAGTGTCGGCAATTCAGATTTACTGTCGGCAATGCCCTTCTTTCAACAACACATTAAGCGTAAGCAATGATTAAAACTGTAAGCAAATCTTAGATCTTTGCCGACACTTTATCTGTCGGCAAAAGTTTTAACTCGTCGGCAATACCCTCATCTGTCGGCAAAACATTAACTGTCGGCAAAGATTGAAACTGTCGGCAAAACATAGATCTTTGCCGACACTTTATCTGTCGGCAAAAGTTTTATCTGTTCGGCAAAGCCTAAGCCGATCGCTTCTACCGCTATCGTTATGTATGTCTTGAAACCTTTGCCAACAGTTTTTGTGTCGGGGAAGGTGTCTTTTGCCGACTATACCATGTGTTGGCAAAAGTGTGCCATGGTGTAGTGTGTGCTTAGGAAAGAACATGTTTCTTTGTTAGAACAAGTCAATGCTGAAAAGAAAGAAAATGAGAAACATGTTAAAAACGCTAGCTGTTCAACTGTTGATTTGCATGATACAACTCATTATTCTAAATGTGCTATACTGGAATTGAAGTTGCATGATGCAAACGCTAGGGTTTCTCAAATGACAGATGCTATGCTCACTCATGAAGTTCTCTCATGCTCAACTTGTCGCAAACAGAAAGGAAAAGTGGACGTTCCATGTAATAACTGTTTAACTCTTTCTCGAAAGGTTGATTACTTGGAAAAATCTTTAGAACGGTTCACTTCAGGAAAGAAAAACCTAAACATGATTCTGGATCAGTCAAGGGTCAGTACTCATCATAAAGGTTTAGATTTTGATTCTTATACTCATCATAAATCACATGCTCTAACTGTTGTGAAGACACTTGAAAGTGGAAAATTCGAAATTGTCAATGAGCCTAAGAAAACTGTTTTCAAATCTGCTGGTGTGTTATCTTCTACTATGATGAATGCAAATGTTACTTCTGTTACTAAAGCTAAACATCATGTTAAGTATACTTGCACTCATTGTGGTAGAGATGGACACTTAGTAGATTTTTGCTTTAGACTAGCCAAACAACAAAAGAAAGAGAAGACTAATGCTAGGTCTAATTTTAGGAAGGCACACTTCACTCCTCATTTTGTGCCTAGGGTGATTCAAACACCTTCTGTTCCAAGAAACACGGGAAAGAGCAAATCTGATTTTGTGAACAAATGTACTCGTGTTATGCCTACTCGTCGTGTGTCTCAGTACTGGATTCCTAAATGCTTTATTTCTAACCCCAGTACTGAGACCTCGACATTTTCTGATTTTATATAGGCTTCTTGCGCGAGGAAGGAGAACGTTTGGCTAGTTGATTCCGGATGCTCACACCACATGTCTGGTGATAAAAATTGGTTCTCCTCCCTCACTCGTGCATCTCGTGCTGAAAGTGTTACTTTTGGAGATGCGTCTTCTACTCTGCTAGGCAAAAGGTACAAGAAGGTAAGTGACAAGTTTATGTTCAAGGATGTGGCTCTTGTTGAAAACTTGAAATACAACTTGTTGTCTGTTTCACAAATGATTGATGAGGATCTTGAAGTATGCTTTAAGAAAAGTGAATGCAAAGTTTTAGATGCTTCAGGAGACCTTGTGTTCAGGATTTCACGCTTTGGAAGAGTTTTTAAAGCTGATTTTGATGTATCACTCTCTTCTAAGCATAGGTGTCTAGTTGCCAATGTTTCTAAAGATTTATTCTTTTGGCATCGTAGACTTGGTCACGTTGGTTTTGATCATCTAACTCGTGTTAGTGGTCTAGATCTCATTCGTGGCTTGCCTAAGCTTAATGGTGATAGCAATTTAGTATGCTCTTCTTGTAGACATGGTAAGATGACTGCAGGTTCACATCTACCTCTTACCATGGTGATGACAAACGCTCCAGGACAACTACTACATCTTGACACGGTTGGACCTTCTCGAGTTCAATCCTTTGGAGGCAAATGGTATGTACTGGTCATTGTTGATGATTATTCTAGATACTTTTGGGTTTATTTTATGGTATCTAAAGATGAGGCTTTTAGTCATTTTAGAAGTCTTGTTACTAGATTATCTGTTGATCACCCAGAGCACTTAGAGCTATTAGAAGTGATAATGGAACCGAATTCAAGAATTCTTCTTTTGATCACTTTTGTATTGAAAAAGGAATTGATCATCAATATTCTTCACCTAGAGTGCCTCAATGTAATGGTGTAGTTGAAAGGAAAAATAGAACCTTGGTTGAGATGGCTAGGACTATGCCGATGAACATCACACTCCTAGGAAGTTTTGGGTGAAGCAATCTCAAGCTGCATGCTATGTTTCTAATAGAGTGTTTTTGAGATCAAAGCTAGGCAAAACTTCTTATGAGCTTCGTTTTGGTCATAGGCCTAGTGTATCTCATTTCAGAGTTTTTGGATGCAAATGCTTTGTCTTGAAATCTAGAAATCTTGATAAATTTGAAGCTAGATCAACTGATGGTATTTTTCTTGGATATCTGGCTCATACACGTGGTTATCGTGCACTTATTTTGGAGACTAACAAAATTGTAGAAACCTGTGAAATCACTTTCGATGAGGCTAGTCCAGGCACTAGTCCAATTGAAGCAGGAGCAGGTGCATATGTTCAGGGGGAGAGTATTTTTGTTGATGATGATGATGATGTTGAGGATGAAGTATTGATTCCTATTGCACAACTAGTTGTACCTCTTTCGGCACCTACCACTACATCACCTACAACTGAGCATCCTCAAGCAACAACATCTTCTGTACATGCTGAAAACGAAGAAGAAGAAGGAGAAGTTTCTGAAGCTACTGACTCCTCTGCACATTCAAAGGAGACATCCACCAACAAATGATTGGAGAATTAAATGAGAGAGTCACTCGATCCGGGTTTATTGCTCCCGATTCTCATGCTCACTCGCTTTTGTTGCTTCTTTTGAACCCAAAGATATATCTCATGCATTAACCGATTTAATCTTGGATCAATGCCATGCATGAGGAATTAGAGAATTTTGAGCGTAACAAGGTTTGGAAGCTTGTTCCACCTCCTCCTGATTTTAATATAATTGAAACTAGATGGGTTTTCAAAAATAAACAAAGTGAGGATGGTGTTGTTGTCAGGAATAAAGTTAGATTGGTTGCTCAAGGATTTACTCAAGTTGAAGGTTTAGATTTTGATGAAACCTTTGCTCCTGTTGTTAGAATTGAAGCCATTAAAATTCTTTTAGCATTTGCTACATCTAAAGGTTTTAGACTGTATCAAATGGATGTGAAAAGTGCTTTTCTTAATGGCTATATTAATGAAGAAGTATATGTTAAGCAACCTCCTGGTTTTGAAAATCCTAAGCTTCCAGATCATGTATACAAATTGTCCAAAGCCTTGTATGGATTAAAACAAGCCCCTAGAGCATGGTATGATAGGCTAAAAACCTTTTTACTTGAAAAGTTGTTACATTTGTGCATGATTCATAATGCTCAGTACATATATAAAAAAACATCAATATAAAGGGGGAGAAGTTTCTCTTTTGCTCTCTTTTTGCATTCTTGATGAATCCATTGTCAAAGGGGGAGAAATTTTGGAATCAAAATGAGAAATTTTTTTGTCACACATTGCACATTCATACACACATTTCTTCTTTCTGTTAGGGGGAGTTTCTCTTTGTCATAGGGGGAGATTTCTTTTTTAGATAAGGGGAGTTTTTGTTTCTTCTTTGTAGGGGGAGATTTTCTCTCTTTGTCTTTTGGTCATCTTGTTTGTCCTTTTGTTTTATAAACAAAATTTCTTACATCTGTTCTTATGAGGTGAATGCCAATGTTCAGGTTCAAAGGGTCTTGCCAATGTTTTCATCAAGGGGGAGATTGTGAGATCATGTGATGAAAAATTGGTTGAATGGTGAAATTGGTATTGTAAAATGATTTTGGTTATGGCATGTGTGGTGCTTGTGCATGTGCTATGTTGAGATGATTATCTTGCTGGTGATAGCATGATGGAGTTTGTTTGATGCAATGCACTCATGGTGAGTGGTTGCATGGATTAACTTTGAGTCAAGTCGTGGACTTGTGCTCGGAATTGTTTTTGTTTATTCATGTGCAGGTGTTGCTCGAGGGCGAACATGGTCGATGACGGACCGAACTAGGTTCATGGAGGAACCGAGGTTCGGACTAGGTTCGTGGAGGAATCAAAGTCTTGGTGGTCAAGGATGTCATGCGGGACGCTCTGCCAGAGAACATGCACATGAAGGTCGGTTAGTCACATATGTGCAGGGCTGTACATACGCAGTAAGAGTTGTTTTGGCCACGTTGGGCTAAGTTAAGATGTATACGCACTCTTTCCATGTTGGAAGTGGAGTTGTATTCAATCTCTTTGTGGTTGCTCAGATAAATAAGGAGGTGTCCTTGTTTATTCTGAGCGCTCAGTTTGAGGGTTTGTACTCTTGTGTTGGAGTACTTTAGACAAAGAAATAAAAATCAATCTTCCAGAGAGCTTCTTCTTGCGGTTGTGATTTTCTCTTGACTTCGACATAGTCGATCAATCGCTTGAAGTTTTGTTCATCACAGCAGTCACGAAGTTCATCACGGAATTCGGTTCTTTGCAAAGGTATCATCTTGCAAAAGTAATATCTTTTGATCCGTAGATCCGATCGGATTGATTCTTATTGGGTTTGATTCATAATTGAATCTAGTTTCTACAGTTAAAATTTCACATCAATCCAACGGTTAGATCTTCAGAAATTTGTGGTCACCCAGATTGATGTCCTGCTCGCCCGACTGCTCGCGTGGTCGCCCGAATTTAGTCATCTTACGAAGGACATAACTTTAGATCCGTAGATCCGATTGACCAGATTCTTTTTGTGTTTGCTGCGGAATGGAGTCTAGTTTATACAGTTAAAATTTCACATCAATCCAACGGCTAGATCTTCAGGAATTACTATTTTAGTGGATATATATCGGTCTGCTCGCCCAGACTGTGCGCGTGGTTGCCCAACCGTACTCGTGGTCGCCAACCTGCTCGCCCAAGTGCCAAACTGCTCGCCCAAGTGCCCAACCTGCTCACCCAAGTGCCCAACCTGCTCACCCAAGTGTCCTACTGGTCGCCCAGGTGTCCAAACTGGTCGCCCAAGTGTCCCATCGCCGCCCAGTGTCCCATCGGTCGCCAGTGCCCAAACTGGTCGTCCAAGTGTTCTGCTGGTCGCCCAAGTGCTCTGCTAGTCGCCCAAGTGCTCTACTAGTCGCTCAGACTTCTAAATTGGTCTCCCAACTCCGTGAACCGGTCTTCAAGCAATTTGAGTTTGTATTGGGGTGTTTCAAAAAGGTGAAGAATAAGATTTTAGCTTCCGCGCAATCATTCACCCCCCTCTAATTGATGCCATCCGATCCTACAGAATGCTTGGTTGGAGAATTACGGCAAAGGCGCCCTGGAGCAGCTCGAGAGGGAGAAGGGCCTGACCGCAGAACTGGTGCAAGCCGAGCAGAAGAGGTTGCAGGAGGAGCTGGCCGTGGTCCAGGCCAAGCTCAAACGAGTCACTGAGGCCTGGCAGGCTTCAGAGCTTGAGGGCCCAGCCGCCGGTGAGGAGGAGGACGAGGAGGACACGCTACCTCTCAGGACGAGGCACGGGCATTCGAGGAAGATGCTAGAGGCGGTTGACATGGAGGAGGTCGACCCCCTCCTGGCAAAGATCAACAGCGCCGCGGAGAAGAAGGCCGAACTCGTGGTTGCGGCGGCCAATCCATCCGTGGGCGACAACGAGGACCAGGCCGCAGGTGAGCCTTGAATTTCGCTTTTTCTTCCTTTCCTCGCCCCTCGCTTCGCGCATTCGAGCTAACCCCACTCTTCTGACGTGAGCGAAATAGCTCGTAGGACTTTCCCGGACTGTCGCAAAATAATTGACGAGCTCATTGATGACGTCTTAGCGGGGGTGCTCGTCGATGCCGCCGACATCGTGATGGTAGAGGGCATGGAAACAGTGGAGAAGTTCATCGCCAACGACCTAATCGAGGTGGACCCCTCCGCCCCGGAGGGAACGCTTCCCCTGGGCGCGCTTCCTGCCTCCCTCGACACGGGGAACGTAGAAGGAGGGGAGAAGATTGACCCCGCAGCCTTGGGCAAAAAAGCTACCCATGAAGGCTCGGGGTGCTCGGGCGCATCACCTGCCCGAGACAAAGGCGTGAAGCCCCCGAGCGAACAACATGCTCGGGGTGAGACGGCGCCCGCCCCGAGCGAATCGTATGCTCAGGAGGACGCCCCGCTGTCCCCGGGCGAACAACGTGCTCGGGTGGACAGCGAGAAGACTTTGAGCGGGCCAGCCGCTCAGGAGGGGGGCACGGTGCCCTAGGGCGAACCTCATGCCCGGGGGGTGATTCGTCCTCTTCAGTCAGCCTGCCCTCTTGGGAGGACTCTGGGGAAGTGCGCGGCCCCCTGTCGAACTTTGAAGATGTTCGGGGGCGCGAAGTTACCCAACTCTTTCGGAATAACTTCAGCGCGGGCGTTGCTCAGGTGAGGATGCTTCTTTTGTTACCATCGTAATTTCTCATTTCTTCGGGTCTTGGGGGTGGCGCCTGAAGTTTTCCCGCTTGCAGCTCCTTCAGAGGACCTTGGAGGACTTCGACGCGGCGATGGTCGTCCCTAAGACCGTGGCCCAGCTGCACGCTGAGCATGAGGACCTGATAGCCAAGCTCGAGCAGCGTGTAGGCAACCTCAAGGCTCGGGACAATGTGCTTGTGCATAGGTGCCACCAGGCGGAAAAAGATGCCACTGAGGCCAAGGAGAAGAACCTCGGGCTTGAGTAAGAGCTTGAGCAAGAAAATCAAGGCCCCGCCAAAGTTAAGGACGAAGTCTCCGCCGCAAGGAGAAGATCTCACACTCGAAAGGTGAGCTCGCCAAGGCCGCATTTAAGATTCTTGGGCTTGAGCAAGAGCTCGAAGGAGGAAGGCAACAGGCTCGCACCCTCGAATCGAAAGTGGCCGATCTGGAACGGACAGCGCGAGCGGCTACCGACCTTGCAGAACAAGGCAACGAAGAGGTCGAGTAGCTCCGCCAGGAAGCCCGCGAAGGCCATGAAGCCCGGCGAAAGGTGATTGATCTTGAGGCCAAGATCGATGACCTGAGGTAGAAACTCTCTACGGCACTCAGGGGAGCGAAGCCCAGCGTGTAGGGGACTTCTTTTTTTTTCTTCTGACAATTTTCGGATGACTTTTGGTAATGCCAGTAGAGCGTACATTTTTCTTTCGTCCAGAGGTTGCGCCTATTGCAATGCTCCTTTTGCGTGCTCCTGAGCCGTTGCATAGCTGGTCGATGTTCCACGAGCTCGTGAGCACGCGACCATCCTCCCTTGCTAGGTGGACAACCCCCGGGCACGCTACTGAGACGACCGTGAAAGGACCTTCCCACCGGGGGGAGAGCTTGTTGGCCTTCGACGTATCCTGAATTCATCGTAGGACGAGGTCCCCGACCTGCAGGGCTCGGGGCCGGATTGACTTGGCTGCGTGCCTACAAAGAGCTTGTTGGTAGACGGCAGATCGGAGCAGCGCCCTTTCGCGTGCTTCTTCGGCGAGGTCGAGGTCGAGGCGACGTTCGCGTCCTTGATGGATGCTATCGGCCAGGTGAACTCTTGGGGATCCGAGCACAATTTCGGCAGGTAGAACAGCCCCGGCACCATAGACGAGCTGGAAGGGCGTCTCGCCAGAAGCTTCGCTTGTCAGGAAGCGCATGCACTGAGGACGGAAGGAAGCTCGTCCACCCATGACCCGCCGTGCCGGGTGAGGTCTTTGAAGACCCTCTTCTTGACCCCTTGAAGGATTTGGCCATTTGCTCGCTTGACTGCTCCGTTACTCTGTGGATGAGCTACAGAGGCGAAGCAGACCTTTGTTCCGATGTCTTCGCAGTAGGCCTGGAACAGCTCGCTGGTGAACTGAGTGTGGTTGTCCGTGATGAGGCGATTAGGGACCCCAAAGCGCGTCACCACATTGCTGCAAAAAAATCTCTTGGCTGCTTGAGCCGAAATGTCCCGGGAACACTCGGCCGCCCTCGTGCAATGTCCTGCGGGCGTAGATATCGACTAATGGCGCTATCCATGCAGACCGCAGCTCGAGGAAGGAGACGTTACAAGACGCCTCTTGTGCCTCCTCTACAGAGGGAATGGAGGGCTTGTG